>CP136066.1:97975133-99175133 GCA_032622095.1 Siphonodentalium dalli
GTTGTAAAACATAAACATTAGGCCACACAATAAAAATATTGTGTTTCTCAAGTTTTTTTTCAAAAAAACCCAGCAGGCAGGCAGATTTATATTTGTATTTTTTTGGGCTGAATTTTACCGACAGGCAGGTTTTTTATGCCGAATTTTTATGTATAAAAATGATGGGCAGGCAGTGCTTTTATGATTAAAGATTGACTTAAGACAAGGTTTGGCTGTTCGTAAACATGGTGTGTAATGTATATTTACCTTGTTTGTTCATGATCATGATCTGTTTTCATGTTGTTGGCAAATGAAGCTGTTTATTTTATATACATGTATATGCAAAGTTATGTATCCTATGGATGCTGTATTAAAATAAGAAGATCTCTCATTTATAGCATTAAAATTTATTGCAGAAATAACAGATGTTTAACAATAACAAGAATATTGTGGTTTAAAAACAAATCCAGTCTACCTTATTCACAAGCTTAAATTCAGGAGATCCTTTACGCATCGCAATTTGGTTTTTGTATGAAGGGTTGTTCCATTACAGCAACAAGTTGTCCAGAATATTCTAACATTTTTGAGAGTTCAAGCACCGGCAGTTTGTGTTTACTTTTTCTGGGATCATTGTATTCAAGAAAAATTTGAAGTCCATCCGGAATGTGACAACATCTCTCAGTTAGTTTATTAACATGAGGGTCCAGATACTAAAGCATGTTGCACACAAGCTGCACAAAATTCCTGCCTACAGGCCTTAACATTCGACGAGAATCACCTAATCGATTCTCGTAATGATTCTCGTGAAACTTTTCATTTTCAGTGCTTTATGACTAACTTGATTCGGCATTTGATTCTTGCAAAATGGGAAATGTTGTCAGACGAATTAACTTCCGTAATTGTCCAGGGACAAACAAATTTAAGTCCCCTTCTGACACATACTTATCAGCGCCATGCTGGTTATTTGTTTACCGCGTTTTCGCTGGCGCATTACGGATGAACTCGATTGGCAATTCGAGCACGCAAGGAATGCTTTCATTTTAGAATTACTGCCCTTGCATTGCTGGTGGAGACGACTTGAGGTTATTGTGTTGTTTGCAGGTATCGACATTGCCAAGATTTTGTGCGGCGGCATGTTTTTATATTTTCATTTGTTGTAAGCTATAAAAAATAGCCAGTGGGGGTGGGGGGGGGGGGGTATTTGCGGACGCGGCGATATTTGAGAAACATTTTTTTTGTTTTTGTGTGGCCTTATTTTGCATGACTATTAAATTCTCTTTTGAAGGAGAATGATCTGTATTTGATTTGAGAGATGGCGTTCTTTTAAATTGTCTATGAACCATTGGAATCTTACACAATCTGAAAATAGGAAATTTGGAGAGAAACTTTTGAAATAGAATATGTGGAGAATTCAAACTAGACCAAGGTTTCATTACAATCAACATGTACCGGTAGGTCTAATGGAATAAATTATTTCAAATGGGAGGAATCGTGCCAATGAAATTACTTGCGCTTTGAAGGCTGCAGGGATCAACCAGAATTACTTTGTTTTATTCACTGAAAAACATTGCCATCAACCATAGAAAACTTAATCGATGCTCCTGTACAAGACGATGCACCTAATTCTATACAATATTCTGACGAAAAGTGGGTTCAAAATGTTCACCATTGATTAATAATGTTGCATTTGCGCCAGTTTAGCTGTATTTATGTCATGTATAAATGTCCAATGGTATATTTCTCCCTTTTGGAGCCTCAAGCCATGTCAGCACATGGTTAGCTAACTTAGCTTTCCCACCTTGAAATGCATTGCCAGTATTGTTGCTGCATTTTGTGCCAGTTTAGCGTTGGGGTATAAAGATCCCACAGTAGTAGACCCTATTTTCACACCTTTGCAATTTCAACCTATGTCAACAAGGCCACATGGTTATTTTTCCTGCCTTTCCATGTACAGTGTAGTTTGGAACTTGTAGTAATAGTGTTGAATTTGATTAGTGTAAGGTACATGTGTAAAGACAGATCCGCAGCAGTTGTAACATTATCTTCTGGCCTAGAGCCTGCAACCCGGTGAAGTCACTTCTCCCTCAAATAAAATCATGGCATCTTTTCACCTGGAGCCATTAACAATTAAAAAATAGTATGTTCTCCTTTTTGTAAATTATTGGCCATTGTCAGTAATAGTACTTTTCCTTTCTTCCCTTCCAGAGAGTCATGTCATCGTGGTTGTCAACAGGAGTCGGCGGTTTCTCCATTAGAGATGCTGAGCACCTTACATTTCATATGCCCACTGGTCGTCCCAGTGTGACTGGAAATGTTGAAGTGCTCGCAAAACTTAAGGCAGTTGCGGAGTCTTTCTCGGACAAACCCGGCAGAGAAAGGTGAGAAGAGCTCATCTGATTGCCCCCCCCCCCCCCAATATTTTGGGGACTATTAAAATAGCCGGTGTCCGTCCTTCCATCCGTCCATTCGGGAAGTTTATAGATAACTTTATATTGGGTTATCGGATTAAAATTGGTATGTGAGTTTATCAGCTCAAAATACAGGTCAAGTTCGAATATGGGCTCAGTCTGCCCATTTTTGCCAGGTTTATAGCCCCTTTTCTACTTAGTCTGCCCATTTTTGCTGGAGTTAAGGACCCTTTTTGACTTAGAATTTTGTCACTTTAAGGTTGCCATATGATAACTTCAGTTTTCGTTATCAGATCTATTTACCAAATTTTTTATGTGAGGTTCTCAGCTCCAAATACAGGTCAAGTTCGAATATGGGTTCGATCAGCCCAAATTTATCTGAGTTATGGTCCTTGTTGACTTACAATTTGTCGATTATTTCGGTTTCTGGATAATAACTTTACTTTTAGTTGTTACGTGCACATATTGTGGACACAGTGTGGAATTAATTTAGTATGAGACTATGATTATGGACTAATGTGTATGGTATGATTAATGTATCATAATACAGCACTAAACAAGAAACCTATACACACAATCAAACGCTAACCAAGACTGTTTGAAGACACCCAAGAAATTTAGTAGCACCGGTTTCCGAGAGGCAAATTTCTCCTTTATTTAGTACTCACTAGCCACATACATTGTAGTAGAAGCCAAGAAGGGAAGTTTTTCATGGGAATGGGCGTTGTTGAATAGTCAACTTCGACTCTATTTTTGACTGACGATTAGTCGACTACACGAAAAACCCTAGTCGTTTCAACACTAGTTATCAACATCTTGGAATATAAACGATAATCAACATGAAAGATGTTGCATGAGTTCATGAATGTTATTTGCTATGAAAGAGCCTTGATTTGAAATCGCAGGTTTAATTAATTCTTTTCAGAATGTTATTTGCTACTTTCCCATCAACAACCAACAATGAATCCAACGCTTACCTCACTACCGGAGAGGCTGCTCTGCATCTGATTCCATCAACTGCCTTGGTGGAGATATCAAACCAGGCGGATTGTCTCAGTGAATGTGCAAGAACAAAGATCGGCAGTGCTCTTGAGAGTGTTCCTGAAAACCAACGACTTGGCTGGATGGTAAGTTAGTTAATCCTTTGATTACTTAATAAGTAATTCACGTGGGGAATGTTCAAGTCTATTTTGAACTTATTATCTTAACATTACCTCCAAATAACTCCTATGAATCTGGTGTCTTCTGCATTTATAATCACATACCCGTCCAAATGATGACTATTTAATAGACAGTTCTATTTTATACTTTAACCCTTTACCCAACAGAACGGCCCTGTGCCAATGCATTCTCTTATATATGCGAGTCGACCATAGGTCGCCTCGCATATATAAGAGAATGCATTGGCTTAACACATATTAAAGAAAAAATGGTAAAAAGTGTTAAAAAAAAGTTTTTTTTAGGCCAATGCATTCTCTTATATATGCGAGGCGACCTATGGTCGACTCGCATATATAAGAGAATGCATTGGCACATGGCATAACTGTAACTATCACAATGTGCTCAATGAGCCGGTTCCAATGATACCCATATTTCCATGGTTTTATTGAGACAGACCGAAGATAATTTAGGCTGTTAGGGCGTTTCTGGGCGTTCTGTTGGGTAAAGGGTTAATATGTAAATATTAGTTGAAAATGTCTTGAACCATTTCTTTACTAAATATCCATTGACAAGTACTAGTAGTTCCCTTAGGAAATGTTCAGATAATAGGCCATTTGTTGAACTTATCATCTGAACATTTTCCACTAATGAATATATGAATCCTCCTGCACACTTGTATTCTTTTCGTCTGTCTATCATCTGCTTTTGTTATCTGAACATCTCTCCAGATGAATAATAGACCATTCCAATGCATACTTTAATATAAACTGAGTGGAGAATCCATTTAGTAAAGAAAGGGTTCATTTCTTGCCAAATCATGTATAAACAATTATTATTGGAGATAGAAATTTCTGCCATATTTTGATTTATTAGGGTATTAGTTTGATTTAGCATTGTGTCAGCTAAGACAAAAACCCTGTTCATATTAGTGCTCATTGGAGTTTTTCTTCACCATGATAATGCAAGCAAACATTTAAATTTTTTATCTGAACAGAATGTGTGCATACAGGGATGTGGTGACAGGTGAGGTTGCCTTACCCCCCCCCCCCCCCCCCCCAATTCAATTGTTTGAAATTGCATGCCTGACATGTCAGTTAACCCTTCCATTAGCTTCCTAAATTTTTTGCGAAAACCCTGTGTCAATGCACTGCACTGGTGCAGCATTAAAGATCCAGTGCATTATCTTAAATATGCGAGTCTCCATAGGGAGCCTCGCATATATAAGGCCTAAAAAAAAAGTTTGTTTCCGCTAACCCGACCGACCCTATTTAAAAGTGCTGAGTCTAAACTTTTTATTGCGATTGAAAAACTGACTTAAAAAAAATAATGGTATCTGAATGTTTCACGCATTTAACAGATAAAAAAAGCATTCGGCAAACCCCATCAGGTTCCTTCACCGTTTCAGACTTGGCTTTAATACGACGACATGATTGGTTCGAACTATTTCACGTTATTTTTAGGTCGGTGCCTGGGTCAAGTACAGGCGCGCCAATTTGAATTTAGTTGTATTCCGTCGGTTCGTGGGTACGAAAACATTTACATTTAACTTCGAATTAAACAATACCATAAAAAAGTGTTGTATTACAACACTGATATAGAATAATCCATAAATATCTATATGAAATTACCGCATGACCTAAATTGACTTTTGTAGACGCGTCCAATAGCACAATTGTTGCGAGGTGACACAAATGTCACTCAGATTTGCCATTGTCGGGTCATAACATACACCGTAAATCGGTGGTATCAACTGCATTAAAATTGGATGGTTGACCCACATTTCCCGATATTTGGTGATCAAAGAACACGAGCCATACATAATTATTGGATCGAGTACCTCGTCAAAAATACCAACACGCGTAATTGGACTATGTTATGCAGAACGTCGGATATAGAGTAGCGACACATTTCTTCCAGATCTGGATATAATCATCCGCGAAAAATGAGTACTAATTGAGACTAAGAAGTCCATAAGGTGGGCTCATATCAAGTATTATACACACTTATTGTTAAAAATATAGAAAAATAAAAATATTTAATAAAAAAAAAGTTTTGCCTGCCTGCCGTCCCTATTTTTTTCCAGCTCGTTAGCGGAAACAAACGTCTTTTTTTTTTAGGCCTAAGAGAATAGAAGTGGCCTAACAACATATGCGAGGCTCCCTATGGGAGACTCGCATGTTTAAGAGAATGCACTGGCACAGGATCTTTAATGCTGCACCAGTGCAGCTCCCGTCATGAAAGCGTTAAATAGTCGGAAATTGCGGACCAAAAGTAGGTTGAATTTGTTCTGATAGTTTGATATTCCAACCAGTATTCAGTGTAAAAATTGTCTGAAATGACCATGAGTTGGAAATATCCAACCATTTTCAACCGAGAAGGGGTGGGGGGTTAGGCTGGTTCCAATACCGGTATTCCAATTCCAACATTCCAATGTTGGCACCCTCCCACAGAGACCCTGTTGTAGCCACATCCCTGTGTGCAAAGTTGGCTGAAACAAAAAAGAAATTCTCTTTTGATAAAACATTTATAGCTTATATTTGAATTGTAGCTTGGATCACCATATCTCACTCGACTCGCTAACAGACCAAATAGTGAGAGATACGATGCCTTGGTGACCTTACAGATGTTACTGCCTGGTACTCCCTTCACCTATTACGGAGACGAAGTTGGAATGAAAGATTCATTGGATGCTAACAATGTATGTGATCATCAATCTATTATCGGGCCTGTCAGGCCTAGCATATATCAGGAGTGTTGCATGGCTATTAGCTGACTGCACACTTACCCATTTTAAAAGCCCACATAATCTATTTTACCAGAGTTACGGCCCTTGTTTGACTTGGAAATTTGTGAATTGAGGATTTGGGGGTATTAGTGGAGACTTTTGTCTGTCCGTCCTTCATAGTGCAGGTTTTGTCTGCACTTAGCTCACCTGAGACAAAGTCTCCAGTGGAGCTATAGTCATCACTCATTGTCTGTCCGTCAAGAATCGTCTTTTCCAGAAGCGCAAGACCGAATGGGTTCATATTTGATATGGAAGTTTCCTAGGTGACTCATATTCAGATTTGTTCAAATGAGGTCACTGGGTCAAATAGTTGCGAAGCCAGGGCCATAACTTGTTCCCTCTTCTTAAAACGACTTCTTAAGTACCATCAGCCTGAATGGGTTCATAATTGGTATGAAGGGTCCTTGTGTGACTGCGGTTCAGATTGTTCAAATGAAGTCACTGGGTCAAAAAATGTGGGCTGAACCAGGGACAGAACTAAAAAAAATAAAAAATTATAGATTGAACTACTTGCTCATTTTAACAAAAAATAAAACAATGTAAATTTAACCAAATAGTAAAAAAAATGTGAATTTAAAAATAAAATGTGAATCAATTTTTCTTCTTCTTCAAATTCAATTAAACAAAAACTATCGCCATTATAACATCCACAGGGGTACTCCGAATCATCAACACCACATTTGGTTGAAATCAGTCCAGGGTCTGGGAGAAAAATCAGGAACAATCAGATTATCCTTGCCATTTGAAGGGTCAAACACCCATATTACCTTGTAATTTCACATTCCTAATGAAACCAAATTTGCCTGACAAGTAATGACTTTCACTATCAACAATAAGCTTAATATCAACAATAAGCTTAATAAGTCAACACATGCCACTCTCTCTCTCTCATGTGCTATGTGGTGGTAATTATAGGTGATGTTGTGGTAGTTGGTGATGTTATCTGACACTGACACAAATAAGATAGATAGGGGGAAATGGTTATCTGTGTCCTTCATTTCAATTTAAATGAGCCATGTGTTTGTTCTATGCAGTTGTGTACCTGACAGATGTTACAATATTATATGTATAGGCTATTAATTGTTTTCATCTATGCTAAGGATATGTCTTATTTATTAAGCTAATAATTTCAAGGAACAATTATCAGTAGTGCAATGCTGATAACTAAGGAAAATGAATTCACTTCAGCTCCTAAAATATACCCTGAGAAATTACTAGATCAATGGATCTCATAGATTGGGTTTTACATTTGGTTCAAATAGTGGCAGATATAGGAGACTTACTCCATATATATGTATTGTTAACATCATGGATTGATTTATAAGCTGAGTTTAGAAACTCTTAATTGGAGGTGGGTTCTGGTTTTGACCTCCAACTTTGGTATTCAGTGGAAAATATGTTGTAATTAGACCAACAAATGGCCACATTTAGAATATATCTAACTTTATGAGGGATGTCATGTTAGAAATTTCCAACATTTGGAGAGCTTGAAGTATCAGTTGTAAAATATATAGTTTGGCCCAGTTGGGAGTCAGGGGTTTCCATTTGGAAATTTTAAGTTGAACACCCTCTGCCCCCTGGCTGTCAAAGAAGACCCTCTAGCTATGTCCCTGTTTATAACTACTTGTTTGACAAGTACTGACTATTGTAGTGTTAGAGTCCCAGTCTTCTCCATCTTTAAAGTCAAGAGAGCACTCTCGTTTCCAGAGTTATGGCCCTTTGCCAGAGTTATGACCCAGGGTTTGTTTTGTCCGCACTTTCTTCCAGAGTTATTGCCGTTTGCCAGAGTTATGACCCAGGGATAAACTGAGAGAAATGCCCCACTATTACTTCATTTTCTCACTAAATATAGCCAATATTGAGCATAGTCAGGGGCATTGGCATCTGGTAAAAAAAATAAACTGAATAAAAAAATAAAACGAAGTACCAATGTTTGTTCTGGTTGCTTCTGTACTTGTAACCACATTCATCCACTGTTTAGCCATGGATGCGATATAAATTACAGTATCTTGTTCTTCACTAATGAAAAATCATTATGGATAAAAAGTGATTTATTTTCTACTAAAAGATGATTGATTTTCTATCACTAGGTGCATCCTTCAGGTCACAAATGTCTTATTTCATGGTGAAATGTTTATTATCACCCCTACTTTGTAATTAATTTTAAAACTTGTTTTGCTTAATTTATTACTTTTGAATTTTGCAGATGCATCGCTCACCAATGCAGTGGAATGATGGTGTGAATGCAGGGTTCTCATTGTACACTCCTTGGACTGAACTAGCACCAGAATATGAAACCCGAAATGTTGCTGTAAGTACCTAAATTGGACCAAATAAATATAAATTGTGTCCTCACTCATTATTGGATTGGTTTGAAGATGTATCCAGGGCTCCCAACCCTTTCTATATCATCTCCAGTATTAGATTGAGCCCTGAATACACTCGAATAGATCATATTCCACCAGTTCAAACCTGGGAATTTTTTCATGTTCTGATGGGGGAACTTTATAACATAAAAAATAAGACCGTTAATACATATCTTATTTAAATACAGTACCTGTTCCCTAGTAATGTATTTCACAATGATGTGAAACACTCCAGTAGGGTGATCGAATAGAAATGAAGAATAATCTTGCTCAAAGTAGTTATTTTCACAAATATTACATCCAAAATGACAACACACACCGTCATTCTTATATATTAACTGAATACAGTGACTATCGATGGTGAAATAATTTGTTAGTTTATCGTCGATAGTTGCATCCCGAACTGAGAAGTAAATATTTACAATTGAGCATAGTTCAGATGATATTTTCTATGGAGTGGTACAGTCGATTTGCTTGAGATTTTCGGCGATGTTAGTAGAATGCTACATTCCTCCAGTTGGCATAGTGCTGGTTTACTTATCGGTTTCACGCACCCGAACAAGTCCACAATATGTCTTTAACTAAGATAAGTATTACCGGTCTTATTTTTTTTATATTATATAAATTGGTGCCAGCTCGAGATGGCATGATTTGGGTAGTCCAAGTCTGCTCATACGTAAACCCACTAGGATATTGGGATAGTGAGATGCTGGTTTTTCGTCTGAGACCCATCTGGATTTCTATAACATGCTTTACACCTAGACCTGGTGGGGGGAATTGTCGTCTATTTTACCCAACAAATCAATATATGATGCTACATGTATGTATATCGGAAAGAGAGTAAGCTTATGGTCAAAATAATGTATAATTATCTAACTGGCATGTTAAATTATGCATAGAATATTCCGGTTTATTAGGACTGACATCAATTTGTTTACATTTCGGCTTCTATGCCAACAATCAAGTACACCCAAAGTCACCCATAAACAATCGAATGCACCCTTGCTCAACAGTTTTAGTTAATATTGCATCACTATTATGTGTTTGGTATACGTGATATAATTAAATAAATTTACGACCACGTGGTGTTTATGTTTGTTTACCTTACAAGTGTTACGACGAAAAAAAAAAGCTCAATTCAAGAGGTTAAATGCGTGGATACTTTTTATGTTTACCCATACCATGTATGGTAAACATAGTGTCGTTGTCCGGATTGACCACTCGTCGTTCGTCCGTCCGTCTGTCCGTCCGTCCGTCTGTCCGTCCGTAGACACTTTACGTGTAATGCGATAACTCAAACATTTTCTACCTGATCAAAACCAAATTTTGTATATGGGGTTTTCAGCCCAAAATACAGATCGAGTTCGAATATGGGATTGATCCGACTTTTTTTTACAGAGTTATGGCCCTTTTTCGACTTAGAATTCACGCATTCTGCTATAACTCAAACATTTTTTATCTGATCGGAACCAAATTTGGTATGTGAGTTTCTCGGCCCAAAATACAGACCGAGTTCGAATATGTGTTTGATCCGAGTTTTTTTTACGGAGTTATGGCCCTTTTTTTACTTAGAATTCATTAATTCTGCCATAAGGCCAAAAAAAAAAAGGGTTTTGATTCTCGGGCATAGCCTCGTCTGGAAAAATGGCCCTCGTTGAACCATTTTATTATGAATTTCAATTTGACCGAAGCTGTCAAATGATAACACGAAAATAGGAAACTAGAAAACATAAATTATTTGTTTCAAACATCGAATATGATAGACATACAATGGTGTATGTGTTAGTATTCAAAAAACAGACACTAGGCAAGATAACTACCAAACTGCCCAAACCCCAAGTATTGGCGATGTGTTTGCTGGTTTAATATAATAATATTTGAAGTTTTTATGGCTAGCATGTATAGTTACTATAGTATAGATGGATAAATATTAAAGTATATAGATAGATATAAATAGGTACATACATATTTCAAATATATCAACAATAGTAATTTGAAATATACATTGTATATATATATCATTCTGGTAAATCCTATAATAGGCTATATGATGTAGGATAGTACAATGTCATATTTATGTCATTCTTTATTTAGATTTGATGTACGGGTAGTACAATGTGATAATTGGTAATTCTTTATAGTGGAATACATTAGTTTATACAAAACAATGTTCTCCTTACATTTTCTTAACCTGGGAAGGTATAATAACCCATGCTAACTATGGGCATTATCCCCATAACAAAAATAAAAAATAAAAATAAAACCCTCGCTCCCTCATCGATTCTCAAAAAAAATTGCCCGAGAATCAAAATACTTTTTTTGTTTGGCCTAACTCAAACATTTTTCATCTGATTGGAACCAAATTTGGTATATGAGTTTCTCAGACCAACATACAGATTGAGTTCGAATATGGGTTTGATCCGGATGTTTTTTAATGGAGTTATGGTCCTTTGACATATAGTTCACACATACTTCGATAAAGCAACCATTTTTCATCTGATAGGAGCCAAATTTGGTATATGAGTTTCTCAACTCAAAATACAGAACGAGTTTGAATATGGGTTAGATCCAATTTGTTATACCAGAGATATGGCCCTTTTTCAACTAAGAATTATCCAATTATAACCCAAGTAACTTTCAATTAATGAATACCTCAGCCTCACAGCTTCTCTGTGAGAGAGATAAAAAGACATGGTTTATTGAGAGTTATTTATAGCCCTCATATGTTAGCTCTGTATAAGAGATGTGAATTATTGGATAAATTGATTTAGCTATCTTATTAACCACAACTTAGCCATGTGAATTTATTTAACTAGACCAATGGAGCTCTCTAAGTCCTTGGATGATGGGACTACATTGGATCAAACAGGGCAGAGATAGGTGATTTAACCCCTTTTACCCATTCCATGTCTTTTAACCTTTTCCATTAAATAAATAATTATATTATTTTGATATCTCACATGGCAATTTGCAACAACATGAATAGAACTGCTTACACTATGATAGTGGTGACAGGCTCTAGAGTTTAGATGTTATATTAACCCTTCTATATTGACTCATACATTCCAATAATTTGTGTTATTACTTGTTATTATGTACATTTGTCATATACTACTTTAGATCAGTATACTCTATAATTCAACATTAAAAGATTATGATTCTGATTATAACAATTTACTATCGCCAAGGGATGGGTTAAACATCGTGATCGGCCTCTCGTTTAATTTATGTCAATATTGCGATCCAATGTATTTTTATACGCCCTTTTTGAAAAAAGGTCGTATTATGTTATCGGTCTGTCCGTCCGTCTGTCCGTTAACATTTTTGGTTTCCGATCAATAACTCCAGTTTGGATTATTTGATCTGAACCAAAGTTTGTATGTGTATTTCCCAGCTAAAGATACAGGCCAAGTTCGAATATGGGTTCCGTCCAATTATTTTTACATGAGTTAAGGCCCTTTTTCGACTTAGAATTTGAACGTCTGTTAACATTTTTGGTTTCCGACCGATAACTCCAGTTTGGATTATTTTATTTGGTATGTGTATTTCCCAGCTAAAGATACAGGCCAAGTTCGAATATGGGTTCCGTCCAGTTATTTTTACATGAGTTACTGCCCTTTTTCAACTTAGAATTTGACCAATTTCATAACATTTTTGTTTCCGACCGATAACTCCAGTTTTGATTATTTGAGCTGAACCAAAGCTGGTATGTGTATTTCCCAGCTATAACTACAGGCCAAGTTTGAATATAGGTTCTGTCTAATTATTTTTAAATGAGTTATGGCCATTTTTCGACTTAGAATATGACCACATTTTGGCATTGAAATTAGGGGTATATAAGATTTTCTTCAAATGTAAGCTCAAAGTATTATCTTATTTTGCGATAGTACAATTCGAAATGGCTAAAGGGCGTATTTTGCCATGCCCTAGCGATGCTCTTGTTCATATTGAATTACTACTTTCAATTGGCGACTATTGTGGGGTTTAGAACAAATAACATGTTTTCTATGGAAGAAAACAGTTTATTGTCACAATTGTGATATTTACTGGTGGTTTAATGTGAGCTGGTCACTAACGCATATAGCCTGTTAAAGAAATGGTATCCAGACGGTCTCTGATATAAACCAGCATCTCGCTATCCCAATATCCTAGCTGGTTTACATACGAGCAGACTTGCACTAGATTTAGGCAACTTTTTTGAGCCGATTTAGTTTGGCATCACTTACAATCCTAAAATTTCACCCAGGTATTAAATTCATGTTTATCTTAAAATTGGCTCATGAATGGTGGAATATAATCTCTTTGGGCATCCCCACAGTAGAGATGAAATATGATCTCTATGGGCATTGCCAGAGTAGAGGTAGAATATGATCTCTATGGGCGTCGCCACAGTAGAGATGGATTATGATCTCTATGGGTGTTACCAGAGTAGAGGTGAAATATGATCTCTGTGGGCGTCGCCAGAGTAGAGTTGGATTATTATCTCTTATGGGCGTTGCCATAGTTAGAGGTGGATTATCTCTATAGGCATCACCATATTAGAGGGGGGTGAATGAATGCAACATTTTCTCTTTCTACCAGTGTTTCTTCGGGCTGAAATCCTGAATACAATAATTTTAAATTTAATATGATGTTAAAAGTTTTAAGGTCATTTCAAGTAGTAAAAAATGATGTAATTGTATTACAATATTGCTGTCATAATTTTCATTGATAAAGCTCTAATTTTCAAGTTAACCTTATTTTTTTTTTTACCGTCTGACTTGTTAACAATTGACCGCCATTTGTGAAAATTAAAAACCCTTAAGTCATTTATTTTTTATTCTGCCTTATTTTATTTTTTTACCGTCTGACTTGTTTACAATTGACTGCCATTTGTGAAAATTTAAAACCCCAAAGTTATTTATTTTTTATTCCGCTTTTCTACCTTAACTTCCAGACAAAATATCCTGAAACAAGAGGAAATAAAAATATGACCCTGTCCTTAAAGATTAATATCAATTACTTTCAATTTGCTATTCACTTTCAGTACATGCAAGCTCACTTTACCGAGGACAGTAAGATCGTTACCTATCAACACTTAGCAAAGCTCAGAAAGAAGGAAGCAATGCAGTGGGGACGTGTAAAGAATTTAGATGTCCGCGGTGACTTACTGTGGTTTATGAGAGAGGCCGATGGCTTCCCAGGATTCCTGGTTATTATCAACATGGGATCTAATAACCAGCTATTTATGGATGACAACGGACTGTTGCCAAAGGAAGGAGAAGTTATCTACCATTCAAAGAATGTCGCCAATGGAGAAAAACACAATCTGAAGTCTGGAATTGCATTAAGTGGGGGAGTAGTCGTCGTTTACCAACTCAAATAGTCTAACAATTGCAATACTCCTTTTATATCTGCTTGCAAATTTAAACAAAATAATGTATTGAAATTTAGTTAATTCAATTGACAACAGCAATGTGTTATGTTTAAAATTAGGCCAAATAGACAATGCCAATAAGAAACAAAATGATAGTTGGCATTTGTTCTACACCAGGATTTGCTTTTATATATATGCAGCCCTGTTAATTAGCAGAAATTTGCCTTGGCTAAGAAATTGCCTACTGGAAAAAACAAATAATGGAACAATACAATGCAAGTGTCATGTTATATTTAAACTTTGCCTCACTCGTGTTTAACACCTGGTTGCTATTTTAATGAAGATGCTGTACCTGTATGAGTGTTGAACTCATCATCTATATCTTCTTGTTTTGTCTTTTTCACTAAATGTTTGAGGCTATTTCTATGAGAATACGGCAACTTGTTTTTATGGTTTGGTTTATTGATCTCACCAAACACCAAAAATCAGCAGTTGGCACAGGTTGGCATATGAAATTCCACCAATGTTCCAGCAAACTCATCAACAGAGTTCAGCGACGAATTTGACCATTCTGTGTAAAGTCCACATCTGGATGAAACATACTTTAAGATGAGATAGCTTTGTGCTATATAGAAATTTGAGAAAAATAAATTGGAGCTTGGAGGGAGCTTAGAATTTGAAAACCCAGAATTAAATCCTTAATTCACCATCCTATTTTGCAACGAAAACTGAAATAGTAGTCAATCTATTGAGAACCTTTTTTTATTGTATTTTCTTTTAGCATCAAAATTTTAAATTTAATATCAATCATGTTATTAAATTAAATCCAATGAGCACACTATTTTAGAACCAACATCTGTTTTTATCTTTCAGTAATTTATCATGGAATACATCATCTTAACATCTTGAAGGTGCTGGGAAGGTTGTCTAGTAACCAAACATTAACAAAGTAGAGATGTTAAATTCACTACTCTATTGCCTAGTTACCATTGCCCGAGCACAATTTACTGTAACCCCTTTCATTACTGACTGGATTCTTTCGGTCATTAAGTTCTAAAAGTATACATTGGAATGATCCAATCTTCATCTATAAGGTCGGTCTGATAAATAGATTAACGTATTAATGCTATTGCACAAGTTTGTTGTGATGTGATGGTAAAACCAGAACTGGATGTTCAAGTTTTACATCGTGTGTGCAATGAGTGCAATAATGTTAACATGTTCGTAAAACTGTGGTGTTCTATGTTTATTGCACACTCTGTAGCTTGTAATATTCTAAAATATAGGTCAATATTGTTTTATTTAAATGAGCAAACTTGTGCTTACTGAAGACAATACCTCGTAATTTAGCAAAGACACTTTCTGTTGCCAGTCGCATTGTTGGTTGGCATAATCGGTTTGTATTGTTCAAGAATAATGCACATTTTTTTATTGAACGTTTTGAAATCTTCTGTATTTTGCTGTATTTTACACAAGTAAGCCAATGGGTGTGCAGTCTTCATCTGTAGAGTCTGTCCGATAATATTACAGATACCATTTTGGGAATCTACTACTACCTATCTCTTCTTGGCACCACTTCCAACAACAACAATGACAAAAGTTCTATGAAACTCGTTTTGAAGGCACCTTTGCATCGTTCTTAAATAAATACATGAGAAACATCTGGTGTTACAAATATTTCACTCAAATAGTGTTTTAAAAGATAGATTTTCAATAAAACAATTATAGTATAAAAATAACCACATTTTCTGTCCCTGTTAATTGGAGAATATAATTATTTTCACAAACAGAAGCTCCTATTGACTGGTTTATCTGGCTCAAATTTATTATTTTACACTGCCAAATCTTAACCCTTTCATGACGAGAGCTGCGCTGGTGCAGCATTAAAGACCCTGTGCCAGTGCATTCTCTTATATATATGCGAGTCTCCCATAGGGAGCCTCGCATATATAAGAGAATGCATGGGCTAACAAGATCAATGTAAATATTGTTAGGCCAATGCATTCTCTTATGTATGTGAGGTGCCATATGGGCGACTCGCATATATAAGAGAATGCATTGGCACAGGGTTTTCGCAAAAATTCAGGGAGCTCCAGTCATAGAAGGGTTCAGGGAAGAGATACACCATCTTTAATAATTGCATTAGAATGTTTGTCGTAAGTTATTAGCTGATCATCCCGACAAATGAATAAATAGGAAGAATCGACTCATTAAAGCTTAACACCTATTCATCAGCACTGTTTATGATATTGTTTTGATTTCTTGTGCAATGAGTCAATTAGGTCTTCACAAGGTTTGGGATTAGCATTTAAAAAGAGTAATCGACTGAAAAGTAAATATTTCACTAGCATAGACCAAAATGGTACATCCCATAGTACGAAAATCATCTTGAAACACTCCCCATTAGCAAACCTGTTGTCAGAACGTTGAAACAAAAATGTAACTCTGAGTGAAACTGAGCAAGATTTATATAGCATCTTGAGGCTATATAATAATAATTGATGTAATTATCGCAAGGAGATATGACAATATTTAAAATGTTAATATCGTCCTTTTCTTGTGCCGATCTTCCAATTAGTGTACCGATAATGGTACATTTAAGACCAACCTTCCCAGCACTGAAAGATTAAAAAAAAATATTTTAAATGTTTATTGGTAATTCTGATTAAAATTTGGATCATCAACATTGAGACTTGTTTGATTTTTACTTGGGTATTAACCATTTCATGGCTGGAGCTGTGCTGGTGTAGCATTAAAGATCTGCCATTGGGTGTATCGCATATATAAGAGAATGCACTGGCTGTCATGGTAAATATTGTTAGGCCAATGTATTCTCTTATACATGTAAATGCGACACTGCCTATAGGAGACTCGCATATATAAGAGAATGCATTGGCACAGGTTTTTTGCAAAATTTCAGGAAGCTCCAGTCATTGAAGGGTTAAATAGCCCGGTCAAGGCGGGGCAGTCCAAACTGAAGCTCTACCCTCCATACCCACTAGGGGCCCACCGCTCCTGCTAAATCCGTCCGAAATCGTAAAATCGTCCAGTGCGCAATCGCGAGGCTCCTCTGTCTTTCCGGCGACAGAAAGTATACCATTCACAGAAACTGAACTCAAATATACGTAAATATGAGTATTTTATGTAAGAAATTACATTTTCCCCTCACTAAAAGGTCATTCCGTATATATATGTAAAGCGGTCCGCAGGATTCAATAAACCTGCAATTCTTTGTATTTTTCCCGAACCTCATAATTTCCAGTGCTTTTTAGCTCACCTGAGACAAAGTCTCTGGTGGAGCTATAGTCATCACTTCTCATCCGTCCATCCGTCCGTCAACAATTCTTTAAACATCTGCTCCTCTGGAACCATAAGACCGAATGAGTTCATATTTGGTGTGGATGTTCCCTAGGTGACTCACATTCAGATTTGTTCAAATAAGGTCACTGGGTCAAATAGTTGCGAAGCCAGGGCCATAACTCTTTCCCTCCATAGTAATTCTTTTAAACATCTCAAATACCATCAGGCCAAATGGGTTCATATTTGGTATGAAGGATCCTTGGGTGACTGGGGTTCAGATTTGTTCAAATGAGGTCACTGGGTCAAATGTGGGCGGGGCCAGGGACACAACTCTTACAAAAATATATAAAACATTTTTTTAGATTGAACTAAAAAACATTTTTACATTAAACTCCTTGTTCAATTTAACAAAAACAAAACATTTCAAATTGTTTTATTTTAATTGAGATTAATTTCTTGCTCAATTTAAAAAAAAATAACACCATTATAACATCCACCAGGGTGACTCAACCAAAGTTGGTTTAAATCAGTCTAAAACCATATAGAAGTCACATTGATTATAAAGTAATAAATGAAATGGCAGTGTTAACAAAATATGTTTGGAATGACAGCTTTGATTAATAGCCTAAATTTCTGTTGGAGAGTTTGTATATAAATGACCCTGCTTATGATAACAAACTCCGCTCCCAAGGCCAAGTGTGAATGATGAATCTGACAGTTAGGCCAGTAAAACTAAATACCTGTTTTCTCAGGCGATTACATATGGGAAACTGGATGAGAAAGAAGGAGGCATTTTTCTTAGCTTACCTGAGATGAAGAATTGAGACATATTTTGTGTGGATTGTCCCTAGGTCGCTGGGATTCAGTTCTGTTCAAATGGGGGTCACATGGTCAAAAAAGTGGCATAGCTGGGGACCTAACTCTTTCCATCCATAGTAATTCTTAAAACATCTCAAGAATCTAGGTACTCTTTCCATCCATAGTAATTCTTAAAAGAATCATCGGGGCTATTTAGCTTATAATTGGTATGGAAGGTTTTTGGGTGACCGGGATACAGATGTGTTAAAATGAGGTCACCTGGTCAAATAAGGGTGGAGCCAGGGACGTAACTTGTCCATCCATTGTAATTCTTAAAATGTCTTCCTATCAAGAACCATCAGGTCTATTCAGCTTATATTTGGTATGGGTGACTAGGATTCAGAATTGGTCAGAGCCAATGACATAATTCTTTCCCTCATCAGTTATTTTTAAAACATCTTCTCAAGAACCATTTGGCATATTTGGTATACATTTTGGTATAGAGAGTCCTTGGGTGACTGGGTTCAGATTTGTTGAAATGGGTTCACCAGGTCAAATAGGGGTGTGACCAGGGACATAAGTCTTCCCCCAAAGTAATTCTTAAAATGGCGCTCCTCAAGAGCCATCAGTCCTATTTAGCCTATATGTAGTAACCAGTATGGAGGGTCCTTGTGTTACTTGGGACTGGGTTACAGATTTGTTAAAATTGGTTCGACCAATCAAGAAATGGCATTTAGTGTATATGGCCTATGGAGAGTTGGGATCAAAATTTGTTTGAATGGGGTCCACCATTTAAAAAGGGGAGCATGTCAGGTTGTAACTTTGCCACAGTTAGGAAAGCTTGAAGTATCAGTTGCAAAATTCCAACATATGCAAAGGAATTTTACGAACTTGTGAGTGTGTTTGCTTCAGTTGAGAGGGAGCAGACTATGAACTATGTGGGGTGGGGGATCTGGACCATATTTCAAGGTGGACACCCCACTGCTCAACGGAGACCCTCTTGGCTATGCCCCTCTTTAGGACTACTTGTTTTTAAGTGAATTTGACGACAAGTACTAACTCTTTGGTCTTCCGAGTCCTAGTCTTTACAGTCTGGTGAGCGTCGCCACAGTCATTGACTGTCTTGTTACTATGAAAAATCCGAAAGCGTTCTGAGTGGAACATGTGCTCAATTTCAATACAATCTTCAGTTTATCGTCATCTTGGTATTGTTTTTAGCTCATCTGAGACGAAGTCTCCGGTGGAGCTATAGTCATCACTACTCGTCCGTCTGTCCACAATTCTTTGAACATCTTCTCCTCTGGAACCGTAAGACCGAATTGGTTCATATTTGGTGTGGATGTTCCCTAGGCGACTCTCATTCAGATTTGTTCAAATGAAGTCACTGGGTCAAATAGTTGCGAAAACAGGGCCACAATTTTATTTCTTCATAGTAATTCTTAGAACGACTTCTTTTCCAGAACTATAAGGCCTAATTGGTTCATATTTGGTGTGGATGTTCCCTAGGTGTCTCACATTCAGATTTTTTCAAATGAGGTCACCAGGTTGATTAGTTGAGAAACCAGGGCCATAACTCATAGTAATTCTTATGACTTCTTCTCAAGAAATATTGGGCTGATTTAGCTTATATTTGGTACGGAGGGACCTTGGTTGACTGGGGTTCAGATTTGTTCAAATGGGGTCACTGGGTCAAATAGGGGCACAGCCAGGGACATAACTCTAAAAACAAAAAATAAAAATTTTGTATTTTGACCTTTAATTTTTTTTTAGACACATCACAGCCTCATATTTCTTACCTAGATTTTTCTTAGCACGTTCTTCATCTATATGGATTTTGGTATTGTTTATTTAACCCTTTCCACTCTTGTTTTTATATAGAATTCATCCAAGACAGGATTACTCAAACATTTTTCATCTGATCAACACCAAATTTGGTATATGAATTTTTGACACTTTTATACAGATCAAGTTCAAATGTGGGTTTCATTCGATATATTTTAAGAGTTATGGCCCTTTATAATTCACACCTCTTTGCTATGCACTATGAATTTTTAAGAGAACATGATAACACTGAAGCCTGTATTATAGAAGAAGCCAATTTATCAGTGTGGACACCTGATACTCTGGCTGAAGACTGCTTGCTTGCAGACCAGTTTACCATCTGTCATTACATGACATGACATTAGTTAAACACCTATTCTACAAGAATAAATAGGAATAGTCCATTGTTCATTTCTTCAAGCCTGGACATAGTGTCTGACATTTGCAGAATGAGGTCCCCAGATGGTGAATTTAGTGTTGCTACCCCGTACAGCAGGCTAACGTCATCAAATACACCCTACAGGGACCTAATTCTGCTTAGGCCTCATCTTCTGGGAAGTATCCTAAGTATCAAATTGAAATGTTTTAGTTACTTTTTGACTTTTTCCTACCTGTTCAGTTTCAGTATCCCCCTAATTTGCAGAAGATAAAATGCATAATTGAGGTGTTCAATGGGTGTGCATCACCAATTTCAACTGTAGAACTTCAATCTGTTCCTAGGTTTCTTTGGCCGTTGAGGCCTAATTCAACGGCCTAATCAGATTGAGAATGAATTCGGTGATGCTAGCCCACCTTGCCGAATAGTGTCATTAAATTCACCTTTTGGGGACCTTATTCTGCAAATGTCAGACACAATAAATTCATCTCTTTTAAAAACATAATTTTTTTTTAGATTGAACACCTTTCTCAATTTAACCACAAAACAAAAAAACAAATACTAAACAAAAAAATCATAATTTTATTTTGTTCTTGTTTTATATATTTTTTTTAATTTTAATTAATATTTAATTCCTTGCTCATATTTAATTTTTTGTTTAAACTTATTAGAACAAAACAACTAACACCATTATAACAGCCATCAGGTTGACCACACCAAATTTGATTTAAATCAGTCTAAAATCAAGAACATGCAAACAGCAGACACTTAGAGCAGGGTTCCAGAGTAGACAGAATGTTTACTTTAATAACAGTATAGAAGTCACATTGTGCTGGCTAAGATGATTAATGAGATGGCAGTATTAACAAAATAGGCTTGGAGTGAAAGCTTTGATTAATGTCTTAGAGATATCTGCCTGGTAGAGAGTTGTATATAAGGCCAAACAAAATAATACCTGTGTTTAGTTAGGGTTACATGGTCCAAAATAATTAGGGTAGGGAATATATATATATATATATTTTTATTCTGAATTCTATTGGGTCATTGACAATTCAATCTAGAAAGCTTCACAATTCAGATTAATTGAAAGGTTCAATACTAAATATTGATAATCCTGAATTAGCCAGAGCACTAGACTAAAACTTCTAATCTTTATAGGAGAGGTTTGAAAATGGGTAAGATACCTTTCGAAGCCCTTCCCATTTAGAAAAAAAAATAAAATCTGCCTACAGTCCAATAAAAAGATTTGGATAGGCACCTTTTTCTAAGGTAGGTAGGGAAACCCTAAACATAGGTATTTTTTATTTTGTTCACCTAAATGACCTGTGACTTATGATAACAAGCTAATTCCAAAGCCAAGTGTGAATCTGACAGTTAGGCCATTATTTATATACCCTTTCATGAGGGGAGCTCCCCTGGTGCAGCATTAAAGATCATGTAACAGTGCTTTCTCTTATAAATGCGAGCCTCCCATAGGGAGCCAGGGACATAACTTATCCATTCATTGTAATTCTTAAAATGTCTTCGTATCAAGAACCATCAAGCCTATTCAGCTTATTTTTGGTATGGGTGACTGGGATTCAGATTTGATTCAGAATTGGATAACTGAGTCAAATAGGGGTAGAGTCATGGACATAATTCTTTCCCTTAATAGTTATTATTAAAACATCGTCTCAAGAACCATTTGGCATATATTTGGTATGGAGAGTCCTTGGGTCACTGGTATTCATATTTGTTAAAATGGTGTCACCAGGTCAAATAGGGGTGCAACCCTATTTTAATTCTTAAAATGGCTCCTCCTCGAGACCCACCAGGCTTATATGTAGTATGGACACTGGTATGGAGGGTCTTTTTGTTACTTGGGACTGGGTTACTGATTTTTAGCTCACCTGAGACGAAGTCTCCGGTGGAGCTATAGTCATCACTCCTCGTCCGTCGTCCGTCGGTCCATCTGTCCGTCCATCAACTTTTTTTAAAAACATCTTCTCCTCTGAAACCATCATACCAAATTGGTTCATATTTGGTGTGGATGTTCCCTAGGTGACTCTCATTCAGATTTGTTCAAATGAGGTCACTGGGTCAAATAGTTGCGAAACCAGGGCCATAATTCTATTCCTCCACAGTAATTCTTACAACAACTTCTTGTCCATAACCATTGTGCCGATTTAGCTAATATTTGGTATGGAGGGTCCTTGGGTGACTGGTGTTCAGATTTGTTCAAATGAGGTCAGCCGGTCAATTAGTTGAGAAACCAGGGCCATAACTCATAGTAATTCTTACAATGACTTCTTCTACAAAAATATTGGGCGGAATTAGCTTATATTTGGTACTGAGGGACCTTGGGTGACTGGGAATCAGATTTGTTCAAATTGGGTCACTGGGTCAATTAGGGGCAGAGCCAGGGACATAACTCTAAAAACCAAAAAATTACATGTTTGCATTTTGATCATATTTGGGGTGGATGTTCCCTAGGTGACTGTCATTAATATTTGTTCAAATGAGGTCACTGTGTCAAACAGTTGCGAAACCAGGGCCATAACTATATTCCTCCTTGGTAATTCTTATAACGACTTCTTGTCAATAACCATTAAGCCGATTTAGTTTATATTTGGTATGTGGGGTCATTGAATGACTGGGGTTCAGATTTGTTCAATGGGGTCACTGGGTCAAATAGTGGTGGAGCCAGGGCCATAATTCCCCAAAAAATAATAAAAAATTCAGGAACTCCTTGATCAATTTAACATACAAACAAAAAATATCACCCCCCCCCACATGACCCAGAACCCCACCCCCAACCAACAGCATTCCACCCTATCTCATATCCTAACTCACAGGTAAATAAAGTATATTTATTTAAATTCCCATTACAAGGCAACTCTCCTATGAACTGATATACATGACACATGGCAAGGCAGATAGAGAGATAAAGAGAGCTTCTGCAGCCTTAGACAGAGTCCCCAGGGAGTGTATTCATGTCATCCATAATTTAAATGAGATTAATGGTGTTATCAATGAAGCACCCTTGTTGTTTATATTATCACTCAGTGGTCATTAAAATCAGATTAATTTCATTTTCTCAAAGAGTGCCTGGCATTTGTAGAATGAGGTTCCCAGAGGGTGAATTTAGTGACGCTATCCTACACAGCAGGCTAGCATAACCAAATACACCCTCTGAGAACCTTATTCCGCTTAGGCCTCATCTTCTGGGAAGTATCTAGAGTCTCAAGATCTCATTCTGCTTAGGCCTCATCTTCTGGGAAGTATCTATAGTATCAAATTTACATTGTTGTTAGTTAAATTTCCCTTCTAGGAAGTTTCTGTATCCCTTAATTTTCAGAAGATAAAATTCATGATTGAGGTGCCCAATGGGTGAACATCACCAATTTCAACTGGGGAACTTCAATCTTCTAGGTCTTCCATAGCAGTTGAGGGCCTTATCAGAATGAGGTCCCCAGAGGGTGAATTTAGTGATACTAGCCCGCTGTGCAGGATAGCCTCACTAAATTCACCCTCTGGGTACCTCATTCTGCAAATAACAGACTATTTCAAAGCTTGATTCAAGGCTAGCATCACCAAATTCACCATTTGGGGACCTCATTCTGCTTAGGCCTCATCTTCTGGGAAGTATCTATAGTATAAAATTTACATTGTTGTTAGTTAAATTCCCTTCTAGCAAGTTTCTATATCCCCTAATTTGCAGAAGATAAAATTCATAATTGAGGGGCCCAATGGGTGAACATCACCAACTTCAACTGGGGAAATTCAATTTTATTCTAGGTCTTCCATAGCAGTTGAGGACTTTATCAGAATGAGGTCCCCAGAGGGTGAATTTAGCGTCACTAAATTCACCCTCTGGGGACCTCACTCTGCAAATGACAGACACACTATCACACTATTTCAAGGCTTGTTGTATAATACATTGTGTTGCTTGAGGCCAGGCTTACACAATGTAGGAACAGACACGCTTTTTGTGATGCTATCCGGCACAGCAGGCTAGCATCACCAAATTCACCCTCTGACGACCTCATTCTGCTTAGGCCTCATCTTCTGGGAAGTATCTATAGTATCAAATTTACATTGTTGTTAGTTAAATTTCCCTTCTAGGAAGTTTCTATATCCCCTAATTTGCAGAAGATAAAATTCATAAATGAGGTGCCCAATGGGTGAATATCACCAACTTCAACTGGGGAACTTAATTTTTATCCTTATCAGATTTGTGAAAATGGGATCACAAAGTCAAATAAGGGCAGAGCAAGAGACTTAACTATTTCACTACATAGTAATTCTTAAAATATGTTTGCAAGAACTAGTTGGCTTATATAGAATGGAATGTTCTTCCTTGACTGCAATTCAGATTTTTTTAATGGGGTCACCTGGTCAAATAGGGGCCAAGCGAAGGACAGTTTCCCTCTTAATATGCTTCCTTCACAAGGACCATCAGGTCTATTTGACTGATATTTATGATATGTATGAAGGGTTCTTTGGTGTCTGGGATTCAAATTTATTCAGATGGGGTCACCAGGTTAAAAGGGTGGGACCAGGGACATAACTATATGTCTATAGTAATTCTTAAAATGTCTTCTCAAGGGATTTTGGACAATTTAGCTTACATATAGTATGGAGGAATCAGGAAGATCCTTTAGTGACTGAGATACAGATTTGTTAAAATGAGGTCAACCTGTCAAGAAATGGCAGTCTATGGGGAGTTAACACATTTGTGTCCAATAAAATCATAGAAATACCAAATTCATTAAAACATCTACCTTGGAACCACCTGACTGATTGGTCTGACATACATGTATTGTGTTTTGGGTCCATGGATAATTGGGCTTCAAACATGTTTAAATGGTTTTAGAAAAAGGCGCTTGTGAGATTGGAAATTTCCAACAATTGAGAAAGTTTGAGGTGTCGGTTGTGAAATTCCAACCTAAGACTTGGGAGTCTGGATCCCGGTCGGGAGGGGACTTGTTGAGCTGGAGGAGGGGGGTGATCAGTAGTGTACAGTTGGCAATTTCAAGGTGGTTTTTTACCAAGCTACATACTTGAAGTCTCTCTAGCCACATATCCTGTTTAAATCTACTTCTTTTAAAGTGATTATGAAAAGTGCTCACTGTTTTGGTCTCCAGAGTCCCAGTCTTATCAGTCTTTGCAGTCTGGTGAGCGACCCCACGGTCATTGACTGTCTTGTTTAAAATGGGTTCAACCAGTCAAGAAATGACATTTGGTGTATATGGCCTATGGAGAGTTGGTATCAATATCTGTTTGATTGCGGTCCACCATTAAAAAAAAGGGGGGGCATGTCAGGTTGGAACTTTGCAATAGTTACGATAGCTTGAGGTATCAGTTGTACAATTCCAGCATGTGCAAAGGAATTTTACGAACTTGAGAGTGTGTTTGCTTCATTGGGAGTGTGTTCACTTCAGTTAGGTGGGAGCAGACTATGTAGGGTGGGGGTGATCAGGGCCATGCAGTTGAAAATTTAAAAGTGCTTAATGGAGACCCACTAGCTACGTCCCTCTTTAGGACTACTTGTTTTAAAATGATTTTGACAAGTACTATTTCTTGTGGTCTTCCTAGTCCCAGTCTTCCAGTCTTTACAGTCTGGTGAGCGTCTCCACAGTCATTGACTGTCTTGTTAATATTAGCAATCAAAATCACTGTCATGTGGAGTTCGTTAGTTTGTTAAAACAAGGTTTATAAAACATCTCAAAATGATACGTTGCCTTTGCGATAACAAGCTACATGACGGGTGCGCATTCGGCGAAAATGCACCAGTGCGAAATAGTCACCTCAGTGTGCTTTCATGTTGATATCGATGCTTCACGGTTTCCATGAAGCTATTTGTGCTGATAAGCAGGGACGTGGCGACGGGCGGTGATTACATGGAGTGTATACCGTCCCCACAGGGACGTGGCGAGAGCGGGTGGTAGATTGAAATTGTTAGTTGGTCGATTTCCCAACCAATAATTAGTGATAAATGTTTTGTTTTAGACCAAATGTAGCAATTGTTTCTATGTTTAGTTCAAAGTTTGGTATGAAATTGCTCGTGAGGGAGGTCACTATCAAGTGGAAATTTACCAACAATAGTGTGTGATATGTCTCCTTTGCTTTTTCAGAGTGTGAACGAACATGTCAGAGTATTATCAATAATATGAATGTCCATGCACTCAAATTGTCGAGAATTTGGATTATGTCATCAAGAACAGAAGATTCAGATGACAATCTGTGTTCTCGTTCAGTCAAAGTGGGTGATTGTTCGTGACCAAACATATCAACTTGCCCCAATTTCTTTCCAAATCCCATTGAAATTTTTTTGCCATCAAGGCATATCTTAGTTGAAATTCCATCTGTGCTTTAAGTTTTTAACATTATGTCTCAGAATCCCAGGTGAATCACATTCCAAATCGGCTGAAGAGAATTCAAGTTTTCAAATTAGGACATGCAAAATTTATATTGGCCTTCTGTGGATCCAGCTCCGTCGGTTCTCTCGAATCGTCATCAATACATCTGGGTCCTCCCAAAAACGAATGCATTTTCCGTGAAAGAGTCGGTATATAACTCCCCAAAACTGTCGCGTTGTTGGTGGATACCGCATCTCCTTGGAATTGGAACATTCCATAAATCGCACGACATCCATGAATAATTGAAACGAGATGTTTCTCATTGGAAATGTTCCAGCTGACAGTTGTCTGAGAAACGATAACCATGCAGTCATATATCCGATTATCTTTTCCCAATGTTTCTAAAGCTGATGGAAGAAGTTGGTTGATTTCTTCCATTATATCTTTTATCTCAGCCGGGCAGAAAGGTATTTGACCATCTTTGAACATTTCATGCGGATTTGTCACGGAAGGCCCATGCACTATATGGCACGCCAAACCGCTATTTAATATTAATTTTACTCAAGTAAAATAAAATGACACTTTATTTCACTTAAGTAAAATAAAGCGCCATCTACATTGTTTTATTTTACTTAAGTAAAATTATAACACACACTAATTTTACTTAAGTGAAATAAAATTACCATTATGTTACGCCCTTTTTTTATTTTACTTAAGTAAAACAGAATTTTACTTAAGTGAAATAAAACAGTTTTTATTTCACTTAAGTAAAATTCTTTTTTACTTAATTAAAATAAATGTACATTTGGGTTTATTTCACTTAAGTGAAATAAACGCCATCTACCGGTCATCGATAGATGTCATTTATTTTACTTAAAGGGGTACTGTACACAGAGATAGGCAATTTTTTTTATTTACTCTCATTGACATAACTTTCAAGTTAGATTGTGTTCGTGTTATATGAGTTTCGTATAAACCTAATTTAGCGACGAAAATATTGATCTTGGAAATAAAAATATTACGATTTCAAACTACGCGCCATGTTTTTGACCTTCACCGGAGAAGACGCAGGTTGCATGATGAACCGGAAGTTCAATTGATGCCTGCAATCTCTTCCATCGAACAATCTCACCCCCTATAAAAATACTTGACGCTTTATGAATCTTGTTTCTTCTCTTTTTTTCCAAATTGGTTATAGCGGGACTTCCTTTTGCATGTAACATGTTTTGTTCGCAACTCAATAATGTTCGTCGTAAACGGCCGTCGATAAAAGACACCCAACATGTGAGATTTCAAGAACGGTAACTCGTACTGGCATAATTCTCCATTTTATGACTCCAGCCATAAATGATTTTATATTAAATAATTCAATTTTACTTTTGTGGTAGCCTGTTAACCGGAACGTTTTCAGTAGACATCGTCGACTCAAATACGTTATTTTAAAATATAATATTGATATTAGATCGCAATTGTTACCGGGAATTTATTGAAATTGGCGTACAGTACCCCTTTAAGTAAAATTAACGCATTATTTTACTTAAGTAGAATTCTTTTTTACTTAAGTAAAATAAAGGTCATTTTTTATTTTACTTAAGTAAAAAAGAATTGTACTTAAGTTAAAACATGGTTATTTTTACTTAAGTAAATTGTTTTTTACTTAAGTGAAATAAAAAATGACCGTTATTTAACTAGTAAAATAAAATATGATTTTATTTCACTTAAGTGAAATAAAGTGTCATTTTATTTTACTTAAGTAAAAATTAATATTAAATAGCGGTTTGGCTTGCCATAGCACTACACAGTCCACACGAATTCTCCCATCGCACAATCGGCTTGTCGAACAATTTCTTTCCGGCATGTACATCTTTCATGGGTGCGTTGAGTCGAGTTATCTTATAAGATGGCACGCCTGGGCTGTCTGCACCTATCTCACATGCCGCGAGATTCCGAAATGGAATGAAACATACTTGTCTTTGTGACCAGTGTCTTGGTCTTCTGTCCTTACCAACAGTGATAGCTCATTGCCAGCATGGATTTCCTCTGCATGTTTTAATGCGTCAGTGGAACTGTCGTGCGTTATTCTACAGTGGTAACCTCTATGCATCTATAAATGCACAAATATAAAATAAAATGTCATTATGTTCGGTTATAACGCCCATACTGTACTAAATTGTCCATTAAATATGTGCAATATCGAAATTCTTTATCATGGGTGCGCACTGGAGCTGATCATTTTTGCTCGTTTTCGAACTGGAGCCATACAAAATTCGCACTGGAGCCACCGGGTGCTTGTCTTTGAATGTGCCACCTGTAGATGTTTTGAGATTGTTCGTGAATATGTTTGCATTTTCGTGTTCTGGAGATAACAAACTTACCAGAAAAATATGGGTTGCCCAATGGAATGTCCCACTTCTGATCTAAAAACAAACTTTACCGCCGAAGGTAACCGTAAATTGTCGAAAACGAAGTGATAAACTCTCAATTGTTCAATCTTTCGTGAGTGTTGCAAATCAAATTCAAAACACACGGATACAAACGGTCACACTGAACAAATCACAATACAATTTTGAATGAATAATGTCGATTGTTAAGAAAAGAATTGCCATTTTAAGTGCTGCGACACTGATTTTCACAACATTTCAGTGAGGGCAACTTAGCATTTACCGATGCGCACTGGACGTTTTTACGATTTTGGACGGATTTAGCAGGAGCGGTGGGCCTCCAGTGATACCACCGTGTCCAAATATAGTAGTATGTTATGGCATGGGGACATCTATCTTGGTCATCGGTATGTTGATGAACCAACATGGGGGGGGGGGGTATTAACAAAAGCTGGTTTCGTCCATTGATTTGTTCCAGAGTTATGACCTAGTAATGGATTTTACTCTTTACTAAATCCTTCGGCACACCCTACATGCTATATCTATCATCGCCAAACTTCATATGGATCTTTCATCTTTGGGGTGGCCTCTAGATTGGAGCTGTCAATTTTTTGTCCAAAATTCGTTAAAAAAAACATGGCCACCAACTGCCATCTTGGAATATACCTACCCTTTGCTTGACTTAATCCTTCGGCACACTCTACAGGCCTCATCCGATCGTCACCAAACTTCATGGGAACCATCGTTTTCTGAATTTTGTATAAAAACAGAAACATGGCTCCCAGCGGCATTCTTCGATGTTACTCTTTGCATGACTAAACTGTTCGGGCCACATCCCTCATTTCATATGGATATTTGGGGTGGCCAATAGATGGGAACTATCTAATTTTTTCAAATTTTGTTGGGAAAAAAAATGTCTGCCAGTGGCCATCTTGGATTTTTTTTCATTGATCAACAGGCATAACATGAAAATTCTCAAATATAGAAAATTATTTATGGGTGGGTGCCTTTCAAATGATAATAATCATTAAATATCACAAATCAAGAATAAATAAAATCTCCTCTCATGATCTTCAGATATGATATCATGATATGAACTGCACTTTTGAAAAAAAATCTAGTCCTTGGTACTTGAAAACTGAAATTTTAAATATTTGTCATGCCATAAAAGTAACGTAAATGAGGTTATAGTACCCAATGGGTCTTACATATTATGTCACAATAATCGCTTGTACCAAATTTAACAAAGAAATTCCTGAAAGATTGAGAAAATCCATCTTGAAATACCAGGAAATTTTGGCAAACATGCGTCTGACCCTTAAACATCCGTTACCAAATATTAAAGGTACTCAATCCGATCAGACGCTCCTAAATTACTATTTCTTTGGCTTCGGGGGTAAAAAATATTTTATTCGAGTCGAGGAACCCACCCATCAAAGCTCATAGTGATTAAATATCGATGTTTGAAGTTTGCTGTTTCTATTGTTTGTGGACCAGATCTTGTCCAAGACCACGTGCTCAAACGGACAAATTGCGGTTGTAAGATGGATAACTCTAAAATCAAGTGGTTATTATTGTTAAAGACATATGTACTTGTTCGGGTGTGTGAAACTTATAAGTTAGTACTCAGGCACTATGATAACTGGAGGAATGTAACATTCTACTAACATCGCGAAAATTTGAAGCAAATCGACCGTACCACTCCAAAGAAAACATGTCAGAATTACGCTCAATTGTAAATATTTACTACTCGATTCAGGATGCACCTATCGGCGATAAACTAGCGAAAACGATTTCCCCATCGAGAGTCAATTCATTTAATTAATATAATATAAGAATGACGATACGTGTTGTCAATTTGAATATACTATTTGTAAAAAATACTACTTTGAACAAGATTATTCTCCATGTGTATTTGATCACCATACCGGAGTGTTTCACATCACTTCAATAGTAACCACTTGATTTTCGAGTTATCCATCTTACAACCGCAATTTGTCCCTTTGAGCACGTGGTCCTGGAAAAGATCTGGTCCACAAACAATAGAAATGGCAAACTTCCAAACATCGATATCTAATAACTCTGAGCTTTGATGGGTGGGTTCCTCGACTCGAATAAAATATTTTTTACCCCCTAAGCCAAAGAAATAGTAATTTAGGAGCGTCTGATCGGATTGAGTACCTTTAAAATGCTGGGCCAATTTGGACAGTTTGTATGTTCACTTTTGGAGGCTATATAAGTGAATCAGCCTCTGATAATATAACACAACATGCGCATTGCGACAGATATTGTGAACTCATCACACCTATTTCATCTTCATCCTGAGAAAAATTTGCCCACAGGGCCTGACGGATATGGCTGTCAATAAAGTAATAGCAATGTTCTTTTAAGGAGGCGTCCCATTCGTGAATTTTAAAAATATCTCAATGTATATAACCAATGTATGCTATAGCAGTCCTCAACATTGGCCACGGCAATAAGCAATGCCATGGGAGATGCTGTGGCAATATGTTGAATCTATAATGCCACAGCATTAAATTTTGCCGTGGGACATTTTTCCTAATGCAGCTGAAAATTGAGGGATGCTATAGTACTATAACAACACCTGTTTACCCTCACAATATGAGAGATTTGCTCTAATTATTTGATCACCCTAACAGAAAGTTTCACATCACTTTAACCCTTTAATGATGGTAGCTGCGCTGGTGCAGCATTAAATATCCTGTTCCAGAACATTTTCTTATACCTAGTATATGCAAGTCTCCCATAGGACATTTGGGAGCCTTGCATATATAAGCGAATGAACTGGCTGTCAAGGAAAATATTTTGTTAGGCCAATGCATTCTCTTATATATGTGAGACTCCCTGTGGGGAAACTCGCATATATAAGGGAATGTATTGGCACAGGGTTTTCGCAAAATTTCAGGAAGCTCCAGTCATGGATTGGTTAAGCTGGTAAGAGAAATTTTTGAAGTCTCTTTCCATATAACTGAAAATGGTGCCCTGCCATCCACAGAAAGGGTTACTGAATAGAATATTATTAAAATAATGTTTAATAAATTAAATATAAAAATGTCATCCATTTGCCATCTCCATCTGTTTTTTGGCACAAGGTTTCGCAGAATGATGTGTGGGTTGCTCATCTGGGAAAATAGTGTCTCCAGGTTTGAGCACTTGTCGAACATTGAGATTTATCCGAGATATTTCGAGATACTTCTCAAATGGTTCCCAGTTAATGTTTTCAACACAATCATCTATATCTTTGTTAAGTCTGTGAAGTTCTCCACAGTGATTTGCCGACTCTACACTACTGTCAGATTTATCACAGTTACCAGCTGCTGAATTGTTTGAAATTTTCCTATGATTCTTAAAACGGAGCCTGAGGTCATCGACATCAGCCGTGAGAATTCTCGGCACAGCGTGATACGATAGCCTGGCCTCCTGACTCATAATGAGGATATCACCGCTCTTCATAAACATTGGGGTAGGCTGCGTTTCCTTTGTGTCTCCACCAATCAAGAATATACAATTCTGACCAAAGCTGTAAAAGAGATTAATATCATATTATATTATTGATTCATGTTGACAAGCCTTGAAATAGTGTGTGACAGTGTCTGACATTTGCATAATGAGGTCCCCAGAGGGTGAATTTAGTGACGCTATCCCGCAAGGCAGGCTAGCACCACCAAATTCGCCTTTGGGAAGCCTCAGTCTGCTTAGGCCTCAACTGCTATGGGAGACCTAGGATCAGATTGAAGTTTCCCAGTTGAAGCTGGTGATATTTACCCATTAGTCACCTTGATTATGCATTTTATCTTCTGCAAATTAAGGGATTTGGAAACTGAACAGAAGGGGAAAAGTAACTAAAAACAATGTTAATTTGAGACTATAGTTACTTCATAGAAGATGAGGCCCAAGCAGAATGAGGTCCCCAGAAGGTGCTGTAACAGGGTAGCATCACTAAGTTCACCCTATGGGGACGTCATTCTGCAAATGTCAGACACACTATTTGAAGGCTTGCCTGTTGATTCATTTGTATTGTAGGGATGTTCAGCTAATAGGTTCAACAGCATTATAATATTGTGAAACCTGATTTCCTACAGCATAACTACAGAATGCCCTAAATAATCGACTCCTTAACCACAGCAGAATTATGCATAACTTTTCAGGATTTAGTTGGAAATATGGCTTGTTGCCATTCACCAGAAAGCTCTCAGTTGCCTTAAATAATCGACTCCTTAAACACAACAGAATTATGGGTAACTTTTCAGGATTTAGTTGGAAATGTGGCTTGTTGCCATTCACCAGAAAGCTCTCAATTGCCCTATATAATCGACTCCTTAACCACAGCAGAACAAGAGGTGTGCACTCGAGTGCTAGCATACCCCCACCGTGGCAAATTCAACCCGCATTATCCGTAAACTCAACCAATAAGATTTTTAACTTTAAAGAAAAATTCGGACTAATAATACCGATATGGTGTCACAAGAAGCTTGTACAGAAAAAATTATTCAAATCGGTTCATATTTGTTAAAGTTATTAAGTCAGACAGAATTTTCTAAGTCAAAATAAGTCGAAAATGAGGTGTAATATTACGAAAAACAGTCTGAGCCAATCCCTAGCCGCATTTAGCATCATGCGGAGAGACCGTCCTAAGGAGATTGCATACAAAAAATTATTGAAATCGGTTCATAGTTGTTCGAGTTATGAGGTCGGACGGACAGACAAAGCGTGACGGATGGACGGACGGACGCAGTCAATCCAGTATACCCCCCATTTTCTACGAAAGTGGGGGTATAATTATGGGTAACTTTTCAGGATTTAGTTGGAAATATGGCTTGTTGCCATTCACCAGAAAGCTCTCAGTTGGCCTAAATAATCGACTCCTTAACCACAACAGAATTATGGGTAACTTTTCAGGATTTAGTTGGAAATATGGCTAGTTGCCATTCACCATAAAGCTCTCAGTTGCCCTAAATAATCGACTCCTTAACCACAGCAGAATTATGGGTAACTTTTCAGGATTTAGTTGGAAATATGGCTTGTTGCCATTCATCAGAAAGCTCTCAGTTGCCCTAAATAATCGACTCCTTAACCACAACAGAATTATGGGTAACTTTTCAGAATCCTGAAAAGTTACCCATAAGTCTGCCATGGTTAAGGAGTCGATTATTTAGGGCAATTTGTAGTTATGCTGTAGGTTATAAGCCTTAGGTCTAGAACATTGTCCTAAAAATAATTTGAAGTGACATACTCAATTGAGTTTGTTAAGGAGAACATGACCAAAGTGTTTTATCTCATGATATAAGTGCACTAGCTACATATAGTGAAGGGATTGATTACATGCTGATGACATTATTTTTAATGAAAAAAGCAATGATATCCCCAGTCTCCCCGACTAACCTTCATAAAATTATGTTTTGAGGTTTGATTACAGGTCTGGTCATTGTCAGTATAGGCATGACATCGATCCAGGGACACGGAAGAACCAAAGGGCAAGGGGGCAAACCAGTCAGGAGGGCACTTTTCGGATACCCACTGGACTCCCCTAGGCCATGGCAAGCGCCCCGCATTCACCCTTCTCCGGCATCCTTGCAGTGATCCATGATATTAATTCAGTCTATTCCTCAGTCTTTAAGAAATTTCTGTACAGAATGCCACAGATAGAGGCCCAAAATTGACTGTTACACAGTAAATATAAAAACAATATAAAGTGACAAATTTATACATAATAAAATATTATTTATTTAATTTTCTGAGAACCCACTATTTTGACCAACTCGATATCAGAATGACCTACGAAATTAAAATTGTGTTGGTCATTATGACCTAATCCATTCAGGAAAAAAAGGAATGTTTGAACATTCCACCAACTGAATCCATGGTTCCTCCACCTATCATATGCCTATATGATCTGATTATTCCTACAGATGAAATACAGACCATTCCATTGTAATAATGCATGGCATTCAGTGAGCAGACCCAATGAAATTCAAAGCATTCAATGAATGGTGTATTAATATCCGAAAATCAAGGTATTCAAGGCCCTCTATGGAAATTTAACCCTTTCTATACTAAATGGACTCTTCCATTGAGTTATAAAAGTATAAATTGGAATGGTATATCATTCATTTGGAAGGGTGCTCAGGTAATAAAAGGTAATAAAAGCAGATCACTGCCCACACTATGCCATATTGAAGAATGTGGCAATGAACAAATATTAACGAATATCTCAAGCACATAATTTTGCAAATATATACTCCTTAATTTCGGATGAATTTATCGCCAATAAATAATTGGCAATGATTCCACCAAAGAGAATCATTGCATATAATCCAAATATAAGAATGGCATATGCTTCCAGTTTGGTTATAATTTGATGATAAATATTTACTTTGAGCAGATTGTTGGCCAAAAAAAAGTATCAAGCCTAAAGTCAGTAATCGCCTCTCACAATACGGTATGCCATGACTGAAGATCTCACTATTAACAGTTTGTCAATAGTTGATCCCCTATGTATGTTTGTATAAAAGTCAAACATGCTTAGTATTGCTTACTTATAGGTACTCAATCCGATCAGACGGTCCCCATATCATCAAGTTATAACAACAACATTTCTTCAAAATATGTTTAGATATCAGAATCAATCAATTACTATAAAATAATGCTAACCACTGTCAACTATGGTATAAAATTTCCCAAAATGTATTAATTATCAACATGTTGTTCAATGAAATATGGCCATATTATCACTTGATTGTCATGAAATTTGGCCATATTACCACTTCATTTTAGAGTTATCCATCTTCTTCTGCAATTTTGTATGAGACCGTCGCCTTGACATATTTTTTAAAGGCCACAAATAAATACACATCTCGAGAAACAACAAATTAAAAAAATCGATACCTGATTACTCTGAGCTTTGATGTGTGGGTTTCTTGACTCGAATCAAATATTTTTTACCCTGAAGCAAAAGAAATAATAATTTGGGAATGTTAATTTGGATTATGCATCTATAAAGCTGCATTATCCGATTAAACACCCTTAAATTTCTTTGGCTTCCTGGATAAAAAATATTTTATTTGAGTCGAGGAAACCACTCATCAAACCTCAGAGTGATCAGATATCAATTTTTGAAATCTGTTATTTCTCGAAAAGTGTACATTTTTTCATATACAATACCCACTGTCAATATTTTTGTCCCCCGACGTTTCCGTCGGAGGACTATAGAAATGACCCTCGTCCGTCCGTGCGTCCGAGATTGGGTACCTTCATGGTGTAATCAACTCCTCCTACAGTTTTAAACGTAGAGATTTGAAACTCTGGGATATTGTTCCTAACATGTTGGTGATTTGCAACATCTATATAGCTAATCAAAAATATAATTTTTTCCATATTTTTGGGGGGGTTTTCGACTTAGAAAATTTTGAACATTTTTGCCTTTTGGATGAGATTGGGTACCTTCATGGTGTAATCAACTTCTCCTACAGTTTTAAATGTACAGATTTGAAACTCTGGGATATTGTTCCTAACATGTTGGTGATTTGCAACATCTATATAGCTAATATTATTTTTATGGAGTTATTAACCCTTTTTTTTTAATTTCTTTAACAAAGCGGCATCGACTTGCCATGTTGTCGGGGGACACTGTGGTCTGCTGACCTTTTATCATCTAAAAATTTATCTGTTATTTTGATTTTGGGTGTGCATTTTATTCATCCTATTATTTTTTGTTCTCTTTATTTAGCATGGGTTTTCTCAGTGGTGTAGCTGGGTGTAGGTGTAGATTTAGATTTTTCAATTTTCTGAAAAATGGTCACAGAAATTCAGAAATGGCCAATATATTTTTCTAGGCAGCGCAGACCCAGGTCCCATCCAAGGGCAGAAACATACCTTGTTGAGATAAGAGGAGCGCCGTGATCAAACTCAGCATAATCAACATGAGCCATCAGTGTGCAGTCCATATGGTAGAAGTTTGTTATTCCGGCTTGAGCATGGAAGCCATTGTATCCTATTGTTGATGCAATGTACTTTGCCAGATAATCAACATCAAATGGGAGAGGATTAAACTTCTCTGCATCATATACCTGGAATAAGTATACATTAATTATAATTTCCTACATTTAACCCTTTCTATACTAAATACTCATTGACGAGTAGTTACCTCAGGAAATTGTTTTCCAGATAATAAGTTCAACAAACGACTATAGGCCGTCCAGGGTCTCAAAAATATGATTTGAGAACACAGGATCATTGATAAAGGGTACACTGAATCTCAAAAAGATTATTGGAGTACCCAGGATCTCTAAACATTGATAAAGGGTACACTGAATCTCAAAATGATGATTTGAGTACCCTGGATCTCTGAAACATTGATAAAGCCCCGAAGGGTACACTGAATCTCAAAATGATGATTTGAGTATCCTGAATCTCTGAAACATTGATAAAGGGTACACTGAATCTCAAAATGATGATTTGAGTATCCTGGATCTCTGAAACATTGATAAAGGGTACAAAATATCTCAAAATGATGATTTGAGTACCCTGTATCTCTGAAACATTGATAAAGGGTACAAAATATCTCAAAATGATGATTTGAGTACCCTGGATCTCTGAAACATTGATAAAGGGTACACTGAATTTCAAAATGATGATTTGAGTACCCTGTATCTCTGAAACATTGATAAAGGGTACACTGAATTTCAAAATGATGATTTGAGTATCCTGGATCTCTGAAACATTGATAAAGGGTACAAAATATCTCAAAATGATGATTTGAGTACCCTGTATCTCTGAAACATTGATAAAGGGTACACTGAATTTCAAAATGATGATTTGAGTACCCTGGATCTCTGAAACATTGATAAAGGGTACACTGAATCTCAAAATGATGATTTGAGTATCCTGATCTCTGAAACATTGATAAAGGGTACAAAATATCTCAAAATGATGATTTGAGTACCCTGTATCTCTGAAACATTGATAAAGGGTACACTGAATTTCAAAATGATGATTTGAGTACCCTGTATCTCTGAAACATTGATAAAGGGTACACAGTATATCAAAATGATGATTTAAGTACCCAGGATCTCTGAAACATTTATATAGGGTACCCAGAATCTCCAAAATCTCATGTAATAGACGTGGCATCATTATAACAGTATGGTATTAGACACAATATCTGATTAGATTCAATAACAAATCAAGGTTTATAATTCATCTGTGCCAATTTTGACTCAGCAAAAAAAAAACAACTCAACTTTATATTAGATGTTTCCATTATAAACAATGTTAAAGATGTATAATCCGAATAAATGCTCCTAAATTACTATTTCTTTGGCTTCGGGGGTGAAAAACATCTGATTCAAGTCGAGGAAACCAACCCGTCAAAGCTCAGAGTGATCAGATATTTTGAAATTTGTTATTTCTCAAAATGTACAATTATTTCTGGCCCAGAAAAGAGCTGGCAAACCGATGGTCTCGGACAAAATTGCGGATGAAGATGGATGACTCTAAAATCATGTGGTAATACGGCCAAATTTTGTGATACACAAGTGATAATACGGCCATATTTTGTTGAACAACATGTTGATAAATAACACGTTTTGGGAAATTTTATACCATAGTTGACAGCAGTTAGGCTTATTTTGTTGTAATTAATCGATTCTGATAACAAATGCGTATTTTGAAGAAATGTTGTCTCACATAGGGAGCCTCGCATATGTAAGAGAATACATTGACCTAACAATATTTACCTTGACAACTTGAGAATGCACTGGCTTACAAGGTCAATGTAAATATTGTTAGGCCAATGCATTATCTTACATATTCGAGGCTTCATATGGGACAGGATCTTTAATGCTGCACCAGTGAAGCTCCCGTTATGAAAGTGTTAAATGAATAGATTCATCCTTTCCGTGAAACTTACCCTTGTGTTCCATTCATACTGATATCCTATTGTCGCCCACCTAAGCTTCATAAGAAGACAATCCTTGGGAATTTGACCACTGAAATGAGCAGATATATCACAGTAAAATTATGAGTTTGATTTCTTGAAATATTGCATAAAATACGTGCCTTTACTCTATATGCAAATCCAGATTGAGTGCCAGAATAGTTCATTGAATTCTCAATTTCCAGGATGAAAGATCACGAGGTGATACAGTACATGAAACATCTAAACCTGGTTCTTGAATCCAGTAATACAGGGTACTAAAGTAGTGGTCGGACGATTCTGTTGCGTTGGTTGGTACGTTGCATTAGCATGATCGGTTGTCTGCATTAAACGTGCACACAGGTGCATACGTTGTATTATAACACAGAGCTTCCAATTAATAATTTCAGCTAATAAGTTTGTTATTGGAATAAATGGAATACTGCAAATCAAGCTATCTGTAATAAATTAATTCTACAATAATGTCAACCCTGTCAAATCCCAACAACTAACACTTTATTGACATAAAAAAAAGTTCATTTTCCTTCGATTCAAAGACGGCCACCATCTTTTATCGATTGAAAACAAGAAATGTCATTACACACACCATATAATGCCTTATGTTAAGTTGAAATTAGAATCTCTCCTTTGAGTGCATTAACGGATACAATCCAATGCTTTAGTGTTATTTTCTGTGATCCAATTTCAATGTGACATACTCGTCTGAAAATAACTATAGGCCGTTTTAGAGCTTCTTGCCAAAATTTCAGTCTGTGTGTCATCACAACCGTTAGACAAGAATCACATAAGAGATGCAGGGTTGAGTTGCAGTAGCTTGGATTGAAAATGCATTAATTTAACTGGCTATCATACACAAAGCTGTTAGTCTGACATACCAATTATTCCCCTGCGAAATTGGCGCGAATTGAGCTTGCCCAGATATTGTGCTCTCGCGATAAAGATTCACAAAAATTAACTAATATTAAGGGCAGTAACAGTGCCCAAAATAGGTCGACCTGGCTGGTTTTTTAACTTGATTAAGACCCAATATCAACAAAATATTCCTCACCGTATCATGAGCAAAATTCACACAAATGAACTAATTAAGGGCCGTAACTCCACCCAAAGTAGGCGGACCTGGCTTTTTTTCAAGTCGATCAAGTTATTGCGCTATTGCCATCTGTAGATATCCGCCTGCAAACAGAACCTGACAAACTATAGGTGGAGTTTTTGAAAATACTGACCAAAAATATACTGTTGATGTAAAAAAAATCAGATATTTTATTTTTTCATTTAAAATTTTACTATCAAATCAACATGAACCATTTCTACACTATATACTCATTGCAAGTAGAATATGAATTCTTCTGCACTTGCATTATCTTTTCGCCTGTTTGTTGTCTGCTTTTATTACCTGAACATGCCTCCTGATATTACCTGAACATGCCTCCCGATATTACCTGAGCATGCCTCCTGATATTACCTGAGCATGCCTCCCGATATTACCTGAACATGCCTCCTGATATTACCTGAACATGCCTCCTGATATTACCTGAGCATGCCTCCTGATATTACCTGAACATGCCTCCTGATATTACCTGAACATGCCTCCTGATATTACCTGAGCATGCCTCCTGATATTACCTGAGCATGCCTCCTGATATTACCTGAGCATGCCTCCAGATATTACCTGAGCATGCCTCCAGATGAATAAAAGGTCAGCTGACCACAGTGTCCCCCGAAAAAGTGGCAAGTCGATGCCGCTTTGTTAAAGAATTTTTTTTGAAATGTTGAAATTTTCTAAGTCGAAAAGGGTTAATAACTCCGTAAAAAAATAATTTTTCCGTCCTCTATATACATGTTGCACATCTCCAATATGTGGATAACAATACTCTGAAGTTTCAAATATCTACAATCAAAACTGTAGGAGGAGTTGATTACACCATGAAGGTACCCTCATACAGAAAATTATAAAAAATGTTGAAATTTTCTAAGTCGAAAAGGGTTAATAACTCTGTCAAAAATTAATTTTTCCGTCATCTATATACATGTTGCACATCTTCAATATATGGGCAACAATATTCTGAAGTTTCAAATCTCTAGGATGAAAACTGTGGGAGGAGTTGATTACACCATGAAGGTACCCTCATACTGAAAATTATAAAAAATGTTGAAATTTTCTAAGTCGAAAAGGGTTAATAACTCTGTCAAAAATTAATTTTTCCGTCATCTATATACATGTTGCACATCTTCAATATATGGGCAACAATATTCTGAAGTTTCAAATCTCTGGGATGAAATCTGTAGGAGGAGATGATTACACCATGAAGGTACTCAAAAGTGTGACGGACGGACGGACGAACGGACGAACGGACGTACGAACGGACGGACGGGCGGACGGCTAGACGAACGGACCCCGTTTCTATAGTCCCCCAAAAATAAATTTTTCGGGGGACAATAATATTCTATTCCAATGTATACTATCATAACTAAAAGGGAGAATCCATTTAGTAAAGAAAAGCTTATGGAAAGCACAGAATCCTAAACTTAGGCAAAAGCCAGACAAACTTACATCCCTGTGCTTCAGTCGAAAGCAGAAACAAACATCAACTGGAAATCATATGTGACCCGCCATATCAAATCCAGTCGGAAGTCGGGATTTTTTTACCCTGTGCCAATGCATGCTCTTATATATGTGAGTCGACCATAGGTCGCCTCGCATATATAAGAGAATGCATTGGCCTAACAATTTTTTATCATGTTTTTTAAATAAATGTTTCTTACAATTTTTAGGACATAAAATAAAAAAACATCCATTACCCTGCAGGGAGCCCCACACATATATAGAAGCATATAGAAGAGTGTCGTCTGCTCATGTTTGTCTGGGGCTCTGTATGGGTGAAATTATAAAATTGTTAAAGAATACAAGAACAAATTATTAAAATTGTAAAAAATTGTTAGGCCAATGCATTCTCTTATATATGCGAGGCGACCTATGGTCGACTCGCATATATATAAGAGAATGCATTGGCACAGGGTAAAAAAATCCCGACTTCCGACTGGATTTGATATGGTGGGTCACATATAAACTAAAGCATTAACCTTATTCTGAAATATACAAAAAGCCTTGGAAGAATAAAATAAAAAGTATACTTACGATTTAACCAATTCACTGTCATTGAAGACATTTTGTGAGGTAGACAGCTCCATATGGGCATCTAAATTAACTCTGTTTGGTTTGCATGGGAAATCCTGCAGACATCTCTTAACCCAGTACTTCTGATAACCAGGCAAGAAAGGGTTTGGTATGAAAATCAAACCTGTAATGGAAAAAATTTAGAACATAAAAATTACATTAAATCAACAATTCTCTATACATGTAAACAGAGAATTATAAATAGCATTGGACACTCTTTTGAAAAAAATTCTGATGGCAAACCTTACAGACTATGGTAAATTTCATTGAGTTCATACCCCATGGCTGAGATATCTGAGTAGACATGCAGATAGATAATAGATAATGTCAATCCAATGTACCCACTATTTTCTTCAAAATGTTTTTCTTTTGTAATTCGACTACATATAATTTGGTTTGAATTGCAGCGACCGAGAATGATATTTGTTTTAGAAACACTCTATACTAGTCCGGTTTTTGTGGTATAGTTTTCCACCAGAAATCTCATCTCTTCAAACTGTAACATCAAAAATGACATCACTATTAAAATGGTGACTACCAAAGCTTGGTCTCTTGTCTAAGCTTTTTAGTTTTGTCATGGTAGAGCTTATTTCTGTTTCATCTCAAATCATAACTATCATTGGTATATGTAGTCAATCGATGTCACTTTCATGATCATAGCATGATTTTAAATAACCATTTCACCTGTGATTAGAATTATGACGGTTCTGTAAGTTTGAGACAGTGATAGCATTACATTGTGATGTGAAAGACTCCGGTGGGGTGACCAAATAGAACTGGAGAATAATCTTGCTCAAAGTAGTTAATTTTACGAATATTATTCCAAATTTACAACACACACCATCATTCTTTTATATTAATTAAATGCAATGAGTCTCGGTGGCCAAATCATTCACGTTAGATTATCACCGCTATCCCGAATCCCGAATCAAGATGTAAATATTTACAATAGTTCAGACAATGTTTTCTATGTGGTACGGTTGAATTCTTTCAGATTTTCGGCGATGCTAGTAGAATGCTACATTTCCCCAGTTGGCATAGCACCTGAGGACTGACTTGTCAGTTTCAGGCAACAGATCAAGTCCATAATATATCTATAAGATGAGCAATATATCTTTTTTACGGACATTTGCGTTTTTTATTTTGAATCGGATTCCAGAATTCCAATAAATACAAATGGCAGAGTTATTGCTCCGATACTGATTTTTGTGTTCACCAGACAGTGTCATGTTATTCCATTTCCGATTCCATAATTCCAAATGGCACAGTTTTTGCTCAGATTCTGATTATTGTGTTCACCTGACAGTGGCGTGTTATTCCGTTTCCAATTCTAGAATTCCAATAAATACAAATGGCTGTTTTTGATCAGGTCCAATTTTTGTAAGTTGTCTTGATGGGATATTATAATGCTCACAGAAAAGTTGTTCAAGCAATTATCAACCTATTGCGATACCGGGAAATATGAGCCCAAACTGCCATGTGGCTTTAAAGGTACTGAATCTGATCAGACGCTCCTAAATTACTATTTCTTTGGCTTCGGGGGTAAAAAATATTTGATTTGAGTCAAGGAACCCATCCATTAAAGCTCAGAGTGATTAGATATCGATGTTTGAAATTTGCTGTTTCTATTGTTTGTGGCCCAGATCTTTTCCAGGGCCACATACTCAAATGGACAAATTGCGGTTGTAAGATGGATAACTCTAAAATCAAGTGGTTATTATTGTTAATAGTAACCACTTGATTTTCGAGTTTATATCCATCTTACAACCGCAATTTGTCCATTTGAGCATGTGGCCCTGGAAAAGATCTGGTCGTCAAACAATAGAAACACAAATTTCAAACATCGATATCTAATCACTCTGAGCTTTGATGGGTGGGTTCCTCGACTTGAATCAAATATTTTTTACCCCCGAAGCCAATGAAATAGTAAATTAGGAGCGTCTGATCGGATTGAGTACCTTTAAACATTATCTGACATCCAAAATTGAGTCATGAATAATCTCTCTTTGAAATTGAACGGTATCTATAATTGAGGATAGATCTCCAGTTTACATTAAATTTGATTGTCATAAAATCTTTTGAATTTCTAGCTGTGAGGAACTAAAATTTCTGTAATGCCCTAAATAATCAACTCCTTAACCACAGCAGAATTATGGGTAATTTTTCAGGATTTAGTCGGAAATATGGCTTTACCCATATTTCTGCTGTGATTAAGGAGTCGTTTATTTAGGGCATTACTGTACTGCATTGGTAATAAATTTGTCACCCTTAATATCGCAGAAAGGGTAAGATTATTACCAATCAGGCGGCTGGTTCGATTGGGGCAAGTACCAGTCTAATGCGCAAAATTTGGCAACAGCTGCCTGAGTTCTACCCCATGGAAGTAAAAGTACATTTAATAACAGGTTATCATCTAAAATTTATATAATTGCTTAGTGAATGAAAATTGCTATCAAGCTGTCATCTGTCGATATTTGTGTAATGGATAGGTTCCTAGTCCAAAACTGCACAAATATGTAAACAGTAAAGCCTCTCCAAACCGTACAACCTTCGGACTGACCATTCTGTTCAGTTTTATAGAAAGGTGTTCAGTTTATAGAAAATACCGCCATCATGAATAAGATAGTGATTTAGATGAAATTAAAATGCAAATTTAATATACAACATAATAATAAATATATTTGTATAACACTAACCAAGGAAATGTACAGAAAAATTTAAACAAACAAAATATTTCAAGACCAAAGTTATGATCATCAGTTTTTAATTATGTGATAAAACTGATCTGACGCGCATATTCGTTTAGTTTCTGGAGGTCAAATAACATGTGTTCGGTCACTTATGGTCTCAAAATCCTGTTCAGTGTTTGGAATGAAGAGGTTCCGGTTTACAGAGGTAATTTTTGGGTTAATTTGGGAATGCACAGTTTATTCGGTATGGATAGGGATTCCATTTATAGAGGGTCAAGTTTAAAGAGGTTTTACTGAATGTCAAACAATTTAAATTTACCTGGGTTGCTAACCAACTGATAAGCTTTCCATTCTGAAACAGGCTTCAGTCCAACAATTGCTTCATACTGTGGGTTCTGTAGAGTGACTTCTTTTACCTATCAACAGATTTGAAAATAATATAAACCTTTCATGATGGGAGCTGCGCTGGCGCAACATTAAAGACCCTGTGCCAATGCATTCTCTTATATATGCGAGTTGACCATAGATCGCCTCGCATATATAAGAGAATGCATTCGCCTAACAATTTTTTATAATTATTTTTATCAATTTTTCTTACATTCTTAAACAATTTTTATCATTTTTTTTCTTACATTCTTTAAAAAAATTTATACTTTATAACTTCTTCTTACATTCTATAACAATTTTTATCATTTTTTCTTTTATTCTTTAACAATTTTATCACATTTATCATTTTTAGCTCAACTTTACTTGTAAAGTTTGAGCTATTGCCATGGCTTGGTATCCGTCATCCATGTGTGCGTGTGTGGAGACATCCAATTTCCATTAGCACGGGCTACAGGTCGTACCTTTGGTCAGACCATTATGAAATTTGTCATGGCTGTTGACAATGACATAGATGGGAACGAGTCATTTTGGGGTCATTTGGCCAAAAAACATGGCCACCGGCAGCCATCTTGGAATTTACTCTTAGCATGACTAAATCCTTTGGCATGGTCTCAGGTCGTACCTTTGGTTGGATCATTATGAAATTTGTCATGGCTATTGAGATTGACATGCAGATGGGAACGAGTCATTTTGGGGTCATTCGGCCAAAGAACATGGCTGGCAATGGCCATCTTGGATTTCAAAATTCAATCCATTGGCACAGACCGGAGTGTTCGTCTTAATCATGAAATTTGTCATGGATGTTAATATTGACATCTAGATGGGAACGAATCATTTTGGGGTCATTCGGCCTTAAAACATGGCCGCCGACAGCCATCTTGGATATTACTCTTTGCATGACTACATGACTAAATCCTTTGGCATGGCTACAAGTCATACCTTTCGTCGAATCATCATGAAATTTGTCATGGATGTTAACATGACATGTAGATGGGAACGAGTCATTTTAGGGTCATTCCGTCATTAAACATGGCTGCCTGCAGCCATCTTGGATTTTACACTTTGCATGACTAAATACTTTGGCACTGGCGACAAGTCGTGCCTTTGGTCGGATCATCATGGTTGTTGATATTGACATGTAGATGGGAACGAGTCATTTTGGAGTCATTTGGCAAAAAAACATGGCCGGCAGCATCCATTTTGGATTTCAAAATTCAATTCATCATTCCATTTATTGCTCATCACAAAAATTTAACTTCTTCGCAAAGTTGAGCCCCAGTGTTATGGACCCTTTTATTTCTTATATTTTTTCACAATTTTATCAATTTTTCTTACACTCTTCAACAATTTTTAGAATTTTTTATCATTATTTCTTACATTCTTGTAACAATTTTTGTATAATTTTTTTATTTTTTCTCACATTGTTAAACAATTATAAAAAAAAATATAAAATTTGTTAGGCCAATGCATTCTCTTATATTTGCGAGGTAACCTATGGTGGACACGCATATATAAGAGAATACATTGGCACAGGGTTTTCTAAAAAATTCAGGAAGCTCCAGTCATGGAAGGGTTAAACACTGATCACAACCTCATAGTACAGCAGAAAGAGGAGCCATTTTAATGAACACATGTGGCTAATTTCCTATCTTTCTGGGCAGGCAGATTCAATTGCTCTTTGTCTGTGACAGTGAAACTGAGAAACCAGATGTTTTCAATTTATGGGTGCTAAACATCACTATTGTTAGAAATTCTGGCAGACTGTAATCAATGAATTGAACAAACAAATATGAGGAATTAGCAGGATGGTCTGGAAGCAGCAGTCTGCGAAAAGTTGAAAACAGTCATGTTGACCTACAATTACAGATAAATTTGTGGTTTGGCAACTTCAAACGGATGACTTTTTCACATTTATTCCTTATTTGAGCTGAAGCGCTGAATGGCTGAAATGCAAATCATTTATGCTATAGCACAAATCATTTGCTACCTGTCATGTTTGACATCATACGTTTGATGATGTCATGTTTGTTTATATTTTAACAACTGTGCTAAAGAGGGACACCGGAAGAGGCATAACAACCATCTCAGACTGGATAGGATGTACCCTTGCAGAAAGCTGGTGTATGTTTATGCACATTCCGGGCAATTTGTATATTCCAAATCTATTGCAAATCAACAGTTATAATGGTTTCAAACTTTACTTCCCTGTGCGATTATTCAGGTCTGCACATTTATTGAATTTTATCAGGATTTCCACCATGCATTTGGGACTGCATGTTTATTTGGAACACTGGAGATTACAGAGAATCCCCCTAAATTCATTAATTCAAATTGACTCCTGAAGACCATATTAAACTGAAGACATCATGCACTCAAGCATAGGACTATACTGATGTTGGTCTCAAGCAGGAATTGTTAGAAGCTGACTCCTATAGGAGGCCTAGGCCTTTTCCATATTTAGTTATTCCCTAATTGTGCTGAAGCCATAAACCATGATGTTAAACTAAGTTCAGCAGTTTTTATCATTCTGGTGCCATCCTTTGGTATGATTTTTCACAGTTAATAGATCCAAACTTAAATGCTAAAAACTGGAACCATCTGATGAAAGAAATGATGTACATGTATGGCAGCATTTTTTGAAAGATTAGAGAGTAAGATTTCTAATTTCTACTAACCGAGGTTTTCCTTTGACACTATTACACTTTGAGGAGTTTCCTTTATATTTTATATGTCAATTGTCTAAATCTATATTTTATCCTTAGGGATGTCTTCGGTTTCTATGATGTAGTAAGTGATCACTAGTATAGCATTATGCATGATATACAGCGATAAGTTGGCACTCACCATAACATCATTCATAAAGCGGCTGAAACCCAGCTCACAGAACCCAGACTTTCCAGAGGACCAAATATGACATTGACTGCTTTGTGTAGCAATGACAGATAGATAAATCTGAATTTAACTATACTTTTGACTAATATACAGATTCTGAACATTTCCAAATTCCTCTGCAAATCAGCACATATTGTACTTTTTTAGTTTTTATTGAATTTTACCTGTAGTTAAATATTGGACTTGATCGACTATGTCAATCCGCTTTGTGACTGGCAGACCCTGGGGACCGCAGAGGAAATAAGATTTAATTGCTTTCTCGAGTTATCCCTGATGGCTGTCATACATACATGTACCGATATACAATGTATGTATAACTATCTATGGCTCTCACAGACACTGCCACTCCAATAATATCTTTTTTCTACATCTGCAATTGGTATACTCTATGCAAATTAAATGCTACATGCTGTTAGGTATGTGCTATTTATATATTACTACATGTAGTAGGGTTACCCGGCGATGCCCAGGTTAAAGTGATGTGAAACCCTCTGCTGTGGACACTTTGTGGGAATATATAGAGAATATCCTTGCTCGAAGTGTTAAACGTATTCTCGTAAATGTACATCCAAATGGCATCACACAACGTCATTTTTATACATGGATTATAAGTAGAGACTCACTGTCGGAGTGATTGTAATTTTGTTTATCGTGATTAATTTGTCCCATATTAATAAAGAAGTAGCTATTTATTTACAGCTACTTCAGATGTTATCATTTTAAAAATCATATACAGTCGATGTGGTTGGAATTGATATTTGTTTGGTTATATTTTTAAAGATATTCTTATTGGGATTAAAACATGAACATCATAAACACATTACTTTGCAAAAACAAAAGTTGACAATTGTGTTTTATATAGAGATGTATAAATCAATCTAGAGGGTTAGAGTAAGATTTTGAGGACACCTTGTTATCTACATGTACATGAAGATACAGATATTTTAAAGAAATGTCCAGGTGATCTTCTGTTCATGTTGCTATATTGGCTAATTATTATCAATTTAAAATAAATGTTGCTATATATCAGCTACATGGGCCCGACACAGAGCGAGATTTTGTTTATGTTAGGCTATGAGCCTGTTCTAAAAAATGAAAGAAATCCACTGTATCAGGAAGATGTATCCTTGCCAGTATTGGAGGATCCTGAAAAGTCATGTTCTACTGACTGTGTTTTCATTTATATCAGAAGAAACTATATTTGACTGCAGACTGTGAACACTATTTTTACTTTCTATACATTTCTATACATTTGCATCTCTCTTGACAAATTGTATGTTTTATGTGGAAGATATCTTGAATTGTGTTATAATACATGAGCCATTCTAGCATGCCATCCTCTGACGGTTCAAGATCACTCATTATTCAAGAATATATGTATCTCTTATATAGAATGATAAATATACTTTTAATGCTCTCTTCTATGTAAATATCTGTTTTCACTAGCTGACTATATGAATGTATGAGTCCCTTCCCCATATACATACGACAGTTTAAAAGATATAATTGTACAATTGATTTAATTCGGTCACCATTAAATATTTTTGAGGTTGTGAAATTTTAACGCCAAAAACTCCTTAGAACAAATTATGGAGATGACAATATATATAACTTTGGTGGATATCAGCATGTAAAACATTCTTATCAATGTTAGTGCCCCTCCTCTATGACACAAACAACACCAAATGTGGCATCTTTAACCCACATGATTTGATTCCTCGTATCATTGGAGAAGAATGTGTATGAATTTGGTGGAAATTATAGTGCTAAACAAATTTGTATCAGCTTTGGTGCTCCTCCCCTCCCCATTCATGACTCGAAAACCACCACTTTTGGCATATTTAAACCATGTCGATTAGACTCCTTATATCATGGAGATGATTATGTATAAGTTTGGGGATACTTAATCAGCAACTAAACAAACTCTTATCAAATATAGTGAATTCCCCCATCTCTCACCCAAACAACACCAATCTGACATCTTAAATCACACGATTTGATTCCACGTATCATGCAGGAGAATATGATTCTATTTGGTGGAAATAGGCACTAAAAATGTAATTTGTTATTATCAATTTTGCTCTCCCCATTCCTACACCCCTGACTCAAATGGTGCCATATCATGGAGATGATTATGTATAAGTTTAGTGGAGATCGGCGAAAAAAATAAACTTTTAATCCATAAACATTACCCCCCCCCCATTAGATTCCTTTGGTGCCATTTAGATGGTCCCCTGTGAAGTTATATATATATATAACATAGACAGACAGTTGCAAATATAGGCACCGAATGTGGCGTCTTTAACACACATGATTTGATTCCTCATCTCATTGCAGAAGAACAAGCATCAATTTGGTGGAAATTGGCGCTAAACATATTTTTTTGTATCAGTTTTGGTGACCCTCACCTCCCTATCATTGAGTCAAGCGGGCACCACTTTTGACATCTTTAAACCAGACAATTAGACTCATTATGAAGATGACTACATGTATATACAGGGTATAAAATTGGTGGAAAAACAAATTCTTAACAAATTTAGTGCCCCCATCTCTCACCCAGACGGCACAATATGGCGTCTTTAAATAAAACGATTAAGATTCCTCGTATCAAGGAGAAGAATGTGTATCAATTAGGTGGAAATTGGCACTAAAAATATTTTTACTCCTGATATCATGGAGATGATTATGGTGGTGATTGGCGACTAAACAAATTCTAATCAAATTTAGTGCCCCCCCCCATCTCTCACCCATGCGGCATCAACTTAGCATCTTTAAATCACATGATTAGATTTCTTGTATTATGGAGAAGAATGTGTATCAAATTGGTGGAAATCGGCTCTAAAATTTGTTTCTGTGCACCTCTGACTCAAACTGCACCACTTTCGACATCTTTAAACCACACATTAGATTCCTCATATCATTGAGATAATTGTGTATCAGTTTGGTGGAAATCGGCGACAAAACCTTTTGCTGCCCTTCCCCTTTCTTCCCCTGACAACGTCACTTTAGAAAATTCTAACCTGCACCATTATCGTCCTTGTAAAAAATTACCCCTTTTAGACGCCTTTGTTATCATCTAGATGGTCCCCCATGAATTTCTATAGAACACAGACAGACATTCGCAAATATAGATGTAGATATATGTAGATATAGATATACATGTACTAGCGAATCTACCCAGTGTTGCATGGGAATATTAAAGAGCGTTTATTGTTATTGTTAGGGTACTTTGTTCTGATAAGGTAGAAAATAAAGGCATTGACGAGACCCACTCCATGTTACCCGAAAGGACTATTACATGACCACACCAAATTTCAGTGATCCGACTATAGTTTCTGAGAACCGCAATGCCCGTGTGATTATGAACTTCAATACGCGATGTTAGGGAATTCGGACCCAGTCCATGTTATCCGATAGGATAGTTTATTATGACACCCTTTCAGGCAGAATAATTTACGATAATAGTCCCATGGCCATTATATATGCAACCAACCAGAGGGCCGAAATATACAATCATACCAAAGTTCAGAGGGATCCGCCAAATAGTTCCTTTGCCCATAATCATAAGGTCAAAACGTGATGTCGGTTGGAGTCCGGGTCAAGCTTATAACCGGAGAGCCGAAATACAGAGAGCCCATGCCAAATTTCAGTGTGATGGGGGCCAGTATAGTTCCAATGAAACTGTGCGGATATGACGTCATAATGTCAAAATGTGATGTTGGTTGGAGTGACTGGAGTCGGGACCCATCCCTTGTTACCCGGAGTGCCGAAATATATATTTCATCGCAATCAGCGCAGAAATGTGGACGGCTATAAGGAACATACCGTCATTACCGGTACATAGAATGAGAGTCAGAGACACCGACACATTCATTCACATTTAATAATAAGATATTAGATGTATGATAAATTCTGTCACATAAAATCTAATCTAATCTAAGCAAATATGATTGGATCCTGACCTTCAGTGAACGTTCAGACGACCACAATTCAATCGTAAGTGGAAGGATTTCTGACATAGGAAGTAACCGGTAGTTAGACTGCGCATACTCACATCAATATCGCAAGTCAAAAAATAATATCAAGCACTGTTTGATTTTAGATTCAAAATTGTGGTGTATCCTTGGATACGTCCACTTGCGTATCCAAAAAAGAGACCAACAATACAGTAACAGATTTGAAGAAGGCCATGCAGAAAAATATAATGATGAAATGGCAGTTTCAATGGTCAAATCTGCAAAAGGCACGCCACACGGTTCCAAGAGCTATTCCCCAATATAGTGGAGGCGGTAAAATATGTAAAGAACCATATCAGTGATGACGAACAAATACAACATAAAATGAACAGATTGAGATCCGGCCACTCCAGCTTGAAAGGCCACATCGGGAAATTCATAAAGGATACCACCACAAGCTGTGAATGCGGTAACAAGGAAGGGACATTCTCTGGAAAAGTGCAAAATAGGACTGACCATACTCGTCGAAAACAAACTCTTACAGATCGAGCTAAATTTAATTTCCCCAGAAAGCTGAGTATCCATAGGGCCTCGGAACACAACTGGGGCAATTTGTTTGGTTGTATTTTGTGCAAACTTATTACTTAAAATACATCAGTGTAAATTCCACGTCCCCGAGTAGCAAGATACGCTACCAATGGACTAGTATTCTTCTCTTACAGTTATCGAAAAAAATGAACTATGTGATAGCCTATTTATAAGTTTTCTTTGTAACTGTTGTGTCACTAACACAAATTGTACAGATAAATTTGTTCCGAAATATAGCATTTAGTCAATATATCATCTGAAAAACCTCTGTTGGAGGCTGTCAGGAGTCAAATAATGTTTTAGTAGATGATCTTTCCTGAATAGTTCACTATCATGAAGTGAGAATTCCATAAACAACAAACATATTCAACAAGCACATTTTCAAATATGGCCACAATATTTCTATTCTTAAATTCAAGATTTTATTGGCATGATTCACTCTGCTTTACTCACATACTGTCTATACATAGACATACATGGAAGGTAACGTACGTATCTTGCAGCAAGTTATAGCAGATCGGGTTAACACAAAGTTCAATAGTCCAATTCAGCATCAATCTACGCAGTGAAAATGAATTAGCCTCAAGGCTCGTCTCTGAATTTCAGTGCTATGGTTTCCATTTCTTCGATAACATATAATCGTCCATTTTTTCCGCATGGTGGTGGTGACTTAATTTTACCTGTTGGTTTGGTTAGCGGAAACCCAGAGCTCATCTATCGATGTTGGAAATTGATACTTTCGTAATTCGAACGGCTACATTTCTGCATGCAAGATAATTATTAATGATCCGATCATTGTCAATTTCATAAATTTCAGCCATTTTCAAACATACATGTACTTGTCATATATGGAAATTACAAAGTCGCCTTACATGATACAGTATTTCGAGGAAATATCTTCAACGTCAGCGTTGTGCGGATTCTGGTTGACATCCTCAACATATTTTAAAGCACCCCCACAATTGATTGTTGTATGGACGGGCTCTAAGCAGATATCAGCTGATATATTATATGGTTTGACTTCGGGTAGCTGATGTCAGTATTCAAATACATTCACAGAAACTCAGTGCCGACAGCTGTTTGGTGGACATTCAAGGAATTTTTGAAAATGGTGGTAACGTATCTTGCTGCAACGTATCTTGCTGTCATAATTAATTTTTGGCAATATTATTCTACATATTCTCTGTTATAGTATTTCCATCTAGAGGATATGAGAGTAAATTTAACCACAACCAGGACAATTGCAATAAAAAAATTGGTTGGTTCTGTACAATTTTCAAATAAATTCTACATCAATGGACAAGGAGAAAATGGTATTTTCATACCCATTTAGCATCCCATATTGTGTGACGGACCTATGCATGGGGCTCATGTTGTTTTATTTTGTATTGTCGGATGCTGTGAATGTCAAAGAAAGTCATTCGGAGGAAAAATCATCTTTTTAAAACCCAATTTCTGGACATGGACACATTTCTGTCAGATTTTAACCATTTTTCAGAGAATAGCCTGGAAACGGTGTGCCATTTCATTCTGGACTGTCCATTGTACTCTGTCGAAATGGAAGAAATGATAAATGAGAACGAGATTATAATGCCAGATCACTGATTGGAGATAGCTCTTATTTAAATATGACTATGCAGCAAATTATCCAGAAGGCAGTTCATGGCTTCCTTTTGGCTACATTGAAAAGAATTTGAAAATCTGACCTTTCCGTTATGAAGTAGAGAGTATTACTATTACTATTAGAACTTGCAGTATACAATACCTAACTTCCTAAGGGAACAAAGCACTTGAGTCCTTATATTCAACGAATAGTGAACAGCGGAATTCGATCAACAATTTAACCACTTGCGTCATAATCGCAGTCGAGTGTACGTAATTTCTAAAAATCATGGCTGGAAAGATCGCAGGGTAGTCAAACAAATGCTTACGAAAAACCTATAAGAAGATATATCAGCATGTACAACGACATCGCAATTAATCGTGTGAACAAACTATCGACGATTTTGTCGGGCCCGATTCCTCCACTTACAATTTAATCGTGGTCATCTGAACATTCACTTGGACGAAAAACTTTGACAAATCTTCAACTCTCATTTGACAATACAAATTACAGACACCTGGTTACTGTGACATCACTTGCCAATTTTAACACTGGCAGGACTTACTAAATTGGTCAAATGATCATCTGTTTCTATCGAATCGAAGTCAATAACGTCGTTCAGGTCTGGAGCTGGAAATTTTCGTTTATATTTTTTGAAAATGTGTTTGAAATTGTCAGTAATTTCACGTTGAGAAGCAGCTGTCATTTTGACAGATTTGACAGAACATCAAAACAAATACACGTGTTAGGTAATCTCTTTACTTATAGACTAGCTACCAAACTTCCGGTACGATTTATACAAAAGTTTAACGATTAACAACTAAATTAAACGGGTAAAATAACTGAAATGTATCAGCACTTACATTATTTGAAAACTAAAACCATAAATGAAACAATTTTATTTTTGCGTCTCCAAATTTGTTGTCTTTAATAAACAAATTAGTCAATAAAAACACTCTACTCTTAGTAACATCAACATTGACTGTGTCCAGAATTTTTATCTTCTGTATTTTTAATGCAACCAACGTAGGAACCGAGAACCAGTCTATCCGCCCTTGAGAAACATGTCGTTCAAGATCTTCGTTGGGAATCTTGCTTGGAGTGTTGGCAGAGGTCTGAAATCAATATCATTACACTCAGAGTGTGTCCTAACTTATATAGAATCTCAAAATGTCAGTTTAGATTGTTTGAAATTACCCGATTGTGGGAAAATGACGACATTGACGTTAACTTCCCATAGTTCGCAGCACGAATTTGTGAACTGAGTCTGAAGACAGTCACAGTGGAGACTGAGTCATTCAGTCAAGGTGAAGTCGACCAAATCCGAAGTCGCGGCCTCACGATTAATTAATTTAGTATTTGAAAATAAACTATTTATGTTGCATCACATATGAAATCATGGTCGAGCCACCACATTCACAAAAAAATCCACGCCATGAACATATTATTATTATCATTAATTAATGCATGATCACCTTTTCATCGGCGTACTTTACACCATCCCGATCATTGGTGCAACTACGCCGACCATCAGCACATGATGGCGTACTTATGCTGACTATTGGCGTACTTATGTCAGCCATCAGCGTGATTATGCTGATGTATAAATCGGCACTGGAAATTAGCATTGGCAATCGGTGGAGCTGAGGCAAAAGCCGATGTGAAATGAATTTGCTTCGGCATCGTTTTTAGCCAAGGCAAATAAATGAAGACATGTTCAATTAGTAAGTGAAATGAACGTTTGTTGGAGCGCTAGCAATGCCATGATCCGTTTTATGCTCATGTTTTGTATTATAAATTCCACACTGCAAATGTCCACGAAATCATGTTACTCACGACTTGCACACATTGGACTCACCCAGCCAGTGGTGTCAATATAAAATCTAACATGGTAATCCATCTCCAAGCAACTGGTTATGGCTGCACCAACTTGAAAGGAGGTCAGTTTGGAGGAATACAGGAGAAGTCGGCCCCACGCGAAGTCGGCCCCATACGAAGACGGCCCCACGCGAAGTCGGCCCCAGAGAAGTTGGCCCCATATATAACAGAACCATTGTTTAAAATCATTCTTTATTTATTTTATGATATGAAATATGAAACTGATAATAATGGTAATGACAAATATAATAATAACAAATTCAATTAACAAATTCAAACAACGTCATCGTCGCTATCACTGTCGGTGTCGTTGTTATACATAGTTATGTATTCGATGTCTTTACCTGGGGTGTTTTTGTATTAGTCTGCATGATTTGCGTTTGAGGTGAATTAATTTGAATGTTTCCCGTGATACTCTCTGTGTATTTTGCTTTACATTCTTTTTTGAGCATGCTGTGTCAATGGCATCCTTAATTATGTCATTTCGATGTCATTTGGGTTGTAGGCAACTATCATATTGTTATAACTGAGCCCCTGTCAGTGACTGCCCATAAGTGAAGATCATCGACGTATATCAAAATATAGATCGATGTTACAACTAAGAAAACATTGCGAACTTCACAATTAGCCTACACAAACACTACACTAACTCAACCAAATTTAAGTTGGGGACCTCACAATTAGACAAAATAAACACTATCTCAATAAAATTAAGCCGATTTAATCCCTTCTAATTAATGGGGCCGACTTCGCGCGGGGCCGTCTTCGTATGGGGCCGACTTCGTGCGGGGCCGACTTCCCCAGATACCGTTTGGAGTACACAATAACTGGAAGTGGAGATGAGCAAAATAAAAAAACAAGTTTTGCACCGAACTCAATTTGATTACAATAGCTGGTCATTATATACCTTATGATACCTTATGTTGTTAGTGGACGCTGGCTTGTGCCACTATGTCCACGTCTTCTATGTCTGGTTCCCCGAATTCACCAAATTCAGGCCCTATATTTTTGAGTCTATCCAACGCCCGACTCGTCTGAAAACTTGTCAACCCTAATTTGGCTTTGAAATAAAGTCTCACCTCCTGTTCTTTCCAATAATCGTCGAGTCGATATTATTATATGTCATGTGGTGAAGATAATAATTGAATTTGAATCACCCTGTCAATTGTCTCTTATTCCTTTGTAATTAAAATCTTTAAAGTGTACACTCAGTTCAAAAACACAAAAATAATTTATAAAAAATGGCCCTTTATATGAATGATGCAGTCAAATCATGATGGGTCATTCAAAATCAAATTCACTGCTGATCAGTTTGTTATAACCCTGCATGCTCAGCCCAAGAGAATAGATCTTACCCCACCAACTGGGACACATACTGGTAAATTGAATGAAGTAAATGATACTCAGATAGAATATAACTTTAATATTAAACGAGTCTGTTCTGCAATAAAGCTATCATAACATGTTAGTTTACCTTGTTAGCAACAATTCATCATAATTCAATGAAAACAAAACTTTATGAAAATTTGCAAAGGCAAAAGAGAAAATAGCCTAGGCAGAATCATTTTTCCTAGTTAATTTTTTGGCCTAGGCATATTTGCCTTAATTCCCAGGGTTGCAAACAAAAAATCCCCCCCCCCCCCACCAAAGAAAGATCTCTGACGGACTAAATTCCTCAAATAGGTCACCCCCTTTCTCATACGAAAGATGTCCAATCAGATTGACACCAAATGATGAGAACAAGCATACAACATTTTTCGAAATGCTCTTTAAAATTCATTATAAATGGGCAACAAAATCATAAATGCTCAATATCATAGATGATCATGTCGACTAAATTAAAAACATGGTAAACATATAATTACTCGATATCATGCTATAAAACTTCTCGCGAAGTGACTAATATGTCCGATCACATCTGCTGGGTAACAATTCCAATGAACAGAAACTTACTACTGGTTCTTGTATGTTCTGTTCAATTTTATTAGATTATGTCTATGCTGGTTGAAAATTTTGCAAGAAATTCAATTGACACTGATCAGCAGTGTTCGCGCTGTCGGTAGCCAAATAAGCCAATGGGTAATCTTTTTCGAATTTGGCTAATAAAAATTTCATTTGGCTAAACTTTTGGCTAAATTTTTTTTGACCCCAAATGGAGACTGAAAACATGAATTTTTGGCAAGTGGGTTTTCAATTCTGTGATGTGAACGATCTAGTCCCAAAACGTTGTAAGTGGGATTATATCGCCGACTGTACAAAGGGAAACCCGATCGCGGACAACCCGTCACTTTGCACGAAACAGCAAAAGGTCATTATTTAACATTTAATCCGCTAATCCCCCATTGTCTGTCTGGTCACTCTCGGGGCTCCTGCACAATGCATGTTTGTGATGACATTGTATTTATGACGGTCAAGGTTTATGAGCACCAATTAAGTGTAAGACAATAGCTTAATCAGCCAAATGTGAATCACGACAGATATTTTGTGGCTATTTGTCGTCAATACCGATACATTCAAAATAATATGCATGCTTTTATGACAGATTGTAATTTGATAATGGCGTAACAATATTAAGTTATTAGTTTCCAGATGTCACTTAGATATTTTCGCAAGGATAATTAATATTTAATGATTTACAAAAAGATATTGATATAAAACAAAAAAATAATGCATTAATAAGGACGACCCCGGGTTACCCCCCCCCCCCCCCCCCCCCCCCCCCCCCAAATCACTCTTTCACATAAAGATTAATAAATTTTTAATAAACGATATATATAAAAATATTTCTAGTTCGTCAAAATTAGTTAAATTATTGTGTATTTTACCTGTGTCTGTTAGATTTGACGTTTTAGTCATTAATTGTGAACCGACCAGAAAACGATGATTTAATTTGGCCATAGTTTTTTTTTAATTTGGCCAAAAATCATTTGGCTAAAATTTTTTTCATTTGGCTAATAAAATTTTCATTTGGCTATACTTTTGGCTAAAGTTTTTTTCGGTCCAGCGCGAACACTGCTGATCAGTATTTAATGAGTTTTGAGAACATTGACCAATTGTTAATGTAATGTTCTATATCTTCTCGCTCTTTACATTCATCATACTCTCGAGTGCCTAATACCGTTAGTCATACATATACACTTATTTTTTTCAGGATATCATTTGCACCTGTACGATCCTTATTTGGCCCTGTACGCTTATTAATTGTCACCATGTCCAATCTACATGTATTAGCCTGCCCAATTCTTTGATTATTCTGTTTTCGGAAATAACTGCTCAGGGACGAAGTGATGTTAACTCATCCAGTACCGAATCACTTGAATTTTAGCACTGATGGATACAAGTCAGATAGATATATCACTAGATGGATAACGGTTTGTATCTGATTCAAAAATACTACTATTTGTTAGCTTAGCATATAATAAACTGTGTTATCAGGTGTTATATTTCCAAAATAGGTTATATCAGCATCAAAGTTGTTGGCTATTGTAAATAAATAATGATAAGGAGTATGTAGTCTTGAGCGCAAAATAACAGTTTGAGTGGCAAATACCAGTACGTTGTACAGGGTAAAATAACACTACCGGGTGGGGAATTTACCAAAACTAAATAACAGTATAGGGAAGAATAACAGTACATGGTAGTATTGCTTCCAACTTTTCATTCGATTCGTGGCGGCGTGGCCAATGTCATATTTGAAATTTACAGTATGTTCCTATGGATATAAAAAGTGCAGTGCTTTTGTTTGAGTTTAATTTGTTTTTCCAATCTTCAGTTTTTTCACTCCCATTGATTGATTGTTTAACAGCCTAGAATTACTTACTGTACGTACAGGGACAAATAACGAGCATACAGGTGGGAAATGTATCTGTAAATTAATATGCTTACATATATGCCTATTTGGCACTCGGCAGTATAACGCGGCCGAACGTCAAGTACACCGCGACCGAATGGCAAGTACACCGCGGCCCAACTGCAGTTAGCCGGTGGAGCCGCGGTGTAGTTGCAGTTCGGCCACGGTGGCAACGCAAACCACACCGCGGTTAAGTGGAAACTTTTTTTGTCCAGCGGGGTACATGTGTATAAGGAATATAGTTTGGAAACAAGAAGCTTGAAGATCCCACCAACCCTCCCAGACACCATCTCATCAGGACTAATCTGCTAATGTTTTGCATCGTGCATAATTTTGCCCGAGCTTGTATTTCTACATTTCGAATAAATTTATTTGTTCCAATATATGGGTAAGGCCAATTCCAGAAGCTGCATGAATTTTCTACAGTGTTAATTATTTTTCAGATTTGAGACAAGTTTCATAAAAGTTAACAAAGGGATTTTGTGTTATATCTCAGTGTCACAGTCTGTGTTTTCTTTCTTTTACAGTGGAGCTGAGAAACTTTTTTTCAAACTTTGGGGCTGTTTCACACTCAACCGTATTATATGTGAGTATAAGTATATTTATTAAATTAGCCTATTTTAAAAATCAAATATGAATTACCACAAATATAACTGGTTCATCATATTTGTTTTCTTGGGAGTTTTTTGCATCAACAAGAAATCTCGATGACTACCTTTTATATTGGCACAAATTCAAAAATATTTTTTTGAAAAATTGCCAAAGAATTTGGTCAAATGTTTGCCAAAATATCTCAAATCTAGACTCTAGTAAACAATTACATCTCTAAATGTATAACGGATAAAGTTTTGGTAAAAAAATCAAATAATAACTCTGGAGAGTTACCGGAGTGGGTGTGCCCTTTTTTGACTTGTGGATTTCCCACTGAAAGCCTTGCATTGTACACTTGGGTACACCTGTTCAACAGTTGTTATCCTGATTATATGGCATATGACACCATTGTCACTCCAATCCTTTTACAAGGGATTAATCCAACTGCAGCAGGAACAGCAAACTGGATCTCACTTCAATGACTGTGGCCTTCTGATGTTACACAGCCCCCAAGTCGTGTGAATAACTGAAAAAGTTCCAAGTTTTTTATGAAATATCTCAGATATTAACTTATTAATTTTGGTCTGAATCAGTGAAATTTAATGTCTATAAAGGATTGAAAAAAAAATTAAAATTTTTCTTTTGCACAGAATAGAAACACAGGCTTACCCCAAGGATATGGCTTTGTAGAATTCAGGAGCCAGGAAGCACTTAATGAGGCATTGAACCAAAACAATGCAATTCTACATGGAAAAGAGGTAGGAAAGTTTTTAACTTACCTAATACCATATGTGAAACTACGAAAGTACTACAGATCACTTTTGTTTATCGGGCTGCTTATAAACTGGCTATACTGTCTATACTATACACACAGCCTGACACAGGCACTTTTTAACCCTTTCATGATGGGAGCTACGCTGGTATTCTCTTATATATGCAATTCTCATCTATAGGACCATTAGGGAGCCTCGAATATATAAGAGAATGCACTCGCTTACAAGGTCAAGGTAAATATTGTTAGGCCATTGCATATATAACAGAATGCATTAGCACAGTGTTTTTGCAAAAATTCACGAACCTCCAGCCGTGGGAGGGTTAAAACAGCACCAGTTGGCTAATTTGGCTCAATGGAGGTTTCCACACATATTCATTAGTGGGAGGAGCTTATCGTTGCTAGGAGACAGGGCATCTGCAGAAATAGTTTTATTAGCTCTTCGTCTCAGGTGGAGCTATAGTCATCACTCCTCGTGCATCCGTCCGTCCGTCCGTCCGTCAACTTTTTTAAAAACACCTTCTCCTCTGAAACCATACCGAATTGGTTCATATTTGGTGTGGATGTTCCCTAGGTGACTCTCATTCAGATTTGTTCAAATGAGGTCACTGGATCAAATAGTAATTCTTACAACGACTTCTTGTTCAGAACCATTGGGCCGATTTAGCTAATATTTGGTATGGAGGATCCTTGGGTGACTGGTGTTCAGATTTGTTCAAATGAGGTCACCCGGTCAATTAGTTGAGAAACCAGGGCCATAACTCATAGTAATTCTTACAATGACTTCTTCTAAAAAAATATTTGGCCGATTTAGCTTATATTTGGTACAGAGAGACCTTGGGTGACTGGGGTTCAGATTTGTTCAAATGGGGTCACTGGGTCAAATAGGGGCAGAGCTAGGGACATAACTTTAAAAACAACAAAATAAATTTTTGCATTTTGACCTTTAATTTTTGTTTAGGACACATCACAGCCTCATATTTCTTACCTAAATTTTTCTTAGCATGTTCTTCATCTGTATGGATTTTGGTATTGTTTATTTAACCCCTTCCACTCTTGTTTTGATATAGAATTCATCCAAGACAGGATTACTCAAACATTTTTCATCTGATCAACACCAAATTTGGTATATGAATTTTTGGCACTTATATACAGATCAAGTTAAAATATGGGTTTGATCCGATATATTTTAACAGAGTTATGGCCCTTTATAATTCACACCTCTTTGCTATGCACTATTAATTTTTAAGAGAACACTGAAGCCTGTATTATTGAAAAAGCCAATTTATCATAGTGTGGTCACAACAGAGGCATATATATCTGTAAAGGTACAGGTCATTAATTATATAAACTGGCCAGATGACATGTATTATTCTAATCTAAACATATCTGTAGCAATTTAACCACAAACTGGTGCTCCCATGGTTAGGTGATGACTGACATTCAATGATACTGTGAATGGCTTTGATTTCTTCAAGTCTGGAAATAGTGTGTCTGACATTTACATAGTGAGGTCCCCAGATGGTGAATTTAGTGTTGCTACCCCATACAGCATGCTAGCATCACCAAATACACCCGCCAGGGACCTAATTCTGCTTAGTCCTCATCTTCTGGGAAGTATCCTAAGTATCAAATTGACAGTTTGATTTAGTCACTTTTTCCACCTGTTCAGTTTCAATGTCCCCCTAATTTGCAGAAGATAAAATGCATAATTGAGGTGCTCAATGGGTGTGTATCACCAACTTCAACTGTAGGACTTCAATCTGTTCCTTGGTTTTATTGGCCATTGAGGCCTAATCAGATTGAGGATGAATTTGGTGATGCTAGCCTGCCTTACAGAATATTGTCATTAAATCCACATTTTTCCAGATGAAATCATACGACTAATATTCAAAGAGAAATGGGGGGGGGGGTATATATTGGATTAAATGTGTCTTCTATCTGTCAGGCTTCCATCCGTCTGCCTGTTGAGATGTCTATCCATCCATCTATCAACAATTGATTTCTTCTCCATATTAAAGACGGAATGTGTTTATATAGTTCAGTGTGCATGTTCCCTAGGTGTCTCACAATCAGATTTGTTCAATTAAGTTCTTCACATCAAATACATGTAGGTGCCAAGCCAGGGCCATAACTCTTTCCCTCCATAGTAAGTCTTAAAACAGTTTTTTCTCAAGAACCATTAGGCTATATATACTGTCATATGTCAGTAATGTCACCAACTTCAGCTGGAGAACTTCTGTCTGTCCCTAGGTCTCCCATAGCAGTTGAGGACTAAGTAAAATTGGGTTCCCAGATGGTGAATTTGGTGATGCTAGCCTACGTTACAGAATAGCATCACTACATTCACCCTTTTGGGACCTCAGACACACTAAATTCACGCTTGGCTGTTCCAATATTATTTTCTTAACCACTTAGCTATGTGACCTCATTATACCTTATTATGGACAAAAAAGTGTGGGGGTATATTGGATTAAATCTGTTGGTCTGTTTGAGTGTCCTTTCATCCATTGTTCTGTCCATCCATCCATCAACAATTGTTTTCTTCTCTAGATCTATATGAATTCCCTACCTGTATGTGACTCACATTCAGATTTGTTCAAATAAGTTCACCAGGTCAAATAGGAGGGGTGCCAGGGCCATAACGTTTTCCCTCCATAGTAATTCTAACAACTATTACTACACAACGAACCATCAAGTCTATTTAGCTTATATTTGTGTATGCAGGGTCCTTGGGTGGCATGTTTAGATCTGTTCCAATGGGGGCCTTTTTGGAAAATCAATTAACTTCAACTCTTAAAAGCGAATGTTTATAATTATAAGATGAATAGATATCAGAGATGGGGATTCATGTTTGTTCAAATAGGGGCAGATACCCCACCCACACTACCTGTATCTATGCTGTACGCTACTGGTATAATAAGATAATGTCATAATCTTGCAGGGATGTCCCCACAGTGTTGGGGAGGTGATTTACAGATTTGTTCAATGAAATGTAATATTTGAGCTCACATGAGATGAAGCTATAGTCATCACTTCTCATCTGTCACCTGTTCATCTATCTGTCCGTCCATCAATCTGTCAACAATTCTGTGAACATCTTCTCTAGATCATAAGACTGAATGGGTTCATATTTGGTGTGGATTTCCCCAAGGTGATTCATATTCAGATTTGTTCAAATGAGGTCACTCTTTCAAATGGTTGTGAAGCCAGGGCCATAACTCTTGCCCTCCATGGTAATTCTTAAAAACGACTTCTTCTCATCTACCATCAGATATAGGGTGGGACCCGAGACATAACTGTATGCCTCTATAGTAATACTTAAAATGTCTTCTCAAGAGAGGTTGGACTATTTAGCTTACATATAGTATGGAGGATCCTTTAGTGACTGAGATTCAGATTTGTTAACATAAGGCAACCTGTTAAGAAATGACGGGGCTATGGGGACTTAACACTTTTGTGTCTAATAAAATCATTAAAATACAAAATTCATTAAAACATCTACCTTGGAACTACTTGACTGATTAATCTGACATACATATATGCTGTTTTTGGGTCCATGGTTAATTGGGCTTCAAACATGTCTAAATAGTTTTATAAAAAGGTGCTTGTGAGATTGGAAATTTCCAACAATAGAGAAAGTTTGAGATGACAGTTTCCAATCTAAGACTTGGGAGTCTGGAGCCTGGTCGGGAAGGGACATGAGCTGGAGGAGGGGGAGGGGTGTAATAGTAGCGTGCAGTTGGTACATGAAGCCTCTCTATCTACATATCCTGTTTAGATCTACTTTTTTAAAGTGATTATGAAAAGTTCTAACTGTTATGGTCTCCAAAGTCCCAGTCTTATCAGTCTTTGCAGTCTGGTGAGCGACCCCACAGTCTTTGACTGTCTTGTTAGTTTCACAGCACCTGCCTACAGTAATGCCCTAAATAATCGACTCCTTAACCACAGCAGAATTATGGGTAATTTTTCAGGATTTAGTCAGAAATATGGCTTGTTGCCATTAATCAGAAAGTTCTCAGTGAGAGCCTTCCGATGAATGGCAACAAGCCATATTTCCGACTAAATTCTGAAAAATTACCCATAATTCTGCTGTGGTTAAGGAGTTGATTATTTAGGGCATTACTGTATATGTTAAAATATTTTATTGTGACAATTGTCACAAAAAATGAAAAACAGTGTTGTAATCAAGGATGAATTTCCAACATCATTGTACAAATATAAATTTCAGTACATTGTGAATTGACAATTTTTTAATTTGTTTTAAATATGCAATTTAACACTGAAGGTATGCACAGATATCAAAATCAGGGTGAACAAATAATTCTCAATGCAGCAAGTGAACGGCTCAGTCTGATTGGCAGAAAATATCTGATAATAATTAATTGATTAACAGCTGTGGAAGGGTCCATTGTTTTTTATTATTTTAGATTATAATAAAGAGGCGACTAAAAATGTCCTTCTTGTTATTGTCTAGCGGCTGTAAAGAGCGAAGAGTGCCCGTTTTGTGGCCACGGGTTAGGGCGGCTGTATTTGATGTCTGCGTATATAGTGTTCCATAATAGACGTTCAAGTACATTCCTTTCAAATGGTTTCTCCGACATATTGCTAAGAGGAATAGGAACAAGTGATTATATATATACATTTACATATATACTGTGCTTTAGAAAATGTGTGCAAGTGCCTTCCCTTAATGTACTGGTATGTGGTGTGTGTTTCTTGTTCCTGGTGCGTGCGTGAGTGTTTGTTCCCCTATGCGTGTCGGCAACACCAATGACTGGTCAGGGACATGCTGGTGTGTTGAGGTTGCTGTCACCTGATGTGACACTGGTGAAAGATAGGCTCGTGGCCATATTGCAAGTGATTTGAGTTGAAAGGAAATAAATATAGGTGAGGATGGTCCTCCAGGGAGGCTCTCAATCATTGCAATATCCTATTCATAGGATATTGCAATGATTGAGAGCCTCCCTGGAGGACAATCCTCGCACATATTTCTATTATAGATTATAGTTCAGCTACCATTGGACGGATTTAGGATGTTATAGTGAATGAATGACATGTGAAGTATTCAGGCCTAAGGTTGAAAATAGAGAGACCTCAGACTGAGGTTGCATTATTGTTTTTTTACAGTAGTTGCATTTTTCTCAAATTGTTCCTTATATTATCAAATATTTGGAACACAGATTGTGGTTTTGGAGAAATTGAGGTGGTTTCTACATGCAGTGGAGAAATTTCCCCGTGAACTTAGCCCTTTGCATGGTCTTCCTCTACCTGGCGGCTGATCATAACGATAAACCCCAATGAACGATTCCCACAGATCAAATTGGCACAAAATAAGAAATATCTTATCGTATAATAATCTTTTATGCACCTCAGCTGAAGTTAGTGACTTAGTGTAGTGTGACAAGTGATTCATATATTCATATTAAAACTATATTAGTTTTTTCTTCTCATGTCACTTACAGTTTGTCATAATCCAATTGTTTCTCATTCAGATATTTGTGAGGGCTAAGAATTCAAGATAGAAGATGGGGCCCACAGCGATTCCCACAACTGGAGGCTGTTTTGGATAGAAGCAGTACTATCGGTCTCACCATCTACTGTGTTGTTATCGTTACAAAATATAGTGGGAGATACTGACTTCAAAGAATTCTGGCTTGCACCACAATTGAAATGCACTTCATGTGAGAATTGCAACAGTGTGTCATACACTTGTTTTCTTTACTGTGATACATGTAGCATCAATAAATATGTCTGGTCATATGTTTCCTACGGCATTTAATTTCTTAACCCTTTCACTCCTCAATGGATTATCACACCCTTTCTTTGCTAAATGGACTCTCCCATTCAGTTATAAAAATATACATTGGAATGGTCTATTATTGATCAGGAGGGAAGTTCAGGTAATAAAAGCAGAAGACAGACAGACAAAAAGCTAACACAAGTGCAGAAGGATAATGTAGACAACAGATCGTGTCATCATAACGGTCCAATTCAATCGTTTCAATGCTATTTAACTACTCGTAATTTGGTATTCATTAAAGAAAGGGTTAAAGTTATGAATTATATTAAGTTATCTCCGTCAACATTGGGGTGCGTGGAGATTTGATACCGATTTTGAACTGCTTGGGGTTCAGAAAGAGTTATCCAGGTCTCAAAATGAATTTGTTCCCACAACAATGAGCATACAACCTCGTGTGGTTTTCTTTGGATCATCACATTAAATGATCAATAACAATTCAGTAGCTGACCAATGGAATAGACGCCAGGTGAGACCAAACACGGCATGCTAGAACAACTTCAAAGATTCATTTATATACCTCTGATGTTTCACATACTCATAAACCCCAATGTCCTGGGCCAAGAAGGACATTGTGATTATACCCCCCGAAACGAAGTTAGGGGGGGGTATACTGGAGTCAGCTTGTCCGTCCGTCGTCTGTCCGTGGACACAAATTTGTCCGGAGCTTTTCTCAGTCGTTTTTTTTATCAATTTCCGTGAAACTTGGCACAATCATCAACCACCATGGGAACCTGTGCACCTGCGATTATGACGTCTGTCAGACTTTTTTTGGTGGAGTTATTCCCCCTTTTTCGACTTAGAAATTTTTTGCAACATGTATAATTTTGTCCGAGCTTTTATTCCTACATTTTTAGGTCAATTTTTTTTAACATGGCACAGATATTTAGTACCATGGGAACCTGTGCACCTGCGATTATCACGTCTGTGTGGCATTTTTTGGTGGAGTTATCCACTTTTTTCGACTTTTTGCAACATGCCTACTTTTGTCCGAGCTTTTATTTCTACATTTTTAGGTCAATGTTTTTTAATCTTGGCACTGATATTTAGTACCATGAGAACCTGTGCAACTGCGATTATGATATCTGTCCGACTTTTTTTGTGGAGTTATTCCCCTTTTTCGACTTAGAACATTTTTGCAAAATGCATAATTTTGTCCGAGCTTTTATTCCTACATGGTTTAAGATTACGGTTAGGTTTGTGCACCTGCAATGGGAACTGTTATTTTAACTAAAAGTTTACTGACATGTGAAACATCTTAGTATTTTAAAAACACGGGGGGTATCCTTAGTCCCATTGGGACAGTCACACCTCTAGTTTGAACTTGATTTCAAATTTATAATCCCTCTAAACATGTTCATCAAAATTTTAACTGACTTTAAACAATTCCATGCAGTTGGTATTTATGGACAATATTATGCGGGTGATAGTCTGGGTGGAAACTATCGATATAGGAGTGTACCAATGGATAGTTTGACTCTTAACTAAATTCTCCATTAAACCAACTTATGGGCAATATACTAATGCAAACAATGATAACAGGTAAATAAGTTCCATTCTCATTGAATGTTTTGAGAAACGAGTATTTTCATCCAGCCTACAATGGCTTAGTTATAACACCATGATGTTACTTAATCGATAATAGGCAACAAAACCAAAATCCTGTGATGTGTTAATCCTTTCATGATGGGAGCTGCGCTGGTGCAGCATTAAAGACCGTGCCAGTGCATTCTTTTATATATAAGAGAATATCAGGCTTACAAGGTCAGGGTAAATAGGATCAAGGTCATTGTTAGACCAATGGATTCTCTTATATATGCGAGGCTCCCTATGGGAGACTCCCATATATAAGAGAATGCAATGGCACATGATTTTCGTAAAAATTCACGAAGTTCAAGCCAACTCCTGTTGGCTCACAACTTAATTTCAAGTGTTTGCATTTCTAATATTTGAATTTGATGGCCATTATTTTAAGGTGTGTGGAGGTGACCGTTAATAGGCCATGGCAGACCCACAAATTTACAAACCCACGAAAAAAAGTGAATTTACTAACCCACGAAAAAGTCGTGAAAAGAACTAACTGGACAATGCACAACCACAATAAAATGTGAAATATTAAATCTTCAAGCTATGACAACAAATATTTATTTTCACAAATAAACAAATGTAAATAAAAATATTCTCCAACAAGTATTCCAATATTCACGAATATAACACACATTAACAATACAGCTACCATAAAATAAAGAAGAGAAACATTGACAGACTAACTCTATACTGGTTGAGAGTCAAAATTTCCGGATATTTAAAAATGGATTTTCTCAAATTTTGCCTGGAGTTTCTTTTTGAAATTTGATACAAGAGATTATATTTGCGACACAATGTTTAAGAACCATCAACTAGTTGAAAATTATAACCCAATTTACTATACGTTTACGGAAAGATGAATATGTAAAATTTTGATGTTTTCCGGCACCAAGAACTTCTGTATTAAAGATTTTTTAAATTATAACTTTTTAAAAACTGCAGTTCACATATCCATGATATCATATTTGAAGATCATCTTTTAGACAGACAATCACCCATAAATAATTTTGTATATTTGATAGTTTTCATGTTATGCCTGCTGATCAATGAAACTGGGTTGAGATGAATATTCGGTCATAAGTACAAAGCTAAATACCCAGCTGACCATGTATCTCTAATATTGTGACCTATTTCCAGTTGATTGCTCCCTGCTTGAGTGGACTTGCTTGCATACCAACATTTGTTTTCATTGGGCTGAAATATGTGGTGGCTTTATTCATAGTAATATATGGGGGTATGATGTTATATCATACAATTAAAAATTTAACTCAACATTATTCATGACACAAATGAAGCTTCCTTTCATAGAGTAAAGACAAGAAGCTATTGGTGGTTGGATTGATGTGGTCGACTCCTTAACCACAGCAGAATTATGGGTAACTTTTCAGGATTTAGTCGGAAATATGGCTTGTTGCCACTCATCACTGAGAGCTTTCCAATGAATGGCAACAAGCCGTATTTCCTACTAAATCCTTAAAAGTTGCCCATAATTCTGCTGTGGTTAATGAGTCGACTGTGAAATAATTAATTATATTAGCAGTTCTTGGTACCTAAATCGACCAAAAAGAAAATATTTTCAACCTTTCAAATGTATTCAAATCCATTGTTTTTGTCTTCTCAAATTTATCAGATTCAATATTCATTGAAGATGATGAGATGTGAAAGTTTTCGTCAGATAGATACGGAGAAACTTTTTGTTGAAATTTTTTTTGTTGCAATTTTTGCCTTGATTTATGCAAAAGGACAATCTGGCCCTTAAGGTGGTCTATCTCTTCCCAGAAAGTTTTATATAGAGATTCTGGAGTATAACATAATAGATATGAATTGAGGAAACCTGTCTGGACTAGTTTCTGTTAATTAATATAAATTCTATTTAGAATTTCTTATCACATCCGCGGGACTGTTTTTGAGGCTATTTTTTATAACAGAAATACGAGCGAAAAATTTTGGAGCGTGCCGAGAAGGAGAAACCTATCTTGTTAGCACCCTCAATCACGGCAAATTGCATTTCGACTTTATATTTCACCACAACCTTACAATCGAAATAAACCACTTTATTATGCATTTATGGATAAATTAATAGCCAATGTTGAGTTTATCTGCATTTGATTAACAAAATAGAATTTGTAGTCTTGAAATCGGGATTTATAAAAATTATCTTGTTGGAATTGTGTCCCGGAAGAGATAGATCATCTTTAAGGAAGATATCATCCAACAGTGAGTCAGCTAGTCTCCACCGAGAAATGAAACAAGCCATCTTATAGTCTGTATTATATGTGACCACTGCTTGTGTGTGACAAGTTTCGGTATTGGTAATGTGAGCTTACTGACGGATCATAGTTCAGCTACTTTATATTGGCTGAAATTTTCATGCAACAGGTATAGAGTTATAGTTTGTCAATGATTCAAGTATGATGTTCACATTCTCCCACTTTCTCTCATGTGGCATATTGTGGATACCAAATGATGTGAGCGATATCGTTATTCATGCCTGCATATCGTGTGTCTCTCCTTTGCAGAATGAGGTCCCCAGAGGGTGAATTTAATGATGCTATCCCACACAGCGGGCTAGCAACACCAAATTCACCCTCTGGGGACCTCATTCTGCTTAGGCCTCACCATCCGGGAAGTATAAATAGTCTTAAACTAACATTGTTTTTAGTTACTTTTTCCCTTCTGGGATATCTCTATATCGCCTAATTTTCAGAAGATAAATTGCATAATAGACTAATAGAGGTGACTAATGGGCGAACATCACCAACTTCAACTGAGGAACTTCAAGCTGATGTTAGTTCTCCCATAGCAGTTGAGGCCTAAGCAGAATGAAGTTCCCAGAAGGTGAACTTGGTGATTTTTAGCCCTTTAGCGTCACTAATTTCACCCTCTGGGCCCAGTCTGGGGGACCTCATTCTGCAAATGACAGATACACTATTTGCAGGCTTGTCGTTTTTGAATCAAATCGCAAATAAATGCAGGGCATCATTTCCATGTACATGTACATGTATACATGTAGTACTGTAATAGAAGCAATAAAATATAATAAATTGGCTAAATAAAATTATGCTTGCTATGAACGCCATAAATGCCTAAAGTGTGAAGCTCATATTCTTCCAATCTCTCTCCAGAGTAAGTGTCCTATTGTAGCTAAATGCAGGGTCTCACTTCCATGCAGTAATAGAAGCAATAAAATCAAATACAGCAATGAAGCAAACAAAATGAGCAAAACAAAAATATGCTGGCTATGAACACATGAAATATTATGTCTATTAATTGATAAGCTCAATGGCACAGAAATATTCATGTCTCTTCACCATACTCTTGTGTTCCAAATAAACGTGCAGTACCAAATTAATAAGCAGGAACTTTTACATTTTCACTCTATTGTTTTCCTGCATTTTATTCTATTCATTTTGAAATAATAATACCAATGACAGTAAAATAATTAGCTAATCGACTAAAATCCTAAGGGAGCTACTAATCAATGAGCATTTAGTTAAGAAAGGTTCAAGGGGATTTATCTCTAACATGCTGTCTGAGCAGACCCAAATAAGCATTGTGCAGGGTGGAAATCATCGACACATTTATTTGAGACACTTGAGTATTGTGTTTGATTGTAACATGAGAATCTAATGTGATATGAATTAGAACTGAGAGAAAATGTAAACAGAACATAATATCATTGGTAAGTTATACTGAAATCACATGGAAAAATATGTGCTAATATTAACCATTTCATGATGGGAGCTGCGCTGGTGCAGCATTCAATATCCTGTGTTGTGCATTCTCTTATACATGTATATGCGAGTTTCCCATTAGAAGCCTCACATATGTAAGAAAATGCACTGGCTGTCAAGGTAAATATTGTTCGGCCAATGTATTCTCTTACATATGCGAGACTCCCTATGGGAGACTCGCATATATAAGAGAATACATTGGCACAGGGTTTTCACAAAATTTCAGGAAGCTCCAGTCATGGAAGTGTTAAATATCATGCACAGTTGATTGAGAGAGTATGAAATGCAGAATTTCGGAATGTCTGAGAAATATATTTTATATATGGGTAGTTTTTTTAATATTGCAATTGATCTCTAGAATCTCCAGGATACCCATATTTCATATCTTATATGCTATGACAATTCCACATTTTGGCCATTTACACAAAAAAGTGCATGTATTATCACAACCTGCTTATTCAGTCTGCCAGAACATATACTCGCGAAACTGACAAGTGGACTCTTATGGTACCCTTATAATAGTATGTCAGTTGGTCTTTATTGGTTGTTTAGTATGCGCCCTTCTGAATATTGACCTCATTGATAAAGCTACATACTGATATGAATTATGTTTTGACCATATATCTATAATACATGATACAACCATGATAAGGCAATGTTTAAACCTCATTTCTTTAGTTTTTATGGCAAATTCAAATAACTATTATTCTGCAGGTGGGTGTTAACCCTTTACCCAACAAAACAGCCAAAAACGCCCAAATAAAGCTTCAACAGCCTAAAATATCTTCGGTCTGTCTCAATAACACCATACAAATATGGATATCATTGGAACCGGTTCATTGACCACATTGTGATGGTTACAGTTATGCCATGTGCCAATGCATTCTTTTATATATGCGAGTCGACCATAGGTCGCCTCGCATATATAAGAGAATGCATTGGCCTAACACTTTTTACCATTTTTTCTTACATTCTTTAACAATTTTTATAATATTTTTCTACATTCTTTGACAATTTTATCATTTTTAATATGTGTTAAGCCAATGCATTCTCTTATATATGCGAGGCGACCTATGGTCGACTCGCATATATAAGAGAATGCATTGGCACAGGGCCGTTCTGTTGGGTAAAGGGTTAACTGGTATTCCATATTCCGTCCTCATATTTGAGCTGTATTCCCTATTCCAGTGTATGATACCTTCTCTTGCATTATTGATAAAGGCCACACTTTTCATCATAGCCTTTTATGTTCATGTACATTAATGTGGTGGATTGACGGTAACATGGTGTGATGATATAATGACAGTGTTTGTCTATAAACAATCGTAACGTAACATTTTTGATTTTTGTTTACATAACTAAGGGTACAAATGTGACAATAACTTGCAATTTTGTATAAGAACAACATCTGTCGATTATATAATATTCTTTCTGTTTATGGTGGTTTTAGTGGATGTGACTATTTTAAAACCTGTACCCACAGTGTAGGCCGCCCGTATCTTTAACTGAGTTGTGGAACAAGAAGATTGAACATAGGCTGCAAGCTGTCTATGTCACACCATGTTATGGCAAACTATCACAATAACTGACATGATCCGCAGACAGCAAAATCAGAATATTTATCAAACAATTTGAGGAAACAAATAAATGTGGAGATAACTATATCTGAAAAATTTATAGGAAAAATGGTACGGTACAGATGTTTAATGCGGAATTTTAATATAAGTTACATATTGGGAAAGACAATTATAAATAAATATATTATTAATCTTGATATTCAGTGATAATCTGAAAAAATAAAGAGATGTAAAAAGTTTTCTTTAAAGAAAACAGCCACTATTGGTCTATCTCTTCCTATAAATAGTTCTATAAATTTTCTGGGTATAAATATGAATCGAAGACCCCTGGCCAGAAATGCTACTATCAATTGATATTGATTTTGTTTTGAATTTTCTGATATAATATATACAATCAAATTGGAATATTTTAAGGCTTGCAGGAGAAATCTATCTCTCTGAGCTTGTGTGAAAGATTTGTGACACTCTGTTCTAATAATAGTAATGAAAAAATGTCATACAAGACAATATCGATAAAAAATAAATATTACCATCATTGATTGAAGTGATTCCGGACAGGTGTCTTTGACTCATTTTATTATTTTATACCCCAGAAACTATATTAAACAAATTTAGGAAGAGATAATCCATCTTTAACCCTTTCAGTGCCAGGTCCGATTTTTGTATCAACCCATATACCCTGTGCCAATGCATTCTCTTATATATGCGAGTCGACCATAGGTCGCCTCGCATATATAAGAGAATGCATTGGCCTAACAATTTTTCATCATTTGTTATTATTTTTTACAATATTTTACAATTTTAATAATTTTTTCTTATATTCTTTAACAGACTTATTTTGTAGGTTTAGTGCCAGGGAATCTTACGTTTTTCATGGGCATCAAAATTATTACTATGAATAATTGGTGATAGTTTTGAGTTATAACATGCCCCATAGGTTTTATCCAGTTTGTTTTTAAATTCGCTATAGCATGCTTAAGCATACCCAAAATAAATTTCAACCCAAAAAAAATATTTAAAAAACATATTTTTTTTAAATTTGAAAATTTGTTTAGGGCCGATTTTACAGACCGTAAATTAGGGCCGATGCCAAAATATGTCTAATGTTTATCAAAGATAATAGAATAGTTTAGATTGAGAACTTCTAACTTTAAAGGCCCCATTTAATTTTCGAGTCACCGATTAATTTTTATAGTGCCTTCATATACGGTTTTAAGAACAATCTATGCCATAAAATATGATTAAACTACTATAATTCATCACCATTTGAAACATCTGTGTCTCAGAAGGGGCTCATAGAGAAATAGAAAACAGCTGAAATCATAGAGATTTCCCCAGTTATGGCTCCCAGAATGCAACTGAATTCAAATTTTTCAATGGAAGAGGAATAACTCTATATCTTAAGATATTGAGTTATTCCCCCCTCCATTGAAAATAATACACTTTACACAACAAAACAGATGAAACTTAAGCACAAAAACACGTCGGTAACTTAACAAAAACAACATGTTCACAGTTTATTACACCAGATAAGTTGATAATACAATGTTTTGGTCTTTCAAATGGTATATAATATGGCATATATTTTATATATGTGATCTGGGGGTTCGCATATTAAGTGGGCCTTTAAACAAATTTAGGAAGAGATAGACCATCTTTAAAGCTTCATGCCAACATAGATCTAATGTTTATCATAGATAATAGAACAGTTTAGATTGAATACTTATAACTTTAAATGTCAGCGCTGTCAGTACCAACAGTCAGATTATAAAGATAGATGATATGTACCCATATAAGAAAAAGTCTGGTGATGGGAGTCAATCAGGTGACACTAGGTAACTAAAAGTGACAGACATTTGAAGTCCTCGATCTAAACCAATTTAACCCTTTCAGTGCCAAGTCTGATTTTTGTATCAACCCATATTTCCTTGATCATTTTTCAAATTTATTGATTATAATAATGTGATACATTGATGGAAAGAGCTCTGAGAGCTCTTTCCATCAATGTATCACATTATTATAATCAATAAATTTGAAAAATGGTCAAGGAAATATGGGTTGATACAAAAATCGAACTTGGACCTAAAAGGGTTAATAAAAATTAAATCTGTATACTTACACAAAAGCGGTGGGACAAATTTATTACCAAACAGTTCTTCTCACAGAAGAAAAGAAGTTGTAATGGTGTAAATAGCCACGATCAGTAACATGCATGTGTGACCTCTGAAGTGCGTTGAAATGGTGTAATTAGCCACGATCAGTAACATGTATGTGTGACCTCTGAAGTGCGTTGGGATTGCCAACAAAAGTCATGTGATCTTTGCATCTACATGGCCACTCTGTTGAGAATACCTCAATATTACTCATATATTGAAGAATGATACTGGCCAATAGTAGAAGATTATTTACTTTTTGCAGTTAACATAAATTATAAAGGATCGATACCGGGAAGTCAATTATCTTGTCCTGTGCATATTGCTTGGTTCCTCTGCTCAATCCTGTAGACTTATTAACTGGTGCCTTCCTGCCCCCACAAAATAATGTGACCATATTTATCACTGTACAAGAATCGCATCAGATATGTGAGGTCGAGTTGTGGCAATTATGCCAAACATGGGCTTGGGTTGAATATGCATTTATCGTAAATGTCTATATCATACACAACACTGTTAAGGAAGTCTAATATACTGAATATCCCGGTAACGAACTGATCTTGCCAAAGTTATTGTGCTATTATGATAAAAATTCACAAAAATGAACTAATTAGGGGCCCTAACTCCACCCAAAATACATCAACCTGGCCAGTTTTCGAAACAATCAAGACACTCTTAACCCTTTCAGTGCCAAGTCCATTTTTGTATCAACCCATATTTCCTTGATTATTTTTCAAATTTATTGATTATAATAATGTGGTACATTGATGGAAAGAGCTCTTAGAGCACTGAAAGGGTCAAGCAAGTCTCATATACCAAATATCAACAAAATCAGTTTATATTTGTTCAAGAAATTATCACGCTATTGCGCTCAAAAGTCACAAAAATTAATTAATGAAGGGCTGTAACTCTGCCAAAATTAGGCAGACCTAAATAAAGACATTGTTGAGTAAATCTTATATCAACGAAAGCAGTTGAAACTTATTCAATTTATTGTGCCATCATGATCAAAATTCACAAAAGTTAATTATTTAGGGCCGTTTTGCTGGCCAAAATACACAGATCTGGTCGATCAAGTTATTGTGCTATTGGGATCAAATTTCACGAAAATGAACTAATAAGGACCGTAACTGATTCCAAAGTAGGCAGACCTGGTCGGTTTTCAAACTCTATCAAAACATTGTTGAGCAAGTTTCATATACTGTCTATCAACAAAAACAATTGATATTTGTTCAAGTTATTGCGCTAGTGTAGACACTCGCTCAAGCCTTGAAATAGGGTGTCTGTCATTTGCAGAATGAGGTCCCCAGAGGGTGAATTTAGTGATGCTACCACTCATAGCGGGCTAGCATCACCAAATTCACCCTCTGGGAACCTCATTCTGCTGAGGTGTAAGCAGAATGAGGTCCCCAGAGGGTGAATTTAGTGATGCTACCCTGCTGCTATGCGGGGTAGCATCACTAAATTCACCCTCTGGGGACCTCATTCTGCAAATGACAGACACCCTATTTCAAGGCTTGCACTCGCTGCCCACCCAAACTGAATAAACTTGACCAAAAATATTAGCAACACATGACAGAAGTCACATGCATGTTTGACTGCACCAGCTGGCTAATATTTTGATTATATCTACTGTGAATTTTCATTCTTTGGAAATGAAATGTCGTCTAAAATATATATCGGTAATATAGAAATTGTCTAAAGATGAAGATGATAACTGGAATGCAGTCAATATCAAGAATGTTAAGAATTATTTCTTCTCATAGATGAACACATAATGGGCTGCATGTGAAATAACACATCAGAGTAATACAGAATGGACTGATTTTATCCACCAATTAGAATTGCCACAGTAAATAAAAAAGCCACTATATTGGTACATTATATCTCTTGTGACGTTTCCATGTTCCAGTTGTCTATTTTGGCTATATTATTAGTGAAAAATATTCAACATTCAACAATATGCCACTATAAAAGAGTATTTATGTGTGACTACTAACGAAAGCAAGCTATCTTTGTGCAGTTGCAAAAACATGACCAACCTGAAGCTATGAAATGTATATTTCTTCATCCAATATCCATAGATTCTTTTACTTAATAGGTCTAGCACACCCTGACGTCAACTGTTATAGTTACTTTCAACTATAATAGTTGAATATGGATATTGATTATTGATTTTTAGTGAATTTGATAAAAGGGGCATAATCCAAAATCATACACAAAATTGATTCAAAAACTGTGTCTCACATGAGTCAGTAACATGTTGTTTACTGTGTGACAAAATAAAATGCCTTGATCCATGCACGTGACGTGTGTAATCATTCATGATCAAGCCTGAGTTTAGTGAGTCATTTGCAGAATGAGGTCCCCAGAGGGTGAATTTAGTGACGCTATCCCGCATAGCGGGCTAGCGTCAATAAATTCACCCTCTGGTGACCTCATTCTGCTTAGGCCTCATCTTTTCTGGAAAGTTACTTTATTATTATTCACAATATTCACCATTTGGGAACTTCAATCTGAGCCTATGTCTCCCATAGCATATGAGGCCATGCAGAATGTGGTCCCCATAGGGTGAATTTGGTGATGCTAGCCCACTGCGGGATAGTGCCACCAAATTCACCCTCTGGGAACCTCATGATACAAATGACAGGCACACTAGACTCAGGCTTGTTCATGGTGGTACATAAGGAAGTCAATTAATAATAATCATGTCGTCCCATTAACACGTTCACTGCTGATGACCATTCAATTACATGCAAAAAGTACGAGATAACTTGTAGTCAGCAGTGAATATGTTAATGTCATTTTTGTGTGCCATTATTAAATAAAACAATTTGATGCAAATTGTTAGAACATGATTATTCATTTGCTGCACAAGATAACCCTTTCATGACGGGAGCTGCACTTGTGCAGCATTGAAGACCCTGTGCCAGTGCATCCTCTTATGCGAGTCTCCCATAGGGAGCCTTGCATATTTCAGAGAATGCACTGGCTTACAAGGTCAAGGTAAATATTGTTAGGCCAATGCATTACTCTCTTATATATGTGAGGCGCCCTATGGGCAACTTGCATATATATCAGAGAATGCATTGGCACAGGGTTTTCGCAAAATTTCAGGAAGCTCCAGTGATGAAGATGTTAACAGTGCACTGGGATAAGCCATCTCCCCCAAAAAGACTGGAAAATTGTTAAATTTAACTATAATAGTTAACGATAACTACAGTTGAATTTGGGATGTGCTAGACTTTTTTAATATGATGTTCTGCCATATCAAATCCAGTCGGAAGTCGGGATTTTTTTACCCTGTGCCAATGCATTCTCTTATATATGCTAGTCGACCAAGAGAATGCATTGGCCTAACAATTTTTTACAATTTTAATAATTTTTTCTTGTATTCTTCTGGTATTCTTTAACAATTTTATAATTTCACCCATACAGAGCCCCAGACAAACATGAGCAGACGACACTCTTCTATATGCTTCTATATATGTGTGGGGCTCCCTGCAGGGTAATGGATGTTTTTTATTTTATGTCCTAAAAATTGTAAGAAACATTTATTTAAAAAAAAATGATACAAAATTGTTAGGCCAATGCATTCTCTTATATATGCGAGGCGACCTATGGTCGACTCGCATATATAAGAGAATGCATTGGCACAGGGTAAAAAAATCCCAACTTCCGACTGGATTTGATATGGTGGGTCACATATGATGTTCTGCCTCTGAGATAACAGGGTATTTAAAATTTCTATCTAATTCGGTTTCACAAGTCACAGTGGAGAATTAGGAAATTTTAAATCATAGTTGAAATTAACTTCCACTTCTGATTTTTTTGTCAAATATTGCTGAAATTTTTATGATCCACTTGTCAAGAGTTAATTCTGAATAGGGACAATTATGGATGGAGTAATGTCCTCTCAAAAGAGGTGGCTGATGAGACAACAGATCACATGACAGGACCTGCGCTCTTGCAGCATTTAAGACCCTATGCCAGTACATTCACTTATATAAGCGAGTCTCCCATAGGGAGAATAAGAGATGGCTTACAAGGTGAAGGTAAATATTGTTAGGCCAATGTATTCTCTTAAATATGTGAGGCTCCCTATTAGAGACTCGCAGATATAAGAGAATGCATTGCCACAGGTTTTTCACAAAATTTCAGGAAAATCCATCTTCAAGACAAAAAATAAATGATGACAATATTTAGACAGAGACTGCTATATTTATCGCCTCCTTTTTATATTTATTGCTAGTTCGTGTTTTTTGTGATGGATAAAAGAAATAACCACATTGTTTGACGAGATGAAAGATCATTTTCGCTCATATGATTCAGCATATAGCAACATCACTGAAAGCACAGCCATGATCAATGGTGAATCACACTCACGAAAATAAAACTGGTATCTCGTTATAACAATGTTGATATTATATATTTACAAGATAACAAGGATTTTAACACACAATTATACACAGTACACATAGACGACAATGTAGATTGGAATGGCACATCTGAAAATTTATAAGGCCATGCCAAGTTATATTCCCATTTCTCAGGCCTGAGCGCATGGTCCCGAAATCCAGCACCTGGGACCTGCAATCTATTTATTCACGTGAAAACTGTCAGGACAAACATTCCCATTTCCAGATTCAAATTTTCAATACATTACTTGCAACTATGTTCAAATATGTGTTAAACATGTGATGTATTGCATCTGCAAACTCAGTAAAAATATGTCAATAATACTTTATTGGGTGATTTTTTACAAAATAAATCACATGGAATCTATCAAATACCTTTTATGGAATTCTATTCGGGCAATAATATTTATTATTAAACCCAGAGATAGCCAATGCAGAGGTGGAATGTTTCGTTGCTTTGTTGGCGTGTGCCCCAGAAATGAAAAGTTTAATTAAATACCATGCATGCTTTTCAAATTTGTTTGGTCTGAGAAACATGAAATTGACTTTGCATGGCCAAAACTATAAATTTACAGGAATTACACAAAAATATGTCAAAAACTTCCAGCAAGCAGACATAACTCAACAGTTATAATCATATTTTCAATCCTTAATCTTTCTGTTCAATATTTTGAAACATGAGCGTTATTGATGATTTAATAAAAAACAAAACACAAAGTATCACTATGGATTCTGTTTTAAAGCAAATACACTTCACCAAAAACTCTAAGGGGGTCAATCCATGTCCATGACTGTATGACACAGAACTTACTGGCTATTAAACAGCTATTTATTTTTTGGGGATGTGTGATGGTTTATTTACTAATGTGGTGGATTACATTACTATGTCAAGGGACAGCCACTGGTTAACAGACATCCCTTTTTGGGGATCAAGCCTTAAAATAGTGTGTCTGTCATTTGCAGAATGAGGCCCCACAGAGGATCAATTTAGTGCAGTGGGCTAGCATCACTATATTCACCATCTGTGGACCTCATTCTCCATAGGCCTCATCTTCTGGAAAGTATCTATAGTCTCAAATTAACATTTTTTAAACTACTTTTTCCCTTCTGTTCAGTTTATATATCCCCTAATTTGCAGAAAATAAAATGAATAATCGAGGTGACTAACAGGTAAACATCACCAACTTCAACTGGGGAACTTCAATCTGATCGTAGGTCTCCCATAGTAGTTGAGGCCTCAACAGAATGAGGTTCCCAGATGGTGAATTTGTTAATGCTAGCCCACAGTGCGGGATAGCGTAATTAAATACACCTGGGCCAGTCTGGGGAGCTCATTCTGAAAATGACAGACACACTATTTCAAGGCTAGCATTGTGGGCACTAATGGGTTCAGTCAGTAACGTGGTGGTTTACATCAATACGTCACGGGCCAGCTGACATTCATGCCGGTTCAAATTCTGGCTTAGGAATTTTGTGGGGCATGTAAAAAGAAAATTTCAGTTTGAACATAAGAGTTTGGTGCAGTGTATCATTTCACAATTGCACAATGTACCATATAAATTACCCCAAAATACATCATATATCAGCTCAATCTTCTGGATTAGAAATATGCCAGTTGTGACTATTGAGCGTCAGTCTTATGGTCCCCTTTATGTACAGCACATTGAGCATGTAGAAATCAGCTCCTTACCATTTGGATGTTGATTCCATTTTAAAGGCCCACTTAATTTTTGAATCACCAGATGACATGATATCCAACATATTCCATGTCTCCCCGAGAGCTTTCCGATGAATGGCAACAAGCCATATTTCCGACTAAATCCTGAAAAGTTACCCATAATTCTGCTGTGGTTAAGCAGTCGATTAATGAGGACATTACTGTAATACCATATGAAAGAGGAAGCTCCAAAACATTGTATTATCAACTGATCCGATCGAATAAACTCGGAACATGTTGTCGAGGTACCAAAGTATGCTCTGCGCTTAATTTTGATCTGGACTGTACTGTAAAATCTATTATTCCCAATGGAAGGGGAATAACTCTATCTCTTAGTTTGAATTCTGATGCATTCTGGGTTGACAACGGGATAAGTCTTGGAATGAATCTGAGAATCTCTATCACTTGGTGGACCCTCCTAGGCCACAGCTGCTCTAGTATTCTGGTGGAATATATATATTTTTGATTCCTCTTCCAAATGGTATATAATATGGAATATGTTGTGTATAATGTTATCTGGGCATTCAAAAATTAAGTGGGCCTTTAAGTTACATTTTAAAATTGTACCAATTCAGCTTCTCAGATATTTCTTTCTAACCACGTTGTGACATCATGTAAATTATCCGTCATCCATTTTGTGTTCATTGCTATTGATTCCAGAGTCTGCTTCAGCGTTCTGTCAGTAATTTGATATTTCTGGCTGGTGAAGAAGTCTTTCACCTGGAAATGAAGAGATAATCAGTATCTTGTAATGTCTTCAGGTAACTCTTAATAAACAGTTGAGATAAGCAACACAAAATAAACAGTTGAGATATTAAGCAACACATTAGTTACTTGTTGTAGTATCACATTCTAAAATGGTAGTTAACAGCTATGTGTTCCATAGTCTGAATCAGTTCGATATCCTTTGTAATACCACTGCTATACAGAGCTTTCGCCCATGGTTTGCAATAAAAATCCACTCGAATATCTTTTGATTGGCTTTAGCCGAGTCCTGTTGCTAGTACCTGCAATTTGTGGTTAGCAATTAGAAAGCAGTGAGTTTTATCGCGTGCCACATAAATTTCTGGGAACAGACATCCTGGCTGTGGCCCTGAGTGCTGCTGAGGGGCAGCCAGGGGTGCCGGAAGACGAGGGGCAGCTGACCCCCCTGCCCTTGACCAAGGGGGGCGAGCGGGGGCAGGACTTGCCCTTTTTCTGGAGACAGAAAATGCTTTTTGTGTGTTTAATCTCGTGTTTTTATAGCAAAATGTGACTTTTTTGGTCCAAATACCACCAATTTCACAAGGAATATTACTTTTTTGTCAATTTTATCACGGCCATAAAAAACGACAAATACCATTAAAATAGGGATTTTTGCCACAATGAATTTATGGTTATATTCCCCGAGTTTGCGGAGAAAATGCCCTTTTTTGCAGAAAAGTGCCCTTTTTGTAGGCTCTGCCCCCCTGTCCTTGGATGCTTCCGGCGCCCCCTGGGGGCAGCTATACATAATTGTCCAACTAAGATATCAATTCCTGCAATATACACAGCCAAGAGCAATCATTTAGGAAAACTGAATTTTCCAAGCCGGTATACATAAACGTATAAACTTTACTTTGTAGATATTGACTTGACTCCTTCACCGTCTCCGATTGCTACTCATAGTAGTCTAGATACTGACCACCAATAACGACATTCCGCTCGGTTGATTTAGGCCAGATGATACTAAATAGCTAGATTGGTCACACAATATTGTTAGTAGAATATTGTTAATAGAATTGGGTGTGTTATAATTAGTAAAAATTTAATACCAAAAACATCGCAAATCGAAACACAGAAAGTAAAAATTTTACAAACTTCCTGGTAGAGGTTATTAAAAAACACGAAACTAGCCTGCGATGAATCAGATTCTTGAATACCTGGACCATTAGAAAATAATATATGTAACAACACAAAAAAAATGGCACATCGGCGTATTGTATTTATGCAAATATAGGATCTAATGGTAAGCTACAATTTCTTATTACCGACAATTCATCATATTTGTAGCGACCACGGTACGTAGAGTAATATTGGAACGTAATTTCTTAGGTAAGTAATCAGGAAGCTTTATTGTCAGGAATCAACAATGCAACGACCAAATATAAACAAATAACTTGTAATAAACGGGAATATTTTTAATGTGTCTTTGTTTTTCCTGCTCATTCTTTTTCATTTGTACAATTTAGTCTAGTTTTGCGGAAGTTATTAGTAACTTTACATCTGCGAAATTCAAAATTTTTAGGCTGAAAACATCTGGCATCAGACATGTACAACAAGACATCTACCACATAAGTCGGCAAGAAGTATTGACCCATGCTGTGACAACAATGCTTCAAGTTGACACTAGCAGAGGTTTGTGTTCCAATATATTCTGAAGGGTTGATATAACGAGTGCAATAAGAACTTACATCGTCATAGTCAAACTGTGTCGAAAACTCAGTGGTTACACCTTTGACAATATTCTTTATTATCATGAACCCATTTCCGAATCTGAAATTTGGAAAATATTATCAGATTAAAGAGAAGAAGCATGTTATTTTGTCAAGCCTGCTAATAGCGTGTCTGTCATTTGCAGAATGAGGTCCTCTGGAGACCTCATTTTACAAAATAGTTATGGAACTACATGCAGAACGCACACATAACAGATGCCTACTTGCGTCTGACTCAAATTTGCAGTTTGTTTATTTGGTGTTTATCATCATTTCAGTTGATAGGAAATTTCATAATGTTGTCAGTTATACAGGTGGAGGAAAGACCACACAGATGATTAATTTCACTGGGAAATTGCTCCAATTACCCATAATTATGCTGTGGTTAAGGAGTCGATTATTTAGGGCATTACTGTAGTTTTTGTTTATTTGTGAAGCTAATGATATCGTTGTGTGTCCCAAATGTCTATGTACATATATTATAACGCAAACATAAGTTAGGATGTTCGGTTAATTAGGGTTTATAATAGTTTCAGCTCTTAGGCCATATCATGATGTCAGTATTTTGGGTAGAGTAATGACTGCACAGAAAACTAATTTCACCGGGAAATCTCTCCGCTGTACATAGAGGCCACTGACCCAGAAAGCAAGTGACAAATTTACCCAGATACACGAATCATAAATCAATCACTGATCAAACCAACTTCACCATTGCTTGACAGCTTACATTAGCACAATTTGCCATGCACCTTGCCAACTAAACTACCATGGGACTAGGCCTGACAATGGATACAAATTGCCACTTGATATTTCAATACTGAATTGACACCTCTGCAAAACTGCGCTGGCAGCAAAGAAACGTGGTTAAATGTTGTAACCATGTTGCCACTGCAACTCAAATGGATTGGCAATGAAATTGACAATGTTGTTGTGGAGGCAACTCAATTTTCGGGTGCATAAAATACCTTGTGCACTAAGAACTATACCTTTCGGCTATCAATTTCCAGTTCCGCTTCACAAATTGCCAGGACAGCAGTCTGCCATTTGGATTAAAGTTGACGTAGTTAGTGACAACCGATGTGTCTTGAGACGGAATTTTATCTGGATCAATTGACCATTTCAGTGCCCTGAATAGAAGAGTACACTCAGCTATTTCGATGTTATATATAATCAACTGTTTCTATACAAAATGAATACTCCCTCTTAAAATAAAAATAAAATAAAATAAAATATCTGTGTTCTCAAGCAATTAGATCTATATTTTGAGATGAGGGAGGGAGGCTATTTATTTTTATTTTCCTTTTTGAAACATCAATAAAGTATTAGAATAAGGAAAGTTTCAAACAAGTATCAAAGACCTGAGGAATTATTTCTCTTTTTTCTGTACTCTGGTTTGCCCACGTCATGAATACTAATTAGCTTCCTTGAACTCATCAACGTATGTGTGTTATCGAAGAAATGATTGTATAACACTTTGGAAATTGACCAAAGGACAAGTTGTGTGTGATGGATAACGAAAATATGTGCTTAATGCTGTCAAGGCTTAAATTGTTTATGTCCACTTGAGGGATTTTGGCCTCTGTTGTTTATGTATACTTGGTGGATTTGGCCTCCATTATTTATGTCCGCTTGGGGGATTTGGCCTCTTGATTATGTCCGTTCGGGGGGGACTTAGCCTCTATTGTTTATGTCCAATTGGGAATTGGCCTCTAATGTTTACATCCGCTCTATTGTTTACATCCGCTCTATTGTTTATGTCCGCTCTGTTGTTTATGTCCACGCTATTGTTTGTGTCTGCTCGGGGGATTTGGCCTCTATTGTATATGTACGCTCGGGGATTCAGTTACAAAAGTATACATTGGTCGATTATTAATTCAGAGGGGTGTTCAGGTAATAATCACATACAACGGATAGAAAAACAGATACTACAAATGCAGAATAATTCATATTCATTGGTGGGAAATGTTCAATTATTAAGTTCAACAAACGACCTATGTTTGTTTGTTGAATTTATTATCTGAACATTTCCAAAGGGAATATAAGGTGGCTGACCAAAATGTCCCCCGACGAAGGTGGCAGGTTTGAAGGATTGATGGGTTTCAGATCCCTACACTACAAACTGTATGAGGAATTATGTTGCACATCTTCAATGTGTCAAGAAAGGATCAATAACTCTAAATAAAAAAAAACATAAAACATTTCTATGTCAAAAAGTTTTAAAAACACTGCTATTATAAAATGACTCTGACTGAACTCAAAATTGCAGGTGTGCAGGTTCCCATGATGGTTGACATCTGTGCCAAATTTATAAAGAAAATGACTGGACGGAATACAGGCTTGGACAAAAGATGTGTCCCAGGATGTACGATTCTATGTTGAAAAAGGGCAATAAATCCACCAAAATGAGACCAACCGAACTCAAAATCGCAGGTTCTCTTGCTGGTTGACATCTGTGCCAAGTTAAAAAAAATTAGACTGGAAAATGACGGAATACAGGCTCTGACAAAGTTCCTATTGGACGGATCGATAAGGGTCATTACCATAGTCCTCCGACAGAATGTCAGGGGACAACTACTCATCAATGAGTATTTAGTATAGAAATGGTTAACCGACAACACTAGCTACATATTCTATATGTACTAGGTACTGGCTAAGTGTTCACTGCTTCATATTGGTTGTGAACACATTCACATTACTTATGGAAATGGCCATTTCGGATATTCATGAAAATTAACTCTTCAAATTTGAGCTCAAGGCTAGGGGCAGACATTTTCTACAGAATATCAACAGTTTTTACTCCAATTCTTTTTCCGTGATTTGAGACAGAAAATATGGCTATTTTAAATTTTAGAGCATCACAACAATTTTTATTGGAAATATATTTTTTTAAACTTGAAATATGTGCGGCACCAGATGTTTCTGTTTGTTTTGGTAATAATTATTAAAACTTGTTTTGTCTTTTGTTGTTATTGTTGGATTTTCTACCAAGAAGAGATAGAGCATCTTTAACATATTTTTAAAATGTTGTCCTTTATACAGAGCGGCCATGCTCCCGTTATACATAGGGCCATGCTCCCATTGCCCAAAAGTAGTAGATAATAAATAGCAGATTAATTGTGAGCTTTTGTTAGTTTATAATGAAGTTTTAAAACATTTGCACACACATCTTCACACACACACCACACTTATCTATAATATATTTTGGAACTTCTGTCTGTATGTATGTATGTATGTGTGTTATATACTCGAAAACTGCTCGACCGATCGGACTCAAAATTGGTATGTAGACCTACTTTGATCCCGGGAACAATATGGGCGGGTCCAATTTCACATGCGACCATGTCCTTGACCTCGTTCATATACGCTCATATAGTAGGCATTTTTCTTTCTCCTAATACTTTTCAATGTTGTTCACTAATTATTGTTCAATGTTGTCACTTCCCCATCAGACTCAATTTTGCAACGATCACAAAAAAGTCCAGATGCTGTATATTCTGCCCAGATGGAGGCGATCACAAAGAAATCCCTAAATAGCCCGGGCACATCAGCTAGTTCTTTCTAATTGATGCGTGTTGTCTTTTTGATAGCAGATTAGTGTAACATTTTAACAATATAAACCTCCATCTACACATTTCTAGAGATGCTTTTCATTCAGTAAATTAGTAGCCTGATGTTGCAAAGTTATGATTGCTCAAATATGGCACTATCAAAAAACTATTGAAAAAAATGTCGTTCAACCCGTCAAATGGTTAAGACATTCACAAGAAATAAAAGAGAATGAGTGAAGTTTCCACACTTCCTAAGCATTAATCTGATGACATTAACTTACAAACTAAGCAGCCTGACATCATTGGGATAAGTAATAGCTCTCAACATGAAATTCTTTTCAGATGGAACTTGAGACATCTGATAGCGATCCCAGCAAAATCTCCACTCCTTATCTCCACCATACTCTACACCTGCCCGATAAACAATTGACTTCAAGTCGGGTGGTATACTGAGGATAAAAAAGATAATAAATAATAAAATAACCAACAATTAAATTAGATTTTGTAGCAATTTTCTTTTCTTACAAATGAATCCTATGGTTATTTTTTTTACCTGCAGTCTGCTTATAGGACTTGAAAGACAGTGATTAGCATTGCCTGCCAATTCGATTCATTTGAGCATTAGGATTATTATAAACAAAAGCATTACAATGGATAAATTATCTAGCATACCGAACCTGGACAGTGGCGTGTAAGACAAATAAATCTCACCTAATTCTACCAGCCATCCAATCAGAAAACATCTCGGTGGCGTTCTTCACTGTCTCCGCATGATTCAACTTGACGGCAGCATTCAAGATAACTGAACGTAGTGATCTGAGTGGTAAAATAATATAAGAAAATTCATCCAACTTGAGTTCATAAAATCAAGACGAAAACAATTAATGAGTTAACCCTGTCATGACTGGAGCTTTTTTGTGAAAACTCTGTGCCAATGCATTATCTTACATATGCGAGTCTCCCATAGGGAGCCTCGCATATATAAGATAACAATATTTACCTTGACATTGTAAGCCAGTGCATTCTCTTATATATAGGGAGACTCGCATATATAAGATAATGCACTGGCACAGGATCTTAATGCTGCACCAGCGCAGCTCCCGTCATGAAAGCGTTAATGATCTGTTTTCCAATCACTGAATTCTTGTTAAACTTTTTCTTTTTATTTATAATAAATATTATAACATTATATACACCAAGCCATTTAAAGACATGTTATGTATGGACTTGTTCAAATTTGTGAATCTGTTAAGTTAGTACTCAGGCACTATGCCAACTTGGGGAATGTAGTATTCTACTAACGTCGCCGTAAATTTCAAAGCAATCGACCATACCACTCCCGAGAAAACTTCGTCTGAACTACGCTCAATTGTAAATATTTACATCTCGATTCGGGCGCAACTATCGGTAATAAACTCACACAAATGATTTTGACATTGAGAGTCATTGTATTTAATTAATATAAAATAATGGCGGTGTGTGTGTTGTCAATTTGGAATAATATTCATAGAAATAACAAATTTGAGCAAGATTATTCTCCATTTCTATTTGAAATGCATCTTTAAACTGTGTAATATATTAGTATACCGATATTATTACTTATAATTACATCTCAGTAAGATATATCAACCTGAAAATGCATTTTGAATTGGAAATATTGTAAATATTGGGAACTTTATCGTGACATTGGTGTGAATTTGCATGTTGTCATGACAAAATTCCTACACCCAACCTTCACTTCCACCCTAATTATCCTACTTAAAGATGTATTCAGGGTCCCAGAGCAATTTTTACGAAACCTATTTTACTTTTTCATTTAGATCCTATTGTATAAAATAACATGTTTGGAACAAGAAGTGCTACAGTAAGATGCAGTTATGTTCGATATTGAATTTTCTATGCATTTATTTCATACCATTTTGATGTTTTAGAAGGACACCAAAATTATATTCTTTGATATTTATTGGTCCAGTTTACATGTCATATTTTGTTTTTAACATTTTTTTAACAGAACAAAGCAGAAAACAATGTTCTGTACTATTTTTTATGTTGCTGTTGTAACCCTGGAACCCTGAATGCATCTTTCAATATATTAGGCTTTTTGAAACCAATGGCAAAATACAATAGTAAATGAAGTGGATATAATTATACAGCAATAAATGTATTTCTGGTTGATGATGCAATACCGTACACACGGAAAATATATTTTGCTTACTTCCGATTTCAAACTAAAATTCAATGTTAATAAGAACAATCTCTATGTCTGCGTTATGCCCAAAAATCTGATTTAGTGTAATAAAAATCATATTTATTTTGGAGAAAAGTCATTATTACCTGGTGAAGTAGTCGCCATCATCTGTGAACTTCAGTTTTTGTATCAATGGCAATATCAATTTCAGTAAATAGTCCTGAAAATAATCCAAAATGAATCAATTATAAATAAATTGCATACGCATGATATAAATTATGTTGCAGGTAACCAGAATGGAACAAAATGCAAGGCTACAAGCTAAAGTTCTAAATGTTCATAACTTACTCCGCAATAAAAAAAGAAGATATGCACATGTATTGAAGCTTCCTGATAAGCAGATATCATGATCATTCAACTGTAATCAATCAAGGTCATAACAATGACAATGCAATTATGACAAGAAATATAGCAATTTTTCCACTATTCCTTTTGTGCATAACGTATCTACTAATTCAACCTAACACCTATGACTAGATATATTCTGAATCTTTGCTTTAAGACATATCCAGCCTTTCTATGTAATTCAATCCTGGCAATTACAGATACACAGACATTGAAAATGTTTTCCATGATGCCCAGCCTATCTATGAATAAAAACCTATGATTATGCTAATGTATGAAAGTTTAGGATATGCCTTGAGATTTTAACTCCATACTCAGGGTGGATGTATGACAGCAAAGAAGGAAAACTATAGTGCCTATTGCCTTACTTTGTATTTTGAATATATTTCTTGGTCATATAGCCTTGACTCAACATAGTTGAGGTTTTTCATCGCCGTTGTCCACGGAACGTAATCCTCCTCATTCAGCAGATATCCGGATAAGTCTAATGGAATCTTCATGCTGACCCTGCCAGATCTACAAAAGATTCGCAGATAGTCAGAAGATTTTTATTGTAGGTGAAGGTCTTGAACTTTCTCAATTTAAATAAATTTGTGAGCGATTGTGATCTACAGTAATGCACTAAATAATCTAGGGCTTCACGGTTTTTCGGTATTTAGTCATACCGTGGTTTTGTTTTTAATACCGTGTAGTCGGTATTGGATTTATTTAATAGTCGGTATACCGCTGCACACTATATTTTCTTCTTTTAGTCGGTTTTACGACAGTAAATGTCAATAAAATACATATTCTGAGGCACTAAAGCGTGCATGTAAGTAATGAACGAGAACGAGTACTAGCAAGACAAAACGAGAACCAGCGAGATGAAAAGAGAACCAGCGAGACGAGACGATAACGAGCCAATCGCCCAAAGCGTAACTGCGAAAATCAATTATCACAAAGGCAGTGCCAACACGTACGCTGATGGATGTGTGTTTATAGTCGTCTCATATGCAGTTCAAACTAGTGTACACAAAGCAATAATTAGACTAGGTCACCATTCATACAATTACGAAATGTAAACTATACTCTCACAATTGTTTTCGTGCTAATGTTTATCCAACATTGAGACACCACGGATAAATACGTATTGCTTGGGGACCTTTTCAGTATAATCTGGACTTAAATCACCTCATGGTATAAATTCTTTAGAAAACAAACCAAGAGACATATCAATTTGATTCTCGAAATGGAAAAGTTAAAACCACCGCCTGTGACTGAAACTATACACGTAGATTTAATTTCAAAATCAAACACAACATCACCAGTTTGGATTCATTTTGGCCTAAAATCAACGACCGACGGTAAACCGAAAGATGATTCGCATGCCATATGTCGCCTTTGTTCTAAAAAAGTTGCAGCGAGAAATGGCAACACATCAAATCTCATCGCTCATCTCGCGTTCATGCCTGAAACCAGAAAAGGTCAATATGTTGTCGTTTCTCGCGGCAAATATGTAATTTACTGTTGAATAATATGCTTTGTTATGAAATAAAAATTGTGAACTAATTACTTGTTTGTTTTTTGCATAAGCGACGTCAGTAGTACCCCACACATTGTTAAGATCACAAGCGACATGCATTGCGTTGTCTTCTTTTCGCGTGTCCGCGTGAGACTGCTTTCACACGTGAATATTTAATTGCGTACTGCATGTTCCAAAGGATCTTAACTAGCAAAATGTTTGGACATTATTCTTGACGGTTTTTAGTCATACCGCGGTATTGATTTCAATACCGTAGTCGGTATTGTGAAGGTGGATACTGTGCAGCCCTAAAATAATCGACTCCTTAACCACAGCAGAATTTTGGGTAATTTTTCAGGATTTAGTCAGAAATATGGCTTGTTACCATTCATCGGAAAGCTCTCAGTGAGAGCTTTCCGATGAATGGCAACAAACTCACAAATACATCATATAGTAATAAGTTTGACATCGTTTCATTCACTGGTCCTCAATGTGGGAGTTGACTCTGAGACTGTGTCCTTCAATTGTAATCACCACGTGGTCTTAATTTCTATCTCTTAGTGGCAATCCATTCATTCGTCGCCATGAAACACAAGAATCATGAGAAATACTACCAATGACTATGACCTTATAATAACATAACTACCACTGACTATGACGTTGTAACAACATACATGTAACTACAACTGACTATGACCTTATAACAACCACTGACTATGACCTTATAACAACATGATAAGTGCATAATAAACGAGGCAAACAGAACCATATCACCTTATGGGAGTTGCAAGAAATTTGAACAGCATAATTTTCTCACAAACAGACTTGTAGTCATTAATTCTGCGAAAAAGTTTTTGGACCGTCTATTTATGACTACTATTAGCTATTCGTAATTCTTATCAGTAGTAGTTCAGTGTGTGAACAGAGTCTCTTATATGCTTCACAAAGGTTAGAAAACTGTACCTTGCAAGATTGAAAGCATCATCAATTAGTAAGGCTCTGTCTTGAGGAGAGAAAATCTGTAAGAAGTAGAATTTTGAGTTAAAAATTTAGTTTTCCCCGACACAGTGATTCATGATACAGAGTCCCTCTTTAAATTTAGCCATTATTTCTACAAAAATAATCTCTTAATAAATATCCAGTATTAAATAACCAATGCGTTAACAAAAATTTGGGAACTAAGGCACTCGTAGTTGGTAAATGTGAAAAAAAAAATAAAAGTCTGTAAAAACGTCATCCAGTAAGAAGAACATGGAGAATTCAATAGACTTTGTTCTTATAATATATTCATTATTGATAGTTCTCCAATAAAAAAATTTGCGTTTGGAATCAGTGTTATTTAAACAGAACTGATTTGTCAATAAATATTGCTAATTCTGTAGTATTTTCAAATATTTTAGTCTGAATATGATTTTGAGAATATTTTTCAATGCTTTGACCTTTTCCAAAATTTACTGTCGTTTAAACTTTGGTATCTTATTGGACTGGTTGCGACTTTTATCGGTAATTCCACTGTAGCAGTAATATTAACATAACAACAGTTTTTACAAGTGAGATCGGGTTATTGGAGAGTTATTAATAAGTAAATAAGAGCATCTTATATGTAAAAGTAAATATAGATATTCATCCTATCTAATTTCAAACTGCTGGCTGTATTCGTGAAATTACAAATTAAATATTAAATGATTTATTTCCAAAATATATACTATCGATATAGGAACTTTACACAAAATCATCAATGTATCCATTCGTTAACAGCCAAAAGAGATATGTAACACACCACTGCATAGCGTGTGAAAGTGAAAGGTGTGTGAATGAGTTTTTGTGTGAGTTGTCCACTTTTTGTTGATAAAATATTAAAAAAAAAAAAAAAGTTAATCTATTTTTTTGTGTACTTGTTTATGATAGTTGGATCACCGACATTTATCTTATTTTGCATGAACCCACTTCGATGGCCCTAAGTCCTTTAAGTGTGAAGAGTACATAAGCCTCACCTGGTGATTGGTCTTCAATTCTTTTATCAGTGACCTCCACATCCGCTCATTGTAATTCACCCTGTAGACCCCCACTCCTTTAGCATTGCCCTTAATCCAGGCCGCCCCCTGTGGTAGCTGGATCTTTGCTACAACAAATCAGAAACTCCATGAAATGGGGACTGTAGGCCTACCCTAAATCCGGCCATTTATGGGACCATCTCCTTTTATACTAAACAGAATATATGCAACAAATGAATGAATTTGAGCCATGGATGAGTGCAAAATACACTCATGTGCTCTACGAACGATGCAAACAACATGAAAACTATAAGGAAAACGAATTTCTGACTGGAGTCATAAACTCATTTTCATTATAATTACCATGTTGTTTGCATCATTCATAGAGCACATGAGTGTATTTTGTACTCATCCATGGCTCAAATTCATTCACTTGTTGCACATGTTTATGACTGGAGTAATAAACTCATTTTCATTATAATTATCATGTTGTTTGTATCGTTCATAGAGCACATGAGTGTATTTTGCACTCGTCCATGGCTCAAATTCATTCATTTGTTGCACATATTTATGACTCCAGTCATAAAACTGATTTTCATTATAATTACCATGTTGTTTGCATCGTTCGTAGAGTACATTGGTGTATTTTGCACTCATCATTCATTCATTTGTTGCATATATTATGTTGAGTATAAAAGGATATGGTCCCATAAATTGAGGATTTAGTGTACAGTACCCCTTTAAGTTTAGAAGGGAAGACTATTACCGGTATATATCTTTATAATAGAATAAAAGACCACTTTTATTGGACCTTAGCTTTCTGGTTAGCTTTCTGGTCAGCTATCACATATATAAGAGAATGCACTGACACAGGATCTTTAATGCTGCACGAGTGCAGCTCCCATCATGAAAGGGTTAATCAGAATTCTTATGATATGACATCAGATTAAATCAGTAAATCTTACCGTCTGACATATTCATCCATACGAGGTGGACTTGGTCAGCATTGATGGAGGTGGTGTACTGGAATGGGACATACCATTTGTAGCTGAAATAGGTAAATACAAGACAATCAATACTGTTCATAATAGTATAGAAACCAAATTGTTACCCATGTATTGCTAAATTGCCAGAGAGCAGGCATTTACAGTAATGCTCTAAGTAATCGACTTCTTAACCACAAGCCACAAGCCATATTTCCGACTAAATCCTGAAAAGTTACCCATAATTTTGCTGTGGTTAAGAAGTCGATTACTTAGAGCATTACTCTACTGGTAGTGGCCTCAGGTGCATCTTACAACATCTTACAACATCAAGTTATCAGGCTGGAAATGTTCAGATAATAATAAATGATGTTGAACTTATTATAGACACCTGCTACAGACAAAATGGATGATGCCACAGAAATGTTCTAATCACATTTATAAGAGAATGCATTGGCACAGAGTTTTTCGCAAAATTTCAGGAAGCTCCAGTCATGAAAATGTTAAGAACATTACAGCATTTTTTTTATTTGAAATCACTTTTAAGAGAATTTAAATGCAACATCAGAAATTGCATATGTGTGGTTTGATAATAATTGAAAAGTGCCCCAAAACCTGGGTTTTGAAAGGGAAATAATACCAAAACCATAACTGAACACCAAGAGGTAAAACCTCCATGCTCTATTATTAATGTCTGTGTACAAGGACTCTCACTTTTTTGGTGAATGTGAATCCTTCCACCCTACATGGTAAAAGCACAGTAGAGGAGGGGAAAGAATTAAGAACAGGCATGCAGAGTATGGAAGATACAATTAACCCTTTGAGTGCCAGGTCGATTTTTGTATCAACCCATATACCCTGTGCCAATGCATTCTCTTATATATGCGAGTCGACCATAGGTCGCCTCGCATATATAAGAGAATGCATTGGCCTAACAATTGTTTATTTTTTTTTTACAATTTTAATAATTTATTCTAATATTCTTTAACAGACTTATTTTGTAGGTTTAGGGCCGATGAGATCGGCCCCTGGCACTCAAAGGGTTAAAAGACACAATGCAAGGAAAGGAAAAGTTTGGCAATAATAATAATTGCATTTGTTAGTAAAAATGGAAGAAATTGAGACATACTCATCCCACAAATACCCATAATTATTTTTGGCAGAGGGTTGGGGAGGGGGTACTTATAATGATCAATCATGTGTCCTTGAAAAGATAAAACATGCTGCTACCAGGCCTAGCATTTGAAACAGAAATGCATGGGGGTGAAATAATTCCCTCCTCAATCTGTCAAGGAATCAAATTCTTTCAGTATTAGAACATTTGAATGAACCTTCCTGGGTATCGGCAGAAAAGAGCAACCTGACATTTACTTATATGGTATTACAAATATGGTATGGCACTGTTTACAGCATATATACACGTCATTCTTTGTTTAAAAGTGATAAGTGTTTTATATAATTATTTATATGTAAACTCATTTTGATGTGAGACATCTTGCTGTCATTTTCGAGCGAGTTATGACATAGGTTCCAGATCCCGATATTCAGGGTTGAGGAAAAATTCTCAGTCCGTTTTCAACTAACATTGCCAGCATAGAAGGGTATATATGGACACATCTCCCATATCTTACATATTTATTTGAGGAACATTTGGTTGGAAACAATTTATATAACTTTACCACCAGTAGGCACTAACAAGAAGGACTTTAATTAGTCGCCTCCAATATATATAACTTTATGATTGAAAATCTTGGGAACATTATATGTTCTACTAGGAGGTTACCATAATAGTTAAATGTCAGTCTCAGTCGGATTTCAACTAATATTACCAATATTTTTTATGGACGCATCTCCCATATTCTATTTATTTGAAGAACATTTGTTGGAAACAATTTATATAACTTTATGATTGGAAATCTTGGGAACATTATAGGTTCTACTAGAAAGTTACCATAATAGTTAAATGTCTATGAAATATATAAGCGATTATTTGTTGCATACTAAAGACGCAAAGAATTTGCCTTCATGCAGTCTGCAAAAATGCCAGGTCTGTGGCAAAACCCATCACAAACTCATAAAATACTAAGAATACCTTGGTATGCTGAAGCCTGTAAAAAGTTAAAAGTGCAACTCAATCTGGTAGGTGAAAAAACTCAATTGCCTATGCATATGGTGCGAGATGTAAATCTGTATGTATATAAAAAGAAACCTTTTAAAAACACCTAATTATCTTGGGAAAAGTAAATAAAAAAAATATTATATATTAATAATGACACTTTAATATGTAGTGCTTCAGAATATTACCTCATTTGTTAAGCAATGCTGAGTCTAATACCAGCTACAGTAATGCCCTAAATAATCGACTCCTTAACCACAGCAGAATTATGGGTAATTTTTCAGGATTTAGTCGGAAATATGGCCATATTTCCGCCTAAATCCTGAAAATTACCCATAATTCTGCTATGGTTAAGGAGTCGATTATTTAGGGCATTGCTGTACCATCTTATGGGAGATTCACTAGTGCGACTTATTACGCTTACCCATCAAGTCAGGTCGCTATTTCACGTCTAGGTACAGTAATGCCCTAAGTAATCGACTCCATAACTACAGCAGAATTATGGGTAACTTTTCAGGATTTAGTCGGAAATATGGGAGAGCTTTCCGATGAATGGCAACAAGCCATATTTCCGACTAAATCCTGAAAAGTTATCCATAATTCTGCTGTGGTTAAGGGGTCGATTACATAGGGCATTACTGTATGATGAAGCTGTCACAGTACAAGTTTCCTTGCTCAATGGTCAGAACTTGGTCTAAGAGTTGAACAGTGTATAACTCACAGTCATATCCGCATTACTCGGAATCTAGTCACTGTTAAGAACTCAGAAGTCCACTGGTGAGTGTCAAACTGATATTGCAGTGTTGACAGCGAGGACAAGCTGAACGCCCTATTCACTGGACCACTGAGCTCCATTATGTTATAATTCCATAATGGGAGCTGTGCTGGTACAGCATTAAAGATCCTGTGCCAGTGCATTCTCTTATATATGCGAGTCTCCCATAGGGAGTCTTGCATATACATGAATAAGAGAATGCACTGGCTTACGCGGTCAAGGTAAATATTGTTAGGCCAATGTATTCTCTTATATATATGAGGCTCCCTATGGGAGACTCGCATATATAAGAGAATACATTGCCACATTGTCCAATTGTCCAATTTTCCACCCCCCAAAAAAATAACTGCCAGAAAGTAAAGACCTATATTTATTAATATCGGCCCCTAATTTGACACTTCCAAGATGTTCAGTAAGCATACTAGAACAAAATGACACCAGGATTTTCTACCTTATTTGGGAAAGGGTTCTGGGCCCTTTGCCTTGCAAAAATTTGCACCATAGAGGCTCATAATATATCATTGTAAAAACCAGTGCAATAACAAATTTTAAAGTCTGAGTTTAGTGTGCCTGTTTTTTGCAGAATGAGGTCCACAGAGTGGGCTAGCATCACTAAATTCACCCTCTGGGGACCTCATTCTGCTTAGGCCTCATCTTCTCTAGAAAGTTTCTTCATTATAAAATTTCTATAGAAACTTTTTCACATAGATTCTATTTCTATTTTAATTTAGTTTCTCTATATCCCCAAATTGGCAGACGACACATTGCATAATCGAGGTTCCCAATGGGTGTACATCACAGTATTCACCATTTGGGAACTTCAATCTGAGTCTATGTCTCCCATAGCAGATGAGGCCATGCAGAATGAAATCCCCAGAGAGTGAATTTGGTTATGCTAGCCCGCTATGCGGGATATCATCACTAAATTCACCCTCTGGACCTCATTCTGCAAATGACAGGCACAATAACTCAGGCTTGTTTACAACATGAAGGGGAAATCCTATATTTTGTTCACAAACCAAGAGAGATTTTGTGAATTGGGAATTTTAGGATCAGCAATTGGGAAAAAACGGACTATTTCCGCTATTGCCGCTGTCGTTGCCCAAAAAAATCCCTGTGACATTAATAAACACATGATCAAAGATCAGGCCAGAGGGCGACTTGGGAGATATCTTCTCCCTAAAATGTGCCACTTCTCCCTACTTTTGTCCCTGGGAGAAGTGACCTCTCTCTCTCTCGTATACGAGTATGCATATGTCCCAACAGCATGTTTAAAGTATATTTACTGATTATAATGGTGATCTTACTCACAATAGTGGTTATATAAATGGGCTCATGTGTTTTGCATAATACTTTTTGGATCATATCAGTGTGATGTGGAGGAGTAAACTAAACTCCAGCCATTGTTACACTCCCTGATAACAGTACACCTCTCCCTAATAACCAAACAGGGAGAAGTCACACAAGGAGAAGTGACTTCTCCCAATTTAATAATAATGTATCAGGCCTTTAAATTACCCCAAATTCACGGCGTTTAACGATGTCCCTAAATTAAAGAGATGTCCCCAAATAAAATAAAAATTTGAATTATTTTTTTATATACAAATACACAATCTAAAATTGGATATATATTATATGTTATATCTATTTAAAAGGGCAGGATTTATTAAAGTAATGAAATTTTTTCAGAATTAAACTAATACAGGATGGAAATATATCTCATTCTTTTGTGAGATATATGTCCTATTAGAAGCCAAGATATTGCATTTCACGGGTTTAGATTTTAAATTTTTCTCACGACGTGACGAACCATGGTCGCCACGCCGTGTCCGATGTCCCCAAATTAGACCAATATAAAGGCCTGAATGTATATTATTTATATAGCACTTAATCCCTGGTGTAGCTCTAAGCGCTTACATTATTACCATAGCTGTTTTTAATGAGTAATGCCAAGTCTTATGCCTGCTGCCATTTTACAGGCGCTTCACTGAGCAGCTTACGGATACCCAGCAACCAGGTACCTGCGAGCACAGTACAAGTGACCTCTTGCCCAAGGGTCACAACCTGGCACGAGATTTGAAACAGCATGTGGCTATATATATAGCACTAACACTGCTTAATCCGGCCAAGCCACTGTTGTGGAGACGATAGTCCACCGGCGAGGCGCGAACTAAAAAGTACGACACTCTAACCGCTGGGCTACACTCTAACCTCTGGGCTACCACTACCACTTTGAAAGGTCTAGGCTGGTATGAGATCCCGTGATGGAACAATATTATGAGAAGCAAATATGACTTACTGGTAAGGTGATGTGGAATCCTGGTTAGAGACTTCACCATTGTCAGGGTTCAGGAGGAAGCGGTCCTGTTTAAGGTAGATCATAGAGTCTCCCTCTTGAGACACGGTGATCACCGGGTAACCCATCTGCTTGATCCATGTGTTCATCACATTACTCACATCTATCTTCTTATCTGAGGGTAAAACCTGAAATGTCATTAACAATGTGCGTAAAAATTTTGGAATTTGGTTTAAGTGTAATATTTGTCAACATTTAGTCAGACTGAGAGAGCCTTCTTAGTATACATTGGAATGGTCTATTATTAATTCGGAGGAATGCTCAAGAAATATAAGCAGACAACAGACAAACAGATAACACAAGTGTACTAGGATTCATATTCATTTGTGTGGAATGTTCATATGAAAGTGTCAATGACACTGTAGCTCAACTTAGGTAGGGGAATAATTTAATGGTCGACAGTAAATGGAGGAATAGGAAAAGTGCTAATTGAAATGTCTAAGTAAGACTAGATGTACATGTCAATATCAACATTCATAACAGGTTTCATAATGATCGTATCAGGGATGTGGTGATTATGGTGTGCCAAAGGATTTATTGATGCAAAGAGTAAATTCTAAAATGGCCACCGGCAGCCATGTTTTTTTTCCGAATTACCCCAAAATGACTTGTTCCCATCTACAGCCTTTACAAATCTCATAATGATCTGATCAAAGGTATGACCTGTAGCCTGTGCCAATGGATTTAGTCATGCAAAGAGTAAAATCCAAGATGGCTGCTGGCGGCCATGTTTTTCGGCTGAACGACCCCAAAATGACTCGTTTCCCATCTACATGTCATTGTTAACATCCATGACAAATTTCATGATGATCAGACGAACAGCACGACCTGTAGCCCGCGCTAATGGATTGAATTTTAAAATCCAAAATGGCCACCAGCGGCCATGTTTTTTGGCCGAATGACCCCAAAATGATATTTTTAAAAATATAATATATATTTCCTTAAAGAAAGCCTGAACACTGAACTATATGGATATATGTCCTGCGTTTGTAAACCATAGTAGAAAAGGGGTTAACTTTTTTGTGGTCGCCTACGATACCTCGCGGTCTTCAGTGGCTTGCTCGGATTAGTCACGCATGCGCAGTCCCAATATAACCGAATGAATTCGCCAGTTTATTTTCAACTCAATCAGGAGATTGGCGAGTTGCAGGGTTGGGAATGGCACCGCCATGGGAGGGCCCTATGATAGTTCAGTGTTCAGGCTTTCTTTAAGGAAATATATATTATATTTTTAAAAATATAATATTTCCGCTAAAGGAAGCCGTTCACACTTAACTATATGGATTAGAATGCAAGCCCAGGAGGAGGCACGAGCAATAAAGTTAATAGCCAAATTTTGGAGGGAATGCACTCGTCTAAAACAGATTGTACCTAAATATGAACTCTTTAATGAATCTGTTATGATTAGGGACGTGAAATAACTCATATAATTAGAGTGCTATATTGCCCGAACATGTACCTCCCCCCCTTGTTTTTGGAAGCAACATCCCAGGTGGTGCCATTCAATTCAGAATTGCGAGCGAACCGAGCAATTCTCTGTTCTTCATCCGTCAGTTCTAAGAATCCAGCCGATTTGAGATTCAAGGAGACTAACTCCCTCTCCGCCTTAGCGACATAACGACCTGCACTGGAGGAGGCCCACTCCAAAGAAGGCAAGACAACCAACATTAAGAGTTTAACTAACTGCTGTTCACCAATGCAAATGGCAGATAACCTGATGCCCAATCTATGGCACAGGTATCAAATGGAGAGCCCATTAGCCCAAATGGGTTATACAACTATAAGCGAGTCAAGCCATCGGATCAGAGGGAGCCCCCACCATCGCATGCTGCAGGTGGTCATGCCCAAGCTAATATCCTGGCCAAGCTGGAGGGTGGGGAGAGGTCATTTTTCTCCGATCCCTTCATGGAGGAGTGGCAGGCAAGGCCGTGTCGTTAATGCGATCGTGACCAGGGGGACTCGGCGCTTTACCTCATGGGTACGGCCCCTGCCCTACGCTTAAGCTGCCTAAGGCCATCCAGCCGGTGTCGATACGTACGCACGCGATTTTTGGCAGCTTTAGCGCCCAGAACCGCTAGCGTCTGGTGGGGGCCAAATGGCCTGGAGGTCCCAAGTACCCCGGCAGCTCCACCAGACGTATCCCCACGAATTGGTTGAACCGTCAAGACGTAACAGGAGGAGCGTGAACTGGTCCTGCCCTTAGAACAGTTATCACACGTTCACATGTCCCTGAGGTACCTATGTATCACAATATACACATTGCGTATATATATATATAAAATGATATAATATATATATCCGGGGGATATATATATTAAGTTTTCCTCATGAGACCATGTCAGAACTCAGAAGGCCCTTCCAAAGCTGCGCCCATCAATCTAATGGTCGGAGCCAGATCACAGCTCCCTGTCATGATCCAACGTATCACTAAATATAGATATACAACCCCACAGAGAACATGTCTCATGTCTCTGAGGTACCTATGTATCACAAGATAGCATTGCAGAAACCCGGTGACACAAATCTTTCGCATATATAGATATATAAAATGATATCATAGATATATCATGGTGATATATAAGTCATCATGAGATCATGTCAGAAGACCCTACTAAAGCTGCGCCCAACAATCCAATGGTCGGAGCCAGAGCAGAGATCCCTGGCACAATCCAATGTATCATTAAAGATATATATATAGCCCCTCAGAGAACATGGCCGAACACCGCAGGTGACTAGAGCATCCAATGAGAAAGCAAACCGCTACTCTCAGGTGCCAAAACAATGTCGGTACGAGTATTAATTTTTGGAGAAATTTCCCAACGAGCACCATCTATTGGAATGGAGACAGACAGCAAAATGTGCAATCACAAGTATTATGTTCAGCCTAAATCCACACACACTACTATTAATAGGCCATCACGACCACTAGGCACCTGAGAGCAGTCCGCGTTCCCAGCGGAATACCCACCGCGATCCGATTCTAAGAAATGAAGGTGCGCCTTCTACAACCGAAATCAGTTCAAATGATGTACAATGTAGTCAGATGATGAACACAGGTAAATTTTCACGGTCACCATACGGAATATTCAGGTCTGAGCCTCTGCCTCCCCAAACATGCAGTAGAACGACCTAGGTGTGTGATAGGTCGGTTAGTGTGAAGCATGCAGCAAACTAGGGGAAGACCCGCTCTAAAAATGGCTCCCCTAGGAAGGAAACGAATGAAATTATCATCCTCCTAGTAAAGGATACACATCCCTTTTTAATGTTTTATTTTAATTTGAAGAGCCAAGATAGAGAGGAACTCCCCCGACCTAAGTGGTCCCGCTTATGGCATGTTTAAGGAAGAGAGGACAAACCCAGCATAGACCGAAATGCGCAGTTGGCAGCATGGCTTCAGGCCCTTATGATCGGGCATCTGTGCCATGGGGATGGGATGCCACTCGTACGGGGTGGTCCCCTGCCTGCGTCTTAGGAAAGGTCGGTAATGCTGGTCAATGAGCTTCCTCGAAAGCTTAGCTGGACAGCGCAAACGTCTTTGCCTGTTTTATTGTCTATGTGCCAGATAATCAAATTGATATGGGCAATAGAAGTATGAAGAGCCATGCTGATGGCCTCTTGTCGGAAAGGCTATTGGCAGTGGTCGTGGGACACGTGGCAATAGAAATGCTTTCCATGTAAATATGCATCATTCGTGTGTGAAGTATATTCGCCATATCAACGGTATGAAAGGTCGGGACACGTATATATTTTAAAATTCATTGAGACTCCAGCTAGTCCATGAATACCTTCAAAACACCTACCATGCCCTTTATAAATAATGCATGCTGTATTGGATGTACAGCCTGTTCTTGTACCAAGCTCACATTTGATATGGTTACTTGCCATAAATAATGTCTCCCCCCCACCTTCCTCGTCTTGGAATACCACTGCTATTATATCGTTATTCATTGGGGAACGTCATCCAGGCCACGGTCGCCAGTTATTGCCAGTGGGCCAGTTACCTGGAGGGGTCAAGTCTAGTGCTGGGACGGTTGGGGTTTTTTCCTAACCGGTTAACCACGGGCATTAACCTAACCATAACCGGTTAACCGTGACCAGTATTACCCTCAGTACGAGATTGAATACACTGGTCACTATATCGGCAAAACAAATGTTTATTACGCGTCCCGGAAACGTTGATATACATGCGATCACACACGATGTCTTGGTCGTACAATGAGTTCCCGTTACGGCGATCAAATAGTTGTAAATGTGTATAAATTAATTAAGTTTTGAGCCCATACAAACTAAAATATAAATATATATTAGTGGTGCGCTAGTATATCGATGTTTACGGGAATTCCGCACCGCATAAACAACGCTTGCTTGCAAAACCTTCAGCGACGAAATATAGTTCCTCCCTTGTGTGTATCCCAGGGCCCCGGGCACGATTAGCCCAAACAAGGTACTGAAGATAGGTATACTGTTGTTTAGTAATGTTTACTAGTGTTTGGGTATAGGCAGGTATGTATTAATCACAGTGGCTACACGATGTTACTTCAATTATTTAATAAACAAATTCAAACAAAATTAAATTGTCATGATTCATTACGCAAGCCCCAGCCAGTGTTTAGGAATTACAGTTATCGAACACATCACTAGATATACTCTTATTTCCCACTCCCAGTAGGCCTGTGTTTTTTCTGGATGTGCGACTTCATATTGGATGTTGATCCAGAATAAACGAATCGCGTTCGGCAGGCCTTGCATATCGCCCATTTCTTCTTCCTTTTTTTCGTCATCTTCAATTATATGACTAAATGTCCCCAAACGTTCAATTTCTGTTTTTTTGTAGGACTTCTGTCATCGCTTTGAGACGAACTAATGGTAATGACAAAGGGGGGGGCAGTTTCAAGAAAACAGACATAATATTGACGACGAAGTAAAAGTCTAGACTTGATTGCTTTGATGTATGCCGCGTTGCGCGTGCAGCCGAAACGTCATGTAATGCCGCCAAAGGAAATTGGCATTAAATGTGTAGCAAGTGATTCACAGACTGACGCAGATAAGAGTGTAGTTGTTGGTTTCATGTCTAGAAAAGCCACCGGTGATCAAACAGGCATGTGTTGTCGGGTATATGAATACACAATCAACTGTCCAAATCGCTTCTATAAGCGGCTTCTTATTACTTACTCTCGTTACTTAAACTTCCGTAAATGATTTCGGCAACATTCACTCGGAGTACTACGAGGATAGTATGATCGTTATCAATAGTACGGTTATCCGGTTGTGGCCTCCTCCAACCGGTTGACACGCATAACCGAACCGTAACCGGTTATCCGGACAACCGTCCCAGCACTAGTCAAGTCACCATGACTCTAAATACCTGTCAGGCTGGAATCATTCACATAATTGAATCAAGAAGGGGAAAGGTTGTTCAAACCAAAGTATCTTCAAATATATTTGTAGATAGTGAAACCATGATTAAACACCGTCAGAGTGACGATAAGCTTCTTGCCTTACTCTAGAGAATGCAAACCGGAGCACCCATGATTTGTAATTTTGTGTCCCAATTAGAGCCATATCCAGAATCGTAGTAATCCAGCCCCCCTGATATTGATAAACTGTAGTCTGATAACTTCAAGCGTCGACCAACACATCTAAATCATAGGAGACATGTGTGACAGTATTAAAACAGAAAACACAAAGTATTTTGTGAAAGCATGTTGTTTAGATGAGATCTAGCGACTCCAGTAGTGTTCTGTAACATGCACACACCTAGGTGTGCACATGTGTCAGCCATTAAGTTTTTATTGTCCACACCCGATCGCACAGCGTAGTGCACCCACGACAACATACCTGAACAAGTGTTGTAATGGGGAAAGTCGGCATTTGCATTCGGATTTTATTCAGTAATCTCGAATGGGACTTGTTAGCCTGACAAACTTGGTATCGGACCTAGTTCTGATTTCTGTCAGAATACCCTGACCAGGGTGCGATCCCCGGTCCGCTAGCACATGGCTGAGATTGTTACATTGAAGGTGATGCTCCGTTACGAGAATCAAACCATGAACATAATTATAACACTTGTCCAATATCAATCTCTGTCAATTTATTAAAGTAATAATGACACTACTGTTTTTACATTGAATTGATAAACCCAGATGTAAATTGTAATCAACTTTTAAGTTCAAATGTGACCAACACATCTGGATCAGTTGTATTGAACCATAAAACAACAAAGTATTATGAGAAAGAATGTAGTTCATAACATTATGATAGATAGTGTCAGTAGCGATGGTAATTATTGCTAAATAAATGTCCACGCGTAAATAAATTCCCACGAAATTAGGAGACTTCCGGTAGCGAATCACGTGGCATTTATATCTGACAAATTATATCATACCTTATAGGTTCTATAATAATTACATAGATGAATTGTTCACAATAATCTATGTGCCTCGTAAGGCCTTGAAATGGCGGCTGATTATGGCGAAATTTTCAGATTCGAAAATGTTTAAGTCAGCCGCCTGTTCGAAAACACGGAACAATTGTATGTTTGAAGCGAAACGGTCCGTGAATTCGAAACAATAATTCTAAAAACTAACGCGTAGGCGACCAGTAATTATTGTATCGATAAATTGAATTTGTTGTCTAGTTGTTAAACGACAAATTCGGAAAAATACTCCCTTAGACTTTCGTTCGGTTTCGTAGCAGAAAATAAACTGGCGAATTCATTCGGTTATATTGGGACTGCGCATGCGTGACTAATCCGAGCAAGCCACTGAAGACCGCGAGGTATCGTAGGCGACCACAAAAACGTTAACCCCTTTTCTACTATGGTTTACAAACGCAGGACATATATCCATATAGTTCAGTGTGAACGGCTTCCTTTAGCGGAAATATGACTCGTTCCCATCTACATGTCAATGTCAACATTCATGACAAAATTCATAAAGATCAGACCATAGGTACGAACTGTAGCCCGCGCCAAAGGATTTAGTCATGCAAAGAGTAAAATCCATGATGGCTGCTGGCGGCCATGTTTTTTGGCCGAACAACCCCAAAATCACTCGTTCCCATCTACATGTCATTGTTAACATCCATGACAAATTTCATGAAGTTCTGATCAAAACTACGACCTGTAGCCTGCGCCAAAGGATTTAGTCATGCAAAGAGTAAAATACAAGATGGCTGCCAGCGGCCATGTTTTTTGGCCGAACGACCCCAAAATGACTCGTTCCCATCTACATGTTAATATTAACATCCATGACAAATTTCATAATGATCAGACGAACAGTACGACCTGTAGCCCGCGCCAATGGATTGAATTTTGAAATCCAAAATGGCCACCAGCGGCCATGTTTTTTGGCCGAATGACCCCAAAATGACTCGTTCCCATCTACATGTCAATGTCAACATTCATGACAAATTTCATAAAGATCAGACCAAAGGTACGACCTGTAGCCCGCGCCAAAGGATTTAGTCATGCAAAGAGTAAAATCCAAGATGGCTGCTGGCGGCCATGTTTTTTGGGCGAACAACCCCAAAATCACTCGTTCCCATCTACATGTCATTGTTAACATCCATGACAAATTTCATGAAGTTCCGATCAAAACTACGACCTGTAGCCTGCGCCAAATGATTTAGTCATGCAAAGAGTAAAATCCAAGATGGCTGCTGACGGCCATGTTTTTTGGCCGAACGACCCCAAAATGACTCGTTCCCATCTACATGTCAATATTAACATCCATGACAAATTTCATGATGATCAAACGAACAGTACGACCTGTAGCCCGCGCCAATGGATTGAATTTTGAAATCCAAGATGGCCACCAGCGGCCATGTTTTTTGGCCGAATGACCCCAAAATGACTCGTTCCCATCTACATGTCAATGTCAACATTCATGCAAAATTTCATAAAGATCAGACCAAAGGTACGACCTGTAGCCCGCGCCAAAGGAAATTGTTGACGGACACACGCACACACGGACGACGGACGCCAAGCCATGGCAATAGCTCAAACTTACAAAAGTAAGTTGAGCTAATAATAATTTCAACAAACAACGATATGTTCAGATAATTGGTTGAACAAACAGTCAAATATGAATATTTCCTAGGTACGCTATAAATGAATATTTAACCCTTTACCCAACAAACCGGCCAAAAACGCCCAAATAAAGCTTCAACAGCCTAAAATATATTCGGTCTGTCTCAATAACACCATACAAATATGGATATCATTGGAACCGGTTCATTGACTACATTGTGATGGTTATAGTTATGCCCTGTGCCAATGCATTCTCTTATATATGCGAGTCGACCATAGGTCGCCTCGCATATATAAGAGAATGCATTGGCCTAAAACAAATCTTTTTTACCATTTTTTCTTACATTCTTTAACAATTTTATAATTTTTTCTTACATTTTTTAACAATTTTTATAATATTTTTCTACATTCTTTGACAATTTTATCATTTTTAATATGTGTTAAGCCAATGCATTCTCTTATATATGCGAGGCGACCTATGGTTTCGCCGGTTTTGAGTGTTGGTCTCTATATATGGGTCAGTATGTGAGACATGTATGACACGGTATGAGAGGTCACAGATGTTGTGTTCTCCTTCATTTATGGTGGCTTTGTATAAAGTTAGCCTATTTTGTGTTGGGGGATATTGACCTTCAGGCATGGAAGTTTATCACGTGTCTGGGCGAGAACGTTAGTCATAATTTTTTGGCAATTCCTAAACTCCAGTATTTGTGTTAGGTTCACCTTTGTCGGATTGTTCAACTTCTGTTTCTGAGGTGAGCCATACATCGCTGGAGAATAATGTGGGTGTAATCTATGTAGCCATATACTAAGTAGTTCGGGTGATTAATTACAAGATTATAGTTTAGAAAGGGGAAACCTAACTGTCTTAGTAAAGCATAAGTTGGTATGAATTGTCGTAAGTAAATTGCTTGTTAAGTATGATATACTTTTTGTATTAAAATATAGTAACTGATTTCGCCTGGATTAAGGTCTTCAGGTGAATTGTCAGTTACTATATTTTAATACAAAAACTATTGATTCACCAAATACCTAATTACCTAAGTTATCATACTTAACAAGCAATTTACTTATGATAATTCATACCGACTTACGCTTTACTAAGACAGTTAGGCTTCCCTTGCTAAACTATAATCCTACCTTATTTGGTGGTTTTGTGTGCTAACAAACTTTACCTTGGACATAGATGTCCATAAATCAGAACTCTCAGCGTTGCCATACTGATACTTGTTGAGGTAAGCAGTGATGCCTTTCATGAACAGCTCTTCACCCAGAACATTCTCTAACATCTTCAAAATGGACGCACCCTGAAATAAATCATGCAAGTTTAGTATCTACTAGATCATGCCATGAATCTCTACTCTGGCTAACGCCCGTAGAGATCATTTTCCACCAGTACAAAACCTTGGAACTTTTTGAAGTTTTGACAGGGAACCTTATAATATCGAAAAAATAAAGCGGGGAATATATTTATTATCTATTGTCTGTTCCTTAACCTCTTCGCTGCTGGGCGACGTTATAACGTCGTGTGCTGAGACAGACTAGACTAATTCTTGTAACGTCAACGTTTTAATACATGCTGTATCACAAATAGCTATTAACAATAAATAAACAAACAATAACATCACAGTAAGCATAGGCCTAATTATTGTTTTCTGGAAGAAAATACAAAAGCAGATAATATGCATGATAAAATCGTCGCCTAGCCTTTATATGAGTATCATCACTGTCAAAACGGATGACAAATTATTTACATGTATGTAGTTCGCGGAAAATTGGCTGGATATCGCACTGTAAGTATACACAATAATTAACTTCGTATGTAGGCTATGTCTATTATTTTCGAAGCTATCGATGTCAATCATTTATATAGATTTAGTTCCGATATGTGTTATCTGAGGGGTGACGATTTCATGAATGGGGAAGCCCCGCTCACGCATGCGCAGACAATTGCCATTATTTGCGAGTTTATTTTCATATTTTCTACACGCAAGTACCGGTACACCGCTTTCTTTTCGTTTTGATGTGTTTTGAGTGCGTGATCTGATGGCTGCATGATCAAAAACAAAACGCAGAGTTTCTCTAAATTAGAGTCTAATGGGCTTGGACAAATGAGTAGGATATGTTGTTCAGTTTTTTCGACTAGAATGTACAATTGAGACGCCTCGCATGTGGTATACTCGACCTTCACCCCAGATTTGCCAGTTAAACCCGATACTGCGATATTTGTGACACAGCTAGATCAGACTGTTCGGTCGAAGATTTGCGAAAAGTAAAAACACCTTGATAAATAAATAAAAGAAATATAGGCCCCTAATTAACCAGTTATCTTCAGAGTTCAGATGAGTATTATTCTGAAATAAAACTGGTGATTATTATTTAGAATATATTCAACGATGCAATATGATAAAATATATGTCATGGCCCTGCATGATTACACATAATCCGCATTACTAGCTAAGCAACGAATCAACATGTTTTCAGAAGTGAACGACCCCCCCCCCCCCCATCCTATAATTATGACATATGACACCACTCGATAGTTTTGGCCCTCTTTGGACTTACGGTAAATACAAGGAGAGCTAACACTCTCGAGAGGTGTCACATTGCTTGATCATGAGTGTGATAATTTCTGACTAATATCGACAAAAGTGTGGTTCTTAATTTATTACACATCGCATGTTTTAGTATTGTATTTCAAAGGCATATAATATGTTGAGCACTTTCTTATATTGGATGATTCAAATTGGTTTCGAAAAATAGTTTTCGTTTACGTATCACAATAGTGAATGCAACCTGTCGAAAAATTAACACACTTTGAAATTGTATTAACACGTGAACAAATATGGTGATACCGTATCTAAATTCGCATAGGGCCTATACGTAGTAATATTTTTCGCTCAGTCTTGATCGCACACTCTGGGAAATTTCGTGATTTGAATATTATTATATCGTGAGGGGCATTCATTTGTTTATGTCTACACCTATGTGTGTAAAAGTGACAGGTAAATAATAATGCAAATTGGGAATTTACACAGTCATATTTTGCCAAATGTCAGTTTTAAATTTGCGCATCATGCAGGGTGTGCGAAAAATATTACAATTAACGCGAAATATAATACGAGTAAGATGCATTCATGTTGAGTTGACAGTTGTGTGTGTCATACCGTCTCTATACTGATTCCCAATACCTCAATTTAGTGTGGTACAACAAGAAACAGGGATAGTTACAAAGACCTGGAACTGATGGACATGATGGACAATAAAAACGAGAGTCTCGCTTGATGTGTTTCTTTGAACACACACGACATCGACGCTGTGGAAAGTTCTTCTTCTCTGTCTTTGGCACAGGCTCTACGAAATGTCGCTCTGTCAATCTAATAATATCTTCATCCTTTCCGGGTGAAGATACCACATGCGACCTATTCATATCCACAAAAATCAGGGAAGCAATTATATCATGTTGGAATTGAAGGAATGTATGTTTGTTTGCTGAACATTTTCCAGAAATAATGAAGGCATTCAGCATTGCTAGTTGCATCAAATGGAATGACAATTTCTTGTACCACTTCAGTGATTTTCTTGCCATATTATATGGGTGGATTATTTGGTCCGTTCTATCCACACCACCCATTTTCTTGTTGTAGTCAGCAATGCAAGTAGGTAGGCGAAATTGTGAGTCAACACCTCCCTTCCCCTTTCGAGCACGCTCTATTGTCGTATCTTCGTGTATTGTTGTCAGTACATGGACGTACCTCTTGTCCCGAAAGCGCACTGCTAACAATTCTCTATTTCTGAAGGAGCAACTATCATATTTATTGGGCAGATTTGTACTGAGAAGTTTTTTTGGCAGACCTTTCCTATTGACCCTAACAGTTCCACACGCCATCGTTTTCATTTCATGCAACCGACGCATAAGATTCGGCGATGTGTAGAAATTGTCGATATACAGGTGGTATCCTTGATCAAGAAGGGGTATCAGCAAATCTAACACTATTCCTTCAGATGAAGAGAAATCATGCATTGTACTCGTTGTTATGTGCTCAGGGTAGATATTTGTTGCCTTGCCAGTATACACAAAGAATCTGTAAGTGTACCCATTTGATTCACACAATTTGTAAAGTTTTAGTCCGAATCGCGAACGCTTATTTGGAATGTACTGCTTGAATTGTAAGCGACCTTTCCACAACACAAGGGATTCATCTATGGAGATATTCATTCCTGGCTGCCACGCAGTCTGAAACTTCTCAAACAAGTGGTCGACTAACGGCCGCAGTTTGAATAGCCTATCGCGATCAGGATCACGAGAATCCGGTGCATTTGTGTTGTCGTTTAGATGAAGAAATTTTAGAATCAAAAGATATCTATCCCTGGTCATGATGGCGGAGAAAATTGGTGTGTAATAAAGAGGATCAGTGGACCATGCCATATTTATGGAGGGTTTACAAATAATCCCCATCAAAAACGTGAGTCCCAAAAACTTTCTCATTTCAATGGAATCAACGTCCACCCATTGGTGCAATCTGGAGTGTTTTTTTATGTTTTCACCCTGACTTTCTATGAACTGCTCTGCGTATATATTTGTCTGTATAACCATATGGTTCACAAAATCATCTCCAACAAAGATGTTGAAATAGTTTATAGGTTCGAAGTCAGCTAGAGAAGCAACGTCATCAATCAGTGCCCCTGGCTCTTTGTTAGGGCAGAATGGGTGAATGACTGGCTGTTTAGTGCCGGACCTCTTCCATGATATTTCTGAAAACTCATTTATGTGTTTATCAGTTTTCTGTCTTTTGTTCTGATGATACAATATCGGCAGTTCATTGTTATCGTTGTCAAAATTAATGTCATGCATATCACTGTCACTTTGAATGTCAGTGTCATGAGACAAATAATGCGTCTCTTTGCCTTTGGCATCGCCACCAAAGCCTACTTCATCGGCAAATTCAGTAGGCATATCTACATGTATGGAAGGAAAATCGATTTCTTCATCAGAACTTGAAGAATTTTCATCAAGGTCTGATTCTCCACTATCACAGTCTGCGAAGATTTCTAAGATAGCTTCGTCGGTCGTAAATTGTTTCGACATTCTTTTGTATATACATCTGTCACTACGCAACGTCAAAAGAGACGCAACTCTATATACCTCAACGGCAACTTTCGCAAACGTTGCGTTCTATTTATAGCAATACGTCAGTCAGTTTAACCCCCGTTTTGCCGGCACCATAAACTAGGCGATTCAATCTTTCTAAAAAGTATAACTTCTCCACGTTTCATCGAACTTAAGGTAGTTTACTCGTACTCTGAAGTAGGTCCGTAGTATCTACGGACCATATAGCACACAGCGTGCACTTTTACGTCCGTAATAGTTACGGACGTCATAGCAGCGAAGAGGTTAATAATGTACTTCACTGTAGGTGAATGTCCCAACTCCAAATTGCATGTTTTTCTGTGACTTTTGTGAACCGATATTGCAAAAAATGTTGAATTAATTACTCAGGAAAAATTCCATAATTGTAAGCGACGCAAAGCAAAATCACACACAAATTCACTTAAATCGTGAAATTTCGAGTGGGGAGCTTCACCTACAGTGAAATTCATTACTAAGAAACAGAAAATAAGTAATAAATATATTCCCCGCATTATTGTTTCGACTTTATAAGGTTCCCTGTCAAAACTTCAAAAAGTTCCAAGGTTTTGCACTGGTGGAATATGATCTCTACGGGCAGAGATTCATGGCATGATCTAAGTATCTACAAGATATAACAACATTTCAACTGAAGTGGGTAGTCCTAGAAAAAGCACTAGCCTTCTCACACTAGTACTCAACTGACAGATATATAACATTTATTCCTGGTAAACCGAAAAACAATTTGAACATTTTATTACAACCATTTCTTTACCAAATGAATTCTCCCATTCAGTTATAAAAGCATACAGTGGAATGGTCTATTATTCATCTGGATGAGTGTTCGGGTAATAAAAGCAGACAACACACAGACAAAAGGTATTTCAAGTGCAGAAGGATTCATATTCTTTGGTGGGAAATGTTCAGACAATAAGTTCAACAAAACAACGTGTATTACCTGAACATTTCCTAAGGGAACTACTCGTCAATGAGTATTTAGTATAGAAAGGGTTAATATTTATCTTTCAACTCTCCAAATAAATATGCATTGAAGTGGCACACAGATGGCTTAATTTAACAAATAGTTATGACAAATATCTCAAAATTAAAAGTGGCAGATGTACCTGATCGTTCTGACCTCTGTATTAACAAGATATATTTACATACTAAGTGTTGTCATCAATAAATCCAGCATTCTGATTGGTCGGCGCCCACGTGGCTAGTTGCAATTATTTCTCGGTGAATGCGCAACAGCTAATAACTGCAAGCTCATAACAACATCGATACGTCATTTGGGTTTGGAAAGACGAACGCGTAATGTTTTGGGCGCATTTGGATTCGTGCAGGATTGACTTAATAAATCATTGGGTTTCAATTGTTCCTGTTAACTTTTGCCAAGGGTGCTATGGGGTATTTTTGGCTGGTTTTGTCACGATACACTTTTCGATTTAAATACATTTACAAAAGTGGCTTTTTCGATTAAATGTATATAAATATAAGGATTAACTGTCATGTGGACTGTTTTTATGGAGATGTAACCGTGAGGTAAGTGGTCATAACTTGTATGTAAAACCCGGGTTTTACACAAGTTATGACCACTTACCTCACGGTTACATCTCCATAACGAGAGGCCGATCACGATCGGCAGATGTTTAACCCATACCTTGGCGATAGTGACTAGCCATAACTGATAATTTGTCAAAGATATGATCACAGGAATTAATCCATATATCAGTACCCAACTTGAAATCAAAAGCTCAAATAATTTGTCTTAAGAAAGGGTTAAAGTATTTGGGTTGGGGGAGGAGTAGTTTTAAATCTCATAACTCTGTCCCTATTCACACAAGGACCTCTCACTGTGAGATCCAATGGTTTAGTGATTTCGGAGGACATGTTTAGGAGTTTAAGTTAATTCATTGGAAGCAAAAGTGATAAATCCCTATCTTTGCCACTTTTGACATGCCAGATATTCAAAATTTATTATTCACTTCTAAAGAGAAATTATAATTGTTGACAAGCCAGACTGCTTAGAACGACATATATGTAGGGGATTCCATCTCGTATTTAAATGGTACTTTAATTACCCCCCCCCCCCCCTTCCCGCATTCTCCCCAGTTATTTGTTTATCAAACATGGACAGATATAAGATCAGATCTGACCTGTGTATTAAATAAGATTAAGTGTTTCATAACAGGGGTGTATGTTTTTCAAAAATATATGTAGTTTATACAATTCAAAAGTATTATCTATATAATGTTATACAGACATAATATGATGGGGATGACCACTAAATCGTTCATATAAAAGAAAGTAAGTTAGCCCTCATTTGAATGGTTTCACACATTACAATGTTTTACAAGTAGCTTGGGCACTAAAGCCAAAACATTCAATGTTAATCTTCTAAGTGCTCTGTGGCCCCTAAAATTCAATCAACCATGAAAATGTGAACAAATGGGAAAATAAGGTTCCTGGAAATACTAACATCTACCATATTGATTTTCAAAACAAGTCATCACTTACAATAGTCATGTATATTTATCTGCCTGTTTCCCCATTGCATAGATAAATCAAATTGGCTATCAGCTGTTGTTTTAATTTTGAAAGCACGTGTCTGAAGGGTTAATATATTTTTCAAAAATCAATTAATCAGTCAATACCAAAATTGATAGAAGTGTGCAAAGATACCCAATATATATTAAGAGATATGAGGAAGAGTCCATGTACATTATAGCATGTGTCTATGGAAACCTTGGAAAGGGTTAATTATTTTTGAAGCAAATTAATGGAATTTAGAAGACACTTATATAGGTGAGGGGGCCCTTATCTCATCCTGTAATGAAATTTCAAGAATAGGAAAAACACCTGTCTTGTGCTGCCATTAATCAATTTGACAGTTAGAATAAACAAACAGCCAGCCACCAGTGTTGTTTATCTTGCTTGACCCACCAGAGCTCTGTATCATATGTCATCACTCATTTCATAACAGATTTCACTTGGAATGACAACATCTATAAAAATCCTCTGATATACTCTGGATGTTGGATTACATGGTAATTTATTGATATCATTATATTACATGAAACTATTGCAATAAAATCTTCATATTTTCAAAACAGGATATCACACGGATTCACACCTAATTAATCGTATAAAACTAAAATAAATGAAAGTGTCAAATCTTTTTTATTATTTAAATTTTTTTTTTATTGTTATTAAAGTTCAAACACAAAATTTAATATCTGTATATGCTAAATTTAGCAAGGAGCTAAATCTAAAAAAAATGAATTTAAAAAAAAAAAAAAATTCTCGAAAAAGGGTCATAACTCCTTTAAAATTAATCGGATCAAACCCATATTCGAACTCGATCTGTATTATGGGCTGTGAAACTAACATACCAAATTTGGTTCCAATCAGATAAAAAATGTTTGAGTTATGGCAGAATGCGTGAATTCTAAGTTGAAAAAGGGCCATAACTCTGTAACAAAATTTCGGATCAAACCCAAATTCGAACTCGATCTGTATTTTGGGCTGAGAAACCCATACACAAAATTTGGTTTCGATCGGATAAAAAATGTTTGAGTTATCGCATTACTCGTAAAGTGTCTACGGACAGACGGACAGACAGACGGACAGACAGACGGACCAACGACGAGTGGTCAATCCGGGCAACGACACTATGTTTACCATACTATGGTATGGGTAAACATAAAAACAGTCCACATGACAGTTAATCCTTATTTATCTCTCTGTGTCTGACAATTTGTCACCTGTGACTGACCTAAACCTCTTGTTCAAAGAAGTCATCAGCATTCTATATTTACACTGCAGCTGCTATTGGTCCAAATATATCATATTTGTACTGTTACCTTATTGTATGAAATGGAGTCAAATATCTCGTCGATCTGTTTGGGGTCATTGACCGTGACCTCTATAGGATGCGAGTTGCTAAGGCTGTCTAGCCTCAGAGCAGCCATCAAGCTGAAGTATACAAATTGCTGATCCTGCAAGAAATAGTATATTAAACCCTTCAATACTAGGAAGTAGGGTGATAATTGCTTCATTGAAACTATTTATGGTCAGATGCAAGTAATAAATGGATTAATTATGAATTATTATGAATTATTTTATTATTATTATCTGTATATTGCTTAAACAATTTCTTTACTATATGGATTCTCCCATCAGTTATAAAAGTATACATTGCAATGGTCTATTGTTCACTGAGAGGGATGTTTTGGAAATATAAGCAGATGGCTGATAGACAAATAGACAAGAGGTTGCACAATAGACCTGTGCTGGCATAATCCCATGGTGGCAAATTGAAACATGGGCAGGACGGAACCCATATTTAAAATAAAATCTAAAATGGAAAACACGAATATCACCAACCCTTCGTTGAAAGCACTCGCTATGGCGAACCTGATCATTCTGACCTCTGTCTTAACAAGATTTGATCTCTCTGTGTCTGACAATTTGTCACCTGTGACTGCGACCTAAACCTCTTGTTCAAAGTCATCAGCATTCTATATTTACACTGCAGCTGCTATTAGTCCAAATATTCGAAAAGGTATGATATTTGTACTGTTACCTTATTGTACGAAATGGAATGACATAACTCGTTGATCTCTTTGGGGTCATTGACCTTGACCTCTATCTTCATTAAGATCCTATAACCCATGGATGAGATATCTCATAGTTGGAAAGAAAACCACTACTTTCAGATAAACAAATAACATTGACAGTTTTTAATATATAGCGATTAACCAATTACTTGCTCTAACACACTTTTTATTTAAACATTACAATATTACCCCAGTCATTTGTACAAGCCAACCACTGCAGTCATTGCAGGCGCTGCTCTAATTTGATCAGAACATGCTCTGATACTCAACAGTATGACAAACTGACTGGACACTGGTGCGAGCGACCTTGCTCAAGGGTCACAACTTGGCACTGGATTTGAAACAGCGAACAATCCGACAATTGCACGTGGCTCAATGTGACCATGTCACTGCTGTATGAAGACTCACAATAGACCAGCGACTCACTGCAAACTCATATCGTTGTGTTTACAGCGAATACTAGTCTGACACGCTAACCACTGGGCCACAGAGCACCAAACAAAGAAGGAATAGGAAACGCAAACATAGAATAGAAAATGCAAACAACTGCACTTCTGAAGCAGTCACAATGGCGAATCTCAATACCAAATGTCATTCAGATTCGATAACCCATGGCTGAGATATATTCTTGGACAAATGGATGGACAGACGGATGGACGAAGTATACCCGATGTTACATCGGGATGGAAAATATCTTTAGTCTAGACTAACTCACAGCATGCCATGTCTTGTCAATTTGGTCGAGTCCTATATATTCAACAAATTCTGCAAATCCCTCATTGAGCCATAAGTCGTTCCACCACTTCATCGTCACCAGGTTACCAAACCACTGGAAAAAGAACATGTATGATCATTATATAAATAACTGAAGAGAGCAAGAACACCTTAAACTAAATTTGTAATGCCAAAAATACAAAGATATTTGAATCTCAGTCAATATTTTTGGAATCAATGAGGAGAGAGAGGACTTTATTTTTAATTTTTATTTACGATGACCAGGGATGTGATTATATAATTCCAGCCCTCAGTGCCAAGTTTAACATGCAAGAGCACTATTTTGAGTTTAACGGGGGCATCTCTGATAAAAAAAAATTGCTAAGACAAGTTTATATGATTCAAAAGTGTTGATCAAGTTCTCTGGGGGAACTTGGCCCAAAAACATGTTTCCTGCATGACTGAACAATATGTTAACCAAAAACTTTTATGCACTGATGTGGCATCAAGTTTAACAAATGAGAAGACACTACATATCCCAGAGCACAATGCAACAAAACTCTTGATTATTAAGAGACAGTGGAAACAAGGTTCACAACTAACCTGATGTGCGAGCTCATGTGCGACAACGAGCGCCACCCTGTATTTATTGCTAGATGATGACACTCTCGGGTCATACAGCAAATCACTCATTCTGAATGTGATTAATCCCCAGTTTTCCATCGCTCCTGCTGCAAAGTTCGGAATGGCTATCAAGTCTGAAAAAAAATTACTTTGCTTAAAGATACATAATCCAAATTAACATTCCCAAAGTACTATTTCTTTGGCTTCAGGGGTAAAAAATATTTGATTCGAGTCGAGGAACCCACCCATCAAAGCTCAGAGTGATAAGATATCAATTTTTGAAATTTGTTATTTCTCCAACATATGTAATTTTTGGTGGCCGGCAAATAGTCATCAAGCCGACTGTTTCTTACCAAATGGCGGATGAAGATGGATAACTCTAAAATCAAGTGGCTTTGGGTGTTAGATATTTTATATTCTGGCCACTTTTCGTTGGACCAAATGTTGATAAATAACACATTTTGGGCAATTTTATACTATAGTTGACTGCAATTAATTGATTCTGATAACTAAAGCAGCATTTTTAAAATGTTGTTGTTGGAATTTGATGATATGAGGACAATCGAATCGGATTGAGTACCTTTAATTTTGGTAAAATTATATGCAATACGAATACTTTTTTGATGGATAAAACAAACACTTTTGTATTTTTCCTTCTCAGGTGAGGACCATCTTAATCAGACTTCAAATCTAATGGGGGGGGGGGGGGGGGGGGGGGGTACAGGACAAGATGATTGATCAACCATGCAAATTGAAAATACTGAATATGTTAAAGGTACTCAATCCGATTTGATGGTCCCCATATCATCAGATTCCAACAACAACATGCCGCTTCAGTTATCAGAATTGATTAATTGCACAAAACTAATGCTAACCACTGTCAACTAAAATTGCCTGAAACGTGTTATTTATCAACATGTTGTGCGACGAAATTTGGCCTTATTATCAACACAAAGCCTCTTGATTTTAGAGTTATTCATCTCCATCCGCAAATTTGGTCCGAGTCTGTCGGATCGTCGACTTTTTACTGAGTTTTGATAGGCGAGTTCCTCGACTCGAATCAAATATTTTTTACCCCCGAATCCAAATAAATAGTAATTGAGGGGCGCTTAAAGTGGATTATGCATCTTTAAGTAAGTGGGACAAAATTATTGTTTATCTATTGGTCAGTTTGGGCTGATCGACATGTTTTGCATAATAAATGATACAAGTATGGTTATCTCCTTTCTGTTAAATAGTGATAATGGAAGTGTTTTTTAAGGACATGAATTGTTCGATGGCGATTTATTTATATAGAAATAAAACCATGGTCCTTATTGTTTCTTGTCAACTTTGGTCATGATGATGGCTTCTGTTAAACCACGACAATGGAAATGTTTCAACGACATTTTTGTTTATTTTAACAGACAAATACCAGTAGTCTCCCATTGCAGGAGAATTAGAAAATTTAAGGAATCTTTGCAGTCATTTTGACTATGATACAACTTTTTGCGTGATTTCTTTCCCACTTTTAACCAAATAAGCACCTCACTTGGATAACCTCAACTTCTAACTAATCGATTAGAATATATTAATCATCGCTCTTTTTAAATTAGCAAAGTGTAATCCATATTTTCTTAATTTCCCCCTAATGATGATGTTATTAAGACACAAGATGCGCCTGTATCTCATTATATCATTATCACAAATTTGCTGGAAAACAAGTCATACTTGAGTTTTGGCCTAATTATTTTCTAATCACATATTGACAAAAATCCAATAGATGGGCGATTTCCCAAAAATAAACTGCAGACGTCATAAGATTACATATCTGACAACCTAAGACCATAATGCACCTACATGTATAAGAATAAAGGGCATACCTTGTTTCTTAAGTGGATATTTTACACTAAACAGTTTCTCATAATACTCCAAGATAGTAACTGCTGAATCGGCAGCAAACTCAATTTGGGGAACTTGCTCTTTTGGTGCAAAAACTCTTACCTGAAATAGATAGCAGTATTAACACGATGATAAGTTGGTATTACTAGAGCTGAAACGGTTGACCCATTCTTCTAACCGGTTAACCATCGGGGTTAACCGGATTTCAACCGGTTAACCGCTAATTTCTAGCGGACTTCTCTCACACTAATTATGTCGACATTATGCCATGCTCCAGGGACAAACCTAGGTGAGAAATAGTAGCTGAAATAAAGACCTTATTCACGGCATTTAACGATATTCAAAAACACGAATTCACTGTTCTTTTGCTGGCTCTCGTGATGGTGAACGAGCAAGTGAAATTTGTGAATGGCAGGAGGGATCGCTTATTTGCCGTGATCAGCATATGTTTGGGCATTTGTAAAACGAGTAACAATAGTATGGGTATTGGTAAAACGAGTAACAAAAACTATATATTAAAGATCTGTGATATATCATTATCATTGGTATATCCTCCAATGAATTATATATAAAGACAAGAAAGTAATAACTATAGAACAAAAAGGAAGGTCAGTTAGGTCAGACTCGCAGTCCTATTCAGTATTCGAGCTATTCGTCGGTATCATGATCGCGGACACCAGTGTTGGAAGGTTATAGAATTTACATTTCGGTTTCGGTTTTGGTTTTAGTATGCAATCACTTAACATATAGAAATTACTGCCAAATTGAGTGTCAATTAGTCCCACAGGCACAACCAGTAACAGAGTAGCATGGAGCATCAATTTCCTTGATAAAAGGGAAGATCATTGAAGAAGTTTTGGGTTGCTTCAACTACGATGTCTGTTTGGTCACTCAATTGAATTGATCATATTAGATCACAACATGGAGGAAGAACGGAAAGAGTGAAGACATTGTGCAGCTGATCTCAATCATCAAACTTTGTCGACTTACATAGTTTTTATAAACCCCACTGTAAAACAGTTTTAGTATGTCGTGGTGTGATTTCAATTTGAATCCATGTTGCTTCGTGCAGTATTAACTATTAAGTTACGAAAGCACGCATTGCCACACAACGCCACTTTTACGTTGTCACTTCCTTGTGTGCATTCAGACTTGATACACAGTGACTGCACACATGCTTTTGTCGGAAGATCAGAGAAAACTTCAAAGGGTCGGAATTGATTGAAGGTCGCCGACACTTCCAGACAGTTCGAGAATTGCTACTAAGTATCTGATACTACCGCGTGTACCAATTAATGCTTGCATTGCACTCTACTATCGGTGACACAGGATTTAGTATTAGTTTTGCATCATTTAACCTAATATTTTGAGGATTATTCATGTTCACATTCAACTAACAACGGGATGTGGTTACGTCCGGTTTATTTTTTTCTAACCGGTTACGTCGCTAACCGGATGCTAACCGGTTAACCGTCTAACCGTTTCAGCTCTAGGTATTACATTATTTTACATGTACTCATAACACCTGTATAAGGCCATTAAAAATAAAACGAGCGTCGCACAGCGACCGCATTTATCCCGTCGGGTCGCTAAAACATGACAGCTAGAGAGACACGTTTGCGTTTGTTTACCAAAACTAAGAATAGAACCAAAACAAGATCACGTGCCCGATTGTGTCAGTTGCTAAATAAAGATTTGATGGATCACACGGATCGATACACAAATTCCATTGGTGGGATTAACATGCAGTACTATATGATCATTAATAAGATTTAATAAGGCAACGTCTGCCTGGTAATTTATTCACAAGGTTACCAAAAACTCTCAGTAGCATCAGGGTAATATATAACCAGGGCGCTGATCATTCTCAGTAAATCGGGAGAGCAGAACTATATCGCCGGAGGCACGTGATCAAGTCGTTAGAGGGCCAAGGTCTTTTCGCAAGATTCGAAAATTGGGGAAAGTATGTTTTTGTTGGAAATTAACCCCCCCACCCTCCCCCTTTTTGTTTGTGATCCTGACGCATTCGCTTGGCACTGACCAGCAGACATCACTAACCAGGGGTCTAGTGTCTCGTTTCTGGTCCTGGTTCCCCACGGGCTCAGCTTGCTTGTTTGTGGCCATGGCGCATTGTGGGCCAAAAAAGGAAGACGTGAAGCAAGAAATGGATAACTGGACAGTGAACATCCTACCAATAATTTCGCGACTACCTTTTTGATTAATAATTCATTAAATAAAGGTAGTCAATCAGGCAAACCTGTCTTTGTTGTGTTACGACCCTGCGGGATAAATATCCATGTTCTATATTATACATGGAAAATTAGATGAGGGACAGAGGCTTTTTATTTTTTTCAAGAATTCTATATATTAATGGTTTTATAGGTAATTTTATGGTAAAAAAAACCCTACAATTTTCAAAGCAATGCATAGAATCTATCCTCCAATGACTTTTAATAATTATATCTTCAACAAAAACCTACCTTACTCATATTTAAATTTGCGCAATACTATTTTTCGCGCACCCATGGGTATAAGAAATATTAATAGTCCAGGTCGCCACAAAAGTATGACGTATGTAGTTACTAGTGTATTGTCTAAACTATGTAAATCCGCCGCGATGGTTTTTAATATACGAATATATTTCTCCAGCAATGACTAAGAGCCGAAACTGTCATCAGCTCCAAGATAAACGAAAATATCACAGAATTATTACAAAAATAGTTTTCTCAGTTTTGAATTCGCGCAGCTAGGTGCGCGAATTTAAAGTGCACGAATTCAAAACTGAGTGAAAAATAGCTCTGCGCGAATTTAAATACGAGTAAGGTATCTAAATTTCTAATTGTGGATAAATAGTTTTGAAATCTTTGACACTCTCAATTAAACTGCAAATAAAACTTTCTGATGAGGGACTCTTTTGTGTGATGAGGGAGGTGCCTGAGAAATCACTATTTGTTTTATTTGGCCTAATATTTGAACTTTAGCAAATTAACATTGATATTATTTTGCCGAAAATTCAAAGATTGAATTTCCTCAAACCTGATGCCTGAATTATATAGAATTGTGAATATTTTTTAATTAAATATTATAATTAATTAATGGATAAACACAGGGAAATTATTCAATCGATGACAATATGTATAGTTTCTATATAAAAAAATCTGTCTTGTCCTTGGGACAGTATAGACCGAATACATTAACTATGTCGATGACGTCAACTGAACCATATCAACCTAAATTTTAGTGTAGTACAAACTGCAGTCTTCGAGGTGTGCAATTAACATAGATCGACACAGTGGTGTGATTACCGTGTGAACATGCTAAGTTATTGCACTCTTATGTCATGCTGCGAGGTACAACTTGAATCTATGGTTCTCGTTGTATCTTCATATAATGGAGGCTACTGCGAATATTTCAATGAGTCATACCTCAAATTGAATTGGGGGGAACAAGATTTCACAATAATTTTCCTCGTATGTGAATATAGAAACAACACACTATTACATTTTTACTGATTGCACTGGAAAAATAAATGAAATCGGGTGAGAAGGAACTTTTTCGTTAAATATCTGAGCCGAACAAGTCGTCGGAACAATCATGTAAACTGACAAATACAGAGTTGGCAGGATGACTCTAATATTTATTGGACATTTTGCGCCGACCCATGTTTTCCCCATAATAAATTACACATGGTTTTATTACATGCCTGTGCCTGAAAAAAATACACCGTTCCGTCATCTTGGGCCATGTCAGATTCCATTTGTGGAATTGAATGATGTTGACGTCACACAATGTAAATGACGTTCGCCTCGACCATAAAACCAGAACTATAAAACAAAAGCCCTGTCTGTTTCTGAAAACACTTTATTAGTATTTTTTTTTCTTTCAATTAATGGATTCTAGAGTTGGTTATGGGTAATAAACACAGAACAATACAATGTGCTAATGGGCTTGTCAATATGGTGCTCCGATCAAATTTAACATTGTGTGTGATTTTGTATTGAGTAAAATCTCATACATTCATAGAAGCCTAGTACAGTAATACCCTACTCTTGGGCTCCAAATAAAAGTGCAGGCCCAAATAATAGTGCAGGAGGAACTCTGAGCAAAACATCAACTTGGTTAAACTAATTATTTTTATAGTAAATGTAGGGAATGCCGGCTGATATGGACCCTGGCTCTTATGGACCCTGGCTGATATGGACCCTGGCTTTTACGGACCCTGGCTGATACGGACCCTGGCTTTTACGCACCTCCGGCTCATATGGACCCTGGCTTATACGGACCCTGGCTTTTACGGACCCTGGCTTTTACGGACCTCCGGCTCATACAGACCTCAATTCAAATTAAATTAAAATTTTTTAATTAGGTATATTTTTCTTTATTTAAATAAATTAAAATAAAATAATTAAAATACTGACAAAATGCATATATTCTTCTGTGTCCGCATGTAAACAAAGCATATAGCCGTCACTGGATACCAGCTTTATGTTGCCTTTCTTAAAACCATTGTCGATCTTAAAAATCTTAAGAAATCTATATACCATCTTTGTTTTTACAAACCTGTCTGTTTATACAGCGGTGAAAGTATCACACGCACGTGTTTATACAAAATTAAAGGGATTATAGAGGTACATAACACCAAATCCGGCCATTTATGGGACCATATCATCTTTGTCAAAATTCATATGTTCTTCGCATCATCTTAAAGTAGAGCACATGAGTGTATTCTGCACTCATCCATGGCTCATATTTATTCATTTGTTGCATACATTCTGTTGGGATGGTCCCATAAATCGCAAAAAATCATGTTCGGTATCCCTTGGGGTGACAGGAATGACTATGTCACCCCTGACAATATACATATGTATTTAGTCTACTATATCTATTTGTAATTTTCATGTGTGTATTGTGAATGACATTATCCTATCCTATCCTATTATTTTAAAGTTCAGGTATGAACACCATTCAATAAATGCGTACAAGCCAGAACACAACGGAAATAAGTCAGTTATACCTCGTGTTCTCTTACAACAAGTGAGTAACAAACATAAATATAATTTTAAGTTAAAAGGAAATAATCCAAAAGTAAAAAAAAAGTGAAAGATAAATTTAAAAGGTATACAAAATTTAGAACATATATAAAAAATAAAATAAAAATATAAAGGAAATAAATTTTAATTTAATTTGTTATTTGAATGAGGTCCGAAAAAGTTAGGGTCCGTAAAAGTCAGGGTCCGTAACAGCCGGGGTCCGTATAAGCCAGGGTCCGTATGAGCTGGAGGTCCGTAAAAGCCAGGGTCCGTAAGAGCCAGGGTCTGTAAGAGCCAGGGTCTGTATCAGCTGCATACCAATGTAGGTATAAGAATCAACATAGTATGTGTCATGTGGTGTTTTATTCATTATTTAAATGTTCACATGTGTGCCATATACTTGAATATGTACATGCATAAAGTTTATAAGCTCCTCAATTTGTTATCAGAATCATATAGAAATCTTGAATTTGTGCTGATTTAAATTTTCATAGCCTCAAAATTAATAAACTTGCAGACCTAAATAAGCACTGTGCAGGGGTAAATTTCCCAAGAAAATAATAAACGTGCATGCATGTTTATTTGGATCCCAAGAGTAAGTAATCGACTCCTTAACATATCAGAATTATGGGTAACTTTTCAGGATTTAGTCGGAAATATGGCTTGTTGCCATTCATTGGAAAGCTCTCCCCGAGAGCTTTCCGATGAATGGCAACAAGCCATATTTTCGACTAAATCCTGAAAAGTTACCCATAATTCTGCTGTGGTTAAGGAGTCGATTATTTAGAGCATTACTGTATATTGCAAATTTAGGTATAAGATTTACAAGAAGAGTTTTAGTGGCTTACATAAATAGCAGAATATAACATACCAGTGTTCCAGTCTTTGTATTTCTGGTCACACTGCCATAATCGCATACAATGAAGGCCAAGAGATATGTACTCATTTTGACAGTCTGCTCATATCTATCTACAAAAAGTTCTTCTTTGTAGATGTCTTTTCGTGCTATCTGCGTGTTATGCAGTGTGAGATGGCTTGAGTCTCTAACTATTGACATATTAAACTTTGCTTTCAATGCAGGCTCGTCGAAACACGGGAAAGCTTTTCTGGCAGAAGTTGGCTCGAACTGTGTTGATGCAAGGTACCTGTAACAGTTTTGATATGAGAAAATTAGCAAAACAAGAGTAGGGCTGTGGATGGTGCATACAGTAATGCCTTAAGTAATTGACCCCTTAACCACAGCAGAATTATGGGTAACTTTTCAGGATTTAGTCGGAAATATGGCTTGTTGCCATTCATCTGAAAGCTCTCCCCGAGCTTTCCGATGAATGGCAACAAGCCATATTTCCGTTAAGGGGTCGATTACTTAAGGCATTACTGTACCACCATGTGGCAAAAATCACTGAACCATGACCATTCTCAAACACATCAATCTGAGAAGCCCCATTTGATTGTATGTATTATACCAGAATATTCAAAATAATTATCTGACATTTTGCCTTGGTGGAAAGTGCAAACAAGATAGAGTTCTCCCACTTGCTAACCAAACGTTTCCGTGAGCATCTATCTCTATCTGAGAACGACTGAAGTTTCATGCCCAATCTGTAAAAATAGCCCATAAAAATATCCCAATTGATTGTATGTATTACATGTATACCAGAAAATTCGAAATAAAATCAATAATACCAGCAATTGATAGAAGCATTTCTGAACAGGGGTCTTTGATTCAAATTTAATATTTTATACCCAGGAAACTATATAAAACTTGTTACAGGAAGAGATAGATCATCTTTAAAATTTTTAATCTTGTTTTGTTATTGCACCATGGATAATGGATAAACACAGGGAATTTATTCAATAGATGACAATATGTATAGTTTCTATATAAAATAAATCTCTCTATGTATTAGTCTGAAATATGGCTTGTCGCCATTCATCGGAAAGCTTTCACTGAGAGCTTTTCGATGAATGGCAACAAGCCATATTTCAGACTAAATCCTGAAAAATTACCCATAATGCTTCTGTGGTTAAGGAGTCGATTATTTAGGGCATTACTGTAGATTCTTGAGCTAGTTGTCACCTATGGCAGGTGATCCCAATGACAGGTGAACTTCACAGGGGTCAGGAAACATTTTTGTACTATTTGTACTATTATTTAGTTAACTGAAAGTTTCTACCCTGTAATGCTATAATCTAAAATTTGAGAATATTCAATCATGTACTATTAGTAGGCACTCAAGTGTACTTTTATACAGGCTTTGCATTTTTACAAGCTAAAGCTCTGTAAACAGTCCCGCATTTGGCATTGATATGGATTTTTTGTAAGCGGAGTCAAGTCCATGCAAATGCGATGCAAATTTTTGACAACCGACATCTGTGAAAACTAGATCAACGACTTAATTATTTATAGTATGTATATTCTCATCAGTGTTTACATCAGCATAATCATTGATGTAAATTACAAGACCTAACTAAAATGACCAAAATGCATGGCCAGGTATTAGAAGTAGACTGTAATTAGCTAATACACCCAGATCTGTCCAGATGGGAAGTTTTGAGTGGAAATGTATGGATCTCTGACTGTTGATAACTCTACATACATGATTTTTTTTTTGCATCGCATCACACACTCCCAATGTGATGCATTGCATCGTGAACTTTAAAATGGAATGCATAGGAATCGTGATGAATCGGGGCAGCCCTAGAACTTATTTCATGCAGGCGAGAAATGCAGCTGAAAGCTGTCCATAACATTTTGAAAGCTGTGCATTGACTGTTGACACTGTTATAAATTTATATCGAGCGTCGGAAGAGTAATACTGATAACACCATATTGCAATAATCGTGGGGGTGACTGCTAGAATGATTTCTGATATCTGCAATATGTATGTGAATGGCTCTTGAAGATGACAGACCAGTCTGAGATCTTTAAAATGTTACATAAAATGCACTTAGTTTTTCAAACAATATTATCTAGAGCCAAGTCAATAGGAGCCACAAATCACAGCAAATTATAATTAGGACCTGTCTCCAGTTTATAGTTTGGTTGACAACACACCTCTTTTTAATCATGGTCCGTCTGTATAATAACTGAATGTTTTAGTTCCTAAATTCTCTCCCTGATTTAGAGCGCAGTCATAAAGTTTAACGTGTGATATTACACATGTAGTTTCCAAATTTTCAGGTCAGGTAGAACTTCATGACATCACGGTCCAACGTTCAATGTTCGACTATTCGCATTCTTTGATTAATTTTCAAAACAACTCTCAAATAAATGCAGGCTGTGCTGATGGATTCAAATTTGAAATCCGAGATGGCTGCTAGCGGCCATGGCCCATGTTTTTGATTGAATGTCCTGTGAATGTCAGAAAAAACTGATGGCTCCAATCTAGAGGTCACCCCGAAGATCTGTATGAAGTTTGGTGATGATCAGATGAAGGATGTGGCCTGTAGGGTGTGAGGTACACAGTTATCAGAAATTCCAACAAGAGCATCGCTAGGGCGTGGCAAAATACGCCCTTTAGCTATTTCGAATTGTACTACCGCAAAATAAAATAATACTTTAGGCTTACATTTGAAGAATATCTGATATACCACTAATTTCAATGCCAAAATGCGGTCAAATTCTAAGTCGAAAAATAATTAGACAGAACCTATATTCGAACTTGGCCTGTAGTTTTAGCCGGGAAATACACATACCAGCTTTGGTTCAGATCAAGTTATCGATCGGAAACCGAAATGTTATGAAATTGGTCAAATTCTAAGTCGAAAAAGGGTTGTAACTCACATTAAAATAACTGGACGGAACCCATATTCGAACTTGGCCACTTGGCCTGTATCGTTAGCTGGGAAATACACATACCAATTTTGGTGCAGATCAAATAATCCAAATTGGAGTTAACGGTCAGAAACCAAAAATATTAACAGACAGTCAAATTCTAAGTCGAAAAAGGGCCGTAACTCAAGTAAAAATAATTAGATGGAACCTATATTCGAACTTGGTCTGTATCTTTTGCTGGGAAATACACATACCAACTTTGGTTCAGATCAAATAATCCAAACTGGAGTTATCGATCGGAAACCAAAAATGTTAATGGACGGACGGACGGTACGACAGACAGACGGACGGACAGATGGATGGACAGACGGACAGCCAGTCTGATTACATAATACGACCTTTTTTCAAAAAGGGCGTATAAAAATGTTGGCATTGAATGAGTTACGGTAATCATAATATTGGTAAACTGTAAACACTACTGCACTACTCAATCTGCACACAATGAAAATTGTCAGATTGTGACATCAGGGTCAGGATCAATTATCGTAAATTATTCACTGGGAAGTTCTCTGTAGTTCTGTCGATATCACTATATACATGTATATATCCCCAGAAATTTGATACCTCTATAATTACTCACAGAACATGTATGCTACAGCTTTAACAAGACATACTACTCTACTAATTATCTAATGCATAAATTTATTGGCCAAGTTGGCAAAGAAATCATTGGACTAACAGCATAAAACGATAGCCTGCATCGAAACCTCCAAGAAACAAAAGACCCTGGTCCTAAATTCGCCATGAAACGTCTTAATTTCACTTTAAATTTTCGCTCCTCAGAGAAATTTTCTATAAAATGCAAATTCTGTTCTGATGACAAAAGCTTACAACGAGTTGCGGTAAAAATCGATTAGGTTTTGAATTTGGGATTAGAATTTTCAACATTGTTTCTCTTTATCATATTTTATGGATGTTAGTGATGAAGAGTAATATCTAAAGAAGGGGTAGTGATATCAACACATTTTATATTTCGAAAAATGGTTTTTTGAGGCCATTTCCCCCAAACTTCGTGTTATTTTCTCGAGAATTCAGCTGAGACCCTTCAAAAAATAATAATATTAAATTAAAAAAAAAAGTTTTCTGACCCCTGTGAAGGTCACCTGTCATAGGTGACAACTAGCTTAAAATCTACAGTAATGCCCTAAATAATCGACTCTTTGACCACAGATGAATTATGGGTGATTTTTCAGGATTTAGTCGGATATATGGCTTGTTGCCATTCATCGGAAAGCTCTCAGTGAGAGCTTTCCAATGAATGGCAACAAGCCATATATTTCAGACTAAATCCTGAAAAATTACCCTTAATTCTGCTGTGGTTACTTAAGGAGTCGATTATTTAGGGGATTATTGTACATGTCAGTGATGTCACCCAAAAACAGTGACCCGTAAACATTTTGAGTCCTTGTGAAGCCTGTTTATACATACCCTTGCTCTCCATTCCCTCGAGTATACTTGGATTTGTAGAATCCTGAGAGTGATGAATCAAGAGCCCCAGTAAAACCTATGTCAATATGCAGGAGCTCTTTTGGGTCCACAGTTCTTTTTAGGCCGATATACAACTGTTCATTATCTGGATATAATAGAAGCTCACTCGCTATATTGTCACTTTTTATGTTATGATCGTCTTTACCATGCACCTTGAAATTATCGGAAATATTCAAGTCTTTCGAGTGAAGAACTATAAAATCTGTTGGAGTAATCACTTCCACAGTGATTTCCACGGTCCCACGGAAGACAGACTCAGTCAAATTGGGATGCAAGAATATCCCGTAGGTTTGTGGCACCACACTCTTTGGTAACCGGATGTTCCGCCAAGGAAACGGCTTCCCATTTTTGGCAATATACGACTGAGTTTTTGTTTTATTTTCATTTTCATTCTTAATGATTTTGTTATTATTCTTTTCAGTTTCCTTTCCGCAAGGTGCAGAACCTCTCCCTCCGGCAAGTGCAGCAAAAGCAGCCGTTGCCACGATAACAATTCCGACAAACACAGTGATAAGAATAGCCTTCTGTTGACTACACACAAGCTGCCTACATCTTTGTGGTATACTTGGCTCATAAACTGACTTCTTATTCCTACCATCACCTGAAATGATAGAACACAGTCATATTTCAAACTTCCCATTATCCTTCGACTGCTGAAAGAATTTCCCCACTCTGTTATTTAAGAAATAACTCTTGTTTCTATTATATTTATGCAGTTATACATGTATCAATAAAGTGACTGGGCCAACTTGAAATATTTAACGAACCCCGAACCAAAGAAGCATCAAACACTAGGTGGTACATAGTCTGGTGACGAGGGCAATCTGTTTCCAGATCTGTGATGACGAGGGCCGGAGACAACTCGCCCAACAGTAAATTCGGGCCGACTTTGGGCCGACTTGACTTACGTGTCTGGGCCGACTTGTCTCAGGTGGATGACCATATAATAGTTCATATGTTTTTATGAATTTTTTTATTTGTATTTATAACAAATTATATTAAATTATCCTGATGTTTATTATCACTTCAATATAATCCAGGTGTCACATTGTTTGAGGGAATAAAAAGACTTTGTAGATGAGACAGTATTTTTACAGCAAAATGTTGCATAAACACAATTAAATGCTTTAAAAGCATTTAATTGTGTTTATGCAACATTTTGAATAGCTCCGACAGTGTTTTTATGGCAAAATGTTATACATACATATAAACACAATTAATTATCATTTGACAGTGTTTTTATGGATAGGCCCATTAGGTCTTAACAGGACTCAGAGTGACATGGCTTCAATTATGAACCTCTGGTGGAGAGTATTCAGTCATAAATAACATGGAAAGACACACATACCCCCACATACATAATAACACCCAGTCCCGACATCAGCTGCCCTATCCTAACAAGAGGTGTGCACTCGCGTGCTAGCATACCCCCACCGTGGCAAATTCAACCCGCATTATCGGTAAACAAAAAAGATTTTTAACTTTAAAGAAATATTTGGATTAATAATATCGATATGGTGTCGCATGAAGCTTGTATGAAAAAAAAAATATATATTCAAATTGGTTCATATTTGTTCGAATGATTGCAGAAACCCAAAAAAGGGTAGAAAATGAAACGCAATCTTAGCATCTAAGATGGCTTTTGTCGAGTTTTTTGTCAGTCAAATCAAACTTTTGCTAAGAAGGCACACTCAAGGGAAAAAAGCATCCACAAAAAATAAGTCAAAATAAGTCGAAAATGAAGTGTAATGTTAGGAAAAACAATCCGAGCCAACCCTGAGCCGCATCATGTAGAGAGGGTGTTGTGAGAAGCATGTATACCAAAGTTTATTGAAATCGGTTCATATTTGTTAAAGTTATTAAGTCGGACAAAATTTTCTTAGTCAAAATAAGTCGAAAAGTAAGGCGTAACTTAAAAAAAGAAAGTCGGACCGCACCGCAATTAGCATCATGTGGAGAGGCGGTCCTAAGGAGATTGCATACAAAAAATTACTGAAATCGGTTATGAGGTCGGACGGATGACCGGACGGATGGACACACGGAGGGAGAAAGTGTGACGGACAGACTGCGAAAGTGTGACGGACAGACGCAGTCAATCCAGTATACCCCCCATTTTCTTCGAAAGTGGGGGTATAATAATAACACAACAAGGGGTCTGCACTATAAAACTGTTGCACTTGTATACAATTTCCTAGTGCGCGGGACAGTTATTTATGAGCTTATCAGTCTACGTCTGTGCGCTACAGTACCCGCAAAAGAAGCCATTTATAAATTGCATGCTTGCTCGTCCAACTGTACCTTAGTAGTGTTCTATAGTTTCGTTAGACTCGAATCGGGCAGTTGTAGGCATACATGATGATGAGCATGGATGTTCAGCGAATCACTGGATTGCTTCTTGCTGCGGTGGCATGCACCATACATGTTGGGCACCTATAGATATGAATTTATCCACAAACCTTAAATATCTTCAGCAGCAACACAACATAACCAATGTGGATTGTTGGAGAGGACTGACAGCCCTTTCAAATCTTCCCAGGTCTCACACCCAAACTCCAAACTGCGGTTCTTTAGTCATAATTTCATAATGTATTACTGCATTCATCATAACAAGGAGACCAACAACTTCAACAGACTAAAGCCATTGTTTCTTAGCCATGCTATATATTTTTATTCATGTTTTTATCTGTTAATTATAAGGCCAAAATAAATTAAGTGTGTGTTTCCAGTACCCGCCCCAATCTAAGATGCCGCGCCCAAAATCATTTTATTGATTTTGACCCTTTCCGTCAATAAACATTTATTAAAAAAGTTTAGTCATGTAGTATACTGCACACTGCTATACTATTTTCCAAATAATGATATCACAAGTGTCCGATCATGCCACCTAATGTAATTAAATAGTTTCTGTCCATTTAGTTGGCAAGCCGACAGCCCTTTTTTTTGAGTGTTCAAACCAAATGACTTCCTTTTCCAATTTTGGATTTTTATTGATGATAAGGCCCAAAAAAAAATATACCTGTGTTTCTGGTGACATACAAGAAAAAAATAGGGATGGGCGGGTGGCTTTTCATTTTATTTTATTTTTTCATTTTATTTTCAACTTTGCTCAAAATAAATATGAATACCCCCCTCCCGGACTTCTTCTCCTTGTTTGTAATATACTATAAAATAATAAAACTAAGTACATAATATTAGAATATACATGTAATTTATTGTTTGACTGAATAAAACATGAAAAAATTAATTTGATTCAGCTGTGACCTAACTGAAGTGTGGTATAATTTCCGGTTTAACAGTACACAACACAATGTGTCTATTTTTAAAAAAATGAATCAGTTTACAAGGAAAATCAAATTGGATGCGTACTAATTTAGCAAAATCAATAAAATGAAAATGGTCGGTGGCGCTGGAATAGGGGCGGGTCACCAGAAACACAGGTTTTTGTTTTATTTTGGTCTAAACATGTTCTCATCAAAATGTCTTCGGGCATCACAAAGAGACGATGTTAGTTGTAACAAATAACATAGTTATAGTCTCCTGATTGTCATAAATTGTAAAATCTAAGACCAATTTCCAAAATGTGACAAAATCAGACAAAGACATTGTGCATAACCTATTTTTTATTCACATGGTTTGTGCTTAACTTAAGTAACCCATATGTTAACAGAATAGTTACTCAAAGATAATAATTTTGAACCTCTCAAATTGAGCAATAATTAAGATGAGAATTAATCAATGACAGCGAGACATAATTGTAAAGAAATGTGGCTTGGCGCAATCTGTTTTTCATTCAAGGCATTTTTGTTCAACATGTAGGTAACCTCCAGGGGAACTGAATGGTAATTCACCTCAAATTTGCAGATGTGGTCTGTTTGATTTAACATTAATACATAATGTATATCTTGTCGTTGAATATGTCAAATCAAAAATACTACATGTGGTAGTCAACTCATCCCAATAGTTCTTTTCTTTTGGTATACTACTCCCACATGGTGAACGATAAGCCATGCATTATTTATATATTATAATATATATGTAAGGCTGGTTTACAGCTATGATAGATAAACTTGTGAGCAGTGAAGAGAAAAACAAACATTTGTGTGCACTATCATCACACTCAATTTCATAAACATAAAAACTTAAAAAGCAGACCAGATCCCATTTATTTCCATTTATGGTCTCCGGTGCCATTCTGTCACATGACCGGCCATACAATGCTACAACATATTTGGAACTTCGCTATTCTATTCAGCTGATCTATTTGTAAATATTGCTTTGATATACTGTTGCATGTACAATGTATGCAGTATATCATTTTCTCTGTTACTGATGTCTGACTACATGTACCTGACTTCACAACAGCTCATTATGTATGTTCCGTTGTTAGTTAACAATGAAAAATAAAAAATTGCACCCCAATATTTTTGGACCCATTTAGGCCATTCAACAGAGATTCCTTGTTTCTAATCAGACATTTCTGAGAATGGAGTGGGATGGCGTTTTGTTTTTTGTATTGTAACTTCAAAGTCCACTCATAGTAAATTTAGACAATCACCTTTATGTCATTCAGATGTGTATATGTGGTTAAAATTGGAACATTGGTCAGAAGTTAATTTGAGATGATTACCATGGGATTTAAATTATTCACTGGCCCTCCCAGAGTATGATATGAATATTAATGATAGTGCACATTGAACTGCAGAAATCATGGCCAATATTAACGAGAGGCCGATCACGATCGGCAGATGTTAACCCATCCCTTGGCGATAGTAAATTACTATGATCGGAATCATAAATGAGAGTTTTGATGTTGAATTATAGAGTATACTGTTATGTACTATTATAGACAAATGTACATAACATAAATTATTGGAATTTATGAGTCACTCGCATGAATATAAGAGAATGCACTGGTACAGGATCTGTAATGCTGCACCACCACAGCCTTGGGTTAAATCAGTCCTTCGAATTTGGAAAACGTAGGTGCGCGATATATCGCTCGGAGCTTTTGGGATTTGCGCGCGCCTTTTTTGAGGGAGCACAATTCAAATTATCATCGATGAAATGATTACTGAATAAATACAAACTCAAGTATAATGATACACACGTATAATTCCAAGTGTGGCAACAGAAACAGAAATAAAAACATGTTTATATTATACAATAGTCCACATGATAATAACATCAACAATCCCGGTGAATCTGATCACGGTAATTAGTCGACTTCCGCCTCTGAGAGCGCATGCTCATCAGACTCGATTAAAGCTTCAAACTCGGAAGTGGAATCCGAATCGCTACCGGAATCAGATTGCCAGGGAGCAAACTACTTTTAAAATTTTGATTAGTATATAGCTAGTCAATTATTGTAATTGAATAGCATCCATTCCGAATTGAATAGCTATTTTTATGGGCCTAATATCTCGGTGAATTAAAAGTAATAATGTCACACCTGTGAATTACGTCCCAGTGAGCACACGCGACAGCTTGTCTGGGACTAATTTGTCACATATTATCTTTAGAATTAGCGCTTTTAAGATTGCACACTTTTGCCCTTTTAGGCAGTGTCACCATCACTATCCGACATGAATGATGATACAGTATAAACCCTAATCTAATATTCAAATGAATCGGCGAATCCCGCATGCCGAAACATCAAACGAGGCCGCCAATGAATTGACACGCTTTTTGCGGGAACTCGCACGTGCAGCAGTTGTGATGAGGTGTCACCCCAATCATTGAGTGCGAAAGACGCCGCTTTGATCTTTGTTACCAGGTTCGTAATCAACGTCATCCCTGCTGAGAAAGATACATGGTGAATAGTCTTGTCGGCGTTTAACCATTGCTGTGTTGTTTGTTAAAATCTCGTTCACTGGTTGCAATTTCCGAGGCGCGCATTTGAAATTTTCGGCGTACGCATTTAATAACTCGCTGGTTTTTAGATCCGCGCGCGACAAGGCGCGCAAGCGCAATTGCGCGCCTCAAAATCGAAGGACTGGTTAAATGTGAAAAAGGTGACCTGGACATGGAATATTTGGGTTAAGAGAGTCAAATTTAAGTTTACAAGGATAGTGTATCAAATTCTACCAACACCCATCAAGATAAAGACACCTCACTGCTGACCCATTAATATCAATTAGATAGCAGAGCTGTCAACAAATCAGAGATTGTTTATATTGATGCTGGCATCTCTGTTAAACCAATAACATTTATAATGACCTCAGGCCATCTGTCGAGTGATATACTCAATGATATACATAGCTTTCTTTATTTGCACATTGGCATAAGAGACATCAGAAAATAAAATCGCCTTATCAATAGCTAAGTAGTCCAAAGGCATTGGATAGAAATGTTGAATTGGGTTTAAAGTTGCTCCAAACAAATTTACCAGTACATAACACAAGATTATGGACCGATTTAAACCAAATTTGGTGTGGTGACTCGGGGTACCCTTGGCAGAGTTATAATGGTGTTAGTTTTTCAAATTTTGTTAACTTAATTTTAATTTTTTTTTAATTATTCAAACAAAAAATATTTTATTATATATTTTTTTTATTTATTAATTCATATTCATTTTTTTTTTTAAATTGAGCAAGGATTTCAATCTAAAAAAAAAATTCTTTTTGTTTTGAGTGAATATATTTTTTCGAAAAAGGGCCATAACTCAGTTAAATATAGTCGAATCAATCCCATATTCGAACTAGATCTGTCTTTTATGCTGAGAAATTCATATACAAAATTTGGTTCAGATAGAAAATGTTCGAGTTATCGCACCATGCGTAAAGTGTCTACAGACAGACAGAGACAGACGGACTGACGGACGGACCAACGACGAGTGGTCAATCCGGACAACGACACTATGTTTACCATACTATGGTATGGGTAAACATAAAAACGTTGTTAAATTATCAACAGGCACCGCCCCGGAGTCAATCTGTCAATTTGAGATCGATTCATAGCAATATAAAATTGATGTTCCTTAAGTTATAGGTCAGAAGTTACTGTTCTTTGTAATAATTATGCCTTCTTATCTGTTGGCCAAGACAAAGCTTTTTGTTTGATATAAGAATAGGACTCCTCACAAAAGACATTATCCAATTTTTGCATGGTAGAATCAGTTTCAGTACATTCTTAAATCGGATTTACACAGTTCCAACTTCAATGTTTATTTGTTTCTATACATACATGTAGTACACACATTCTAACAAACTTTTGTTCTGACAGCCAAGTATGCTTACCACTTTTAGTTGCTATACAAGTATATTCTATTGTAAAAAGACCCAACAACGGGTATAGGTATATCTTGGGTAATAAATTTGCATATGCATGTACTATCATGATCTATGTGCATATCACGATAAACTAGGGGTGCCACGATTAATCGTAAACTGTTGATAAAGCCGATAATCAATTACCATTTCCGTCGTCGATTAATCTGCGTTATTTATTTCGACGTTGGAAAATGCCGGTTATTGCAGGGTTATTGTTGAATACCCTGATTGTTTTACACAGTTTAATCTACAACCGAGGGGTTAACAACCTTTGATCATGTATCAAAGAGATTCCAACAACATGAGTACTTCTAATATATGTTGCAAACAGTCGGCAGTTCATTTGATGATGCGACATGGTTACTCTTCGGGTCATTGTATATTCTTCAAATTGGCGGCACTGAAGCTTTGAACTTATGCCGATGTCGTTATATATTTCTACAAGAAAGTTGGCACTATGTCTGGAAATTGGCTGACTGTCAATGAACTGAATGCACTCGCCCTTGAATCTCATTGTACCAAAGGGGAGTTGATTGACATTCTCTCGAAACCAGGGAACCTACAGCATTTTAATCAGTAATATTCTCCGCGGTGTCATTTGCAGCAACTATACTTTGCTTATATAAGTATACTTAGATGTTACTAGTACAGGCTATCACTTATTGTGTGGTGACTGCTGAATGAAATTGACTATTATCAAATACTTTTAATATTTAAAACTTGTTCTGAGTCCTGAAATTTGTGGGCAAGGGCCCACCTTTGTGATTGGGATCCACCTCTGGAACTTTGCTGAAACTTATAGTTTATGTAACATTAGATTCCCTTTTTTAGGAACCACCGTCAGTCCGTCGTGCATTCCTAATTTTATATTGCTTATATGTTTCGCTATTAAATTAATCGCTATGTTCGTTCCAATGAACTCACAAATATTATAACCATGACATCGCTGAAAACTGTGTTTGTATTGAATACATTGTTCTCATTAGTCATTAACATAAAAATTACAACAGCCGATGTCTCAAACAAGCAGTGATTGCAGTTAACCCACACCCATCCAATATGGCAATATACCAATAACTTGATATTGGAGGGCGTTATGGTTTATTAACGGCTCAACAGAAATGATCAACAGCTCGAGGGGTTCATTAAAGGCCCGAGATGAAGTCGAGGGCCGTTAATGGCCCAAGGGCTGTTAATCATTTCTGGAGGGCCGTTAATAAACCTAAGTCAACGCCCGACAAAATCATGTTATTACTATTATTATCACTCTCTGAATGAAACCCAACTAGAACATAGATGAGTGAGTAAGCAGCAATATGTCAACTGAAATAATAACAATTCAAACCATGTGTCATCTGTTTGTTGTCAAACAAATTGTCACGCGACTAATTAATATTATTTACCATGAAAATAGGGCCATATCTAAGGAAAATTCAGTCCGAAATATAATTTATTCCATTTGTTAGATAACACTTACTCACCTTGAATGTGTTGTTGGTCTGTTATTACATCTACTACAGTAAAATATCCGTTTTATTCGTAATAATATACTACTGTTTTAACAGAAATTAGGTTGCGTTTGATTAGATTCCTAGCAAATCGCAACCCGGAAGCGGGCCATTAATATTGTTAACACATAACTTCCTGTTTCCTAGCAAATCGCAACCCGGAAGCGGGCCATTAATATTGTTAACGCATAACTTCCGGTTTGATGCCGGGCGTTATGGCTTGTTACCGTTCGGGTAAAATACTGTTAATCTACTAGAGAACACCCTCTAAAGTGGTAATAATATATGTTATTAATTGGTTGTTTCCATACTGGCCGAGTTATGAGGCCGAGGTCTGTCGTATTGGCCTGAGGCCACAGGCCGAAGGCTAATACGACAGACCAAGTCTCATAACTCGGTCAATGTGGAAACAACAAATTAATAAGTATTTTATTAATTAGCAACAATGGCAATAATTGTTTCACAGGATGAATATATTAACATAGATGTACCATTGTGTGTTTTATTAAATTAACAATTATTCCTGATTATTCCAGCAATTTTTATTCTTGTGAACTTTGTGAAGAACTTGCAGCGATTTCACAGTAATGTCAGTTTCCACTGGGAATGATTTTGACACAGATACATGTAGTTCATCCACGTACATGTATATTTACTCCCAAAAACAGTGACTGTCCGTAATTCATCCGAAATCAACTGCAATCTATCTTCCGTCGACCCAATATTCTTTGCCGGTAGAGCTAATAACGTATGACGTCATTTACGTTACCTTTACTTATTGGCCGCATTTTCTACTTATTGGCCGACTTTTTATTACTTATGACGCGGGCAACGTTCTACTTATTGCGACCGATAACCTATAGCTAATTAATATAGGCCATATTACGGAATACTTCCACTTTTGTTATTAATATTAGGTTCCGGTACGACTAATCGATAATAATTGATTATTGACGACCGATTATCGATAAACAAAATCAATAATCGGGGCACATCTGTGATATAAAACACCAAAACCACATATTGTTACACCCTAGCATTTTAGCTACTGCTTGACCGATGTTTTGTCTTCGTGTATGTGCGATATAGATCATTTATAAAATGGGACGGGGGCGCTGATGAGAAACAAGGAATCTTTTTTGAATGGCCTTATACCAGAAACATGCATGCTTCACGTTATTTTGGCCTAATCGTTTATCTTGTCTTGTGATTTTTGCTTAATATCATTTATCTTTAAAACATTTTCAATGATGATTTAATATCATGTCATAATCTTATTAAGTTCTTTTAATCAAGCGTCAAATTTATCGCTAAAACAAAATTAATACCGTATAAATATAATTACCAAGGTTATTATGCCAATCACTCTAATCTTATGAAATTAATTAAGTTTCACACCTGAGACAAGTCATCCTGGAATTATGGCCGGGGCGAGTTGTCTTCGCCCCGAGTTGTCTTTGGCCTGAGCCGTCCCATTCCCTCTGTTTCTATGCTAGCTGGCGCCACACCAATGTTTTATATCAAGGAATGGCAGCACTGTCAAAGTAACCCTAATGGGGTCCTTCTTGTAATGTTTTATACATACTGGTAGATGCATACCGTGTGCATTTCTGTATACATAAATGCACACCAGTCTCGAGTAGCACTTGTCACGTGACAGGGTCACTGTCGTAGTGTTTTCTACATAAATGCACACGTGAAAACATTGATATTTTTTGTAAGTTCATTTTCTTCCGTTCATTGATCCAACAACCATGGAGTTCTTTCAGTCCCTGTTTAATACCGGTACTACTATCAATATGCGACTGATGATCAATTTGATTGCAGTTTCGTCATTGTGATAAAACGATGCCTTTATCAGAAGTTCGGAAGAAAAATAGTCTGAATTGAAGCAGACGGCAATTATACGCGGCAACATTTCAATCTCTTGCCGACTGAGAGTGGTGTGCATTTATGTATACACAGTGTGCATTTATGTATAAAACGTTACAACAACGACCCCATTACTGCATTCGGCTAGCCAAAGGCAAAGTAATGAAACCAGATTTGCTCATTTAGAATTTTAATTATTAAGACCACAGGGGTTTGTCAGAATGATAGTAAATAAAAAATATAAGAGATATATAGATATATATAGATATATATAGATATATAAGTAATAAATAAAGAATAAGGTCGCAACTAGGGGATTAGCGATTGACGTCATTTTTTTTTATTTTTAGTATCACAAAAATTAGAAACATGAAAAAAACGTTTCGCTCGTGGCGCTCTCCATATTCATTGCTATTATGACTGTTATACATCAACGTGACCGCTGTGATTTACATTTAGCATGACATTGGCAATATCACCTTATGTTCTCTTTATATCACCGCAACGCCAGGTTTCATTTTCGAACCGTCCGCTGATTTCGTGGACACGCGACCATGTACATCCGTTGTAATTAGTTGGCGGTGTCAGGCAAAAATGTACACATATAATAAAAGGGCCGAGGAATCTGTGCGTTTGCATCCTGCTGTCCGAATATTACCGGGGCATGTTAATGTTAGTAACGATGTAACATTTAAAAGATTTAGGTCAAAATATTCGGACCACTGCTGCAAACAACTTCGTCGAAGAGTTGATCAAGTTTTACAGGACACCGTACCCAGCAGCGTGTCACCGAGGGCAGCCAACGCTTCGAAAATGAAACTTGCCGTTGCGGTGATTTAAAGAGAAAATAGGTCATGTAGTTAATGCGAAATTAAATTTCAGCCACATGCAGTCATATTGATGTATAATAGTCATAATAGCAATCTGTCTGAACTTCGATACAATCGATAACATTTTGGCTTTCCTATTTTCGAGGCAAAAAATTTATAAATACACATTTGTAGGTCAAATCACTAATCCCCTTGATTCAATCCTATACTCTTATTAGTATATTACTATTTATTATTACTACTATTTATTATTATTTGTATATATTTATTATTATTATTATTTATTATCATTCTGACAAACTCCTGTGTTAAGATGAAGAGATTGGTATAATACTTTTGATGTGCATTTTCCCACTTTTATCAACTATTGAGCTGCATCATGCAGTCCGAGATTAAGCTATTGCGCAGGAAATTAATTTCCATTTGTGTTTACTGTTTTTAGTGTTTACCTAAATTACCATGATTGGCATGAATCGCTCACCGTTTCTGCATAAATCATAATTAAATGTAGAATTTCAGTCAATTTACGAAATGTCATTCAAGTACCTGGTAAGAATGAAACCTCTTCTATTTCGTTGTCAGACATATTCAAAATTCCATTGTCATCGATGAAGATATCGTCAAAATAAACGAACTTTGTTAATAAAAATCACGCTTGACAGATTGATTTTCAGATCGATAAACAAGTCCGGAAGTTGTTGTGAAACCTGGGACAGATCCAGTCATTACTCGGGGTAGAAAGGAGCAGTCCAACAAAAACTCCGTCCTGTAAAAGCTAGTCTTGATTGACAGCCGTCTTGTTCCAATAGACGTCTGATAACAGCTGCGGCCATCTTAATTTAAGATTAAGCTCCGCCCCTCGACATCTACCGGCGCTTTGTTGGGATGACATTAACTAACACGAACACTGACTTCCGGGTTGATAACACGTTTTTCGAAAACAATGGATCTAAATTAAAAATCAAGATTAAATCTACTTGAAAACGAAATGACACAAGACTAAATCATAAAATTTAACATCATTGAGTAAAAGCACAAGAAAAGAGAGTGCGCGCTCCGCATATCGAGATAAATCGATCGAATTGATGGATGCACGATATTGGGCAATAAATTATAAACTGACTCAGTTACTGAATTCACTAGTCCAACAAATTAGACTATTCGGATTAATACATATTTTTATATTTGGACATTTACGATTGTATTACTCCTTAAATGGTCCATAAATGTCCAAATATTAAAATTCCAATTAATCCGAAAGTCTAATTTGTTGGACTACTGAATTCACTAACTAACGGATCACAAAATCTATTTGTTATTGTAGGGCCATTAATGCCCTATTCTATATCTGATGACTGTTGGACATGAAGATTAGGCAAGTTTTTATCACTTTATTTCACCAATCGACTTTCAATCAATACTTTCTCATATGTCCTGTCCATCTATTTGTTTACTTGTTTGTCTGTTTTATCTAAATTACTCTACCTGTGAAGGTGACTTGATTGTCAATAAACTTATCTTTACATATATGATAGGCCAATAGATATATATCTGTGTTGATTCGTTACGGTATTTAACGTACAAGTCATATTTATAGCTCTAGCCTCTATTAGTTGGGTTGTACATATATGCTAAATATGTTGATGTTCTTTGTTGGTTCTTTCGGTTGATGTTATTTCACGGTGTCTGTATCGTCCAGATGATCAATTTCATTATTGTCAACTCAGTCTTGAAAAAATGCATATTTCTATTGAGACTTATTTGCTATTATTGCACAAATTATTAAATATTGAAAACAAATATACATTTGGTCAAAATTAATTATGAGCATTGAGCAGAGCCTGGTTGAAATGCTACGGTGTGGCGAATCATACTCGTCTGCGAGCGACGGTCAGAACTGATGCTATATATGCATGGTTCTATTAATGGTTTGTATTTTGATGAGGTAAACTGCTCGTAACCTCCATTGTAGACAATTTCACACCAGGTTCTATTCATAAACAAATTAGAAATTTGGCATAAGGATTCAGGAACTGTAGTAAACAAATGTCTGTCCAAATGACTAGATCATTGAGACTCGGGCAGACATATACGTGTAATCCAATGTTAATAATGTAATGAGGCAGCATGTTTAACACAACCTTTATTATTAAACATTATAAAGCTAACATATTAAAGACATATTATGGACTTGTTCGGGCACGTGAAACTGATAAGTTAGTATTCAGGCACCATGCCAACTGGGAGAATGTAGTATTCTACTATCAGAGGCTCAGAGCCAAAAATCTGAAACAAATCGACCGTACCACTCCATTGAAAACATCGCCTGAACTACGCTCAAATGTAAATATTTATGACTAGATTCGGGATGCAACTATCAACGATAAATTTACAAAAATGATTCCGCCAACGAAAGTCACTGCATTTCAATAATATATAAGAATGACGGTGTGTGTTGTGAATTTGGAAATAATATTTGTAAAAAGTAACTAAGTACTTTGAGGAAGATTATTCACCATTTCTATTTGGTCACCCTACTGGAGTGTTTCACATCACTTTAAAATTTAAAGAAATATGGTCGAAATGCAAATGAAAGAAATAATGTTGAATGAGGCCAGAAAATAAAGATGCTTTGTTTCCATGCATCGACCGACCCTAAAAAATAACCCGCCGACCATAAAGTGTTTATTGATATTTGGAGAAAAAAATTTCAAAATTTTTTATTTCTGTTTTTACGACTAATGCTCATAAATATTGATGATTATTAGTGTACAAAACACATGGCTTCTAATAACATATCCCTGTGAAAAGTGACGTGAAGTGTGTGATGGGTTGTGGGTTGATGGGCATGAATTTTGCAATTTTAATTTTATGAGAGTGGATCCCATGCCTGGCTGGTTTACCTGTATGCCTTGTTTCGGACTTATGGAACATACTCTTGGGTTCCAAATAAACATGCATGCATATTTGTTATTTTATTTGGAAATCTGCCCCTGCATAGTGGTTATTTGGGCAGCCCTGGGAATTAAGGAAAGTTTGCCTAGGTGAAAGAAATCAGCCTAGGAAAAAACAGATTTTACCTAGGCAATTTTCCAACAATATTGCCATCTCAAATAAATATGATTCAATAATAACCTGAAATGCTTAGTTATTTTGGAGAAAATTTCCAGGCCACTACTCATCATATATATACATTCCACAAAGCATCTCCAAAACTAGTGCCCTTATGGGTAGCTAGTTAATGGCCCAGTACCATGGAATCAATTTTAGGACAATATATGTAAATAGTGATTTAAGGAAGTCATTTTGGCTAAAGAGGTTCTATTTCTGATAGACACAAATCAATTTTAGTAACCCAATGAACTTGTTTTACCTAGGCAATATAATTTCCTAGGCAAACTTATTTTGCCTCTGCTTTTACCTAGGCATTGCCTATTGCCTAGGTCAATTCCCAGGGCTGTTTGGGTCTGCAAGTTTATTAATTTTGAGGCTATGCAAATTGAAAACAGCACAAACTCAAGATTTGTATATGATTCTGATACCAAATTGATGAGCTTATAACTTTATGCATGTACAAGTTCAAGTATATTGCATACATGTGAACATTTAAATATTGAATAAACACCACATGACACATATTTTGTTGATTACCATGTGTGATTGCTTGGCCTATATTGCATGTACTATACAAATAATTGTTTATTAATAGTTGATGTTTTGCTCAGTTTCCCCTGTGGTATTTTTTGGGTCTGCACTGTTATTAACTTGCAATGGAATCCCCCCCTGCACTTTTATTTGGAGCCCGAGAGTACAGATAGGAACACTATCAACAATCATGGTGGTGTGTATCTGTACAGTAATGCCATAAGTAATTGACTCTATCTACAGCAGAGTTATGGGTAACTTTTCAGGATTTAGTACTTAGGGCATTACTGTAAGTATATATACATGTATAGAGGTTATCACCACATATGGTAGGGGTACAGCTACTGTTTCCAAAAACCAGGCATGCTAGGTTGGGTGTACTGGCTACCTCCAGACAATGGGATGTAGTCGTCACAATACAAGTACAGTATTATAGTCGTGTCATGGGTAAAATTATAAAAAATTAGTGACATCAATTTCGTACCAAGTTGATAGCCAACTTTAGGAAAATGTGGTATGTGAATATTAAATAAAAAACATTCTTAAGTATGAAGTACCGGTAAGTTTGATCTTTCATCAATCATAATGTATATTTCCACTGTGTTTATAATCAAGCAATACTTTTCCCACAACACAAGTTGGCATTTTATGTCTCTTCAGTCGAGGTGATTCAATATTTCTGCAGCTGGATAAAAAATATCAAAATAAAATAGAAAAAAAAATCCCTACCTACCTACAGCCCTCTTTATTCAGATTGTTTGGCTTCGGCAATACACTACGGCAACAGTATGCAGTGGCCTAGTTTGCTTCAGCAAATTGCTTCGGTATTGAATGCTGATTGCCGTAGGCAATTATGAAGGCTGTACCTACCCTAATTTTTTCGCTCCATTATCGGAAATATACTCTTTTTTTTTTTTGCCTGACAAATATATTTGTGTTTAAAGAATACAAAAAATGTCAATATAATTTAATATATAGATAATTAAATAAAATAATATATATTGAATTAGTTAAAAATAAATTAACAATTTAACATGCTGACCAGTTAACACAATTAGTGACAGTAATCATTATTTCATTATTTAGGATCCATTGAATGAGACTGCACTTGTCTTCAGTTGTTCAGTGATCAACAATCAGCAGAAAAATTTAATCTTTAAAAAATAAGTTAAAATAGTAATTTTGGGTTCTTAAATACGTTCCACATACCGCAGAAAAGAGATTTTTTTCACCTACATGGTGTTACTAAAATAATCTTTAGGAACTCCATATTAAGGTTGATTTAATGAACTTTATGAAGCTATGGGGGGGGGGGGTAAAATAATATAAATTGCAACAAAAATGGTAAATAAAATAAATTTCATATGATTTGAGTGAATAGCATATACCACTCACACACTGACTCAAGTAACCAAACATTCGTCACAATCAGAGATGGACATGTATGTCCTTTTGTAGCCATAAACACATTTTCAACCGTTGAACTTGACCACCGGGGTTGCTGGGTGCACGGAAATCTTCCGAAATTGGTTGGCCCATAATGTTTTATAAGTGCAATCTAAGTCGTTCTAGCTGAAAATGTGTTTTAACATTTGTAAGTCATATCCATATAATTGAGCGTCTTACTGTATAGTATTATTCAATAAATTTGACAGTTTGTGCTATAATTCGTTAACAATTGCAACAACTTGCTCGTAAAAATTTAAAATGGTGAAGTTTGTTTACCACGTTGGATAGGTCAAGGGTCATTGGCGAAAGGTCGAGGTCACTAGCTGTTCCCTGACGCCTAAAGTGTATGCTTGGCGTCAGGTAAGCCCTGGTTAGTAAAAGCCAGCTTTGGTCACTAGGACGTAACAACTACAGATACAGACAGATACAGAACTCCAGCTTTCCATCCAAGTAATTAATTAATATTCGGATCTACCTAGCATGAGATCGACGAGGGTCCATGTAATCAGACTAGGATCATCCCGGCCCTCAGCCACGTACAATGCCTAAAAAATAAATAATTAATTTAGTATGTATATATAAAAAAGGAGCTACATCTAAAATAATCATTGGTTGAATGCAAAAATTCGAGAAGGATGGTGTCCAATCTGGCCGCGGGACACACTATATGTTATTATTAAAGTAAACTGAGGCCGATCGAGGTGCGATGTAACTGGTGCGCATTCAAGCCGCATTGTCGCGTTTTCTACTCTATTTCTCAATGGATATGAATGGATTTGGAAAAGCATGTCCGTATTGGGCTATGCAATACATAACGTTTGAAATAAAAAAAAAATCACAAATTTGTTAATTTTATTGAACGTTTTCGTTCTGAAACACATGCACTAAAATAAAAGTGTTTACAAGCTGATTGGTTTAAGCGGCATAATTAGCTTTATACATGTGTGAATTGTATAGCAATTTTAAAAGTCTTTTTAATAGGTTATTATATATGTAGTTTGTGTCAATAATGACACAATAATGTACAACTTCTAGACGGTCTTTTCAATAAGAATTGCCTACATCATTAGAAATACAAATTGGACAATTATATAATAACAACACGGTTCATGAATGCACGTATGCCACACGTAAAATGTTCAGCATACACATTTCGTTGATTGCGGCTATTTGATATACGGTAGCTTCCCTAGTCGAATTTTTCAAAATCAATAAGACAGACATGTATGCAGAATTGTGATAAGCAGAAGCTTAGTGTGTCATACCGTATATACTGTTTAGAGAGTATTCAATTCACAATGTTTCCAACGAAGAAGAGACGACTGTCAAAATTCTTGTGTATACGACCTCCAGCTTGATTGTATGTTGATTAATCAATAAATATTGCAACTAAAAGTGGTATGGATGTTCTACGCTGTACGTCTTACTGCGTGATATATGAATGTTTGGACAAAGACCGTTACCGTACCAAAATCAACATTCAATCAATTCTAAAACGACTTTTTTTGCGTATTTCCAACATGCACGGCCTATAACTCAGGCACAATTTCTCGGGCCAACACCATATTCGAACTTGACATGCATGTGTCGACATGTGATTAAACCACATACCAAGTTTGTACTCGAATGAAAAACGAATATGGCCTACTAAAGTTATCACCCGGAAACCAAAAATGTTGATGGCTGGACAGACAGAGATATCGAGTGGACGGACGGACTGATTACCTGTTATACCAATTACCGTTTTGTTTTTCATCGGATACATAGAAAGCATGCAATCAACAGTAAAACATGCACATTATATAAAAACGATTCGAGAATGCACCACATAATTCCTCACGGTGTATTATATACATGTAACGGGCAGATTGGAGATATTTCGTATTCTAATCCTTTGTATACTAACTGGATTATCCCAGACAGTTAAAAGGGTACATCGGAATGGTCTGCATGTGTTATTGCAAACTCCATGCAGAGTTTACCTTCCTTGATGACTCGGAAGTATGACTGGTGCTCTCCGGTAGAGATTGGTGTTATTGGTTTGCAGGGATCCACGTATATAGGTAATATAAGCAGACGACAGATACATAAAACTACAGAAGGAGCCCTAATTATTGAGGGAATTGTTTAGATAATATGGTCCTTTGTTGAACTTATTATATGAACATTTCCAATGGGATAATTACTGATCAATGATGCGCATAAAACGGGTTAAAGGAACACAGTGTGTTCGCCATGTGCACATGTCGTCGGTGGGCTTCTAAAAGGTCGTACCTGCCATTTTGGCGCGAAACTTTTATTGCATTTTCGGAATCTACGGGTTCCATTACATACGTTCCTGAGATAACTTGTCAATATTCCATGTATAAATGCAATTTTTCGATGTTTATCAGGGAAATTGGTATCCTAAAATGTCGTATATGGGTTCCCCGCGAAAAGTTTTCGTTAATTTTAAAATGTCGTAATGTTTATTTTGAATCTGTTCCGGATAGGATAATTCTGATTGGATTGTTAAGAATTTCCCGATGGCACAGCTGGATGGCATACTCCTTATCTCCTTATCCTTAGTGAAAGAGACTAACGGAGCCAAGATTTAAATTTTTAACTTATAAAGAGTCGTAGAACACAATCAAATCATGTTTTCTCGTCAACTAGAAGATAATTGAACATGAAATTGTTATATAAAGTGTTATTGTGCACAGTTATTGGCAGATACCAATTATATAGTTCCAGAGATAAATAGTTTTTGTGTCTCCTGAACAATTTGATTTTCCTGAGGTACGACATTTATATATAGGCCTACCAACGATGTGCAAAATAGAAGAAAAAAATCTGTAAAAACTCCACTATATATAGATCACGAACGTGGAGAAATAGATCATCTGTGTTCTTATTATTTATTGAGTTCTACAATAACGAAATTTCAAGTGTTGAAAACATTGTTATGTTTAAACAACATCTTTACAGATATCTTCAACAAACATCGCTAATTGCGTAGTAAATTAAAATATTTTAGTCTAAATATATTATTTTAAGAATATTTTTCAGTGACCTTTTCCAATGTTTAAATGTTAAGTTTTTATTAAAGGTAGTCAATCCGATAAGACGGTCCCTATAATTACAACAAAATAATACTTATCAACATGTCGTTCAACGAAATGGCCGTAGTATCACTTGATTATCACACAATTTGGTCGTATTACCACTTGATTTTATAGTTATTCATCTTCATCCGCAATTTTGCCGAGACCGTCGCCTTGACGATTTATCCCAGGCCACAAATAAGTACATATCTCAAGAAATAACAAATTTAAAAACTCGATATCTGATAACTTCGAGCTTTGACGGGCGGGTTCTTCGACTCGAATCAAATATTTTTAACGCCCCGTATTTAGGGAGCGTTAATCGGATTATGTATCTTTGAACTTTGGTATCTTATTGAACTGATCGGCTATTCGTTGGTAATACCAATATAACTGTAATGTTTGGATATGCGAAATTTAAGAACAAAATCGATCTATTTTGATTGTAGATGTTGGTGATAGTTGTTCTGACAGACTTTTCTAAAATCTCATTTCACATGAACCCACTTTGAAGGAATATTGTGTCCCTTTAAGTTTTCACACAGTGTATACTATTCAACATGGCATACACCCACTTCGCCTTTGGTACTATAACACATATACAAACCAATAGCATATACTTCAAGTTTCCTTCGACCTAGCCAGCCAGTTGCGTCTGATCCGTAGTGCCAAACCATTTTATGATGTTGCAACATTTACTGAAATGAACGTGCACATTTCTTTCCACCAGTATAATCCGTGCATTTCTTGGAATCATTATGACGAAACAACCGCCCAGAGACGTGACGACAGGGAGGGGGGTTGGGGTGGCTCACCCCCCCCCCCAACTTTGGTCCAAATTTTCAACAGTTGGAAATTTCATACCTGCCAAAACATTAGTTGGAAATTTAAAACCAACAATAGGTTGAAAATGTTCTTGTAGTCTGATTTTCAAACAATATATAGGGGGAATACAAATTTTTTGGACCAATATTTGCATATTTTCCTATTTGTTGTCAAAATTTTGGACTGAAATGGTCATCATGTTTGAAATTTTCCAACCTTAGAGGGGTGACAGGTTGGAAATTTCCAACAGGTTGGAAATTTCCAACACTTGGAAATATTGTGTCCTGGTCCCTACCCCCGTGGCCAGTCAAAAACTGCTAGTTAATTTAAGAAAACAATATATTGTCATACATTTGGTGAACATTGTCATTGGAATTGTCATCAGTTGGAAATTTTCCAACCTAAGTGGGGGTGTCAGGTTTGGAAATTTTCGACTCTAGGAAGGCTTGAGGCCAGTCTAGATGCTAGGATTTTGCGATTTTCTTGTTTAGATTTCAAAATTTTCGCACACCGGGCCGAGGCATGGTCGGCCCGGTGTGTCATTGTCCCTCCCCCGTGGCCAATACAATACTGCTGATTAGTTTAACAATATTTTACTACATTTTGTCAAACTTGTGGACTGAAATGATCATCAGTTGGAGAATTTTCCAACCTGTGGGGGAGTATGGAGTTTGAAATTTCCATCACTATAGGAAAGCTTCAGTTCAGGCCAGGCTAGATGCTAGGATTTGCGATTTTCTTGTATAGTTTTCAAAATTTTCTCACACCGGGCTGAACAACCATGGTCGGCCCGGTGTGTCCTGGTCTCTTGTCATATCCGTGTGCATTTGTCTGGAATTAGACCACTAGATGTTAGGATTTATGCAATTTTCAGGTTAAAATATGTGAATGTTCTCACACCGGGAATATAGAACCATGGTTTATGGATATACAGGATATTAATTAGGCCTGAGCACAGAGGTGCAAGGGGGAGGGTGCAAATGGAATTATTCAAAACTTGTGTTTTGTCTGATTTTAATTCAAGGGGGGGGGGGGGGGGTGCAGTTAGAATTTCCTAATGTGGTCACACCCCCGACAGAACTAGCCACGTCCCTGCTGAACCGCCGAATCAACAAAATAATTAATTCAGGCCCATAGTCATTCAAACTTCAACATAACACATATTGATGATCACAAAACACCGAGCGAGTCGTGTCTATAACGCATTGTTCACACAGTATATTGACAGACAGAAATATCATATTACCACCCGCCTGACATATTGAAACAACCGAATACCGTCCAACATTTCTTATTATGCCATATATAATATATACATGTATACCTGTACTGAAATATATTGTATATTATATCCATATATATCTGTAATGTCTTAATTTGACGATCAGAATAAACTAATTGAATTGAATTGGAAGGTTAGATGCAGCGCAGAGATATGTTTCTTGGTTGCCGGGGGGGGGGGGGGGGGGGGGTATGCAGTTTTTTTCCAGACACAACTCGCGGGTGGGTGGGTGGCTGTGTCGGGGCCGAAAAAATTGAGAAATGCATTTTTTTCCTACACTGAAATGTACTCATTTTGTCCTTTATGGGAAGCCAAATTGACATTTAATAAATAATTGGGCTTAAGCGAAATAAGTATTCTCTAATTGCACTTAAGCACAATAAGGGAAGATGTAATTGAACTTAAGCGCAATAAGAAAATATCTAATTGTGCTTTAGCACAATAAGGAATATCTTATTGCGCTTAAGGAATATCTTATTGTGCTTAAGTGCAATAATGAATCTCTAATTGCATGCACTTAAGTGAAATATAAGGAATAATCGTTTAAGCGCAATAAGGAATTTTGAAATCTGAACAAGAAAATCGCAAAATCCTAACATCTAGACTACCTTCAAGTCTTCTTAGAGTTGGAAATTTCAAACCTGACACCCCCCCCCCCCCCCCCCCCCCCCCCCACTTAGGTTGGAAATTTTTCAACTGATGACAATTCCAATGGCAAAGTTGACCAATTGTATGACAATATTGTTTTCTTAAATTAACTAGAAGTTTTTGACTGGCCACGGGGGAGGGACCAGGACACCTGTCACCCCCACTAAGGTTGGAAAATTTCCAACTGATGACCATTTCTGTCAAAATTTTTGACAAAAAATAGGAACATATGCAAATTTGGTCGAAAAACAATAAATTCCCCCCAATAAATTGTTTTTACCTGAAATTAGGAATTTCCAACTATTGAAAATATAGCTCTCTGCTGGGGGGGGGGGGTGAGACACACCCACACCCCCCTCTAGCCACATTCCTGCACATAGTGTATATGTCACCAGTGACGAATAAGCGCGTGCTTCCCGCCAACTTGGCAGCGCGCTAACAAAATTACTTTACAAAAAGTTTACATTGATTAGGCGGATTAATACTATTTTGAAAAGCCGCCCATGACACAAAAACCAGACATCGCAAAATTATTGATTTGTTCATTAAAGTTAAATTATTGTCCAACTTCGTTACTAACGAAAATAGACACACAAACAACGAGGAAAATTGGGGGACTATATTTTTCGTCACAATCCTGAGCGCGCAATACTGTCGTATATATACGGGCTATGAAGCGTCTCAGCCAACGTTGTAAATGCATGTACGTATTGTTAAGCTTCTTTTAAGGATTTTGTTTTGTTAAAAAGGCAAAAAGCTCTAGTTTTTTCATGTGATATACAGATCTTCAACTCGTTATGTTGGGATATCAAATTTTATGAAACTCGTTTCATAAAATCTTATATCCCAAGTTACCTCTATATATATACTATCTAAGATGCCCAGGCGACGACGTAACCATCGCGGGTTGTTTATGTGGAGGAAACAAGAAAATGACTCACCTGAGTGCATGGTGTCAAAAAGTTAGTTTAAAGAGAAAGATATTTGTGCACCCAAATGTAATTAATGGTGCATTCACACTGAAAAAAATGTCTCCACGATAACGTCAACCATCGTGGGATATAATAGTCGAGCCAGGCTCCCCACAAATAGAAAATGGTAATAAATTGGTGGGCAAATTCTACAAATATTTTGTCTGGAAGCTAATAATCTGAATTTTATGTCAGTGCTGGGACACACTGGGGCAGTGTAGCCGAGTGTGCAAAATGTGTTTCCATGGCAACGGAGGGTGTTTTTGGCCGGTATAACACATATGCTTATAATGGTTTATAACTAGAAAGTGTTATGCAGTAACTATATCTTGGCATTGATATGGGGTGCTATACCCTTGGCGGGCTTTCTTTTGACACTGGATATTTCACCTCTAGATGTCAAGGTCATATACTTTATAATATACACAGAAGCACGATAACTTGGGCAATATCTTATTTTGACCCATTTTGGAAAATGGTCACCAAAGTTTAAAGGTCGAAATCTCATGACGGACTTGCCGGTTGCAATAATAACGCAGTTCTCCATGTAGCCTATACGCTGTAAATTATTTCTGAGTAAAGAAAACGTATTCAAAACTGATTTATAAACTCAGTGGGTAGAAAATGTACGACCCGATAAAAAGCTAATATTTTGGTCAATGACCTTGACCTCTAGAGATGAAATCTCCCGTGCCAAATGAAAGCCCACCAATGGTAGCACCCCATATCAATGGAAAGATAGATAGACTTATACTGCTTTAAACTTTCTAGTTATTTGTTAACCATTATAGGCATATTTGTTATACCGGCCAAAAAATCCGTTGCCATGGAAACACAAATTTTGCATACTAAGCTACACTGCCCCAGTGTGCCCCAGCACCGAAATAAACTGCAGATTATAAGCTTCAGAAAAATGTTGATAGAATTTGCCAACCAAAATGGTACCATTTTCGGTCCTGGCTCATATATTGCATGAATCCGGTACATTTTTCCTCCACTAGGTATTTTGTAACAGTGTTACAAGTGTTACAAATGTTACAATTGTTCCGTTAGAGTATAATCCATAAGACAAAATACAAACCTGGATGCGAAACTCAAGGTTGACTCGTTCAGGAGTATATAGTTCACTTGTGAATTGTTTAAATAAAAGCTGTTTGGTAATCATATATCTCAACAATACCTGCACATTAATGAATAGGAATCTAATTTACAACTTTAATAGAGACCTTTTATTAAAATGTGTTGACTAATAAAACACATATTTATTCATTCACTCCTTTCAAAATAACTAAATATATATAGAAATCCTGTATTCTATACTTGTATTACCACAAAAAAAAAAAAACAACAACACTATACTCCAAATGAATTCATTCCATGCAATGTTCATTTTAGTCCATTCAGTTTTGAAAGAACTAACTCACGGCGGAAGGTACGTTTCCCCACACATCACGATTGTACGTTCCTATATATATATGTGTCCACGTTTTTATAAAAAATAAACCTAATACTATATAGTATACATACTACCAAAACCCCCAAGTCCATCACCACAACCATGCAGCACTATACTGTTACTATTGGCGTTATAATACTACTATATTTAAGTGTTGCTTGTGATTGCGCTAACCCATGACCACCAATGTTATCTTCCACCAATGGTTCACAACCTCCTCAACATCATTGTCGTGTGCATCATTGAGTTTTTATACCCGAAGCCCTTTTCCCAGAACATATGTCTTTCCATCCATCCCCACTATTTGTTGTGTTCTTGTACTCTCCATTTAGATTGCTAGTGGCACATCCGGGGATATTCAGTTTGTACCACCAACCGCCATGGCACCTGGTAGGGCATGGGTCAGCTGAACCTTGAGTTTTGTCGAAAGTGCTAAATGGCAACCCATCGTGGTAATTCATTGAGTCTCCAGAAGAAGTGGGGCTGCTGTACCCGCTAACTCGAAGAATGAAGTTGTTTGATTCGTCATCGATGCTAAAATAAGAGTATCTAACATTGGCATCTGTTCCGTTAGCTGTTTTCAGTTTGACGTACAATTCGGTAGCATTGGGCGTGATTAGTTCAAATATCGACAGCAAGCCAAGCCAGTAATTGCCATCTGTTTTGACGCAACCAAATCCGCTGACGTAATCGACCCATCCACGGTAGAAATTGACGGTTTGATCTCGACGCTGTTGCATTACGGTCCAGCCGCGCCATCAGCGGTCATGTCACAGACCACGTTCATTTCGATTGACCCGTCTGGGCTGATCGAGTACAAGCCGTCTGTGGAGAATCCGGATTCCAGCAGAGATTTGCAATCTGAGAAGACACAAAACACGTTCATGTGTATTTTGGAAAGAACATTCCAGAACTCCCCAGTTAAGACTGATCAATGGGGGTATATATATTTCTTAGAATAGAGTACCGGTATTTTCTAACACATTGTGTGTGGATGTGTATTTGAGAGAATGCTATCTATGCACTGGTGGATTTTTGGAGGAGGTCTTCTTTGAATATTTAAAAATATTATGATATAACGCATTTCTCTCGTTCTCCTGTAAGGTATACAACAATCTTCGAAGCAGTTTTAATCTTGGCAGTTAAAATCGTCATTCACAAACACCGACAGGAAGACAACGCGGTCCACGTGAGTAGGATATCCCGACATTCATATTGCGGATCATAGTGATGTTATATATATGGGATCTAATATGGTTACGAGACTATGTTCCGTGATACAATCGGATCAGTGTCCCGTATAGATATCGACGGGACTATATATGTTCCATGATACCTTACTCGTATTTAAATTCCCGCAGTACTATTTTTCACTCAGTTTTGAATTCGCGCACTTTAAAGGCACGTGAGGCCTTAGTTGTCGAAAATATTCATATTTGCTCCAATCACCGTAAACATTAAAACATTAAAACGCATACAATTTCGTTCATATATACCATGACCATGGCGTAAACAGCATGTTATCATAAAGATTTACTATATTTTACCTAAGCAAGAGCCTGATTGTGTTACAGAAGACAGCACAATGCTGCTGGCTAATCACACACAAATGGCATAAACGCTCTTTGGTCGTTCCATATCAGGAATTCACCAACAAAGAACGCTCTTTATGTTTACCATCATAATATAAACAAACACCAGAAAAGTTACTTTTTATGGTTTTGTTTACATAACAATGGTCAAAGATATGACAATAACATACTGTTTATGCGATATTTCTTATTTGTATACGGACAAAGTCTGTCTACATTTTGTTGTTCTTTCTGTTTGTGGCGGTTTTTGACGGGTGGAAATATTTTCACAGGATACCCACCGCCAAGGCCAACCGTACCTTTAAATTCGCGCACCTATCTGCGCGAATTCAAATCTGACAAATATATTTTCGTAAAAGTCTTGGATCTCTTGACAGTTTCAGTTCTTAGTCGTTTCTAACATTTATATATTAAACACGATCACAGTGTATTTACATCGTGTAAAACATAACTATACATCATCAATTTGTTGCGATGATGGATGTTTATTTGCTCCAAATAATGACTCTGATATTGAAATAGTTACGGACTGGAAATCAATGCAATGAACTCGAAAACAGAATACCATAACCGCGAAGGCAATTGACTTCAGAAAAATCAACACATGGTTGCGGGTTGTGATGACATTGCTAACCCAGACTGTATGGTCACGATGTCACTCCAGTGTGGTGAATGGTGAAGGTGGGGAGCGTGCTTTCATGCACATGCGATCTAGAATATGTGCATTTTGTGTGCCGTATAGATATCGACATTTTCAACAATGTGCACGGGAAACAGCACATGTCAGTGCCGGTATACCAGCGATGACCATTAGGCTTTACTGGCAGACAGCATGATGCCGGCATAAACATTTTATTGAATGCACATCTATACTATATATTTTGAGACTTCCGTATATATGTGTGTGTGTACTTTATAGAATCGAAACCGGCTGGCTCGATTGAGTTCAAACTTCCCATCTAAGGGTAAAAACCCACGAACACCGTAGTTGTCGCGTTTTGGAGAAGCTCTGAGCACCCTTTATCAACTCCCAAATCACCACAAATGCACGGCGGGGGTTAATCAAGTGATAATTTAATGAGCGTTTGTTTTTTGACGCATCGCTATAAAGAGCGTCTGTTTACCATTCAACGTTATTAGCATATGCAGATAGATATATACGGGAACATTGAGTGGTTTCCTATGCGGGGAGATTTATTGGATGCCATAGTACTCTTACAACATCATTGTTATAGTATGTATGACACTTAGGTCAGGGCTTGGGGGGGGGGAGGGGTAGTTATAGGCATAATGCTTCTCAGAAATCCCGGTTACAAACCAACACTCACAATTTCGTATTTACGCAAACGTATACGGGAACAAGTGCTTTCCCAATTTTAGAACGCAACACATGATACCAAACACAATTACGTCGCGTTGGTGATGGCGTTCACGACGGGATTAATTGACTGTCCGCTCTTTGCGAGGATGGGGTTCACGACGGGATTAACTTTGCGGGGACTATTGACCATCTCGTAAGGGTGGACAACCTCTGTCAGGGGCTGCTCAATGGCCACGGGCAGGTTAAAAAAAATCATACCTCTTCTGGGTCTGGGCGTGTATAGACATGAGCGTGTTGTGTTCCTAAGAACGCGGAGCGTGTTGTGTTCCTAAGAACGCGGATCGGGTAAGTTTTTCCGCCCTAGGTGAGCTCAAACTTCGTATATAAGTGTAAAAACACACGGGGATCGTCGACGTCGCATTGTGTGAAACATTCTTATGTCTGTCGTTCCTAGGAACGGGGGAATTTTTCATCGGGTCAGTCTTAACCTTCAAACGGGTTCCCACAAATTATATATTGTGACCCCGACATGATCAATTCAAGGTCAAATCGGGTAAAATATTGAAAAACCCAATATTAACTCATTGAAAAACACAAACAAAACATAAAACATTGTCATGTTTCTGACCAAGCACGCCAGTGGCGGGCTAACCTGCTATAATTTATATAATGTAATATCCACTCAATACCGAAATACATGTTTTATGCACTACATATGGATAACGATCATAACGTCTGATGGCACACCATTAATCGTATACAGTTGGCCAATATTGGCTGCCAGCACGATACAATTGTCATTATGTTGCCATTATAGGTTGCCGGGACCGACTGACTATTAGCATGCATGCACTGCCGGCAATTACCATTAAAAGTACTCAATCCGATAAAACTCCTCTCAATTACTATTTCAATGGCTTCGGGGGTCAAAAATATTTGATTCGAGTCGAGGAAGTCACCCATCAAAGCTCAGATTTGTTAGATATCGATTTTAGAAATCTATTATTTTTCATTATCGGGAATACTTTCTGGCCCAGAACACAGTCAAAATTGCGTTATTATTACCACTTGATTTTAGAGTTATCCATCCTTGTCTGTTTGAATAGTGTTTTGATGTACACATCTCGAGCAGGTTACGGAATTTACGGCAATTATTAGTACTCATCTCGAGCAAATAACAATTTTCAAAAATCAATATCTAATAACTCTGAGCTTTGTTTGATGGGTTCCTCGACTCGAATCAAATATTTTTTACCCCCAAAGCCAAAGAAATAGTAATATAGGACCCTCTGATAGGATTGTTGTTGTTTGAATCTGTTGAGATGGGGACCCTCTGTTCGGATTGAGTACCTTTAATGTAAGATGGGCTATAATGTAAGGTATGTTTGTTAACCAGATGCTGCTGCGATACTCCGTTATGTTGAGAGGGGTCTTTTTTGTTCGTTATAATGTTTCTTGTTTAAATTCTTCATTCATGGTATTAGATTTAAGTGCTCATATTTTGCTACAAGTAATAGATGGTCGAGGGCACTCGAAAACGCGAGATGGTCATGCAAGGGCACTCGAAAAAAAGGGGAACTGAATTTTTTAAGGTACTCAATCCGATCAGACGGTCCCTATATCATCAAGTTACAACAACAATAACAAAAACAACATTTCTTCAAAATACGCTTTATTTATCAGAAACGATTAATTACAACAAAATAATGCTAACCATGCACTGTCAACTATGGTATAAAATTTCCCAAAACGTGTTATTTAACAGCATGTTGTTCAACGAAATATGGCCGTATTATCACTTGAGTATCACGAAATTTGGCCGCATTATACCCACTTGATTTCAGAGTTATCCATCTTCATCCGCAATTTTATCAGAGACCGTCGGTTTGACGACTTTTTTCCAGGCCACAAATAAGTACACATCTCGAGAAATAACTAATTGAAAAAATCGATATCTGATCACTCTGATCATTGATGTCCTCGACTCGAATGAATTATTTTTACATCCGAAGCCAATGAAATAGTAATTTGGGTGCGTTAGTTCAGAATATGGATCTTTAATTCACAGATTCTACAACCTGAGAATACAATCTTACAATCCATCTATTAGTCGGATTCCTTATGTCGAAAAAAATGGTCGCGCATTTTCGGAATGTTAAAAGCGATATGAGAACGGTTTCTCTACCACCAGTGTGTCATTTTTCAGAATATTTTAGTGGAAACAGGTTTGTGTGAGGCTTTTGTTTGTCTACCTATTTTTCTCGTCCACCTGGTAATAAAAAACATGCTATTACGCATAGCAAGTTCGGTAAGTGGCTTTCTTTGTTCCTGCATGGAAATCGAAAAACGGGGAGAGATCTTGCCACAAATTGCATAATTACATATCTTAATGTGGAATTTTATGATAAGATCATCAGATGAATTGTATTTATGACTGCATTTTCAATTTTCTTTCCCAAATATTAAGGTATTGTATATTCTTAAAATCAGCTACATCACAGATAGACGAACGTGAACAATCTACAAGGATATCTTGATCATATTTCACAAACAAAACTCCGATACATCGAATTTTGGTAAAGATATCGCAGTAAAGATAACCCTACCCCCACCCTCGCTGATTTCACGACAAGTCGGATTCCTTTGGTCGAAAAAAACGGTCGCTCAATTTCGGAATGTCAAACACGACAGAGTCTACCTGTGTCCAGTTGAAATTTTATTGGAAAAAAGTTTTTTTTGGACTGTTTTAAGAATTTAAAGAGCGTAATTTACTTATTGTACAAATATTAATCCCCATTTACTAACCTTCTGGTGGACTGTGCGAGTTGAAATTAACAAAACTATCAAATATTGCGGTCTACCTGTTTCCAGCCTGATATTTTAGTGGAAACAAATGTTTGGACGGTTTTAAGAATTTAAAGAGCGTTTCCTGGTTGTATAAAAATATTAACTAACACGATTAGCCTTATATAAATCATGAATTGTGCGAGTTGAAATTATGCACATATATCAAGTATGACTCTGAAATGTATTTTTGAGAATATTGGTGTCGTCAGATAAGTCTCCGTGGGTACAGTACTACAGTTGCGATCAAAATTTAACGTTGAACCCTATAGAGAGTTTGACAATTTACTCAAATGTTCACAGTAGTGGAACTTAATGGCTATCATACATGCATGGCTCTTACATGTAATCTAATGTAACTATGTGTGATTTTACAAAATTATCTTGCAATATAGTCAGGCCACCAGATACAGTAATTGATCAAAAAATGTGGTTCACATCAATCATATACATCACAATCACGTGCTTCAGTAATAATGTCCACTATTCTACAAATGTAATGTTTATCAAGACTAAAGTTTCAGGATGTCGTTTTAAATTGATTGATGGTGTTTTTTCATCAATTGACAAACTTAATGTTTATTGCCAGGATGAAGTACCGCATAATACGGAGTTGTGTGGTAACAAATCTGAAAGTCGTATTTATGTAAGTGTCAGTCACTGTTTGTTAAAATTGTTCGGTCATGTAGAATTTTTTTAATATTTTCATGCCAAGCTATGGTGCTTATGGATCATTCCGTTTTAGTATTAAATTTGGAGAAACCCGACCAACATATATGTAACAACTCATCTATGCCAATGATATGTTTAGCCTTACATGTGAATATGGTTTATTGTTTCAATTTTTAAACAATGTTATCAAGTCCATATGTATTGCTAAACATTGCTGGGCATAGATTATTTGTTGTTCTATCAATCCTGGTCGGGTTTATCCAAATTGGGAGTTGAAATTATGCTGATCTGATGATAAAGAAGACACTTTCTCAGTCCACTTAATACATCCCCCTGGATACAAGTTTAACATACTAAATTAACATCTTAGTCAACATAACAAATCACTCCCTCAAATCTTTTGCCACAAGAATAAAAATAAATTGTCAGTATAAATAGGCAAGACATCTCTGGACACTTTCTAAGAGAGAATTGATTTGCAAGAAGACATATATGTGCATTATGTGCTTGGTCTTATATATAAAGATGCAAGTGACAAAACTTAAAAAGACTTGCATATGAATGGGATAGAATAATAATGACACATACGCGTGTTGCCAATTTCACCATGTCTACTACAAAATTAAAAGTCATACATTCTATATTTATGTGCATGTGTGAGAACTGTGGGTCCTAACAAAAGCAATGACTTTGTTGTATTATTATATAGTGATAAAGTTTACTATAATTCTCTCATTTTGCGACACGTATACGTGCCTTTACTACATGGACGGACACTTGTCGATATTGTGGATTGTAGAGCATTGTTTATATTGTGAGGAGAGGGTTCAATATATCTTAGGCTGACATGATAATGGTGCGACAAGATCGCGAAGAGACAGGAAGTCGTGCATAGTGGTTTCGTGAATACAACTTATTGATACTAGCAAAGTTGAAGAACATAGTTGAGGGGACCCTTCCATCATCATTCATAATGTACCATGAATCCATCGGTTGTGAACAAACCATCGACTTATAGCTTAATGGATCGTTCTATTCTTGGGCTTTGGTGGCGATCAGCTGTAGTCGGGTGATATTGGTTACGTTCAAATGGTGACACATATATGAAACTGTACAAATTTGTGCCCCATGGGCCATTGATCATTATAAGATCGAGAAACTTAACCTAGGTAACTACCGGGAATTGACTGGAAATTGCAATTATAGCGTCGTAATTCAACGCCAGTGTTTGCATTTCCAACGCAGTTAATACCCAAATGTGAAATTTGAGATATACCTGACCACCAGAGTTATCCAAATGTCTTATTTAAGGTTAGCAACGGTTGCTAATCAAGTACCACAATGGTGTACTAATCATTCATTGGTAGGCAGTGTCTAATCACAAGGTTTGGTTATGTTCTCAAATTGGGCACATGTATGTCTAAAACTGTGCAGGCATGTTCTGCATAGGCCACTGATCATTATAAGATCGGGAGACTTTGCCACACGATAGCTCCTTAGTAACGGTTACTAAGCACATACTCGGAATTTGCAGGAAAATGCAATTATAGTTGATATCTATTTTACTCATTAAGCTCTACTTTAGTGGAAATCTGAATTTACTTGATATGTCACAGCTATACATGAAGTGTGAAGATTAATTGTGGTTAGAATATTGATGGTGAATGTTGGGTTTCAGTAGCTGTATACTGAAGTTCGCCAAATGTAACCGGCGTGGGAAGTGTGAAAGCCAAGCCTATACTGCTATTGTAAAGATCTCAGCTGCACCGAAATATATATTTGTCAGTAGCACAAATCCTGCGAAAACACAGAATCTCCCAGTGTATGTGGGATAGACTCCGATGACAACGATGGGGTTAATGACTATGAACAACTAACATCGACATCTATACCTGTGTATTTGTGACACTACACAATAGTTATGAGCAACGATGTGGCTTCAAAAACTAGGCAGTGGACAATACGACAGACAAGTATCAAATAAAACAATAATTTAATATGTAATCACATCGTGAAACTTCAGTCTTGTTGGGAATATTTTCGTTTGCTTCCACAAAATGCATATTATCGAAATTACAAAACCACTCGACACTTACTTTTGTCAATTACTGTATCTCGAGGCATAACTATATCATATATTGCATCTATTAAATCGCGTGTAGTTAGAGTGTTAATCTTCATATATAGTTGCACAAGATCGCCAATAAGTGATATTACAATCAACGATTGAGCATAACACGAAATTCTCCATAGGGTTCAGTGTTAAATTTTGATCGCAACTGTAGCCAGCAAGAATCGTCAGATCACATCCAATCTTTTTAGAACTACGTCTGTGTTCATACTTAGTATTTTTTAGGAATATCATCATACGCAAAATGGCGCCATTTTTATCCAGAATACTAGAATCTCCCACGAGTTTGATAAATTCGATTCACAACGAGTCGTATTTTCAAGCACGGCGTTGGCTGAGACGTTTCACAACCGTTTACGACATTATTGCGCGCTCTGCCTTGCAACAAAACATATAGTCCACTAAATTGCTTCTTTGTTTGTGTGCCTATTTTCGTTAGTGCAACGAAGCTGGACAATAATTGAACCTTAATGATCAAAGCACTCATGTGTGCAATGTCTGGCATTTGTGTTAAGCGCGGCTTTTCTAAATAGTATTAATCCGCGTGGTAATTTACTTGGCGCAATGACAAGTATCCAGGGATGCACGCGGCGATTACTCACTAGTGAGAGATAAGAATATATCTAATGGATTGTGCAATTTATTGTATGGGCATTGTGTGATTTATATTTATTAATTCATGATTCTAACACATCTGTATTTCGGATATTTGTTTCCAACGAAGTAACCAAATTTCGATACACTCAATTATAGAACAATTAAAACAGCATCATACAATACTCAAATTAATTAACAGAAATAGTATTCTACCATTATAAATTCGGAAACAAGCATGCACTCCTGCAACGTATGTACCAGCAATAGTTCATGCTATGAAATAGTGATCGGAAAACGGGGGGACGTTTGTCGGATATTCATGTATCCACCACGTTGTCCACACCAATCTATGTTATATACCCATGTCAGCATTTAATATGAACCACAAGTACACGCATGTTACCACACCGTTATGCGTATATATAGCTAGCGTTGGTGACCGGAATATAAATAAATATGCGCGGATATAAAGTCAACTATTAAGCATGGAGCCAAGCGGTCAACTGAAGACTGGAACAAAATTGTCCTTCGATCATTTAATTCCTATCTCAATCTTGCGAATCTATATTATGAGTTCGTCTTTGGTCCGATAATTCTAAAGTTTCGGTCCATTGCAGATGGGTGTCGTTCGACGTGTTGTGATGTAGCAAAAGTGAACAACTATAATCGATATTGTCGGTCGCAAACCAACCACGGAACTATTCATCTAATACAACTTTAAAAAGAGGACATACAGCGAGTCCCCATTGTATAACGGAATTTACAAAAATACTCCCCATCTAGACAACAACCAACAGTCTTGACTTTTGAAAACTTTCAGTTTGATGTTGGTATTTTATATTATGTAATAATTTGTTCAAAAGGAACGGCTTTTAAAAGTTATATATTTAGGTTTTAAGTCTGAGTCGGTGAGCTCGTGGTCTGTTTGCATTGTGAATCTCTGGTTTCTCACAGGCCTTGATGTTTGACATGAATGACCTAATTTATACACGAAATTTCTATAGGACCCACTCTGTCGATGAACCCTTGTGTGTGTCTGGAGTGTAATATATCATCACACCACGATATAAGGCCTATGTTAATATTACTTGATGGGAATACGCATCTATGAAGTAATTTTTTTGGATTAAAAAGACACAGATATATCCTAGATTATGCGTGTGTTTTAGCTGTGGTTCGTTAATTATGCTATCGTATGGTCATATTATTTGTTCATATATATTTATATATATGAATTTACATGGAAGATAATAATTATATAGAAGATCTACGACGAGTCCCCAGTTTATAGCGGAATTTACAAAACGAGTCCTTTAAATTAGGTCTGGACCGAGCCTTTGGTGAGATCCAGTCGTAATTTACTGGATGAGTTTTGTAAATTTCGTTATAAACTGGGGACGAGTAGTAGATTATATTTATTACATGATCTAAAACCTCGATAAAACATACTTAAATCAACAAATGGGACGTGGAACTAACATCGGCTTATACAAGGCCTGCGATGAGGTTCCTCGTATCTATGCGTTGTTTGCCGCATAAGGAAATAGCCCCAGGTCAATACATACATAAAGATTTAATGTGGTGAAATATATTTTCAAACTCTTCATTCATTTGAGTTATTTTGGGGAAAAAATCACAAACACTGCCGAAGTCAAGGGTCACGTTTACTCAACAATAAAACATTTTGGCACACCTGCCACGGGTTTATTGACAGGAATAATGGTGTGTTCATGTAATACAAATATATCCCCACACGAAGGTGCTGGTTCACTGCCCACAGGTCATCATAAATATCTGTATGAATATTCAACTAACCTGCAAGCTGACAATCCCTACAAATGAACACATTTTAATCTGTATTAAATACTAGTTTATATATATATTAGAACATAACTTGAAATCAATATTGAAGAATCAATTATACGGAAAGCGATCATACCATGTTTATTAGCAAACCACCAGTAACAGAACTGATGAATATATAGACACACAAAACCACCCTTAATAGAACTGATGAATATATAGACACATGCATACAACAGAGGCTATGATATAGGTCGTAGACCAGTCGTTGAGGCCGAGGATTCAAAAGTCAGCCTCATGCAATGGCCATCTAAAATCCAGTAGAACCAAAATATGATCGTGTATACATTGCCCAAATGTTCATTCATGCTAAACGAAACAAGTGGAAATAGTATCCCTCGCAAAAGTGACTTTCCACTGAGGTTTATTTATTTTCTGACATTGATCAATTCGGAATAATGTCTGCAAACGGTATATGATTAATAAAATCTGCGTTCAGAGTAACACATATTGAAATCAGTTCATCTTTGTTTGAGTTATTCAGCGAAAAGACACTTTGTTACCAAGCTAAAACATACTGAATAAATGTTATAATTCACTCCAAGAAATCAATTTAACCCAATGATTATTCGAAGGTTCCTCACTGTTTTTCAGTGTGTATACATCTGTGCATGAATTTTCATTGTTCTTCGTTGTATCGATTTCAGGTTATATAGCACCCACGCAACACTGGGACGGCTACTATGTCGAGGGCGGGAATCAAGAGACAGAGGTTTGGGACATCAGTTTCAACTCAGATGGCACCATTGAGGGAACAGGCATTGAAGATTACTGTGACATTATCGTATCGGGATTCTGGAACCGAAACCCGGTGGTCGAGTTCGTCTTAGTCTGCACTGGAACAAGAAATTCAATTAATTGAGGAAAAACACCCACTGTCCTGAGTGGTATTGATAAGCTATGGGGGGGGGGGGGTCTATCACTTCGCATGCAAAATAACATGTATGACACCAACAGCTTGAATGTGAGAATAACCCACCATATATGGTAGATATTCAACCAGGATGTGCTTAAAGGTACTCAATACGATAAAACTCCTCTCAATTACTATTTCAATGGCTTCGGGGGTCAAAAATATTTGATTCGAGTCGAGGAAGTCACCCATCAAAGCTCAGATTTGTTAGATATCAATTTTAGAAATCTGTTATTTTTCATTATCGGGAATACTTTCTGACCCAGATCTCAGGCAAAATTGCGTTTTTATTACCACTTGATTATAGAGTTATCCATCCTTGTCTGTTTGAATTGAGTTTCGGTGTACAAATCTCGAGCAGGTTACCAAATTGACGTCAGTTATTAGTACTCATCTCGAGCAATTAACAAATTTCAAAAATCAATATCTAATAACTCTGAGCTTTGTTTGATGGGTTCCTCGACTCGAATCAAATATTTTTTACCCCCAAAGCCAAAGAAATAGTAATATAGGACCCTCAGATCGGATTGTTGTTGTTGGAATCTGTTGAGATGGGGACCCTCTGTTCGGATTGAGTATCTTTAAGTTTCTCAACTGATGACTGATGTACATATACAATACACACAAATAGTAATAACAAGTAACGTTGTGATTTTGAAACTAACCATGCTAGAATATTGACGGTAAGGTAGTATTAACTACTATGAAGACCATTAATAATAGTACTATTCTTTTATAATATATGTGGGCATGATGTATGGAAATATTAAAGGACAAACCAATAGTTACAATACAATTATAACCTTTTTATAATTAAGCGCAAGAAGAGCTAATTGTGCTTAAAAGATATCGATTTTAGAAATCTTTTATTTTTCATTATCGGGAATTCTTTCTGGCCCAGAAGAGAGTCACACTTTCGTTATTATTACCACTTGATTATAGAGTTATCCATCCTTGTCTGTTTGAATAGAGTTTTGGCGTAAAATCTCGAGCAAGTTACCAAATTGACGGCAGTTATTAGTACCCATCTCGAGAAATTAACAAATTTCAAAAATCAATATCTTATAACTCTGAGCTTTGTTTGATGGGTTCCTCGACTCGAATCAAATATTTTTTAACCCCAAAGCCAAAGAAATAGTAATATAGGACCCTCTGGTCGGATTGTTGTTGTTGGAATCTGTTGAGATGGGGACCCTCTTTTCGGATTGGGCTGAAGCGTAATTAGAGATTCCTTAAGTTATTGCGGTTAATCGAAATTATCTATTAAATGTCAATTTTGATTCCCATAGAGATCATCAATGATGTCTATGCTCAGGGGCGACGTGTCAATCTTCGCTATTGGGGTTCCAATTGTTGGCTCATTAAATATGCACATATGCTTAAGATACAGTCGCGCACGAAGCGAGCTCCCGTAAGTCGGGTTTTGGATCCCATGCAGTTAATGAAAATATTATTGAAATAATCGGTTTCCTCCAATAAACAACCATATATTCAATATACATGTTTTGGAGAAGAATTAGGCAGTCCATATTGGACGCCATCATGGAATTTATTTTTGTTTGTTTAATTTTCACACATATTTATTAGTTATGTGGATGGAGTTCTCATTAAACCTAACATCCTTAAATTGGTTACAGTAATGCCCAAAGTAATTGACCACTTAATCATATCAGAATTATTGGTAATTTTTCAGGATTTAAAATCCTGAAAAATTACCCATTATTCTGCTGTGGTTAAGTGGTCAATTACTTTGTACATTACTGTATGAGGATTGAGTTATCATTACACCTCAAATCCTTATATTGGTTACAGTAATGCCCAAAGTAGTTGACCACTTAACCACAGCAGAATTATGGGTATTTTTTCAGCATTTAAAATCCTGACAAATTACCAATAATTATGTTGCGGTTAAGTGGTCAATTACTTTGGACATTACTGTATGAGAATTGAGTTATCATTACACCTCAAATCCTTATATTGGTTACAGTAATGCCCAAAGTAATTGACCACTTAACCACAGCAGAATTATGGGTAATTTTCAGGATTTAAAATCATGAAAAAATACCCATTATTTTGCTGTGGTTAAGTGATCAATTACTTTGGACATTACTGTATGTAGATGGAGTTAAACCTCACATCAGTGTGTTGTGGATTTGGACCTTGACTTGGGACCTTTTGTTTTTAACGCGACAAATGCGCGTACACCTTATACACAAATTTCTTTATATATGTAACCAGAGTTTTTCTTGGATAAGATGAGTTTGAAGCCTGCTTACATTTCAAAATGTTGTCAGTTTTATATTGTCTGCAGCGGAACTCAACGCGTTGAAGCAAAAGTTACAAAAGATAAAATGTGTACGTAACGAGACTATAATACAACTGAAAAAATAAATTGAGGGAGGGGTGGGCGATACAGGGAACTAAGGGTTGAACCGATATAAATTTGTAGAGCGATAACGACCAATGTTGACATATTATGCATCTGAACTCTACTGTTGCAACAAGGCTATAAAATAGGGTGGTGTCAGAATCTTAGTCATCTCTATATAGTGCCAGAATAGTCATTTATGGACTTCTATAAGAAAAGATGTTGGGTTGGTTATATGGACTCGGAGAAAAAGTGGTTTGTACCGATGAACTGACATAAATTAGTGGAGCGATGTTGCATCGCGACTGTACTAAAGCAGCAATGATATAAAATTGGGGGGGGGGGGGGGTATGAAATTATCTATCTCTATAGATGGCACCAGGATTATATAGAAAGGAATAGCAATTGATATACGGTATACTATAGTAATACCACAGACATATAAGTACAAGTATCACGTGATAAAATATTACGTAACGTGACTATACCGATGAAAGAAAGAAATAAATTGGACCGGGATTAGAGGTTGGGTTGGTTATATGTGGATAATTGGATATGGAATTCATACCGATGAAACGATACAAATTAGTGGAGCGATAAAGACCAATGTTGACACTTAGTCAGGCTACGCGGTAGAAAATAGGGGTTGATACGATAGACCAAAATAAATTTGTCGGGTGATAATGACCAATGTTGACCTATAAATTAACGCGACTATACTGTCGCATAATTATCAGGTGTAACCAGTCAAATATGGACTCTAGTGACCTATATAGAACAGCTCAGAAAACATTCGCAGGGCCCTAAAATTTATTTAACGATGCATTTGCCATTAAAATCGATTTATGTCGATAAAACTGTCATTTTTCAAAATTTTAAGCTGAGACTTGGAGTGTGTGTGTGGGATAGCTACATATTCCTAAAATGACAGAGTACAGCACGTAATTATGTTTTAGATGGAAGAAATTAATTTTTTTCAATGATAAAATTTAACATAGAATTTACCATTAAAATCTATTTATGTCGATAAAACTGTCATTTTTCAAAATTTTAGGCTGAGACTTGGTGTATGTGCGTGGGATACATATATGTTCCTAAAATGACAGAGTCCAGTGCGTAATTATGTTTTAGATGGAATAAATTGAATTTGTTTTCGATAATAAATTTGCACGTGGACGGGTCATCCAGTGCCGAGTGCGCTCAATTTGTAAACAAAGATTTGTCAATAGTCGTTTTGGTCAAACTATCCCTTTTTAGACCGGGAAAGCGGATCCGAATAGTAGCTAAGATGTATTTAGATAGAATTATCAAAAGGATTTGACCGATTAGTGTACATTTTAAGAGAATAGAGTGGATAAATATTGGTGAGATTTTCACAAAAACACTCCGATTCGGCAATGACTGTACTTGCAGACGAGCGCTCGTTAATTTTCATGCCAAGAAATGCAGGCGTCAAACTCATCTTTTTGGAAGGTTAATCCGATATACACATATTGAAATAATCCTTCCAGAACACCTTCCAAGATATAGAAGAATATTTTAATAGATTAGGACGCCAAAACAGTCGTGATGAAAGAATTAAAATGCACATCGCCTCCGCTTCGATTATCACCGCGGAGACCGCTATCGGCAATTGGAATTCTAATGACGTCATTTGCGTTGCTTACCAACCTTAACCCTTTCCGCTCTCAACGACATTTCAATTGGTTAAAATTAAAAAGTTCTCAAGTTCTAGCTCAACCTGAATCTAGTTACTCAATTGGTAGAAATACCTTAGCAGTAATTCTTAGTTTTATAAGTTATAACTCTAATTTCATTAATGATACGAGCTCAACATCATAATATGTCACTGTTTATGGCGGTGTTATCCAAAATTGTGCTTTGATAATGATTATAATTTTATTTTGCGATCAAACGTCAGTGCAGCTCAGCAGAAACGCATAGGCACTAGTTCAATTCAGCAGAAACGCACGAGTCCTACGATTATAGTACACCCACTGGACGCGCTTCGCGCGTCGGGCAGTGGGTGAAAAAATGACGGCGAGACAACCCACGGTGAAATGATCATTGCCGTCACAATGGCGACGATGACAGGATGGTGGTGTGAAGATCCAGCATGCAAACATAACGTGCAAACAATGTCATTGAAAACAGATTATTAAAAACTAATGTGAAAACAGTTTGTTTGAATTAAACACTAAAGCTGTACTGTGACTCTGTTTTGTTTATAAATATGTGTAGTTGAAGTTTCTCTAACGATAGTCTTTTAATATACAATGCGTTAACGTGCATTACATACAATGTGTCAAATACATTACGTACAATGTGTTACGACAAAACCCATCCGAACTGCTATGCAAAATATTTGACCAAAAACAGAAAAAAACAACTCTTTTCAATATCTCAGAAGAGGTTTATTTAAGAAATAAATACAGTGCGCATCGGCGTGTATCGTAGAATTTGACCACAAAGAAACTAAGTGTGGGACGACGCGAAGCGGAGTCCTACAATCAGTTTATGTGGTCAAATTCTACTATAAACGCCGATGCGCAGTGTATTTATTTCTTTTGTAATTCAACTGCAACGTCAAACATGACGTCATTATTGAACGGCGACCCCTTTTCATTGCCTTTTTGTGGCAAACAAATTTCAGTTAACACTTATGTTTGTTCCATCTTATATACACTTAAGTATAGTACAGTAGGTAGTCATTATAATATTATGTCTCTTTCTTCGGTCTATAGCATGACATTAACCAATGCCCGTGTGGTTTGACTTCTGAAAGGTTGAGGCGTTGGCCGCATTTCACTGATTGTACCACGTTTTTTGTGGTACAATTCAGAATATCTAGAATTGTACCACAAAACGACGGTCGTGTCTCCATGGGAATACATGGTACTGACCAATCCGGACGAGCCTTGTATGTAGGTTTAGGCAAGGTCGTATATTACAATTGTGTGTCAATGCATAGTATTTATTCCATTTGACAATCGAAGTTACTCTTAGACAGGGTTCACTCTGTCATGAGCCAATGACCACTTTTTTTCCAAAATGGCCAAACACAAAAGAAGGTACTATATTTCAAGTAACATTTGTGGGATTAAAGCCGTCTATACACGGTAATTGAAGGTATGGAATACTTGTAACGACCCGCTCGGCGTGCAAGCTCGGATCGTGTACATATGTGACCCGCCATATCAAATCCAGTCGTAAGTCGGGATTGTTTTACCTTGTGTCAATGCATTCTCGTATATATGCGAGCCGAACATAGGTCGCCTCGCATATATGAGAATGCATTGGCCTAACAATTTGTTATCATTTTTTTTAAATAAATGTTTCTTACAATTTTTAGGACATAAAATAAAAAAAGATCCATTACCCTGCAAGGAGCCCCACACATATATAGAAGCATATAGAAGAGTGTCGTCTGCTCATGTTTGTCTGGGGCTCTGTATGGGTGAAATTATAAAATTGTTAAAGAATACAAGAAAAAATTATTAAAATTGTAAAACATTGTTAGGCCAATGCATTCTCTTATATATGCGAGGCGACCTATGGTCGACTCGCATATATAAGAGAACGCATTGGTACAGGGGAAAAAAATCCCGTCTTACAACTGGATTGGATATGGCGGGTCACATATAAACTGGCGAGCGTACATGTACGTACTTGTCACACATTATTTACAGTATACGAGAAGGTGACATTTTTGGCGAGAACACTTTTTCGAGAAGCAAATCACGTGACTTCGGCAGTGCATGGTCGCGCAAAAGCGCGGACTCAGTAACGAACCATCGCGATGAAACGAAAACAAATGTCACTTCACAACTGACGATATGTGATCATGAACAATTGTATTTTGCGTTTTATAATCAGTTACTAGGTTCATAGTAGATCAATTCATAATCAGTTATTACGTTCATAGTAGATCAGTTTATTATCAGTTATTATGTTCATAGTAGATCAATTTATAATATGTTATTAGGTTCATAGTAGATCAGTTTATAATATGTTATTAGGTTCATAGTAGATCAGTTTATAATCAGTTATTATGTTCATAGTAGATCAGTTTATAATCAGTTATTAGGTTCATAGTAGATCAGTTTATAATCAGTTATTATGTTCATAGTAGATCAATTTATAATATGTTATTAGGTTCATAGTAGATCAGTTTATAATCAGTTATTATGTTCATAGTAGATCAGTTTATAATCAGTTATTAGGTTCATAGTAGATCAATTTATAATCAGTTATTAGGTCCATAGTAGATCAGTTTATAATCAGTTATTAGGTTCATAGTAGATCAATTTATAATCAGTTATTAGGTTCATAGTAGATCAATTTATAATCAGTTATTAGGTTCATAGTAGATCAATTCATAATCAGTTATTCGGTTCATAGTAGATCAGTTCATAATCAGTTATTAGGTTCATAGTAGATCAGTTTATAATCAGTTATTATGTTCATAGTAGATCAGTTTATAATCAGTTATTACGTTCATAGTAGATCAATTTATAATCATTTATTAGGTTCATAGTAGATCAGTTTATAATCAGTTATTAGGTTCATAGTAGATCAATTCATAATCAGTTATTAGGTTCATATTAGATCAATTCATAATCAGTTATTAGGTTCATAGTAGATCAATTCATAATCAGTTATTAGGTTCATAGTAGATCAATTCATAATCAGTTATTATGTTCATAGTAGATCAATTCATAATCAGTTATTAGGTTCATAGTAGATCAATTCATAATCAGTTATTAGGTTCATAGTAGATCAATTTATAATCAGTTATTGGGTTCATAGTAGATCAATTCATAACCGGTTATTAGGTTCAAAGTAGATCATTTCATAATCAGTTATTAGGTTCATGGTAGATCAATTCATAATCAGTTATTGGGTTCATAGAGGATTAATTTATAATCAGTTATTCGGTTCATAGTAGATAAATTCATAATCAGTTATTAGATTCATAGTAGATCAATTTATACTCAGTTATTAGGTTCATAGTAGATCAGTTTATAATCAGTTATTAGGTTCATAGTAGATCAATTTATAATCAGTTATTAGGTTCATAGTAGATCAGTTTATAATCAGTTACTAGGTTCATAGTAGATCAGTTCATAATCAGTTATTAGGTTCATAGTAGATCAGTTTATAATCAGTTATTATGTTCATAGTAGATCAGTTTATAATCAGTTATTAGGTTCATAGTAGATAAGTTTATAATCAGTTATTAGGATCATAGTAGATCAGTTTATAATCAGTTATTAGGTTCATAGTAGATCAGTTTATAATCAGTTACTAGGTTCATAGTAGATCAGTTTATAATCAGTTATTAGGTTCATAGTAGATCAGTTTATAATCAGTTATTAGGTTCATAGTAGATCAGTTTATAATCAGTTATTATGTTCATAGTAGATCAATTCATAATCAGTTATTATGTTCATAGTAGATCAATTCATAATCAGTTATTAGGTTCATAGTAGATCAGTTTATAATCAGTTATTAGGTCCATAGTAGATCAGTTTATAATCAGTTATTAGGTTCATAGTAGATCAGTTTATAATCAGTTATTAGGTTCATAGTAGATCAGTTTATTATCAGTTATTAGATTCATAGTAGATCAATTTATAATCAGTTATTATGTTCATAGTAGATCAATTCATAATCAGTTACTAGGTTCATAGTAGATCAATTTATAATCAGTTATTAGGTTCATAGTAGATCAGTTTATAATCAGTTACTAGGTTCATAGTAGATCAGTTTATAATCATTTATTAGGTTCATAGTAGATCAGTTTATAATCAGTTATTAGATTCATAGTAGATCAATTTTTAATCAGTTATTATGTTCATAGTAGATCAATTCATAATCAGTTACTAGGTTCATAGTAGATCAATTTATAATCAGTTATTAGGTTCATAGTAGATCAGTTTATTATCAGTTATTAGGTTCATAGTAGATCAGTTCATAATCAGTTATTAGGTTCATAGTAGATCAGTTTATAATCAGTTATTAGGTTCATAGTAGATCAGTTTATAATCAGTAATTAGGTTCATAGTAGATCAGTTTATAATCATTTATTAGGTTCATAGTAGATCAGTTTATAATCAGTTATTAGGTTCATAGTAGATCAATTCATAATCAGTTATTAGGTTCATATTAGATCAATTCATAATCAGTTATTAGGTTCATAGTAGATCAATTCATAATCAGTTATTAGGTTCATAGTAGATCAATTCATAATCAGTTATTATGTTCATAGTAGATCAATTCATAATCAGTTATTAGGTTCATAGTAGATCAATTCATAATCAGTTATTAGGTTCATAGTAGATCAATTTATAATCAGTTATTGGGTTCATAGTAGATCAATTCATAACCGGTTATTATGTTCAAAGTAGATCATTTCATAATCAGTTATTAGGTTCATGGTAGATCAATTCATAATCAGTTATTGGGTTCATAGAGGATTAATTTATAATCAGTTATTCGGTTCATAGTAGATAAATTCATAATCAGTTATTAGATTCATAGTAGATCAATTTATAATCAGTTATTATGTTCATAGTAGATCAATTCATAATCAGTTACTAGGTTCATAGTAGATCAATTTATAATCAGTTATTAGGTTTATAGTAGATCAATTCATAATAAGTTATTAGGTTCATAGGAGATAAATTCATAATCAGTTAGTAGGTTCATAGTAGATCAATTCATAATCATATATAAGGTTCATAGTAGATCAGTTCATAATCAGTTATTAGATTCATAGTAGATCAATCTACAATCAGTTACTAGGTTCATAGGAGATCAATTTATAATCAGTTATTAGGTTTATAGTAGATCAATTCATAATAAGTTATTAGGTTCATAGGAGATCAATTCATAATCAGTTATTAGGTTCATAGTAGATCAATTCATAATCAGTTATTACGTTCATAGTAGATCAATCTACAATCAGTTATTATGTTCATAGTAGATCAGTTTATAATCAGTTATTAGGTTCATAGTAGATCAGTTTATAATCAGTTATTAGGTTCATAGTAGATCAGTTTATAATCAGTTATTATGTTCATAGTAGATCTGTTTATAATCAGTTATTAGGTTCATAGTAGATCAGTTTATAATCAGTTATTAGGTTCATAGTAGATCAGTTTATAATCAGTTATTAGGTTCATAGTAGATCAGTTTATAATCAGTTATTAGGTTCATAGTAGATCAGTTTATAATCAGTTATTATGTTCATAGTAGATCAGTTTATAATCAGTTATTAGGTTCATAGTAGATCAGTTTATAATCAGTTATTAGGTTCATAGTAGATCAATTTATAATCAGTTATTATGTTCATAGTAGATCAGTTTATAATATGTTATTATGTTCATAGTAGATCAGTTTATAATCAGTTATTAGGTTCATAGTAGATCAGTTTATAATCAGTTATTAGGTTCATAGTAGATCAGTTTATAATCAGTTATTAGGTTCATAGTAGATCAGTTTATAATCAGTTATTAGGTTCATAGTAGATCAGTTTATAATCAGTTATTAGGTTCATAGTAGATCAGTTTATAATCAGTTATTAGGTTCATAGTAGATCAGTTTATTATCAGTTATTAGGTTCATAGTAGATCAGTTTATAATCAGTTATTAGGTTCATAGTAGATCAGTTTATAATCAGTTATTATGTTCATAGTAGATCAGTTTATAATCAGTTATTAGGTTCATAGTAGATCAGTTTATAATCAGTTATTAGGTTCATAGTAGATCAGTTTATAATCAGTTATTAGGTTCATAGTAGATCAGTTTATAATCAGTTATTAGGTTCATAGTAGATCAGTTTATAATCAGTTATTATGTTCATAGTAGATCAATTTATAATCAGTTATTACGTTCATAGTAGATCAATTTATAATCAGTTATTAGGTTCATAGTAGATCAATTTATAATATGTTATTATGTTCATAGTAGATCAATTTATAATCAGTTATTATGTTCATAGTAGATCAATTTATAATGTTATTAGGTTCATAGTAGATCAATTTATAATCAGTTATTAGGTTCATAGTAGATCAATTTATAATCAATTACATTAGGTTCATAGTAGATCAATTCATAATCAGTTAGTATGTTCATAGTAGATCAGTTTATAATCAGTTATTAGGTTCATAGTAGATCAGTTTATAATAAGTTATTAGGTTCATAGTAGATCAATTTATACTCAGTTATTAGGTCCATAGTAGATCAGTTTATAATCAGTTATTAGGTTCATAGTAGATCAGTTTATAATCAGTTATTAGGTTCATAGTAGATCAGTTTATTATCAGTTATTAGGTTCATAGTAGATCAGTTTATTATCAGTTATTAGGTTCATAGTAGATCAGTTTATAATCAGTTATTAGGTTCATAGTAGATCAGTTTATTATCAGTTATTAGGTTCATAGTAGATCAGTTTATTATCAGTTATTAGGTTCATAGTAGATCAGTTTATTATCAGTTATTAGGTTCATAGTAGATCAGTTTATAATCAGTTATTAGGTTCATAGTAGATCAGTTTATTATCAGTTATTAGGTTCATAGTAGATCAGTTTATTATCAGTTATTAGGTTCATAGTAGATCAGTTTATAATCAGTTATTAGGTTCATAGTAGATCAGTTTATTATCAGTTATTAGGTTCATAGTAGATCAGTTTATAATCAGTTATTAGGTTCATAGTAGATCAATTTATAATCAGTTATTAGGTTCATAGTAGATCAGTTTATTATCAGTTATTAGGTTCATAGTAGATCAGTTTATAATCAGTTATTAGGTTCATAGTAGATCAGTTTATTATCAGTTATTAGGTTCATAGTAGATCAATTTATAAAAAGTTATTAGGTTCATAGTAGATCAATTTATAATCAGTTATTAGGTTCACAGTATATCAATTTAGTTTGTCACTTAACTAAAACCAGTCATGACATCATTTGTTTTCGCGGACCAGAACACATGCAAAACTGCACTTAATTGTCATGTTGTCTCTGGACAACCTATTTCGTCTCACCAAGTCAGCCATTTAAATGCAGACACGCTTTTATTACTATTATTATAACGTGGGATAAACATATAATGTTTACCGTATAACTGTCCGTATTAATCCTGGTTTCTTGTCATGTTTCTGAAGATGTACAATTCTCGCCAGTATCGGGCTGAACTTTTTTGATCATTAATCAGCGGCTTAATTGCAGAAACATACATCGTATAGAAAAATCGCTACATACAATATGATGTGATAGGCCTTTGTTACAAAAGGCCGATGTGTAATTTATAGGCGATATTGATATGCATATTAATTATCGCCGTTTACTTGCATCCAAAACTATCAACCGGATTAATCAAGCATTCGCATCGTTAACATATACAATAATCATATAGCATGATTATAATACAAATACAAAGTAGTATACAGGTTTATCGTTTCATGACGATGTGGACGATCCTTCGCACTCTCCGTCTTATTAAAGATGGAGTATCTCTTTAAGTACCAAATTTGAGATAGTTGCGTGGGCATACAATAATAATAATGAATTGACGACCCCTGTCCGGAAATACTTCTATCAATTATTACTGATTTTATTTCGAATATTTATATAAGGATTAACTGTCATGTGGACTGTTTTTATGGAGATGTAACGGTGAGGTAAGTGGACATAACTTGTGTAAAACCCGAAGGGTTTTACATACAAGTTATGACCACTTACCTCACCGTTACATCTCCATAAAAATAGTCCACATGGCAGTTAATCCTTATATTTATATACATTTAGCGAAAAAGCCACTTTTGTAAATTTATTTAAATCGAAAAGGGTATCGTGACAAGATCAGCCAAAAATACCCAATAGCACCCTTGGCAAAAGTTAATAGGAACAATTTCTCTTCATATTGAAACCCGATGATGTATTAAGTCAGTCCTGCGCGAGTCCAAATGCGCCCAAAACATTACGCGTTCGTCTTTCCAAACATAATGACGTATCGATGGTGTTATTAGCTTGGTGTTATGAGGCGATGCGCATTCACCGAGAAATAACTGCAACTAGCCACGTGGGCGCCGACCAATCAGAATGCTGGATTTAGTGATGACAACACTTAGTGTGTAAATATAATAAATTGAGACACTTTGTTTGTATATTTTTAGAACATACCATTCGGGTGATACCATACATCGATAGAGAGCAGTAGGCTGCTCCTATATCTACGTACCGAACGTCAAATGTCCCAGATTGATTGATTGTATTGTTTTGTTCCATAGTTATAAGCGACAATGAGTGTTATTATCGTTTAGTTTTGACAAAATTACACAATAAAAGTTTGGTGTATGTTAACAGTAACCACTAGTGTTCGTTAGCTAAACAACCACACCTTTATAGACCAGAAAATAATCTAAATAAAATCCGTTTTAATAGATAGAACCATTTCCGGACAGGAGTCTTCTATTTCATATCTAGTATTTTCTACCCCGGTAACTATATAAAACATGTATACAAAGAGATAATCCACCTTTAATATATGCCTTGCATATTATCGTACTATGAAATGTTGCATGTTAAACAAAACACAAACATTCATCAACTGTGGGACAAGAAAATGAGGATTAATTTGGCCAACATAATCAGAAATGGTCAACAGATGGTTCTGTGTGAACACTGAGTACTACAGTACTGCGGGTTTGTTTATTCCATTGTACAACAAGAAATAGTGTTCATTATATTATAATACAGAACATATTGGGTACTACGTTACAATACAATGTGTAATGTCCATTACAATATAATACAATGCATTGTATTTATCATATGGTATCAACCTCCTACGCTCTCCACTATACATATAAATCCCATTAGATAAAACACCCTCTATCCGTCTACTAGACAGATAAAGCATTCTCTACTAGACAGATAAACTTAATAATATGCTAGGAAGAAAGGTAACAATAACTTGGACCAGTTAACCTCCAGCAGTTCGTGAGTTACGTCACTGGGTCGTAACAACGTTATGGAGCATCATTGGAACGGACCATGCTGGTTTCCTTTGTTTGCGACAGCGTCCTTAGAAACGTCAACATCCACAACCTATTTTCATACAATCGGTGGCGACTCATTTCTAAAATATCAAACGATGCGCCCAAAAACGCACTCAAATAGAATGTTTCAGTTGGTGAAGTCTATAAATTTATTAAGTAATTGGTAGTTTCGTTACTATAAAGTATACGATATTCTTCCGTGAGCTGGTGCATTTGCACTGTCGATCTTGGTGCTGGTGCTACCGTTAAAGTTCAGATTTTCAATTCATTAATAAGTTTCAAGCACAATCATCCACATTCACTCGAACATTTCAGTTTTAGATTTGACAGTAACGCAAATCATTTCGATTTTATTATAAATTACACCATGCTATGATATTTCCCCGGCATAATTTAGAAATTATAAAGCGGACTATTTCGCGGTGCAGTCGAATGAATACAAAACTCTTTCATAATTAATTAGTATCTACTATACAGATACAGTCGCTAAGTAGGTCATCGCTTCTCTATAAGGAGCATGTCAATTTTGCGATGTTTTGTACTAAAACTGCGATAAAATACATTTAAATTTGTTCGGTGGATAAACAGAACATCCGCATAGTGTAACTGAAGAGATAATTTATTTTGGTCGTATGTGGGCATCTATTTGGCTCGCCCAGAGGCTCGCCAAATAGATGCCCACATACTCGCAAAAATAAATTCTTTATTCAGCTACACTATGCGGATATATTAATATGCGAGGGAGGAAGGTTACAAGAACTTGGACAAATTGACCTCTATCAGTCCGTGAGTCACGTCACTGTGTCGTAACGGACCACGCTGGTTTCCTTTGTTTGCGACAGCATCATTAGAAACGTCAACATCGACAACATACTTTCGTGCAATCGGTGGCGGCTCCTTTCTAAAAAGTCAAATGATACGGCACAAAACGCACTAAAATAGAAGTGTTCAATATTGGTGAAGTCTATAACTTGATTAAGCAATTGGCAGTGTGTTACTCTAAAGTGTATTGTTCTATGGGCTGGTGCATCTTGTGCTAGTGCTGTACTGCTAAAGTTTAGACTTTTAATTCAATTATAAGTTTCAAGCGCAAACAACCAAATTCACATGACTGCTATACACTTACACTTGAGTTATAAGTGTTAACGTTACGCGAAACATTTAAGTATTATTATAAATTACAACATGCTAAATTTTCCGGCATAATTTTCAAATTATAAAGCGGACTATTTCGCGGTCCAGTTCATCAATACAAATCTTTTTCATAATTAGTTAGTTTCTACTAAACAGGTAAAGCCGCTAAGTAGGTCAACTCTTCTCTACAAGGAGTCTGGTCTCTAGTATACCGGTAAAGTCGCTAAGTAGGTCAATGCTTCTCTACAAGGAGTCTGAGAATTTTGAGATGTTTCTTGACAAAAAACTGCGATAAAATATATTTCAAATTGTTTGGTGGATAAACAGAACATCCACATATTGTAGTTGAATAGAAAATTTTATTTTACTAGTATGTGGGCATCTATTCGGCTCGCCAAATAGATGCCCACATACTCGCAAAAATCAATTATTTATTCAGCTACACTATGCGGATATTCTCTATATAATACAAATCATACTATTTATTATGTATCACAAATAAACTGATTGTAGGACGAATCGAACCGGAGTCCTACAAAAATTAAGTGTGGCACAAATTGACCATACACCCTGATATACCGTGTATTTATTTGATAGAACTTATGCCAGCGAAATGTTCACTATCTTTGTTGGTCACTGAATAACAATGTGAGATTTATTAGTGATCAGTGTAATTTTCGGTATGACAAAGAACATGCAACAGCCGTTGAGTATTGTCTACCGAGCCTCGATGTGAATGGCGACAAATCTAAATGCGATAAATTATTGTCCCAACAGTAACAGTATTTGGGTTACTGGCGCGACAAATTGAAATTTGTAATGCATACTTCGTTACGTCATATATATTTCCACGGAGCGAGTCAGATAGACACTTGGTACCTTGGGAAGTTCATTCTGCAATCTGAATACAGTTTATTGTGTGTGTTTATGTGCCATTATAAGCTCCTGTTAGGCTATGTTTGTGATAGTTAGCGAAGCTATGGTAAGCTCCGGTTTGGCTAGGTTTAATTATAAATTTATAATTGTGCTTCTTGGCACCCAATAAGCGTGCCAGTTTTAATAACGGATGAAGGCGAACATGGCATTGGTGCTTGATGTTATCACAGCGACAATGTGAACGATGGCCGTGGCGGGCAAATCAGTAGGTGTTTATCGGAAATTGGAAACTCTAGTAGCCAGCTTGGTATTGTGGTTCGTCTTCCTGTCGGAGCACGACAGTGAAATTAATTGTGTCTTATCCGCCGGTGGGAGGATGCATGAAGGTTTCCACGACAAAAGTATTTGTGAGTTGTCTTCCCGTGTGAGGAAGAATAAAGGTCGCCACACGAAACGTATAATAGCCTTGTCCTCGGGTGGGATGAATAAGGAATGTTTCCACATCAAGCAGTTTTATCGTAAACATACTCAGAAACATACTATGTTGTCTACAGGGAGGTCATGTTGAACGTTTTCGCTAACGTTGTGTCTGTGTGCAGCGGAGTCATTCCTTATGCATGAGAACAGAAACTGGCTGATCCAGTCGCGCCTTTGTATTATCTTAGTCAAAAGTGTAGGCCCAAGTTGAATGTCACAAACTGTCCAAAATATACCGGTTGGTGTGGTGAATTATCTAGTTATATGTGTCAGGACGCCAATGAATTAAATCTATAACTGGCCAGTATGTGTATCTTTGTTTGATATAGCGGGTGATACAGTTGTAGTGTCCATGGTGGTACATTTGCAGAAGAAAGTGGGGAACAGATATGTGGTATATAAATCACACAAACAAAATACACAAGATCACTATTTTTAGGCAAGGCGACGTTAACCGACGAATAGTTTCTATAGTAATATGCAAGCTGGTATTTAATCATAGCAAATCATGCACCGGTCCGTTTTGAGTTGTCAAACATTGTTCTCCATTAGGCAGGAGTGATGTGTGATGCGAATGTTTGCACACTATCACTCTTACCACCGCGGGGATTTCCCTAGCTATCCCTTCAGAAAGGCGCGTTTGTTCCTGAAAACCCACCAGATGAATAATAGACCAGTTCAATGCACACTTTCACAACTGAGTGGGAGTATCCATTTAGTATGCATGTAAAGAGGTTAGGTGACAATACATGTCATGTTCTTCTGTACTACCTGTACCGTACGACTCAACGTCTCAACATCGCCTTACAATGTATTCGCCTGACTCCAGATTGATCTAATGTAGTATTGATCCTTTGGAGCAGTACGTCGCATTATCACTTTAATACAGAAACATTTTGTATTGTGTTATGATAATAATACTCCTCTTGTTTTCTTGTATTTTTTATAATCTCCATTATGTTTCGTTCTCCTGTAGTCATGTACTGCTTATACGCCGTTCTGTTTAACTTAATATCCTACATAATCGCCTTAGTTGTCGACGGGTTTTTATGTTTCGCAAGTCGTTTTATTGTTATCGTGGTACATGCTTTTTGATAGTGTCCTCTATCATTGTCAATCTACTTGTGTGCAATCTTATGTACGGTCATGCGACTGTTCTGCACACACCTCGCACGGATAAGGACGATCGCCGGTGTGTGTTCTTTTATGAACGGTGGCTTGAGATAAAATAGTGAATGATTTCTCACACACATCGCACTGATACTGACGTGTGAATTTGTGTGGATTTGCATATGTAAGGTCAGAGTTCCCGAATGTGTAAATGCGTTAAAGCATATCTCACATTCAAATGATCGAGTCCCAGTTTTCTTGTGTTTAGTCCGGTTAGAAGACCGGGTGAAAGGTTTCCAAACAGATATACACTGATATTGGCGATCTCCTGCGTGGACTCTCTTATGTATTATCAGGTTAGTATTCTCAGCGAATGACTTCTCACACATATCACACGGATACGGACGCTCTCCCGTGTAGGTCCTCTTATGTATTATCAGGTTAGTATTCTCAGCGAATGACTTCTCACACATATCACACGGATACGGACGCTCTCCCGTGTAGGTCCTCTTATGTATTATCAGGTTAGTATTCTCAGCGAATGACTTCTCACACATATCACACGGATACGGACGCTCTCCCGTGTAGGTCCTCTTATGTATTATCAGGTTAGTATTCTCAGCGAATGACTTCTCACACATATCACACGGATACGGACGCTCTCCCGTGTAGGTCCTCTTATGTATTATCAGGTTAGTATTCTCAGCGAATGACTTCTCACACATATCACACGGATACGGACGCTCTCCCGTGTAGGTCCTCCTATGTATTATCAGGTTAGTATTCTCAGCGAATGACTTCTCACACATATCACACGGATACGGACGCTCTCCCGTGTAGGTCCTCTTATGTATTATCAGGTTAGTATTCTCAGCGAATGACTTCTCACACATATCACACGGATACGGACGCTCTCCCGTGTAGGTCCTCTTATGTATTATCAGGTTAGTATTCTCAGCGAATGACTTCTCACACATATCACACGGATACGGACGCTCTCCCGTGTAGGTCCTCTTGTGTATTATCAGGTTAGTATTCTCAGCGAATGACTTCTCACACATATCACACGGATACGGACGCTCTCCCGTGTAGGTCCTCTTATGTATTATCAGGTTAGTATTCTCAGCGAATTACTTCTCACACATATCACACGGATACGGACGCTCTCCCGTGTAGGTCCTCTTATGTATTATCAGGTTAGTATTCTCAGCGAATGACTTCTCACACATATCACACGGATACGGACGCTCTCCCGTGTAGGTCCTCTTATGTATTATCAGGTTAGTATTCTCAGCGAATGACTTCTCACACATATCACACGGATACGGACGCTCTCCCGTGTAGGTCCTCTTATGTATTATCAGGTTAGTATTCTCAGCGAATGACTTCTCACACATATCACACGGATACGGACGCTCTCCCGTGTAGGTCCTCTTATGTATTATCAGGTTAGTATTCTCAGCGAATGACTTCTCACACATATCACACGGATACGGACGCTCTCCCGTGTAGGTCCTCTTATGTCAGATGTTTTCTCTGGGTGAATAATTGCTCACACACATCGCACCCATACGGACGATCACTGGTGTGGATAATAATACTATATACGCAATATTTATGAGTTGTATAAGAACACAATCAGTCAGATGCTCGTAGCCCGTTTATATATAACCATGGGTATATGCGAAAATACACAACGAAAACACACTCCACAGTTTGGATCGATAAGTCTTGCCCTGTGTATTTTGATGTTGAATTTTTTGACAATCGGTCTTCCGTATCATTTCTACAACACAATTATCGTCTTACCTGCAGCACGACTTTATCGTGTGATCGTCAAGGAAGCGTTTTATTTCAGAGTATGGCTAATACATTGCCGCCGGTGAAGTGTATTGTCGGATAAGAAACAAATAAGCATATGCCGAGGGCAGAAACTAAAGTTGCGAGAGGCACCCCTGGTTGAGTGTGGGATATTTGGCACTCGAGACTTGGTTAGAGGGTTTTCGTTGGGGTGGTCTCCACCTTGGAATTTCCAACTGCACCCCACCCAATTGAACCACACCAAACTCATAAGTTTGCGTAAGTCAATTTACACCCCCCTGGATTTTTCCCAAATGTTCCCTCACAGACTACCAGATGGTAGACTATTCAAAATGAAACAGAGAGTTGTTATACCATGGAACAATTTACCAGAGATGATTGTTTCATCCGTCAACCTGACGCAGTTCAAAGAACTGTTTGACTCATATCTCTATAGCCAGAAATGTGAGTACGATGAGTGATTTTAACATATTGTGTTTATGATTACGATTTATATCCATGTTTCAAATCGGAACAAAAAGTCGGATGACTTGTTTCGAAATAAATGATACTGATACTGATACTGTGGCCACTTGTCGTGCGGGGGGGGGGGGGGTGAAAAAGATGGCTCGGCCCAGTATGAGATTAAAACATCTTAACATCTAGTGGTATAACACCACACAAATTTACACCCCGATCTATTTTTTCTTAAATTAATTAGCGAGTAACTACTGGCAAGGACACAGAACACACGGGTCGGCCGATGGTTAGGCCCGATGTGAGAACATTTTTGAAATATGAACATGAACATTTGACAATCCTATAGCATAGACCGGCCTCAAGTTTTCCAATTCTGGGAAATTATTAACCTGACACTCACCCATAGGTTTCAAAATTGCCAACTGATGGCCATTTGAGTCCATAATTTTGCAAATGAAAGGGAAATATGCAAATGTTGGTCTAAAAACAACGAATTCGTCACTAAGAAAGTGTTGGAAAATCAAACTACGAGAACAATTTCAACCTAATTTTGGTGTGAATTTTCCAATTAATTTTGCTCGGGGTATTAGGTATGACTACAATTGGGGGTAAGACCCCTGCATAACCACCCCTGTCGGCAAGTCCCTACTTGACACCCTATTCTAAATAATCGATACTAAGTTATGTTGGGTGGCACGGGGGGGGGGGGGGGGGGGGTCAGGGGCTACATCCCAGCCCTGTCGGGAGTCATAGCCATCCCCCGTCGGTGAGTTATGTAATTGTCAACCCGCCAGGGGATATCCTGGTGCCACCCCTGTTTGAAATCATATAAAACTTTTAAAGAAGACCACATATTGAACAGAAATCAGAGGGAAATGAGCTCTCGTAACCACAAAAGTGCACTAAAGACATCCCAATAAATCCAAATTAGATGCAACCGCATATTGTATATATATGGCATCGTTCTGTTTGCCTCTCTATATCCAGGGACGTGGCTATATGGTTTCCGTTAGGGGGTGTCCACCATGGAAAATTCCAACTGCACCCCCTTGAATCAGAATCACCCCAAACATAAATTCCATTTGCACCACCCCCCCTTACATCAGTGCTCACGCCTAATATCCTATATATATTAAAAAAAAACCTATATTCCAGGTTTGAAAATTCAGATAGTTGAACCTGAACAATTGCATAAATCATAACATCTAATGGTCTAACTGCAGACAAATTCCCACGGCTACGGGCAAGAGGCGGGGACACACCGGGTTGACCATGGTTCTTCGGCCCGGTGTGAGAAAATTTTTAAAACTATAAAAGAAAATATTAAATCCTAGCATGCATCTAGACTGACCTCAATTGAACCTTTCCTGGTGTTGGAAATTTCAAACCTCATACTCCCCCTCAGGTTGAAAAACTCTCCAACTGATGACTATTTCAGTCCACAAGTTTGACCAAATGAAGTAAAATATTGTTTTGCAGTTTTGTATTGGCCACGGGGGAATGGACAATGACAACGATAGTCGGCAATTTTTTTTTAATCTGAACAGGAAAATCTCAAAATCCTAGCATCTAGACTAGCCTCAAACCTTCCTAGAGTTGGACATTTCAAACCTGACACCCCCACTTAGGTTGGAAAATTCCAATGACAATATTTACCAAATGCATGACAATATTGTTTTCTTAAATTAACTAGCATTTTTTTTGACTGGCCACGGGGGAGGGACCAGGACACAAACTGTCCCAAGTGTTGGAAATTTCCAACCTGCCACCCTCCTAAGGTTGGAAATTTCCGACTGATGACCATTTCAGTCCAAAATATTTACCAAAAATAGGAAAATATGGAAATAATTTGTTTGAAAATCAAACTACAATAACATTTTCAACTTAATGTTGGTGTGAAATTTCCAACTAATGTTTTGGCAAGTATGAAATTTCCAACTGTTGAACATTTTGACCAAAGTTGGGGGAGGTGAGACATCCCAACCCCCACCCCTGTCGCCACGTCTCTGTCTATATCATATAAATACTTTTTCTAAAAACCCTTAAACCAACTCGACGTGCGATTTCCCTGCGCTCCTGTTGCGCATATTCTAGTATAAAAAGTGCGTCTATTTCAGACAAAGTTCAAACAGTAAATGTGACCAGACAAGACATAGAAACCGCTAATCTCATATTACCAATCTGACAACACCAGTCGAACATGATTACCTTTCAAAGCAATAACACCGGGCACCATGTTACGGACAACCACAGGCACGCACACCATGGATAAATACACGGTGAAAAGAACGGCGTTTTTTTTGTACGGTTATATCTGACATATACCCATGGTTATATATAAACGGGCTACGAGCATCTGACTGATAATGTCTATATTTTAATGTTCATTCTGTTTGTGGCAGTTTTAAAGGTGAATTATCTCTTTGTAAGCATGTATTATATAGTTACCGTGGTATAAAATATTATATATGAATCAAAGACTCCTGTCCGGAAATGCTTCTATCGATTAATATTGATTTTATTTCAAATATTTTCTGGTCTAAAAGTTGCGTTGTTTAGCTAAAGAACAAGAGTGGTTACTCTTAACATAGACCATAACTGTCATTGTGTAATTTTGTCACAAATAAACGTTAATTAAATCAATTGGATTTCGACCAAGCCCTGTTGCCTAAAACAACGGAACCTTAGTTCGTAGAATTATGAAGTCCAATCTTACTACACTCATATACACATATTATTTAATGGAAATGTCTGCTTTATTTTTGTATCCATATATGCAACATTGCGATGGGAGAAGATGGCCGGCAGGTGTGTCAAAACTTCATAAGTTCATCGCCTCATTAAAGAGTAATCATGTTGAAGCGGGGGTTCCAAATATCATGGACGCCATAAACAATCCAGACATATGAACCATATACATCAAATTATATCACAGAACGATGTGATATCTCGCAACATACCGTTATTGAATAACCACAATCATACCCGCCCTTAGACCATACGGCGATACAATTGATTTTATTCAATCAGTAGTAGCGCCTAATTTGCTCCATTGGCATATTAAGTTTTATCTGAACAAGCAAAAGTTACTACTAAATCAAACAAAATACCAACAAAATAAGATTTGATATTTTCTTATAGATATATAATAAACATGACTGGTATAAATATACCTTTGGCAAGCATAGCATAATCCAAGAAATCTCAATGTTTGCACATTGTTTCCTAGAATGACACACAGAAAATTATGGTGAATCCCCCAAAAAATCCAAGAAAAGACATCACATATTTTGTCAAATCTGGGGTTTCCATGTTATAAGGCAGGAAACCCAGGGTGAATTTTCACCTTTTGGCCATTGGCAGGGCCTGATGCTTGTTCGTGTGACTATTGACCTGGTCAATGCATAATGACATCACATTCATCGTCTGTTATACCACGTGTTCAAGATGGGAGTCCATTTTTGGTATTTGAAATAATGTTTTTATTTTTGATTACGCTATTCTTACCAAGGGTAAATTTATACCAGTCATGGTTATTATACACCCAAAAGAAGATATCAAGGCTTATTGTGTTGATAATTTATGTAAAACTGATGGAAATGACAGATGTGTCACATAAACGGCAAGTTTGGTGCGATGGATAAATATAATATGTAGTTGATGTTGCCACTTCAGCTGATTATGTACGCTGGGGGAATTTGCATCGATTGAACTCGACAGGGCCTGGCCCAAGATATGCACACCCCCCCCCCCCTCACGGACATACACAGTTTACACGACGACACTGGCTACATATTATGTGTATATGCAGGGATATTGTAATTACGACATACCGTTGTTCGGACCATCGGACGACTTTCATTGGTCAACGGTTGATCGGCGTGTTATACACAGCTGAAGAACAATTGTCTCACATAGGTGTCGATTGTACCGATACATGTGGCGTTATGGTATACGTGTACCTCCCCATTCACATATCCAGACAGAAGGGAAGCCCGGTAACGAAGGTCACAATGCCGAGCGTTTGTCTAAACAGACAACAAGTCAGAAGGAGGAACACGATAAAATATGCCGAAACTGAACATGTGAACATAATACTACGCCCATTGCTGATATAATGTAAATGTCGCGACCACCAAAGGCGATCTGATCTGAGTCTCAAAATCAGTAACGAGTCGGAACCATTTCGGAGATTTCGTTTTGAAGTTCAAACAGACTCAATGGTCTATCCATACGTTATTATTCGAGTGAACAGTTTCAATGGCAAATCGTATAGACAAGCGCGTGTTTCAGTGACGGTAAATATCAATATACATTGCCCAGTTTGATGGGTCGAACATAGCTAACACAACCGTACGAAACCGATAACGATTACAATCATCGGAAACAATATCGAAATAATGTCATCCACCTGTTCGCCTTTGTGCATCAAAAACCTCTCAACATGTTTGAAAACAACGGAGTCGGAACGAAATCGCTAATGATCCAGCTGAACCCCAGTTATCACATTCCATGGTTGACGCTGCCGATCGCCAATTTAGCAAAAAAATCCCGATTGGCTACAAAAATTGGCACCTAGCTCTTTGGCTTTTGGTAATTGATAGCCATCGGGCATATAATAATAAAGCTTGCAGTCAATCGGTCCGAAACAAAACACATTGATATCCGGTCGCGACATAGCTAATTGGGTCCTAATTGAAAGCGTATAATAGATTCGAGGCTTATGCCAGATCGACATATTATATTGCTGGGGTGAATGGGTTTCGAAGTTCTACTCGATTATTACACTGAGTACGGCTATTGACTCCAATTTGACAAACATTAGCAAAACATATAATAGGTAATTTGCTTCTTCTTTTTTTTTTTGGAAAACCAAATTCAAAAATGGCACCAAAAATATTGGTCGGAAAAAAGTGGCAACATAAATTATAAAGTGGCTCTTAAAATAGTGCAATTGGCAACAGTGTTGGCACTTCTGAATTTTGGGCCAGCGCGAACCCTGTCACATTCGGTGAATAAACCCATTGAATAAGCGACCTGCGTTAAGGGGGTGATTGAAATCAAACTTGTTCGGTCCGCCATACGGGATCCCATCGAGTCGAGTGCAGTTGAACATGTGTGTTGTTCAAAATCACGCTTCTGAAATCCCACCGAGTGACAACTGGTCAAGTTCAAGAAAATCGCACTCAGTAATAAAGCCGGTGAAACGAAACGAACAGTGTTCATGCAGTTATCATATCGATACGGGTTATTTTCAACGTCAAAATTGAAAGTGCGACTTTAAAAAATGGCATTTTCCATTTACAGGATGATGATCTTGGTGTTATCGGTTATACTTGCCTCAGTCTCGTGCAGTGCTCTTCAACAACAGACGGCAGACATCTCATATATATTTTGAAGACCTCTGTTTGTTTGTTTGTCTGTCTGTCTGTATGTTTGTCTGTCATTTATACAAATCTACGATTCTCGACCGATCGGGACGAAACTTGGTACGTGTGTGTAGTTTGACCAGGCGGTGGACGTTGTCGTATTGGCGAGCCCGTGCGGCGCCCGCTTCGCGCATGCGCAACGAGATCTCGGAAACGGGTGGAGCTATCGACTTGAAATTTGCTATGTGAATGTATCTTGCCCCGGATACGAATTTTATCGGGTCGCCGAGCCCGTGCGACGCCAGCTTCGCGCATGCGCAGACGAGATCTCGGAAACGGGTGGAGCAATCGACTTGAAATTTGGTATGTGAATGTATCTTGCCCCGGATACGAATTTTATCGAGTCGCCGAGCCCGTGCGACGCCAGCTTCGCGCATGCGCAGACCAGATCTCGGAAACGGGTGGAGCTATCGACTTGAATTTTGCTATGTGAATGTATCTTGCCCCGGATACGAATTTTATCGGGTCGCCGCGCCCGTGCAACGCCAGCTTCGCGCATGCCCAGACCATATCTCGGAAACGGGTGGAGCTATCGACTTGAAATTTGGTTTTTGGATAGCCCGGACAACGTCGGGCTCATCGGCTAGTCTATTATATATTTTGGAAGATCTGTCTGTCTGTGTGTGTGTTCGCGATGAACTCGAAAACGGCCAATCCGATTTCGATGAAACTTGGTATGTGGGGGTATTTTCGGCCAGGAAGTGGCATAGGCATATTAATTTGCCCGTGCGACGTGACCTTGACCTTGAAATCGGGTAATTTCAAGGTCAAACTCCCGAATATCACGGGTGTTGTAGTACTAGTATGATGTACTACGTAGGTCAACATGAGCGCTTTCGCAGATTGCTGCCACCCAGTACAAGGGTACACACTACGTTCATAACTGAACTAAATTGCATGATGCCTTGATGAATTCGATCGCTTCCGTTCTGTCTAAATAATTTCTGGTCGCAGGTAATGACACCTTTGACAAAACTGTGTTCATAAATTAATTTTGTCGCTGTGTACGTAACATAGTACTCGCAAGTATAATCACAAATGAAGTAGATGCTTGATTCGTTCAAATTGTAATTTCTAAATTTGTTGCAAGAGTGAATCGTGGAATTATGACTTTGAACCCGAGTCACTAAACTTGGACGTTGGAGTCAACGGTCAAGAGTCACTGACTCACTCTGCCATCGCCTGGAAATTTGTTGGAATTGGTGAATTTGTTACATTCGCCGCCAAACAACTTAACAAGGCGTACAATGGTACATCCTACACCCGATACTGATCATGTACATGTACTCACCTTGTATATCATAATGTAAGAAGTTGTTTTCTCACCCAACGCGTGTGTTGTAATTGGCAATTCGTGGAAATAATACGTGGGCTTATAATCACTTAGCATACAATATAAATATTTTTATTCTGATCACGACATGTTACTATATATATATATGGTTCGAGTTCCGATCATCGATGCGATAGGATTATTTTACTGGATATAACACAATAGAACTAATCCCGCATTGCGATCTGATTACTGTATACAGCGGACTATTGATTTATTTATTATCTCCACTGAAGTGAGACCCGTGGTTAGCTCACTGAACCTGAATCCCTGCCTGGGCAGACAACCACGTTAACTGTTTACTCCCTTCATACGTCCATGGATGCTTTATAATATATCACCAGAAGGGTGATTCTCAAAAAATGTCAATCAGAAGGGTAAACATTTTTATTTGTCCTGAGATTGTGATTTTTTTGTAATGTGTTTGTGAAGACTCTGATTTGTTTGGAAGATGTAAATTTTATTCCAATTTTAAATCTAATTATAAGTTAGTGTTAGGAAAAAATAGTTGCTAATATACACTAACCCATAGTTTTATCTCATTTTATATTACTTTACGTACTATACTCTAACATAACATGCCTTTTGTTTACTAACACTGTACTCTGTTGACAATAACATGCTATTTATACGATATTTATGATTGGTATGAGAACAAAATAGTCTTTCCCTCTATAATGGTTAACGCATGTGATTATTTTACTCATCGCGAAGTCCGTCCGTATCTTTAATGTAATCATATAACTTGTACATACCAATATGCATTTTTCTGCTGTATAACTAAAGTTTGTGGGCATTATAAATCTGGTAGAAGACGCAACTGCTTTAATGATTATTGATAGATTCTGCCCATACAATATACACCTGGAGCTATTTGTATGTACACTATGCACTGTACTAATATATGCACACTACTAATATCCTTAAAATAAAAGCCCGCCAGGTCATATGTCCCCCGAATAAGGTGGCTTTATTTGACCGGTGGCTTTTTTAGAAATGAAAAAAATGATTCTGGGAACAACCATTGAATCAAACTGTGCTTCCAACTTTATGTTAACTATTAACCCTTTAACCAACAGAACGGCCCTGTGCCAATGCATTCTCTTATATATGCGAGTCGACCATAGGTCGCCTCGCATATATAAGAGAATGCATTGGCTTAACACATATTAAAAATTATCAAATTGTCAAAGAATGTAGAAAATATTATAAGAAAAAATGGTAAAAAGTGTTAAAAACAGATTTTTTTTAGGCCAATGCATTATCTTATATATGCGAGGCGACCTATGGTCGACTCGCATATATAAGAGAATGCATTGGCACAGGGCATAACTGTAACCATCACAATGTGGTCAATGAACCGGTTCAAAGGATATCCATATTTGTATGGTGTTATTGAGACAGACCGAAGATATTTTAGGCTGTTGAAGCTTTATTTGGGAGTTTTTGGCCGTTTTGTTGGGTAAAGGGTTAATGAACCATGTACGCAATGACGCACGCATCTATTTTCAAATTATAAGCTGTAAATTTAACGCTAGATTCATCAGACATAGCCCAGATTTTTAACTGGGACCAGATTCAGGAGGGGGGGTAGTAACAAATTTGCAGGAAGTTATGCCGGAGTGGGTGGGTGGCCCGAGGGGCAAAATACACGTTTTTTACAACCTCATGCAATTTTTTTACTAAAGACCTTTTGTGCCCTTATTTGACATTTGTAACAGTTGAAAACATATTATTAGAATTTATAACTGCAAAAACACCATATTTATGTTACTGGGACCTCATATGGGCCTCAGTGGAGATGACATTAAGCTGTGGGATGTTGCATATGGGGCGGCGGGGTGAAAAAAATCCTTCCCGACACCCTTCCGAAAGAAGCTTCGAGAAATGTAAAACTTAAATAAATAAACTTATCTTGATGTAACTAAAGCCTAGATCAGTGTGTGCATTGAAAAAGAGCGAGCAACTGTCTCAAAAATTATTGTGACTATCCAAGTCTGGCATAGTGACTGTGTTACAAAAGTGTTATAGTCCAGTGCATTTATGAGAAAAAATGCCAAACCCGGAACTAATTGCAACATAATTTTGTTTTTGCTGGATTAAGTACATAAACAACATACTAAAAATCGGTTAAAATTGGAAAAGGGAAATTTGTGTGAATTTCGTGAAATAAATTCGTGGAAATTTGGTCAACTCATCAATTTATGGATTTTCATGGATGTATATAAAAACAATCAAATTCACAAACCCTACAAATAGCATGTGTATTGTGTCGACCTCCATTTCCTGAACCCAGTTCTGAAAACCAGTCCCAGATTCATTACGTATTTTTCGAGTTGTGTGCCTTCAAAAACTCGAGTTTACCTGATTTCGGCCCATTTTCGGGGCCTCAATTTCGAAGAATGAGCAAAATGCCTTATTTATGATTAATTATTAAACAAAACTAGAGCAAACTGAAGGGATTTTTCAGTCATTTAGTAATTTTCTTACTAGATTAAACACAAAATATGATTAATATGTGCATCTATAATTAAGAAGAAGACTATATTCTCAAACAAAATGTGTGTTCCATTGTATGGACTTAGCCAATTTTACCTCTGACACTGAACGTGTGTGATGAAATGCGATATTTGAGGTAATGTAACTCAATAATTTAATACCCATATGCCATGCTTTTCTTATAACCTTTTAAGTATGTTGGATTGAACAAATTGTAAAGGTATTAAAGGCACGGGAGGCCTTAGTGGTAAACAGAAAAACATTAAAACGCATACAGTTTCGTTCATATATACCATGACCATCGCGTAAACAGCATGCTATCATAAAGACCTACTATATATTACCTAAGCAAGAGCCTGATTGTGTTACAGAAGACAGCACAGTGTCACTGGCTAATGACACACAAATGATATAAACGCTCTTTATTAGTTCCATATAAGGAATTCAGCAACAAAGAATGCTCTTTATGTTTACCATCATAATATAAACAAACACCAGGAAAGTAACTTTTTTATGCTTTTGTTTACATAACAATGGTCAAACATATTAAATAAAATACTGTTTATGCGATATTTCTTATTTGTATATATACGGACAAAGTCTGTCTACATTTTAATATTCTTTCTGTTTGTGGCGGTTTTTGACCGGTGGAAATATTTTCACAGCATACCCACCGCCAAGGGCCTCCCGTACCTTTCACAGGACATTATTTAAGAAAATCAACTTATGGGCCTTTGAATACTTAGTCTTAGCTTGTTTCCAAAGATGCCAGTTTGAGGCATTTTTGTGCATTCTAAAAAGGTTTTGGGCCATAAAAACAAAAAACAATGGGTGTTTTAACTCTTTCGCTGCCACCCCGCCACACGGACATACTCCCCAGTGCCAAGCATTCTGGGTGTAAATACAAGTATTTTATGTATATGTGGGTAATGCAATGACTATCGGGTAATTATCGGTGTATTTAGTTGAAACTTCACATGTGGGTATATATGACAATGACCTATCACCTGCCCTGACGTGGAGACCCATTCAATGTCATAGGGGTCACGTGCCATTGGCGGCCATCTTGGATTTGCTTTAATTTATGTTTTTCGGTAATTTTTTTCAATTCATATATGATTTTTTCAAATATTTGTTTTTTTTGTTCTAGTGTTTTATCCCATTAATTAATGCTTCACCAGTTAATCATATTCCGGCTACTTTTCCGTATTTTTCACCGACCTCATTCCGACAGAATTTTTGGACGCTAAACTGATCAGCAGAAAGGAGGCCACCAAGTCAATTATGATGTTTATTTTCCACTCATATATCGCATCCCACCAAAAGTTAATTTGTCAATGGTATATTCTGGCTCGGACTGTACTCATAGAACTTCAGGAGTAGCATGACTTTGACTGACATTTCTTCTAAATTGTCAGCGCACACCAGCACTCTACATAAAATAAATGAATCCCCGTTGTAGTGCAACAAAACAATAAAATTACGACCCGTAAACCAGGTGCACCCCCGAACTCGCATAAATGCGTATTTGGCAGCGACTGGGTAACTCGCATTTATGCGAGCTTGGCATCGAAAGAGTTAATGTGTAAAATTATTTGAACTTTCCTCCGACAACACTTTTGTGATAAAAAATTAGCCTTACATTGGTTATGCCATAGTATGTCACTTGATTTCTTTCATTTTTCAGGAATCTGACTCCAAATTTTAACGATGGTATTGGGTAGGAAAAATCACAAAATGCAATCTTATCACCAAATTACAACCATTTCAGACACAATGTTGTTTTCTTCCAGTTTGTGTACATTCCTGTTGCATAATAAAACTGCTTAATACGTTATCGGACGTTGATTTAGAATTTTAGGGTTATGTTGTATAAAAACAATCTCAAAATGCCAATTTGACATTTCACTGCCAAATTATGAAAAAATATTTTATAGCTCTGTCAATAAACATAAACAAAGGAAATATGAAATTATGTATGAAAGAACAATGTAAGCAGAAGCTGTTAATATAAAGTGTTATGCTTCAAGATGATAATTTTGAAGTTTTTGTTGGTATGCTTTCCCCTACCCCATTTTTCTGTAAGTTTCCACAATGATGAGTGAAATCCGGTGACATTCATTGGTATAACCATTGAAATGCTATTTTCTCAACAAAAAAAAATGATTTCAGAGAACAGATCACATAATTTTACACAATAAAATTTCGTTATTTTTTCTGAATATGCCTAAAATCCACAATAGCATTTTCGGAAAAGAGGCTAGACTAAGAGTGCATAGGACCATAATTGTATTTTCTTCACCAATGCATTTGGAAATTTCTTCACAATTTGTTTAATCTAGTATTCTCAAAATGTTATGAGAAAAGCAGAGCATGTGGATATTAATTTATTGAGTTACATGACCTCAAATGTGGCATTTCATCACACGAGTTTTGTGTCAAGGCAAATTTGGCTAAGACCATACAGTGGAACACACATTTTGTTTGAGAATATTTTATTCTCCTTATTCATAAATGCACATATTAATCATATTTTTGTGTTTTATCTAGTGAGGAAATTACTAAAACAGTGAAAAAGCCATTAATTTTGCTCTAGTTTTTTAAATAATTAACCATATAATAAGGCATTTGGCTCATTCTTCGAAATTAACGCTCCGAAATCAGGTTAACTCACGTTTTTGAAGGCACACAACTCGAAAAATACTTAAGGAATCTGGGAATGGTTTCCAGTTCTGGATTCAGGAAAATGTGGTCGACAAAACATTTGTAGGATTTGTATATATATATATATATATATATATATATATATATCTTTATTTTTTCCTCCATAACTGAAGAGTTACATATGTAATTATATCTTATATATAATCAACACAATCAACAATCCCACCACCAGATAATACATAAATGAAAAGAAAAAATCACAAAATCCTAAATGTTACATTATGACGACGATGAAGACGATGATGGTGATGATGATGATGATGATTATGATGATGAAGAGGACGATGATGACGACGATGATGACGATGATTATGAGGATGAGGATGATGATGATGATGATGATGATGGCGACGATGCTGATGATAATGGTGGTGATGATGATGATGATGGTGAAGATGATGTTGAAGATGATGATGATGATGATGATACTGTTAGCGAAATCGATGGAATATTTTGAACATTTACACATGACTATCTGATACACAGGCAGACCCATGTTGGTGTTCAAAATCTCACCTAAATCCACGTAGGCAAATATGAATAAGAACTCAATATACTAAGTTAATATAAACATTCTCGTATACACGAACACTTATATTGATACTATGTTCTTAATATGAGAATATAATATGAGACATCATATTACACACACGTATGAACATGTCATATTAAAATCGACCCGAAATTATGGGTGCAGAATCTAAGCTTAAGTATAAATTACACTGCTAGCAATCATCTGCTATGGATTACGTCTCAAAATTTCAAGTTGTTAGTGTACCCACATTTTCCATAACTTCGATGTTGAGGAGATGAAGAAACGACAAAATGCGACTGTGTCCTCAACATATTCATCTAGATTTGGTGGGATATACCCGAGGAATAATGCAGTTTGTTGATCCAACTCATACTATTGATGAACATGTAACATTCCACAGTAAAAATATCAATGAATTCGTACCAGATTTGGTTACGTAACTGATTAAGAAACATACAATCATTAACGACATGAGTGACGATGTCAATGTAGGGAATTTGACAATGGTCACATACAGAATCAGTCATATACATTGGTGTACACAGTAAGCCAATTGTAACGAAAATGTCTTCTTTGGTCGAAGGGTGGTTTCTGCAGATAGTCCATATATGAGAGATAGAAAGTTCTGGATTAACAATGTTAAATCGTACAAAATCAGGATCGTCTCGCACCCGCATTTGCCATTGCGATTGTGACATTATTTCAAAATTTGACTTAATGGTCCGTTTACACGATTCTTTCGAGGGTACAGATAAGCTCACAACAAATGACTTCCAAAGTTCATCCATCCCAAATTTGGTTAGAATGTTACGGATTTCAGATAAGAAGGGACTCCTCCCGTTTGTCTCGTCTGCTTCAATGAGCCTATGGAGAAATACCTTCTTGACTGTTTTCGTAACACCCAGCCTACACAACGAAAAGAACAAAGACAATTTCCGTTTTTGGATGTACATCGAAAGTGGGGACATGCCAAGCAACCCCAGTACCATATCAGTTCGTGTTCTGACAGGCAATCCCTGAATTGATTTCAAACACATTCTATGGGTTCGTTCTAACTTTTCACTATCTGCTGCGTTTGTGTTAAGCAGTAACTCTGAGCCGTATAAACCCCTCGGAAGCACAATAGATTCGTAAATCTTTTTACAACTGACGGGAGTTATACCTCCCGCATACATCCCTGCATTAGATAACATGAAGAATGTATTCCTCATGCGATCACATATCTGAGTTATCATTTGAGAGTTGAACTTTTGAGTGACAACAGGTACACCAAGGTGCGTAGTACTTTGAGAAACTGGTATTTGTATAGATCCCAATTTCCATTCATAATTTATTGTTGAGAAATCAGAGTTTGCTTCATTAAAAATAAGACTAACAGACTTGGCTGCATTGTATCTGTAACGCCATCGTTGGCTATATGAGTAACATATATTACACAAGGCCTGTAGACCACTCGGGGTTAACGATAACAGGACCATGTCATCAGCATGTGTGGGAGATGCACAGCTTACTCCATACATTTTGAAACCATATTTGGAGTTGCAGAGTTCATGTAACAGATCATCAATAAATATTGTATATAAAACAGGAGATAAAGTACCTCCTTGTCTAGTTCCTTGCAACACATTTATCCAGCTAGATGTGAAATTCTGAACAGAAGTACAACATTTAATTCCTTTTAAAAGATCACAAATTATACGTAGGAGTTTTCCCGTTACCTGGCGGTTGAAGAGCTTGTAAAGAAGTCCGTCGATCCACACTGTATCGAATGCCTTCCACACATCCAGGAAGCATGCATATAGTTTGCTGTGCCTCTCGGATGTGTAGAGGATACATTCCTTCATAAGGTAAGATGACATTACACAACTTACTTTTGCCTGAAAACCATTTTGCAATGGATGAGTTGCATTTACAAATGGTGCATGGTCTTGTATGCGACATAGCAAAAGTTTTTCAAATATTTTATACATGACGGGCATGAGCGTTACAGCACGATAGCTATCAAAAGAGTCTTTAGGCTTTGGATTTCCCTTATATAAAGAGACTATCACGCCACGCTTTGCTTTACATGGAATATGTTCGAATTTTATCATCATATTGAATAATAGACATGTTTTCTTTGCCAGTATATCACCACCATAAATAAAGTGTTCATAATTCAAGCGATCATCTCCAGATGCTTTGCCCACATTCAGAGTACTAACGAGACGACGGAATTCTTCAGGCGTAACTGGGTACATAGTCACTGCGTCAGTGTTATCAGTACTTGTAGATGAGAGAATACTATCTATTTTGGATGTCACCCCGTCGAAGTGATCATTATCAAACAATTCGTTATTAATTGGTTTCGAGAACATGTTCGCGTAATACTCAATCCACGATTCAGCTACTTCGGCAGAATCACGGACAACCTTTCCATTATATACAAATACGTTATTCCCATGGCTTCCTGCTTGCTTACGCTTGGCATTAAAGTGATGTGAAACGTAAATTGAACCTCACAATTGAGTTCCCTGCGTTATTCTGTGGAAAGACTGAATAAAATAACCCCCATACACGAAATGCCCCAACCAGATATCAGTTTGTACTAATTATACGGCCACGTAACTAACTATTTACTTTCCCTCAATCGGGACGAATAATTCCACTGTAAACGCCAAATAAATACACTAACGAGTTGTCGTGTGCAGTCGCGGAAACACCCGAACACTTCCGACTTGGTCGGGATTGAGTCGGCTTTCGTTCTCAGAAAATAGCTTCCGTGGAGGGAGGCCGTTTGCTGGAATAGCGTAACATCAGCTTAATAAAACGAAAAACAAGCGGTATAGTCAATTCGAATGGGAGGGATATAAAAGGAATTATTGCCTGAAATCACCAACGGAAGAACATTGACCGAGTTATGAAAGAATTATAATCAAAGTGGTCATGATCGAGCAATGAACAACGGTAACAGTTGAAAATGTTACTATTTATAGAAATTTGTAATCGTTGCAGATCGTTGACCGATTTTATGATCGAACTACAGCAGGTACAGTCTCGTGCAGAAAGAGTTGTCTTACATGTGTATTTCAAACTGTTTAATTACCTGTGCAATGCTACATGTGTGCCATATTGCTATTCACTATTCTAGTACAGACCGTATTTGTTTGGGACAGCGATGGTGATATAGATATCCATATGGAATTATGTTTTCTTCAATTTTTGAGTTTATATAATAGGCCCAAATAAATATACCATAAGATGGACTCAATCATTGACAGTTAAAATTGGATGGAAGTAAAGAAGTGTTGTGTATTTGCACTAAGTAGCGCAATTGCGTTATGCTTAAGCGTAAATATTTGTATGCAAATAAATAATAAATGTAAAAAAGACTCCCATGTGATTTGCTCTAAACTCAAATTAACTCAGGCCATAAAACATTACTCAAACATAGGTGAGGACTCCACCCAGATCCCATACTAAGATGGATATTCACACTGAGGAAACCAGTTGGAGATAGGTACATGTATTTGCTTAAGCATAATTCATTTCAATTACGCTTAATTGTAAATGAAATCCACTTAAGCGTAAATGAGTTGCGCTTAACCGTAATTCATATACACTCCCATTGAACTCCACATACTCAAGCTGAAATGGATGCAACCACATTACTAATGCCAGTAAGTTAACATCCATCAGATTATACAAATATACATATAAGGTAAGACAGCCGATGAAATTATTGCTCTTAATATAATTCCAATGTATTATGATAACGCATAAGTCAATTATGCTTAAGCGTAACTGATTTATGCTTAAGCGTAAATTATTTACGCTTAAATGCAATTAGTTAATATAAAATGTGAAAATGAATCATTTGCCCTTAAGCGCAAGTATATGTCTATCAATATATTTGCGCTTAAGCGCAAATACCTAACACTCCCTTACTTCCCTCTGATTGTGAATGATAGAGTCCATCTCATAGTATATTATCATGGACCCATAGTAGTAGCCCCATATAATACTGAAACATTGAAGAAAAAATATTTCCATATGCATATATCAGCATCTCTGTCCCTGGTGTCCCAAGAATTGGTGCCTCACTCCCAGAGCTCTAGTATATTTTATTAAAGGGACATCTCCTACACAGATATATACCATTTCCATGGCCATAAATATGGAATTCGGGGTTACTGGGGACTCGCTTCCCTCATATGGTGTACTTATTGACTTGAAATTGGGGAAAACCCCAATTTTCATATTATCAGCATACCTGTCCCCAAGAATTTGTGTCTCCATCCCAGAGATCTAGTATATTTTGTAAAAGAGATATATCCTGCACATATCTCAGTCTACCATTTCCATGGTCATAAAAGAGATATTGGGGTTACTGGGGGGGTGCTTCCCTCATATGGTGGGTCTGTGCCATTTAAAATTAATTCAGGGGGGTGATATCAATGCATATTAATTTTTATTTGCGCAAATGATTTACACTGAAGCGCAAATGATAGATGTTATTTTGCGAAATATTTGCGCTTGATCGTAAATGAATAATAAATGTGAAATGGGTATCCCATACATGAAATGCCGTATCTATATGCTATAGCGCGTATATCCTACAGGTCTGGGTGAACCACCGATCAATCAATAACAGCCCGATCGGGCTAAAGTAGACCGATCAGGCTAAAATAGACCGATCGTTCTTTCACAGCCAGCTTGAATCTTGGATAAAGGGAGTAGGCCTACTCTAAATTGTTCTTTCAAGTGAAATAGGCCTCCCATACATGAAACGCCTTATCTATATACTATAGCGCGCATACCCTACAGGTCTGGGTGAACCACCGATCAATCAATAATAGCCCGATCGGGCTAAAATAGACCGATCGGTCTTTCACAGCCAGCCTGAATCTTGGATAAAGGGAGTAGGCCTACTATAAATTGTTCTTTCAAGTGAAATAGGCCTCCCATACATAAAACGCCTTATGTATATCCTATAGTGCGCATATCCTACAGGTCTGGGTGAACCACCGATCAATCAATAATAGCCCGATCGGGCTAAAATATACCGATCGGGCTAAAATAATCCAATCGGTCTTTCACAGCCAGCATGAATCTTGGATAAAGGGAGTAGGCCTACTCTAAATTGTTCTTTCAAGTTACAACCATTTTTTTGTAAAAAATTTATTCTGATTCATTTTGAAACTAATGAAAGACAATTTTGAAACTAATGAAAGACAATGTATAATTTTTTGCTGGTATATTCATCATAAATTTGAACAAATCTTCAAGCAAAAAAAATTTCAATATTCAAGAAATCTCTTACAACTGTTGTAATAATGGCCCGGTCGAGTCTATAAATACAGTGCGGGATTCCGGAAGTGACGGAGGAACCGGCACATAAATAGGCCGATCGAAGTCCCGCAGCTCAGACCGAAACAACAAGACTTATCGACAACACCTGTAATTTGATATGAATATTTATGATGATTTATGATCCATTGCCATCGACGTTTGTTCTACATGTATAATTTGTGAGTATTATATTTCTATTATATTATATTGTAAGCTATTAATATGTAGCGTCTAATTTTTACAATACTGGCGTCGTCGACAGGATTCGAACCTGTGCGGGGAAACCCTGACATTTGACGTTTGTCGTTAATAATTGACGATATTTTGCGGGAAACTTGAAATGTACATTACCCCAATTTCCACGTGATTCACACCGTGGTTTCTCTATTGCCTTCTAATTTAATGTTTTTTCTCTTCAATTGCTAATACCATGCCTGCTTCATTAGTTTTTCATGACTTCCATGGCCGGGTATGCTACTAGTTTTTTCGTTTTTGTTGGGAAAGAGTGTAAATGAGTTAGAAATTTTCACATGGTTTCCGGAATGAAAATTTTTGCTTTCAAAATTAAATTAATTAACCCTTTTATTTACACCATTGTTCAATCAGATTTCCTGTTTTGTATGATATTTCCAACATTCGAAATGCTATTGAAGTGAAATTTCTTCTCGCCTAACTTGCCACGGGCATTGTTATCGCTGGAAAGTCGTAAGTTATTTTCTAACGGGTTTTCCAGTGGGTGTATTTTCATAATTCCAATACGCTAAATTTCTTTGACGAGAGAAGACAACGGATGGAAAATTATTTCGCTCTTGTTCGTAGTTCAATCGTCATCATTTTTCGTATTGTGTATTGTGAATAAACGATTAAATTCTGTTGTTTTGCCCCATAATTTGGAATAAGAATTGTTGGTAAATAATTACCTAGGTAGCAATTTCTTATTCAACAGATTGGGAAAGTTAAATTTTTTGCTCGAAAATTGCTGATAATATTTAGCATTCTCAGATTAAGGTAAATTCCAAAGGAAATTGTTGATACATTTATTAAGCTTTTTCTTTGTGGGAATTATATCATTTTCAAGTATCAGACTTTTCATAAATAATTATGAAAGTTTATATAAACACAGCCGGATTTAACCAGCTGCAAGACATACCACATGTTGGCCCAGCTATTGCCGCAGAAATAATCCATCTGCGCCGGCAAATTGATGTTATTTCGGAAATAGATCTCCGAGAACTCCCACGGTTCCGGAGCTCTAAAGACCAGTTGGGGGTAATAGATTTCACTCACCCCACGCCAAAACATTTGGTTGATAACTGGCTACCTAAAAGGTTCGAAAAGGGAGTGAACCAGGGAGAGTCTGGGAGTGAGTCTGATGAGGTTGATGAGGGGAAACCAGAGGATGTTCCTAGAAAGCCGTCACCTGATCTAATGACCCCTCCCCAAACCATTGATATAAAACGATCCGCTATGTTATCGACCCCCGAGAGAATGATTTTATACGATTCTGGGGGTGAGCAGAAGTCGGTTAGCGTCAGACCTAAATTGCCCCACACACCTCCATCGAGGGGTCGTCCGGATGTGTCCGAAATGTTGGATTATATGCGGAGAGGTGTTTCGCCAATCTCCACTCGGACGGGGGTACCGACGTTTAGAAAAGAGAGTAGCGTTTCTGAGTTTCATACTCATAGCGACATCTCCACAGTCACCATGAGTTCAAGGGCTATCAGCTATGGGGATCGGCCTCTGCCAAGCATGGTTCATGGGATGGGACTGCCTACTCAACCTGGGGCGCCAGCCACTTCGGTTGTTTCATTGGCCCAAGGTGGGTTAGAATTCCCTTCAACCGGGGCACAAGCAGCTTCGGCTGTTTCGATGGCCCAAGCCATGTTTCCGCCTATTAGCCACCCTATCCGCCAACCAGCTAGTTGGGGCGCGCAAGCAGCCTCGGCCGTTTCGATGGCCCAAGCCATGTTTCCGCCTGACCCAATTAGCTCAGCAGTTAGTGTTGGATTTCAGCCAAGTCTAACTGCACCTGCACCATATAACTTTATTGGCCATGCGCCAGCTACTGTAACTGTTGGTTCGACAGCCGTGGTTTCAGCATCTGTACCATCGAATACATTTGCAGCCCCCAGTAGTTTTATGTCTATGGCACCTCAGCAGGTCACTCAAGCCTATGGTGAGAGGGTTCCGCCTATTCAATATGTTCCGGTTTATACCCAGGCTACCACTTTTGGTAACTATGGGCAGATCACAGCCGGTACATTCACATCATCTTCATCATCATCCGGTCAGGTACCACCACACCAGAGTATACCAGCTCAGCCCGGTTATACACAACCGACTGCTGGTTTCTCTGGACAGTTGATTGGCCAACAGCAGGGTAACCAATCAATCGCCATGCCCCTCCCTTCGGGATACACCCAACCTGGGTGTCAGGGATACGGTGCAACTCAAGCTGCTGCTGGACAATCTGTACCTACCCAACAGCCGTTTTATCAACAGCCAAGTCCAACGCCAACTGGGCCTTTCAACCCAGGGTGTCAAGGATATGGTACGGCACAAGCTGGTGTTGGTCCAGTTCCACAACCCCAACCCTATCCGGGAATGCCAATGTCAAGTTATCAGTTGGGTTATGCTAACGTTGGAAACCCAGGCGTAAATGCCCAGGCTCCACACGTGCCCACTGTATCGGGTTTTGGGTATAATCAACCTCCCCCGGGACAGCCAGGAATACCAAACCCTGGGTATAATCCACCTCCCCCGGGACAGCCAGGAATACCAAACCCTGGTTATAACCAACCTCCCCCGGGACAGCCAGGAAGGCAGAACCCTGGTTATAACCAACCTCCCCTGGGACATCAAGGGACATACAACCCGGGTTTAAATCAACCTCCCCCCGGGAATTCATGGGTACCACAACCCCAGGGCTTTAACCAACCACCCCCAGGAAATCCGTGGATGCAAAATCAAGGTTTTCAGCAACCCGTCCCGGGAAATCAGGGGATGCCAAACCCCGGGAGAAATCCAATCGCCCCGGGGCCCGGAGGTTATCCACCAGAACAACCTCCATATAATCCACAAGTCGCTCCTCACGGGAGGCATGGCGATTACAGACTGCCTCATATGCCAAAAGGTTTGTCATATGATGGTAGTGACTCGTGGCAAGCCTTTAGGGTAAAATTCACTTTATATGCCCAGTCGCAACGTTGGGGATGGGATGAGCAGCAGCAGGCTCTCTGCTGGTGTTTAAAGGGAAAAGCTAGTGAGTATTTCACGCTGCTTACCGAGCGTAATCCCTATCTGACAGTTGTTCAGTTGCTTGATGGGTTGGAAAATCGTTTCGGATTTAAAGATTTGCCCGAAACGACCCAACTTCGATTTCAACAAGCAAAACAAGTCCTTGGTCAGTCGCTGGAAGAATGGGCAGAGACTGTTCTCTCATTGGCCACACGTGCCTTTAGAGAATGTCCAGCCGACTTCACATTCAAGCAAGCAGTCTTGCGCTTCTGTCAAGGCTGTTCTGACACCAGGGCGGCCGAACTCGTTACCATGGAAATGCCTCAGTCCATGGAACAAGCCATCAACAGAATCCGATGGCATCAGCATAATTATGCTGCTATTCATGGCAGCAAAGTGTCTCGCAGAGACGTGCGCCATGTTTCGTCGGATACTGAGGATGACACCTCTCCTGTTAGGTCTGTAAGACAGACTGGTCGTGGTAGACCAAAGCAGCGAGGATATCCTTTCAGAGGCAAGCGCGAGGGTTCCGGTTCGGAGACTGGTGGTTCACCTGGCCCTCGTAGATTTTCGCCCGGCGCTCAAAGTTGGAAAACTTCGAGTGAAAATGCAACTTCCCAGGCACGTATACTAGCCTTGGAAACAAATTTGGAAACTCTCCAAAAAACAATGGAGAAGCTAACTAATGTTTTAGGGAAGATGGGGACCAATAAGCCTCAGTCTGGCACCCCTAGTCACTTTGATACCAAAGAGCCAGATTATAAAAATAGGTCAAGGTCACCTTCTCCTAAGGCCAAGGTCATTTGTTATGCCTGTCAGGGGGTGGGGCACTTTCAAAGAGACTGCCCTTCGCGGAATCTGGGAAATCGCCCTAACCGGGATAACAAAGTAAAGTTTAACGAGGATTTAAACGGGCACGGGGCGACTCCCGAGGTCGGAGCTCGATCCCAATCTTAATTAATGACCTCGTAACTAGGAAAGAGGTAACGTCTGGTGAAATTAAACCGGTATTAACAATTAAACAAATTAAATCAGCCTCAGCCATCGAGGTTCCGGTCAAAATAGCTGGTCACGATACCCACGCCGTCGTAGACACAGCCGCCGACGTCACCATTATCTCTGATAAATTATTTCACCAACTTAGCCCTAAGCCACCCCTAATTAAATCCTTACAATTTAATACGGCGGCTCGTGATGGTCACATGGAGGGTATGTTGGTGGGACCCATAGACATTACCATCGGGGAACTCGAGTGTAGTGAAAATATATATGTGGCACCCATTGAAGATCCCATGCTTCTTGGGATGGATTTTCTCACTAAATATGATGCGAAAATTGGGGCAAATAAGGGTTCTATCTTCTTGGGAAAGCTTCGGCTTCCTACAATTTCCCCGGAAAACCCAAAAGTGGCTAAAATTTCTAGAATTATAGTCAATCAACGAACCGTTATTCCCCCTCAGTCAGTTGTGTTACTACAGTGCGACGCTGTCCCACCCTTAGCTGATTTTACGATTGAACCAAATCCACATCTTAGTGAGTATGTTTTGCCAACTTTGCACTCGGGGTATGATCACCCAACAGTATGTTTTGTAAATTCTCATAATTCAGAGGTAACCTTGGATAAATCACAATGTGTGGGTGAAGCTTATGAAGTTGATGTGATTGAAACCCCCGTCATATCATCCGCACCCAAGCCGGTCGTTGTTCCGGTTGAAAGCTCACACCAGGGATCGCCTCAAAATAGTTCTGAAAATAACCTGGATGGAAACTTGCAACTTCCAGAGTATTTGCAGAGCTTATTTGAGCGTTCTTCCACATTACTGTCAGGAAACGACATAGCACGCCTTAAACGACTGCTTCATGAATTTCAGGACGTGTTTGCAAAGGACGAGTTTGACTTGGGAACTTTCTCTCAAATTGAGCACAGTATTCCTCTTCTAGAGGGAGCTCGTCCAATTAAACAGCCTATGAGGCGAACGCCAGCTTGCTTTGCCGATCAAGAGGAAGCTCATTTAAAAAAACTTTTGATGGCCAAGGTCATCGAGCCCTCTGTGTCGGAATGGGCATCAGCCCCCGTCTTGGTTAAAAAACGGGACGGTACTATTCGCTGGTGCATAGATTATCGCGTCGTAAATTCTGTAACACGCAAAGACATCTACCCCTTGCCACGAATTGACGAGTGTCTTGACACACTTAGTGGAAATTCATGGTTTGGAAAGGCAGACTGTTTGGCTGCGTACCATCAGGTTACGATGTGTAAAGAAGACCGTGCTAAGACAGCCTTTCTCACCAAATACGGGATTTTCAATTTCATTAAAATGCCTTTCGGCCTTACTGGAAGCCCGTTTACTTGGTGTCGGGTTATCAATTTGGTATTGCACGGTTTGAACTGGGATATCTGTTTGGGGTACTTGGACGACGTAGTTCTGATGGGAAATTCGATTCGAAATCACTTGGAAAACATCGAAAAAGTACTATCCCGGTTCCGATAATATAACCTTAAACTCAAGCCCAGTAAATGTGTGTTTTTTCAAAAAAGTATTGAATTTCTGGGCAGAATTGTGAGCGAGCAAGGTGTGAAAATGATGGAATCCTCCGTAGAGGTTGTTCATAGCTGGCCCGTACCCCAGTGTACCAGAGATGTCGAAAGTTTCTGCGGGCTAGTAAATTATCATCGCGCTTTCATAAAAAATTATGCAGAGTTAGCACGACCTCTATATGACGTAACTGGTAAGCATAACTTTAAGTGGGAACTTGAGCAACAAGAAGCATTTGACAATCTCAAGCAGGCGTTAACATCTCCACCTGTTTTGGCCCTACCAAATTCAACCGATATGTATATCTTGGATTCCGATGCTAGTAATTTTGCGATCGGTGGGGAATTAATTCAAGTCCAAGATGGTCGGGAGAAAGTTATAGCCTATGGCAGTTTTGTGCTGTCCCCACAACAAAGGCGTTATTGTACTACTCGACGAGAACTTCTCGCAGTAGTACGGTTCACACGTCAATTTCGTCACTATCTGTTGGGTCGGAAATTTTTAGTAAGAACCGATCATAGTAGTCTCAGGTGGTTGATGAGTTTCAAAGAACCTCAAGGGCAACTTGCAAGGTGGTTAGAGGAATTAAGCATGTACGATATGGTCATTGAGCATCGCAAGGGAACTTTGCACTTAAATGCCGATGCGCTGTCCAGGATTCCTACGGACGGCTCATGTGAAGAGTATTTTCCAGGGTGTAAACTCTCAGATCTCCCTTGTGGCGGGTGTAAATATTGCACTCGTGTATTTAATAGCTGGACCAAATTTGAAAGTACTGTTGATGATGTGGTTCCCCTAACCAAAGGTTCTATAACATTTTCCGAATTATCTGGGAACCCCACCCCGGCAGTTCGCCAAGTAGACAGTCAACCGGACTACCCTCTAGGGTTTTTGTGGGAGCCGGGAGATGAGTGGGATAATCCCTACGAACCAATCGGTTATGTCTGTTCTAACACTGGGTGGACCCATTCTCAGGTTGATTTAGAATTGGTGCAGGAATTAAATCCAATAGTTAGGGTACGGCAAACAACAACCCCGCAGGACACTTCACTCCTGGCGAATGTTTGTACGCTGGAAGAACTCACTGAAATCCAGCGTCACGACCCTGATTTATTACCTGTAATTGGGTGGTTGGAAACTGGGGAAGAGCCCAATGAAGGCGAACTATTTATTAGTAGCCAAGCCACTAAATATATCTGGATCAACCGGCAACGCTTCCTTATAAAGAATAAATTGCTATACAAAGTTAAACGGGATTCCCAACAAGTCTTGGTTATTCCCCGTAAATTCGCCACTGAAATATTGACCCTCGCCCATGACATTCCTGCTTCTGGCCATCAGGGTGTAACACGTACCCGAGAACGAGTACGTCAAAACTATTATTGGTATGGGGTTAGTGACGATATTGCAACCTTTGTGGCTGCCTGCCCCCAGTGTAATCAAGGTAAGAAGGCTGTTAGACATGCTAAGTGGGAACAGGTATCCTACCACGCTGGGGCCCCTATGGAGCGGGTACACATTGATTTCTTGGGACCATTGCCGGTTAGCAATAATGGTAATAAATATATTTTGGTTATGACCTGTCAGTTTACCAAATGGGTCGAATTCATAGCATTGCCCGATCAGACAGCCGAAACAGCAGCCTTTGCAGCTGTTAAAGAATTCTTTTCAAGATTTGGATGTCCGCTCCAAATTTTCTCTGATCAAGGGCCATGTTTCGAATCAAAACTATTTAAGACCATGTGTGAAGCCCTTCAGATTCATAAGGCTCGTACCACGCCATATCGACCATCCTCGAACGGGGCTGCCGAACGCCAGAACCGTACGTTGATGAATGCCGTCCGGTGCTATATTGATAAAAACCAGAAAACCTGGGATAAATATCTATCGCAACTCGCCGGGGCAATGAGATCGTCGGTACACCGCCTTACTGGTTTCACACCAAACAAAATGATGCTGGGCCGCGAAGTAAATCACCCGTCAGATCTCGTTTTTAATTTTAATTCTAAAATACCAGAATATGCAAGCGCTGCTGAATATGTGCAAACGTTGGTAAAAGAATATAAAGACTGTCACGAAATCGCGCGTGAGCACTTGAAGGCTGCCTGTAAGAAAATGAAGCGAGATTATGATGTTAAAATAAATAAATATGAATATAAACTTGGTGATTTAGTATACTTGCTGGATACAGCTACAAAGAAAGGGAAAACCCGAAAACTTTCTCCATTTTGGAAAGGTCCAGGCATCATTGCTAAAGTATACACTCCATATCTCTATAAAATCTTCTTTCGGTCCGCCACCAATGTGGTCAATCATGATCGCCTGAAAAAATGTCATGATAAAGTGATCCCGCCATGGCTAACTAAATGTTCAGAGCGCTTCCGAACCACGGGAGAAGTCACACTTGAAAGATCTACCGGCGTTTTTTGCTTATGTCAGAAAAAGTTTGGTGGGAAATTTATGCTCCAGTGTGATTACTGTAATGATTGGTACCATGGTGAATGTGTAAACATTACTCAAGAAGGGGCCGACCAACTAGATACCTATCGATGTCCGAGATGTTAAATCATAGGGTTCATTCTTGAAATTTTGTAATCCATGACCACAAAAGGCTAGTTGAGATGTTTCACTATACTGTTGTTTCCTATATTTCAGTATACGTCAACTATGAGTGATATAGAAATTGACTCAGTCAATCCAGGACTGCCAGTCCAACCGTCAGACACTTCGTCTGCAGCTGAGAAGCTTGATAGTGATTCAGTCAATTCAGGACTGCCAATCCGACCACCAGACACTTCGTCTGCAGCTGAGAAGCTAGAAACCAAAGACACCTCCACACCTCCCGTTGGCCTACTTGTAGGACCACCTATCGTTACAGACAGTTCGTCTACAGCGGGATGGGCGGAGATACCAAGCATGTCAGGTATGAATTTACCGCCTGATACCGATGAGTCAGACCCCAATCAAATGTCAGTAACTGATATTCAGCACTCGATAGAAGTGCTGCTTGGTTTAACTTTTAATAATAACGAGGGTGAAAATCCTGATCTCATTGATAAATTACCTGATCTTTCAGTTGCGGAGCCCGTACGGACTCCATCTGTTGAAGGAATGCAGGTAGATTTAATTGAATTGTCGGATAGACAACCAAGTTTGACTAAGGATCTACCTGATAGTCCTCTTGGGGAAACCAGTTGCACCCAAGGGATAGATATGCAGGTGGATCCCAACTTAAACTTGGATAATATTCCAGTAAATAGTCATCCATTAGAGCTATTAATTGATGAGGCTTTACATCCTCCCACTCGCATTGTTGACAAACAATGTGTCAGATATGGTTTTAATGTTGACACTGAGAATAATCCAGTGTCGCAAATTTCACAAGCCTCAATTACTAACTCAATGTCAGACATAGAGGGTCAAAGTCCCCCGAAACCACAAGATCGGTGTGTGTTCAGGGATTGTGAGCGGCCTGTTAAGGGTCAGCAGAGACACCATTTTTACAGCCAACATGTAAAACCTTGTTGGTGGCAGTTTGACACCTATCCTGGGCCTATCCCTACCGTTTTCCGAGTACAAGTCCGAGAAGACTTAATTAACTTTGCTCGGATTCTAATTCCAACTGCTCGGGAGCTGGGTGAGCAGGAACTGCTTACCCAGTTGCGGAAATTACTAAATGATCAGTGGGACTACCAGGCAATTCCAGTGCCTTGTATTCTGGGGACAATAGCGCTTCGGAATATTTCCATGTTTGGCACTGACCTGGGGGTTGCCCTTCCAAAAAGCGGGTACAGCATATCGCCCTACATTACGTCCAATGCATGTCTCACTCATTGGCGGGTTTTAGCGGCTATACTCAATCGACTGCCAGCCAAAGATATTAACTTATTTCAACAGTCTAATGCACATCTTTGGTTAATTGAGATGATGCGGGAACGCATCCAAAAGGGTCGAATTGGGGAATTGGCTTTAAACGGGGCTCGAAAGAAAGCGTCAGGGTTAACAAGACCTGAAAAGGCCCCTGATGCATTGTCGGCAGCCTGTATGATTAATGACTTCTACCTCACAGAGCACCAAGTTTTAATCACTCAGGCCATGTCTGTAAAATCCTCTTCCATTTCAGGGGTTAAACCGGTGGAAGGTCCAACACCACGGCCCAGCCGGAAAGAGAGGCGAAGGGCACGATATAAAACTATTTGTATCGCCCGAGAGCAGAAGTTTTCTGAGCGGAAACTGTTGTACCATTCAGTTCCCGTTGCTCCGCCGGAGCCTAAGAAACTAAAACTTTCTTCCTCATCCTTCACCGCAGTGCCTGTCACCTCCTCTCGGGGCACTGTGCCTACCTCATCCTTCTCCGCAGTGTCTTACAACCACCCTCCGGGCACTGTGCACAAATCACCCTCCCCCGCAGGGCGAGTCACCTCTGCTCGGGGCCCTGTGTCTACTCCATCATCCACCGCCGTCTCTTCCACGGTGTCCTCCCTTCCAATACCACCACTCATAAAGTCGCCTCCCGTCCTACCCCGACCCACTTACAAGGCAGTGTTAACCTCCATGAAAAAGGCTCTTGCACGTCAACCCGGCATCCCCAAACTTAAACTAACCGGGATTGATTCTCATTTTCATTTAGACCGAATGTGCTCGAGTCATAAATTAAGACCCCAAACCACTGCTTCGGAGGCGATTAGTCTGACTAATGTCCCTGTTTCTGCGGCCGTCACTGTCATCGGTGGCGTGCAAGTATACTGTGATCCGGATACTTATCCAGACATTCAAACTTTGCACTGTAATCCACAGTGGAAAGTTGCGGTAGGGTGTCACCCCAAAAAGTTTCGCAAGTTACTTGTGCCGGCGATGATGGATAAGTTTAAGGAGCTTATAAATCATCCTGCAGTAGTTGCCGTCGGGGAGTTTGGGCTTGATCGCTCCATTAAGCTCTCCGATCGAGATCTCCTGATGCAGGATGCCCTTTTTCGGCAAATTTTACATCTGGCCCGTCCCACCAACAAACCTATAATTTTGCATCTAAGAGGGCCCTCTGACCAACATATGAGTTCGGATGTGAGTTTCACTGCTTTAGAGGCAGTACGCACCGTAACCCATAGGGATCAAGTTATCCACTTCCACTGCTTTTGTGGATCTAAACCAATGGTGGATTCTTGGTCTTATCACCAGCCCAACACTTCGTTCGGGTTTACAACAATTTGTGCTGGATTTAATGACGTCCAGCGGGAAGCAGTTAAAGCCATTCATCCTTCCAAAATTCTTCTAGAGTCGGATGCGCCCCATTTCGGGTCTGTGGGCCGAGCTTTCACTTCCCCCGCCGTCATCGGTGAAGTGGCCGTGTCATTAGCACGGATCCTGGGTACAAGCCCAGAGGAAGTGTTAGTGCGCTCTACACAGAACGCCCAACGTATTTATGGCATTCAGCCAATCCGCCAGTAACTTTCCACATCAATACAACTACACTTAAATTAGCGGATCGGGCATTCCAAATTAGTTTTCCGGTTTTTATTTGGTCAGTAGAAAACATTCTCATTTTCGACCTGTTTCAACTACTTTCCAAATTTAGAGAATGTTTAATCTTTTCAGTCAGTTATTGGGACCATACTGATTTCAAATGTTAACTGTAAATCCAGTCAGTTCGGTTAGTTTCACGCTGATTTCAAATATAGTCAGTTCAGTTATGGGGACCATGCTGATTTCAAATGTTAAATGTAAATCCAGTCAGTTCGGTTAGTTTCACGCTGATTTCAAATATAGTCAGTTCAGTTATTGGGACCATGCTGATTTCAAATCCAGTCAGTGGGTATTAAAATTGGGACCGCGCTGATTTCACAATTTAGGGCTTAACTTGTAAATGATTTAAACTGCCCTAACATGACTTTTTATTTCTCGCTGTACGCCAGTAGGTACAGTGTAACAATTTTTTAATTTAAAAAGAGGGAATAGTGTTGTAATAATGGCCCGGTCGAGTCTATAAATACAGTGCGGGATTCCGGAAGTGACGGAGGAACCGGCACATAAATAGGCCGATCGAAGTCCCGCAGCTCAGACCGAAACAACAAGACTTATCGACAACACCTGTAATTTGATATGAATATTTATGATGATTTATGATCCATTGCCATCGACGTTTGTTCTACATGTATAATTTGTGAGTATTATATTTCTATTATATTATATTGTAAGCTATTAATATGTAGCGTCTAATTTTTACAATACAACAGTGTCAGGAAGACCAATCGATCTAGCTCAGCACGATTGGTCTATCATAGTGTGATGTCAAATATTATTGAAATATTGCTTATAATTTACATTTACAGAAGTCAATAATTCGCATGCAGATAACTTCACCTTGTATTCGGCCAAATATGTTGACGTTAGATTAGAAGGCAGAATTCCCAGATTTGTTTATTATTGGTGAACCTGGATAATTTCGGAGGTGTGCCAATCGTCTTTTGCACACTGTGAATACGTACTCATTCTCTCCTAAATTTGCAAAAATTCCATATATATATAAATATATATACAGAGTGTGAAAACTTTGTTAGTTGCCAAATAATTGTCGACATTTTACTTAGAAAACTTGAATGCAAAAACTATGATAGGCCCCCTATTATTATTATTTTTTTTTTTCTCTTTTTGTTGAATCTACTTTCGTTATCGACATGCCGGCCTTTGTTTTGGCTGTTCTCCCAGTCGTGCGTGCCAGCCGATCGTCGTTATTTCGGGTGGTTCCGATTTCCTCCGAATATAATTACATGAGACCCCGCGCGCTGATTCGCTCCGAAAATGTGTTGGTATCTGAGAAGATTTCTTACCCTGATCGCAGTTTTCAACAATTTAATACAGGGCGAGTCTCGCACTAAGAATATGCCACATTGGGGTTTTCTTTCTAGTTTTTTATGACCTTTCTTGTGGTATATCGGGCACAGTTCTGTCTGACATCAAATATATGCCCACCGGGAGTGAAGCTAATGACTTTAAACAGTCTGAAAAACAGATCTTGATCAATTTCAGCAGACTTGTCTATGTCATCATTCGACTTTGATAAGAAAGCTTCTGAGCATTTCCGATATTCGCATCTAAATTCACGCTTCGCATTCTTGTATTGATTGTACGAATCTGCAATCTGAGTATAAAAACAATCAAATTCACAAACCCTACAAATAGCATGTGTATTGTGTCGACCTCCATTTCCTGAACCCAGTTCTGAAAACCAGTCCCAGATTCATTACGTATTTTTCGAGTTGTGTGCCTTCAAAAACTCGAGTTTACCTGATTTCGGCCCATTTTCGGGGCCTCAATTTCGAAGAATGAGCAAAATGCCTTATTTATGATTAATTATTAAACAAAACTAGAGCAAACTGAAGGGATTTTTCAGTCATTTAGTAATTTTCTTACTAGATTAAACACAAAATATGATTAATATGTGCATCTATAATTAAGAAGAAGACTATATTCTCAAACAAAATGTGTGTTCCATTGTATGGACTTAGCCAATTTTACCTCTGACACTGAACGTGTGTGATGAAATGCGATATTTGAGGTAATGTAACTCAATAATTTAATACCCATATGCCATGCTTTTCTTATAACCTTTTAAGTATGTTGGATTGAACAAATTGTAAAGGTATTAAAGGCACGGGAGGCCTTAGTGGTAAACAGAAAAACATTAAAACGCATACAGTTTCGTTCATATATACCATGACCATCGCGTAAACAGCATGCTATCATAAAGACCTACTATATATTACCTAAGCAAGAGCCTGATTGTGTTACAGAAGACAGCACAGTGTCACTGGCTAATCACACACAAATGATATAAACGCTCTTTATTAGTTCCATATAAGGAATTCAGCAACAAAGAATGCTCTTTATGTTTACCATCATAATATAAACAAACACCAGGAAAGTAACTTTTTTATGCTTTTGTTTACATAACAATGGTCAAACATATTAAATAAAATACTGTTTATGCGATATTTCTTATTTGTATATATACGGACAAAGTCTGTCTACATTTTAATATTCTTTCTGTTTGTGGCGGTTTTTGACCGGTGGAAATATTTTCACAGCATACCCACCGCCAAGGGCCTCCCGTACCTTTCACAGGACATTATTTAAGAAAATCAACTTATGGGCCTTTGAATACTTAGTCTTAGCTTGTTTCCAAAGATGCCAGTTTGAGGCATTTTTGTGCATTCTAAAAAGGTTTTGGGCCATAAAAACAAAAAACAATGGGTGTTTTAATGTGTAAAATTATTTGAACTTTCCTCCGACAACACTTTTGTGATAAAAAATTAGCCTTACATTGGTTATGCCATAGTATGTCACTTGATTTCTTTCATTTTTCAGGAATCTGACTCCAAATTTTAACGATGGTATTGGGTAGGAAAAATCACAAAATGCAATCTTATCACCAAATTACAACCATTTCAGACACAATGTTGTTTTCTTCCAGTTTGTGTACATTCCTGTTGCATAATAAAACTGCTTAATACGTTATCGGACGTTGATTTAGAATTTTAGGGTTATGTTGTATAAAAACAATCTCAAAATGCCAATTTGACATTTCACTGCCAAATTATGAAAAAATATTTTATAGCTCTGTCAATAAACATAAACAAAGGAAATATGAAATTATGTATGAAAGAACAATGTAAGCAGAAGCTGTTAATATAAAGTGTTATGCTTCAAGATGATAATTTTGAAGTTTTTGTTGGTATGCTTTCCCCTACCCCATTTTTCTGTAAGTTTCCACAATGATGAGTGAAATCCGGTGACATTCATTGGTATAACCATTGAAATGCTATTTTCTCAACAAAAAAAAATGATTTCAGAGAACAGATCACATAATTTTACACAATAAAATTTCGTTATTTTTTCTGAATATGCCTAAAATCCACAATAGCATTTTCGGAAAAGAGGCTAGACTAAGAGTGCATAGGACCATAATTGTATTTTCTTCACCAATGCATTTGGAAATTTCTTCACAATTTGTTTAATCTAGTATTCTCAAAATGTTATGAGAAAAGCAGAGCATGTGGATATTAATTTATTGAGTTACATGACCTCAAATGTGGCGTTTCATCACACGAGTTTTGTGTCAAGGCAAATTTGGCTAAGACCATACAGTGGAACACACATTTTGTTTGAGAATATTTTATTCTCCTTATTCATAAATGCACATATTAATCATATTTTTGTGTTTTATCTAGTGAGTAAATTACTAAAACAGTGAAAAGGCCATTAATTTTGCTCTAGTTTTTTAAATAATTAACCATATAATAAGGCATTTGGCTCATTCTTCGAAATTAACGCTCCGAAATCAGGTTAACTCACGTTTTTGAAGGCACACAACTCGAAAAATACTTAAGGAATCTGGGAATGGTTTCCAGTTCTGGATTCAGGAAAATGTGGTCGACAAAACATTTGTAGGATTTGTATATACATTCATGAAAATCCATAAATTGATGATTTGACCAAATTTTCCCAATTTGTTTTCACGAAATTCACTAATTTCCCTTTTTCCGATTTTTGCTGATTTTTAGTATGTTGTTTATGGAGGATATATGTACCAATACCAGCAAAACAAAATTCGGTTGCAATTAGTTCTGGGTAAAACCATAAATACACTGGACTATTAAGGCATAATGCTAGATACTGGGCTCAGGCTGGTTGACAGACTAATCGGGAAATGGTTAGAAATAATGGAATTGTGTGTATCCTGTACAATAACTTAAGTTTGCATATATAAGTAAACTTGTCCTGATGTAACTAATGCCTAGATCATTGTGTGTATGGAAAAAGAGCGAGCAACTGTCTCAAACATTAATGTGACTATCAATGGGTAGAAAATATATGTCATCAGTGCATCAAGCCAATCAGTGAATTATTTGCATGTCTTTCAACTCAGATGATCTCTCACAAGACCTAAAGTATCCAAGTCTGGTATAGTGCTGTGACTGCTTGTCATCTCCTATATATTTTGAGAACTACGTATATCCATATATATATCCTTTATAGAATCGAAAACGGCTGCACCGATTGAGACCAAACTTCCTGTCTAAGGTTAAAAACCCACGGACAGTGCATAGCACAGCTTCTGAGAACGCCCAAGCACTCATTCTCCACTCCCAGTCACCGTCATTGGCACTGAGTGATTAATGGTTAAGGAGCGTTCGTATCTGCGCGCCGTTGTTAAAGTGCGTTTATATATACGAGTATAAATACGGCGCGCTCACTCAGTTGTATTTCCACGCACACCGCATTCAGTCGAATTCTCTGCAGTCTGAAAATCACTTCTGTCCACTCGCTCTGGTTCTGGTCTTCTCCGCAGTCTGACTATCACAGACGTTGCAGTCTCTCACTTTTCTTCTTGGGCATAATTAGGCCATTGACCTCAAACTTCCTATATAAGGGTAAAAAGTCACGGGAAATGTCATCGGATCATTCGCGAGCCCGTACGACGACTCCTTCACCCCTTATCCACTCCCCAGTCATCGTCATTGGCCGGGAGTGCTTAACGCAATAACGCGAAACGATCCTTATATCTTCCATATTTGGGTTCGTTAACCGGTTAACGCTCTTTATTCCCTTCGGCTTTCGCATACGGCTTCTGTTTACGTTATCGCTCGAAATGGAACTCCCTTCTGTGTGATTCTTACGTACTTAGGGCTTTCTAGGAACGGGGGACATTTTCATCGCGTCAGTTTTTCCGCCCGAGGTGATCTTCACCTTGAAACGGGTACCCCCAAATGGTATATATGTGTGTGTCCTTTATAGACTCGAACCGATTGAGCTCAAACTTGCTACCTACGGGAAGAGTCATGGATGGGTTAAATTGTGACCCCGACCTGACCTTGACCTTGAAAATGATCAATTCAATGTCAAATCTGGTCAAATTGAAAAACAAAAAATTAAATTCAAAAATTAATTCAAAAAATTAAAATTGTCATGTTTCTGACGATTGCCGCCAGTGGTGGGCTAACCTGCTAGTCTACAATATATTTTGTAAGAAAGGGTTATCAATAAATATGGTACCTAACCCGTTACAATGCATTACATCTAGAATATTCATTATTATAAACTAGAGTTCCAATTTCAATGATATTTACTCAATCACTGGCTGTTATAATATCAGAGATATTCCCAATGCTGAAATGCCATAAAAGGATGTTGAACATTGACTCAGATTTATAGGAATAACTATTTGATTACTTATTTACTAGGCCTATATGTTTTATTATAGTCCTAGTAAATAAGTAATCATCAGAATCTCACTCTCAGATTTGCAAATTGCAGTTACAAGTTTATATTAATATTATACCGGTAATATAAATATAAAGACTTTGACAACATGTTTGTATATCGATGGCAATGTATTATAAGCTTCAAGCTTGTGCAATTAGTATAAATCACAGTTGTTGGAAATTTGTGTCAAAAACCGCGAAAACAGATATATCCCCACCCCTACTTACTATATAATTATATGAATTATTATATAGTAAGTAGGAGTGGAGATATATCTGTTTTCGCGGTTTTTGACACAAATTTCCAACAACTGTGGTATAAATTCACACTAACTCGTCCGAGTTTTCGTGTTAAATTTGTGATTTATTTACTACGGTATATTGTATTTACTTTTAAATGAATTGTTTTCATCGTATATGGCGTCCATACCAACTTGCGTTGTTATGTTAAATCTTTCGGACCAGGAAGCGGATCAAATATATGATCATAATACTGTTGCTAAACTGAAGGTTTTTTTGAAAAAAAATAAAAAATGTCAACAAAGAGAATGAGTTGATAATTGATTTTGGTCGATTTATTCAAAACAAAATAAATCTGACGTCTCTGTGGTATTGGGAGAGTAGAGAATTCGATTTAATATGACCAACAGATTTCGAAGCGGGAGCTCATAATCTATAAATAAAAATGGCGTCTTTTAAGGATCAGTTGATATATATGTACGATCTGATATAGATCCTCTGAAACTGTGAACAAATCACTAAAAACAGAAAAAGATCGCATATCAAAATCTATGTTATCCCCCGTAGGATCAGATATCGTTTATAGTCTACACTCGTGCGCATTCATTATAGGTCGATTACGTACGTATTTGCGTGAGGATATGTTGAAAATCTGGCGTAAGCAAATTTGAGTCACCGATATGTTTGACGACGTACATTGAAGGTATGTGTGACCCAGACACACAGAACGGGCCTACGTGATTTAATCAAGCACACATCAGCACATATTATTTGGGCAGTCTGAACTATATATACATCGACTTCAAATTTAATATGTTGGCATAAATTATTACGATATGAAGGTCTATCATGATCCAGAAAAGTGTGCGCGTGAATAATTAGGTAAAAATCAGCATTAAAATGATCAAGGGTTGTATTTTGAATCCCTGTTCTTATATATACGTTCGTAAACGACAGGCTACCGTGACCATAACAATATTAATCCCATTGTTATATCGTTCCCCGATTGTCGGTAAAGCTCACCAATTCCCAAGGCTGGCAAAGTACTAGTTCAGCTGTCGGATTGTGTGGTGTGATCAGCACACGCTCAGTGTCGATTTCCAGTTAATTACAATGTGCTATAAGTCGAGCAGGGGTCAATACTATGAACAATTTTATATCTGTAAATACAAATTGTATTTATTAATTTGTAATTACAAATTTGTGTTAACTATCACAGTGGTTTCATAGTACAGGGAAAATTTAGCCGTATTATTGTAATACCTTAAACTGGGCGAGAGGTGAAACCCCTAAAAGGCAGCTGTAAAACTTAGAAAAAACTAACTCACCACTCTGCTCCCATGCACCCGTTATCAATGTTATCTGAATACCAGTTCAAATTAGACGGACATGCATATAGAGCTAAAATAACTGACAACGATTTATATGGGGAAGTTACAATGCGTGCTATCATATTGTGAATAGTGATAACGCCGGTACTATGAAACGATGAGCTAACAAAATATCGCATATTTCACAAAGATCTACTGTTGATTATTGTAGATTGCTTGCGGACAAACCTTTGCATGTGAGGGATTCACAATATATTGAATCACGCCAAGCCAAAGTTACCAAAGAAATAACCAATCATAAGTTGAGAGGTGATCACTTATCAGAGCTATCCAATCGGTTCACGGATTGCTAAGTTGATGACCACTTGTCTGCACACAGTTAACAAATAGACTGTTCGTTTGTAGTGTATGTGTGTACGTACAAGTCAGTGTAATAACAAGTACTACAACCAATTTGGTATCATTGTTTTTACAAATTACAAATTTACAACCATTCAGTTTGTGAAAATATAATATTATTTTGATGGTATAGCATTATATATATTGTGACCATCCTATGATTTCAAACTGATCCGCTACTCTTATTATAGCACATCGAGGCAGTAACGTGGCTTCATTTTATCGGGGGGTGTATCGAAGCAGGGACGTGCTAATGGTATCGGTTATAGGAGTGGTGGGGGCCCCCGGTGGTCCAGTCGGTCCAGGTGCATTACACCGTCACAGGCCGTCCAGTGTTGACGAAGCTGATTCAAACCCCGTCATATGGAGGGTGACCGGAATCGTGTATCTGGGCAAGTTTGTCAGTTGCTTTCCGGGGTGTCGGTGGTTTCTACACGCAGTGGGACGATTTCTCGGCGAAATCAAGCCTCCGTGTGGTCTTTCCTCCACCCGTAAAATTGACAACGTCGTATGTGGCCTAGCGGCTAGAACGACGATAAACCCTAATAAACCAAACCAAAGCAATAGGAGTGGTGGTCATTTTATAATTTCAAACTGCTCCGATATCTTATAATATATCTAGATAGGGACGTGGCTATATGGACTCAGTTTGGCGATGGGGTGTCCATCCTATAATTTTCATATGCACCCTTTGAATAAACAAAATGCCTATAAATTCCACATAGCGATGGAATCGTATATCAAGAGGAAAGTATTTTAATTTTTCTACGCTGATAATAAAAGTTAGTCAATATGACTAACATATGTTAGTCAAACGTTTTTCCTCAGGATGACTGATTTAGTTCAGACAACATGACTGAGGCATAACATTAATGAAAATAACTCGGGTGATGTTAGTCATAACGACTAAGAAATGGGGATCCAAACGACTAATTAATCAAAATTGCCAGGATTTAGTCATAACTTTTCTTAGTCAATTGGAAGGCGAAAACTAAAGTTGCTGAATTATGTGCAAATAATTCCAATACTTGACCAAAGTTACTCAAAATGTTTGTGACTAACACTAAGTTAGTCATATTTAATGAATATGTCCACCCCAAGGGGGTGGACAACTTACTGTTACAGCTTGAAAATCAGAAGCCAACCGGGGTAAACAATTACATTTCACAGAAACAGAAGTTTCTAATTGAGGGATGGGGATACAGTTGGATATTGACGTTGGCGCATCGAAGAGAACATCTTGCCACGTCACTGCATTTATGCTCTAGTCAGTTGTGAAAACTGTGCTTGCATCTTCGTATTCGTGTCCTTTACCGTGACCAAATGCATTCGCGTCGACGATTGAAACTCAAATGATAATCCGCCCATGACCATGAGTATCATTTACCTCGCAATGCTTTCTTGAGCGAAAAATCATACTCACATTGGGAACACGCGTCATTTTTATTTATTGTCATTTATAAACTATACTTGATCAAGACAACAACAACGAAATGTCTCTAACCAATTACCAAAAGGCAGTATTTCTGGAAGGATGTGTCAGGCATCGTGTTCCCAAGACCACTATCGCCATGTCCCTGCTTATGAGATTTCCATTGATAACACATTTTCATAAGGGGGCTTCATCCCTGCGAATCAGATGATTATATGCTCCGGTTTAATGATGTGAAAATCGACAATTTATGTTTGACACCCTATATAGACAATCTAGACAAGTTCCTTAACGTTGTAACTTTCAATAAATTGGGTAATTTCAGTAGTTACAAGGAACACATACTGCTACCTCACATCCAAGCTGACCCCCCAAGGTTAGACAATTTCTAAATATAGGCCATTTCAATGCAAACTTTTGACCAAAGGAGGTAAATATGCAAATGTTGGTCTAAACCAAACACAGACCCCCTAATAAATTGTTGGAAAAACAAAATAACAGAACAAGTTCAACCTATTGTTGTTGTAAAATTTCCAATTCATGTTGTTTCAGGTATTAAATTTCCAGCTGTTGAACGTGTTGATAAAATGTTTGGGGGGAGAAACATAACCCAAACCCCTTGTCGCGACGTCCCTGCATGTGGGTTGTACTTGAGATTTCCAGCTGACAAAATATTTTCCCGAGGGGGTGAATCGACCCCTTTTCGCCACGTCCCTGCGTATCATAGATGGATATATTATCCGGGTTAAGGGTGCGAAAACTGAAAAATTATGTTTCATAGTACTCGAACATTCTTTGTGATTGGAGATATTTGTAAATACAATGAACACGTACTATTTGTGATTTATGTTTGTAATCGTAGGTTCATAGTATTGGCGGAATGATAAATTGTTATTTCTTACAAACAATTGTAGATTCTTACAAAGATAAAGTTTCATAGTATTGACCCCAGATCATGCGAATAGTTATTCGGGATCACCGTCACGTCATGTTCGCCGGTCTGGATGCTTTCTCACCACAATTCGGGGAGTAAGAATCTGGACCAGCGAGCATGACGTATACGTAAGGATTAGAGCACAAGAGTTGTTCTTTACCAGAATCAATCGAATCTGACCGACTTAGAGCACAATTGATCCCACATAATGCAATCAACTGGAAATGTGCCGTTGAGCGTGTTTTGACCACGACGCACAATCCGTGCGCTGGCCGCGATTTGACACAATAGCCGGTTAGCCACACACAACGTCCGTGATTAACCTGAACTGATCGCCGTTAAATGTGAATAGAAATGTCCGAAACAACACGAACTGGACCCACTTTGAAGCGCCCGTGCGATTTGTCTGTTATGAGGTACGTGTGCCTAACAATGGGATAATCACTGAACTATTCCTTCGCCAGCCTTGGGAATTGGTGTGCTTTACCAGAAATCAGGGAACGATTGTAACAATGGGATTGTGCTCTAAACCATTTTATTTAAAAATAGGGGCGGGGGCTCTATTGTAAGTACACTACCAAACATTATATTTAAAAATATTTTTCTAGCCGCAATATATCTAAGAAAAAAATTATTAGAATCAGAAATCCATGAATGTTAATTTTTCTTGAGGAAGAAATAAAATCTAGGTACATATTGTTTTCTTTAAGATAATTTAATTGAAATAAATCTTAGTCTAGAATGTTTTTCTTGAAACTGAAAAATTTATTTCCATACATAAGTTAAATATTTTTTGCTTCGAGAAAAATCTAGAAACTCCAATTTTCTAGGGAAAACAGCTACAAAAATTAGAATATGCACTAAGGCAAGAAAAGTTTTTCCTCAAAACTAGAAACACATTTCTAGAGCACGAAAATTATTTTCAAAGGGATAAGAAATTTTCTAGAACAGGTAAATACAAACAAAACTTAATTAAGAAAAACATTTAATTTTAAATTAATATAGAATTTCAATTGTGTTTTAAGATATACAATTGACAATTTGTTCTGAACAATATAAAAACTTCTTTGTAAAATATCATTGTTAAATGTATAATAGAGACAATAAGGGGGGGGCTTAAATATACAATCATCATATTTCGTGTTGCATTTATGGGTTACTAAAATTTCAAGTGGCCGAACAATTAAGATACTGTGTAAATTCGCGAAGTCAAACTATACCAAGTACCTGTATGTTGTTCTGCCACTTAAAATTTGATAAACCTATATACGCAAAAACAATACATTGATTGCTTATAATTACGCCCTGACACATTATTTTCAACATATTTATGGAAAGATTTATCTCAAAGCTATCGGTTGTAAACAAAAATAACAATTTCCGTTATTCGAGTATCCAGTTCAAACGATAGGAAAAAAATGTATTGGCTAATTTTGTCAACGAAGAAAATACGCATTCACATAAATAACGTTCGCCTCAACCATGACACTAGAACTAAAAAATAAAAGCATAATCACACATGGCACAACATGCCATGTATGTACCTAAATAAACATTGTAAGTCTGTATTTTTAATGCACTGATTCCAGGACGGGTGATGTGTAATAAACACAGCACGACACGTGTATATTAATGGATTTGGTGATACCGCACTTGTGCTATCGAGGAAGTATATAACTCGAGGCAATGCTACTCGTTCTATCCTTGCACGCTAGCACTCGTGTCGTATCAATAAACCCACAAACACACATGTGTCGTTATGTGTATATACAGCATGGTTTCAATAGCAGTTTCATGAATCATGCAGATTGTGTGTTTACTGTTCCGGTACTAGACCAAGTTCTTTCGGTATGCAACAGCTTGGGATATCGGACGGTTGATACTGTTTTGGACCGAGTCATGTCCGGCTACTCTTCTATAACAGGCTTTCATTGAAAAGATGTACATGGACTCCGTGAATTCACACGAACCCCTGAATGTGATTAATCATCTATCATGTCCGCGATCAATCCGTACTCAAAATGATATATCATTTACTGTGAAAGAAAAAGGTGAAGTGAGATACGATCGTTTAATTTATTGTTTACATAAATTTTCTGATAGCGTGACAAATCAAAATTGTCTGGAAAGCAAGGCTTTGTTTACAAATAAATCTCGTTGCTTCGCCAACGGACCTCTCAGCATATATGCAGGTTTGAAATCATCATGCTTTGGGAAATGCTGCCCTCTATGTTCTTATAAACTAAGCAACGATTTGACCTGATCTGAAGACATACTGGTACAAGCAAAATAACTTCAGCCCACGATTCTGGGCATGAAGTCCGTTATAGAAGAGTTTTGTTTGCATATATTCTGCTGAGTATAAAATGAGATGCTCTTCGTGCTCAGTGTAGAACATTGCTATTATGGAACTTAAAGAGCTTTTGTCTATCTTCTACTGGAAACAACTGTTAAATTTACAAGACTTTATTAAGTCTTTTCATAGTACATACATGTAGAGTCTACGTGTTAGTATAGCGCTAGTACTCACTGGTATTTCCTGAATTTTTGTGATAGAAATGCAGTTAAAAGTGCAGCATACCATGTACATGTACTTGTTTTAAATTGATGCATAAAGTGCATGAGCAGCTTTAGAGTTCTTCGAAGTGTGTTCATGCAAAATAATATAAAAGTTTGTAAAATAAGGTACATGTATACTACATCATGTAGTCTACATGTATCAATCATCAACAAATACAATGTACATGAAAAAATATATTGACAATAGATTGTTCTTATTTATGTTATTAATGACTCCAATAATGACATTGTGTATGTAATTACCTGTAAATGTACAATAAGACACGAATGCGTGTTTAATCAAAACATAGCTGTAAACATTGGATAAGATTCAATTATTCAGATTAAATATTTTAATTTACATGTACTATATTGAATAAAATGTGTATACATACCGATGTTTGCTCACAAATAACTGTAACAGTTTTGTTTATATAACAATACGCAAACGTACATTATTGGAGAACATCGATAATGCATATACATGTAGGTAATCAATAGATAAAGTCTTCTTGGTACACAACAGCTAGGGATATCGGTTGGGTTGATCACAGGATCCTGGAATTTGGTCAAAAACACTCTTTTATTGGCGGAACCAGCACCCGGGACCGCAGATCACGGACGGAACGAAACAGAAATTGTTGCCACCCATTTTGAACTCAACTGTATTCCTACAAAATATATTTTTTTCACTAAAAACTGTTGGTACCTCTTACACCCTAGATGCCAATCTACAACAGTCCTGTCAGAGACATTTTGACGAGCCAGTTAGTTTACACGTCGTGATCCAGTCAATCTGTCATGTATACATTATCATTTGGTTTGGTTTGGTTTGGCACGACTCGTATTAGGCGCGAAGTATAAAATGGGCCCGTGTCTCAGTTAACTTAGGTCATATTTGAATGATCATTGGTATGTCTTCTTAATACAAATTCCACACAAAGTTAGACATATATTCTATTTGATATGTTCAGCATCCCAAACTTTAGGGTTTAGATGGTATAAAAAGTCCTTATTGAATTGAAATTCATGAATTATTTGTGAATTATGGAGCAAAATAAATTCCTGGGAAATGTAAAATTAATACACAAAAAGGCATCAGATCTGCTCTCAGTGCATTGTAATTTTCATAATCCCACCGGAGACCCACCTATATGGGGACACCCCTCCGATTCACACATCCACATTCGACACAAACGAAAAAATCTCAAATTTGTCTAAAACATTAGGAAACTTAAAAGACATATTACGGACTTGATCGGTGCGTGAAACTGATAAGTTAGTACTCAGGTGCTATGCCAACCTTGGGGTGTATTATTATACCAACGTCACCGAAAATCTCAAAGAAATCGACCATACCACTCCATATAATTCATCGTCTGAACAATGCTTAATTGTAAATATTTACATCTCGACTCGGGACGCAACTGTCGGCGATAAACAAACGCAAATGATTTCGCTATGGAGAGTCATTGCATTTAATTAATATGTAAGAATGACGGTGTGTGCTGTAAATTTGGATTAATATTCTTAAAAGTAACTGATTTGAGCAAGATTATTCTCCATTTCTATGTGATCACCGTAACCGGAGTGTTTCACATCACTTTAACATGTGTTTTCAGCAGTATATCGAGTAATTTGTTGGGACATCTTTTGCGTAGGTTTGTTTTGAGATACTGATGATGGTGCATTACTAGAAATCTTGACGGCGTAAACACTTGAACATATTGTTTGGTTTGCTCTTCAAATTTCGAGCGTGTTCAGAACAAGCATGGAAATTTATTTAAATTAAGGATATAGTTGTTTGTCAGCAGTATCGCGATGTATGGTATAAATGTCTGGCTTTTCAGAACGAATAACCATCTCTGGACGCATCTCTGGACGCATGACAGGTGAGTTATACTAGAGACGATCTGTACGCATGACAGGTGAGTTATACTAGAGACGATCTGTACGCATGGCAGGTGAGTTATACTAGAGACGATCTGTACGCATGGCAGGTGAGTTATACTAGAGACGATCTGTACGCATGACAGGTGAGTTATACTAGAGACGATCTGTACGCATGACAGGTGAGTTATACTAGAGACGATATGTACGCATGGCAGGTGAGTTATACTAGAGACGATCTGTACGCATGGCAGGTGAGTTTTACTAGAAACGATATTGATTCTCACACACGATTCAGAGGTTCGAGCGGTACTGGTGGCCAAGCCTTGAAATAGTGTGTCTGTCATTTGCAGAATGATGTCCACAGAAGGTGAATTTAGTGACGATACACCGCACAGCGGGCTATCGTCACTAAATTCACCCTCTTTTGACCTCATCCTGCATTAGGTCTCATATTTTGGGAAGTATATATAGCCTTAAATGAACATTGATTTTGTGTTACTGTTTACAATCTAAGTTGCATTTGAAACCTGACACGACAATCTAGACTCTAGTACACAATCAGCCCCATATTAACCCTTTATGGAGCCAAATACAGAGAGAATAGTGCACTGATAACTGTCGTCTGCTTGGGTCCGTTCCATATTGGAGTGTTTTATATTTAACCCTTTCACGACGGACCGGCATCGACGGTAGCTGCGCTGGTGTAGCATTAACAATCATGTGCTAGTGTATTTTCTAATATAAGCGAGTCTCCCAATGGTGTAACAAAAAAAAATTGTATCCCATATTTACACAATAATTTGCATGTACTTAAGTATGGTATGTCTGATATAGAAGATGTTTTGACATCAACGTCAGACCCTTATAGAAAGCTATCTCATCGGAACACAACAGTATTTGCGTAATGTAAAGATGGAACTAGAGATCGAGAGGTGAGAGACAAATGATATAAATCATATAACGCAGAGATATGCATGAAGTGAAAAAGGAGACAAAACAAGACATATAGACTAATTAAAAATGCGATGATCACTGCTGTGTATATATCAGTATAATTTATAAATTTGAAATTAACGTTTTTATTTATTTTTACTGTCATGTTATAGCCAACGAATTGCCAGCCGATAGGAGTCACTTAATTGTTTTGCATATAACAAAGGTAATTGCTCAGGTTGCATGATGCAATGATTGAATTAACAGATCGCAAGTATAACTTTAAAATGATTAGTTGACACAAGCAACATGCATGGTACAATGGAGGCATGCGGTATCATGCCCCTTCCCTGTGGGTTTCCTTATGACCATATAGTGATGACTCCTCAGTGATAATATCACGCCCCTTCCCAATAGTGTTGTCATATCATTTAAAACTCCTCCTTTTCTGTGATGTTTTTTTCTTCTTATAAGTCCTCGAAGTTTTTGCGCATCACGTGTGCTTCTATATACATTACGTGTTACACCGCGCATGATTCTTACACCATACATTAAGAGCTGCCCTTTTAAAAATTGGTAAATTTGAACTAATACCCGTGATCGAATGCTCACAATCAATCAAACTGCAATAGCACTCCATAAAACACACATTTAAGTCACTGACGCCAGGCATGGGATGCTCTTGAAGGATCGCCGGCTTCTCTGTGAAATAACCCAATAACACAGGTATCAGAAAAATTGTTCCTCGCATATAAAGCTAGAATCTTCTGGACGTCGGCATCTGTTTTAATACACAAACTGGCTTCGGTGAATCGGCTCTGAACAGTAAAACTTATTATAGTTCAGTAAGGCACGCTGGTTATAACTTGGCTATAAGTGCCGCAATTAAATTAACACAACGTTGCGCCATAATTGAAAACAAATCTTAATGTCATGTTGTCAATTGTCTAAGAAAATTAATTCGCTATGTATTTTCCGTTCAAAGAATCTTCCAGAATCGAAGTCTAGAATAATTTTTTGGTATGTATCGGCCGTGCGTCTCTCACAAAGACAAACTCATTAACTGTCCACATAAACGATATTCTGGAACATTCGTAATTACATAGCATTCTCTTTGAATCCCAATAAAACACACTCAGGCTTTCGTAATATACACCTCTCTGCGAATCGGCCAAATTCGGAAATGGTTGTTGCAAACCGACCGTATAGTACGGGAGCCATTTAAGCATTTATTAACAAATCAACCAGGGGGGGGGGGGGGTCGGAAATTTTTTCCAGGCACGTATGATGGGGTGGGTGGGTGTCTCTTGGGTCCAAAAAACAGTTTTTTCCATATGCCAAATTTTTTTTCCATTCCTGCTATTGAGTCTTATTTTGATGTGTTTTGAACATAAACAGGTCATATATAGTTAATACTAATGCTATACTACATATAGAGGTTATCAGAAGTTGGATCAGTTGCACAATTGCCAACAATAACCCAAATTCAACTTGATAGAACTAGACACTGCGCTATTGGAAAAATAAAATTTAATCAGGATTCCATCTACTGATACAGCAAAATAAGAATAACTATGCAGATCTCAGCTAAAAATAAGCAATAAAATGAAAGCACACTTGACCATATGTGACATGGAAATAAAGATATAATAAATAATCGAAATAAAAATAGACTTTTGACAACGTAAAACATAAAATCTTAACAAATAAATTGAAGGCCAGCCGCCCAGCTTGAACAATTTCACATTGTTTTCCATGTTAATGTGGATCAGCTTGTAATGTTAATCACAGTAACGAAGATTTTATCGTCACTGATATCATGAGCAAAAAAGAAGTGAAATTGGGCTATCCATCCATATTGTTCCCAATTATTACGAAGCCTATTACTTCAGGCAGTGGCTACCAGCCTGCCATTACACGCTATAACATGTTTCCTCATTTCTGGTTTCTGAGATGCCCCAAGAAGAGTAGCGCGGGTATTAGTGTTCGGTATTCGACGGATTTCGGTATTCGAATATTCGGTTCGAATAACGAGCGAATATTCGAATAGTATTCGAATATTTAGTTAAATTATAAAATTATATAGATAACATATTTTGGAACCAATTTATTATTTAATGAAATAGCATATGTATCCATGCACATGTTATACGCAAAAAAGAGAGAAAACAAAAAGTCTTTTGGCTTAATAGCAAGAGTTTATCTGTTTATGAAGTTCAAGTAGTCAATGCGGACAGTCTGCGGCTTCAACCGGTTGCGTTTTTCAGTAGAGATCAGCCCTGCTGTAGAGAACGCGCGTTCAGACGGTACACTGGTGGCCGGTATATACCGAGATAGAACTTAGCTAATTTGGCGACTTCGGGGTAATGTGTTGGTCGTAGTGCCACAATAACTGAGAACATGATCTGGATTGGGCTTGCATGTTGCCTTTTTAGTTTTGGCATCTAACGTGAAGTGAGTCCATATATCTGATTTCTTCGAATTTGACGCCATATTATGCACACAAGTGACAACGCGCAAACAAAACAAAACGATGCCTTATAGGTCCGCTTCCTATGACCACATGCAAGCACGATCTGGTTTACACCTAGCCAATAAAATTATTTCGACGTTATGACGACAATCAAATCAGAACGTTACAGTTACGTCATAATAATTCGTTTATGGTCAGTGGAAAATAGACTATACTTTTAACAGACCCTCAGACTAATGACAAACCAGGAAACAATTAACCGGAGATTATTCTCGAATATTCGAATAGTCAAATAATTATTCGAATATTTATTTTTACGAGCGAATATTCGAACATTCGAATATTCGGACCGAACACAAGCTGGTATATCATGGTTATGTTTGGTATTAGCATTATTCTTCAAACTCCCCGAGAGCTTTCCGATGAATGACAACAAGCCATATTTCCGACTAAATCCTGAAAAATTACCTATTATTCTGCTGTGGTTATGGAGTCGATTAATTAGGGCATTACTGTATATCACATAGCAAATATCAAAATATCAAATAATCTGAAATTTGTTGTACCGGTACCATGTATTATGTAGAATACTCAAATGTGATTATGTGACTAGATCATGTGACTATATATTATGAAAATGAATAATAAAAACTTTGGCACTCTGCCTATATATCCCTATGTGATTATGTTGACACATTTCTTGATTAATGACACTTATATGATAAATTCAAATAGTATCGTTATCTCATTATGCACTGTTCTATTCAAATATCGCGCAATAAATTATGATAATGCAGGATAATCAGCTATTTGGTTGCTCAATTGATAATTTTCTCAAATTTGGGGGGGGGGGGGGGGGTGGGTGTCCAAAACTGACCGGAAAAAACTTCCTGAAACGGAAAAAAAGGGTGGGTGTCCAAAATTGCCTGGAAAAAAAGGCCGGAAACGGAAGAAATTGGGTGGGTGGGTCCCCCGAGGCCGGAAAAAATTAAAATGATCATACGTGCCTGAAAATGTTTTCCGACCCCCCCCTGAATCAACCATAAATTAATATGAAACATGACACATGATAAAGAACATACATGCAACATACTACACACATGTACGTACACAAATAGAAAAAAACATGCACACACAACCTTCGGTGAGCCCCGATAGTGTGAAGATATGCATTAATATAAAGAAGTATTTACACGTAATTACAAATTGCCCAAATGTTCCCCAGGCAACAAAGTTTAAGCATTTGTCCATAGTCATGATTAAAATAAGTTTTCTATTTTAAATTTACTTATCAGGTTTCCAATCTTTTGAATCCGAGCTTTATAAACACACATATTCGTGTTAAAACATTTAGAGTTTGGACAGTCATAAGCTTGTAAAACTGTTCTATTATCGGTGGGTTCCAATAATATTCCGGTATATATTTAGTTCTAAGATCAATAAGTTTCTTACATTCAATCACGAAGTGGAATTCATCACCAATAGCGTCTTCACAGAGGTTACATGTTCCGTTCTTCACCCCCTCCCGCTTCCACCTCCCTGTTTCTACTGGGAGGCGGTAATTACTAGAACTATAGATAGCCAGGTTAAAATTAATCTCGGATAAATATAAATAAAGTTTGGGATGTTCTTTAATGCTTAGTGCCCCTGACATTTTCTTATTTTGACGATGGTTTGGTCAAAGCACGTGGTAAAGTATTAGACAATCATTTCGTATATTTGTATATTTATACAACATTAACCCTTTACTCAACAGAACGGCAATGCATTGGCTTAACACATATTAAAAATGATAAAATTGTCAAAGAATGTAGAAAAATATTATAAAAATATTATAAAAAATGTAAGAAAAAATGGTAAAAAAACAGATTTTTTTAGGCCAATGCATTCTCTTATATATGCGAGGCGACCTATGGTCGACTCGCATATATAAGAGAATGCATTGGCACAGGGCATAACTGTAACCATCACAATGTGGTCAATGAACCGGTTCCAATGATATCCATATTTGTATGGTTCTATTGAGACAGATCGAAGATATTTTAGGCTGTTGAAGTTTTATTTGGGCGTTTTTGGCCGTTTTGTTGGGTAAAGGGTTAAAGCATATTAGAAAGTTCTAACCAGGATATGTACAGACACTCATTAGATTTATCTCAGGAATCATCAACACAAACAGATGCTTTCTGCTCGAGTAAGTCCGAGACAGTCTCTGGAACATTCGTGGTATTTTCGAAACTTTTATTTGAATCCACAGCTGTTATTATAGCCAAGAGCTCTGAGATAAATAATTAAAAATCTTCCGCATGGTTGTGCCATGAAAAGGCCAAAAATCATGTTATTGTCCTTAACTGCTCTGATGCTGTTAGGGCAAACTGATACTGATACTGATAACAACATGTGTACCGTTATTTTTTTTTAATTTGTCTTTTTCGCGGTGTTCCGATAACCTGAACATATACAGGAAAAGCTATTATGCGTATCAAACATTCAAAAACATATTTATTGCGAAATAGTTTTAATACTGGTTGTATTAGATGTTGAAACTCAACAATAATCAAGATGGTTATTCACGTCGTTTTAGAAACACCAGCGCAAGCATTATTATATTTTATAAAAATATTTATCGTATGACTCAATCATTATTTACGTCGGAAACTATGTCATAAATCAATTTCATATGGACTAGCAGTCCATATCACCTTCCGATAATTTGATTGGTTTGTTGACAAAAATTGTGTTCTGATTGGCTGAATGGCCGCCGGGGCCGAGCCGCATCTCTGACTAAATGCAGGTCAAATTCGTGCGCGTCAAATACACGAATCAACGCGATGCCGAAATTCTCGCAATTATAATCTTGAAATATATAGTTTTGGACATTGTTATACGATAAATAGAATATGTAATTCGTATTTATCTAATAAACATACGATATAATGTCACAAACTGAGAACAGAATAGCGCACTATATCTTCGCGTGCATATTATTTCTGCTAGTTCACCAGGTGTAATTGGGCTTCCGGTGCAATGAAGTGACGTCACATTAACCTTTTGCTGCCGATGTCATATAGCTATTTAGTGATTTGTGTGCGTTTTGGACATCATAATCAATTTATAGGTGTCATATGATAAAAAGAATATGCAATTCGTGTTTCTCTCATATGATATTTATGAAACTCGTCACGAATTTTCAGTTTTCTCTCGCCGGAGGCTCGAGAAAACTGAAAATTCTTAGACTCGTTTCATAAATATCATATGAGAGAAACACTCATTTCATATCCTATATATATGTTCCTGAATGTTTCATACACAACACTGGTTTTATTTCAAGCCGTTCGGATGAGCTAAACACCGCGTAAATGAGAACTTTTAGAAAAAATAACGAATCTTTTTCGTAACGGCATACATATTTCAGAAAAAGACAAATTAAACAAATATAAAGGTACAAGTTGTTAACAGCATCAGTCTGCCCTACCCGCATCATCGCATTTCAGCAGGACCACCAGCATCATATCATATTAGCAGGACTATTTGAACAGGGGTGGGCACACAGTCAAAATCGGACCGAGTCGAATACGAGGTCCGATATTGACTTTGTACATTCTGCAGTCGAGTCCACAAATACGGACCAATACACTGTTTTATTATATGATCATAAGTTTCTTTCCCCAATTCCTATGTTAAAACCTAACAAAAAAGTTGAAATATCTAATGACGATCACCTCATTAATGAAACAACATGTTAATAACAGTTCTGAGTGACGTCAGATACTTCAGGTGTTAACATAACTAATTATCAGACCTGAAAATAGGTTAGGTTTTCACAGCGACGTTCAACGTCACAACGTCTTGTCCAATGAAAGCGAGTCCACAAATACGGACCAATAACATGTTTAGTGACCTTATTATTACATAGCCAGATTAGTTCATGGTAGTTTCAAGCCTGCAAATAGCGTGTCTGTCATTTGCATAATGAGGTCCCCAGAGGGTGAATTTAGTGACGCTATCCCGCATAGCGGGCTAGCATAACTAAATTCACCCTCTGTGAATCTCATTCTGCTTAGGCCCTCAACTACTATGGTAGACCTAGGATCTGATTGAAGTTCCTCAGTTGAAGTTGGTGATGTTCACACATTGGGCACCTTGATTATGCATTTTATCTGCTGCAAATTAGGGGATATAGAAACTTCCCAGAAGGGAAAACTAAAAACAATGTACTTGTCATAATTTGATAATGTAGATACTTCCCAGAAGATGAAGCCTAAGCAGAATGAGGTCTCCAGATGTTGAATATGGTGATGCTAGCCCGCTTTGCGGGATAGCATAACTAAATTCACCCTCTGGGGACCTCATTCTGCAAATGACAGGCACGCTATTTGCAGGCTTGGGTAGTGTCCCGATTAAATATTTCCATTCCTGAACCAATTGGGAATTTCATGCTAATAAAATAATATCAGATACACTGACATTAATAATGATAACAAGGTGGACATGCCACAATCATGGGATTGGAGAAAATTCATATAAAATGAAATGATGGTATCAACTATCGATCATTAATCGAATTGGCACTGCCTGAACTTATTTTATCGGAATCACACGACCGTAACACGTGTTACAATAGAACGGTGTCCACTATACAGTCAGCTTCTGAAGTATATGTTCCCAAAACATCGTTCAAATCACAACCCAAGCCTTACTGGAATTCCTCCTTGAAACTATTACACTGCGAAATGCGCTCATATAGAGGAATCAGGGTCTGGACAAACAAAGCTATACAAGAACACCATACTCACAAAAGTTAACGCCCTCAAAATATTATTAGGCATATATAAAATATATTCGAACTTGAAAGTAGTTATTGTGAAAAACGTTTATATATGTAACGCCAATGCAGTTGATTATATGTGATATTGTGTGTATGTGTGTAAACTGTACACTTGGTGAGAAAGGATGTGAAAATATTTTTTAAATAGGACGTGCCAACAAAAGTTTATTTTGAATTATTTACACACCATATGATATGTGTTAGGCGCATATAGATATATATACGTTCTGAAATGTTCATCGCCAAACATGCAACGGCCATTGCATTGATAAACCAATAACCACACACCATTGCCAAAGAAGTGATTAACGCCTTGACGATTGACACGTTATCATGTTGACGCGCTGCCAGCTCGCGTCAAATACACTAAACTCTTAGTTTCACGGTTCTCCTTAACGACATTTGAATTGTTTTCGACTGGCATGCAATTTTTCTTTGTTATTTGTTCTAATTTCCATTGAAATAGAGGCACGAATAGTGCATGAAATATCATACAGAATAATAATCAGGCCAAAGAGCTATCGATCTTCCTTACATCATTCAAGTACGGAAATACCGAGTACGTTTCTAATCACATTTAGTGCATTCAAGTACGCAATCACCAAGTACGTTTTAATCACATATAGTCCATCACCTCCTAGGACAGGGCCCGATATACTTGCCAATATATACCATAAGAGGGCGTAATGATTATCTAAGAATAGCACCAGGTAATGAACTCCTAATATCAACTGAAGATATGGTCTCATGAGGATAATTCAAATACATGTATGGTTCCATGAGGGTTATTTTAACTATGGCCACACACAGAGAGAGAGGGTTAATTAAGATATGGTCTCATGAGGATAATTAAAATACATGTATGGTCTCATGAGGGTTATTTTAACTATGGCAACACACACATAGGGGGCTAATTAAAATATGGTCACATGAGGGTTAATTAAAATATGGTTACATGAGTATTAAATAAAACACATGGTCCAATGAGGGTTAATTAAAATATGTTCCAATGAGGGTTAATAGAAATATCGTCCCATGCTGGTTATTTAAAAAGGTACCATGATTGTTTATTAAAATGTGGTCCCATAACTGATCAGGGTTAATTAGAAATGGCCCCATGAGAGATAATAAAATATGGACCCATGGGGGGGGGGGGGGGGTAATTGAAATATGGTCCAATGAATGTCACTTAAAATATAGTAACATGGGGTTAATTGAAGTTAAATTATGGTCCCATTACGAGGGTTAATTAAAATAAAAATATGGTAGTCATCAGTGTTGATTAACTACAGTCCTATGGCGTATAAGTAATGTAATGCTGAAGGAAACACACATCTATATTTGATAAATCCATTAAGGTGTGTCGTAACTGTCGTTTCCCAACGGCATGGAAAATGGCTAATGTTATCCCCTCTTCAAGAAAGGAGACAGACAAGATCCAACAAATTGCCGTCCGATATTTTTAATCAACTGTGTTGGCATTCTTCAAAGAATAATTTTCAATACAGTTTCTGAGCACATGTCCTTAAACAATTTATTATATAAAAATCAACCAGGTTTCGTTTCTAATCATAGTACTGAAATGCAGCTTATCGAGATAACTAACAATTTATGTAACGCTCTTGATGCTGGGGTAACTACTTGTGCAGTCTTTTTCGAAATATCTAAAGCAGTCGATAAAGTTTGGCACCGCAGACTGTTATCAAAATTAGAACGACGTGGTATCAATGGCAAACTCCTAGAATGGTTTCAAAACTACCTGATGAATAGGCAACGAAGAGTTATGGTCAATTTTTGTCTCAGAATTAATGCTGGGTCCTCTGGTGTTTCTCATTTACATAATAGTTGGGGAGCCCGCATATGTTCTATTTACACTTTTGCGTACAAAAGGTTTGACCCCCTAAAGTTGGTACCAATAATGGAACATTCCGAAAAACCGATTTCTTAAGTTGCGCATTCCTGGGGTTTAGGGGCCGCTGAACCCCAAAAAGTGCAAAAAATCACTTCTATTTACACTTCCGCGTACATCGATGAATTTTGGTTTGATGATACTCCTAAGTGTACTGATTAAGAAAACACAACTTAAGAAAGGGATTTTCCTGGGGTTTTCAGATAAGAAAGGGGGTCCCATGCTGAACCCCAAAACGTGATTTTTCACTTTTTTTTACACTTTCGCGTACATCCATAATTTTTGGTCTCAAAGTACTTTGATATATACTAATTATTAAAACACAACTTAAGAAGCAACTTTTCCTGGGGTTCTAAGATAAGAAGGGGGTCACCGGGTCACCCCTCAAAACGTAAAAAATCACTTTTATTTACATGATTGCATTCGTCCAACGTGTGTGTATGTGCGTACACCCCTGGAATGTTGCACTATTACAACCAATACATCTCTAAATCGATACGATCAACTTAAGAAATATATATTCATGTCGTTTTCTGATAAGAACGAGACTTGTTGCCCCCACCCCCCCCCCCCACAACCCGATCCATTTTCTAGAACTATAAGTGAGCCAGTTTTATGAATATGATAGCGGGAAAATCTAGTAAAATGTATACAAATGTATATATTGTCGTGAAGCTAAGACATAATGACACTTTTTTGGGCCAAAATTGAAACTCACCATCAAAGATGGCCGCTAAAATGGCCGCCGGAAGTTGAAAATATGACATTTTTTCACAAATATCTTCTAGATCAATTCATTCTGTTTGGAACTGGTTGAGTAATGCAACTTTATTTTGTGTTTTGTATATTAAATGATCATTGGAGGAATAAATATGCAATTATTGGGGTCCTAACCCCTTCCGATCCCTCAAAAATTCGATTGTACAGAATGCGGTATAAAATTTCACAAAAAATCACAATTGGGATTCTAGTCATATTTCAACAAGAAATGAACATAACTTTGTAATGTAAGTGAGGCATATCATTACCTATGAATATTCCAAATCACTGGAACCAAAATTCTTACTTTGGCTCAAAATGGCTGCCAATATGGCCGCCAAAATATGGAAAATGGTAAATATTACACCAACGTGTCCTGCAATCGCTTACAAGTTGTGTTGATGTATAACATTGGCTATTCTGCATTATATACATTGAATACTAACATGTCTGATGCACCATGGTTAATTGTTACTATTTTCACCACTGACATCGTCAAAAATATTGGACTTTTCTCTCACAAACTTGACATAAATATTGGCAAAAATTCAGTTTTCAGGTTTGGACCATTTTTCAGGTAAAATATAACTATCTTTGAATTGAAAGGTGTTTATTGTTTTGGTCTATCTTAAATGTGTCACACTACGGTGTTTACAGACCAAATTTCTCAAGATGGCTTCCAAAATGGCAACCAAATTTGTAAAATGCATTATCCGAAAAGGTAGCAAATTGTGACTCACTTTGTTATTATACGTGTTAGTTAATTAACTGACAACTACATGTTCTATTCCCAGTTGTGCCAGTTCCGTATGGGGCATGACAAATTCATTTTAAAGTATGTAATTTTGCCGAGAACCTCGTTTGTGATTTTGGCCATATTTATTGAAAGGAAATGGGCAGAACTTTGAGACAGAACTGAGATGGACCATAATCTTTGACTATTCTGGTCCATTATGATAAAAAAAAATGTCAACAGGATACAGTGTGGATGCCAAGATCGTAGCCAGGGAGTTACTCTGTGATCATATGTGAGGTGAATAGGTATACAGGGAGTTATTGTATGTCATGACTGATATGAGTAGGTATACAATGAGTGACTATATGGTTATGAGTGGGTTGTCCATGGTAAGATGCATCTAGGTATGTATACAGGGGGAGGTCATGGTCAGGTGTGGGGTGAATCGGTATGCATGCAGTAACTGCATGGTGTATGCTTGTGTATATCCAGTACGGGTGCACCCGGTGTACCTGTATGGTCATTGGTGTGGTGTATGGATATAGCTACATGGTCATCTATGTGTTGACTATGTATATATGGAGTGACTGTAAGGTGTACATGTGTTGTCTGTATGATCATGGATGGGGTGTGTGGATAAATAGGTAGTGAATTTATGGTTACGGGTAATGTGTATAGGTATACATGGAATGACTGTACGGTCATGATTGAAAATGAATACCTGGAGTAAGCTGGGTGGACATTATCGAGCGTGTGGGTACACAGGGAGTGTCCTTGTGGTAACGGGTGGGATGTATATTTATATATCTCGTGGATGTATTATCATTGGTGGGTGTGTAGGGCTTAGCTGTATTATCATGGATGGCGTGTACGATTATACAGTGAATTGCTGAATTGTCATGTGTGAGGTTTATATGCAAGTATGGATTGTTTGAGTGGTCGTATGTGCGGGCTTTTTGTATATCTGGAAGGGCTGAATGCCCATTAGTGAGGTTTACATGTATACGTGGAGTAAATCTATGGTCTATGGTGGGCTGCATATGTATATCGAGTGGTTATATGACTATGTGTGTCGAATAGGTATACAGGTAGTGACTGTATGGTTAATGGTGATATGAGTACATGTAGGTATACAAGTAGTGACTGTATGATCATAAATGTAATGAACATCTATACAGGGGGTGACGTGCGTATGCGTATACATGTACTTGGTGTTCCTGATTGGTGACCCTTGTCGGTATCGTCATGTGTAGGTTATACCAGTACACACACGTGTTGCTTTGTTGTCATGGGCGAGGGATATGTGTATATAGCGAGTGGCTATATGGCCATGGATGAGGTGCATATGCACACATAGAGTGACTATACTGACATGGCTGGGTGTATTAGTATATCTTGAGTGCTATTCGGCTATGGTGTGATAAATAGGGATACAGGGATTGACATGGCCAATGTTGAGGTGAATATGTATACAAGGATTGACCATGATCGTGTATGAATGTTTTGAATAGGTACACACGGGGTGACCATATGGCCATAGGTGAGGTGAAGGAGTATACCAGGTAACATGGGTGAGGGTATGTGTATGAAGCGAGTGGCTATATGGCCATTGGTGATGTGCATATGTATACCGGAGTGACTTTATGGTCATTTTTGTGGTGTTGATGTATATATTGATTGACTATTTGATCATGCGTTTGGAGAATAGGTATACAGGGGATGACCTTATGGCCAATGATGAGATGAATGGGTATATAATGAGTGACTATATGGTTATGGGTCATGTTTAGGAGTATACCCGGTGTGCCTGCATTGTGACGCGTGGCTGTATGGTCATCCGTGGTCATGGGTCAGGTGTACATGTATACAGTGGGTCACTATATTGTTATGTCTGTGGTGTTTATGTATATCTGTAATGGCTGTGTGATAATGGGTGGCTATCGCTTTCCACGATATGACATGACCCCTCTATTGGTTAACATATCCTTGAGTTATTGTGGAAAGCGATAGCCACACAAGGTACACATGTACAACCCACCCATTACCCCAGTCACTCCATATGCACATAAACACCACACAAATGACAACATAGTCACCCACTTTATACACGTACATGTACTAGTACACCTGATCATACAGCCATACTTGGTTATACCCGTACATACCACAAATGACGATACAGCCACGAGTCACCATGCATGAACAACAGGTATACACCTACACCCGACACATGACCATATAGTAACTCTATGTATACATATTCACTACATTCACGATCATACAGTCACTAATTGTATACATATTCACCTCACCATGGACCATACAGCCACTGCATGTATACCTATTCGCCATACCCATAACCATAGAGTCAATCCAGGTATACATATGCACATCACCAATGGTGAGCCCTTCCAGATATACCAATATCCGCACATACGACCACTCATAAGTTCCATACTTGCCATACTCATACACGCCATCCATGATAATAAATCTACTCCCCATACACCACCAATGATAACACACCCACAACATATATAAATATACGTCCCATCGTTACCAACAGGGCACTCCCTATATACCCACACATCATCCATGACCATACAATAACTCCCTGTATTATCTATTACCTATTATCCTCATCTATGATCATAGAGTAACTCCCTGGCTGCCATCTTGGCTTCCACCCTGTATCCAGTTGATAAATTTGTATCATAATGGGCCAGAATACCCACATATCATGGTTCATCTCATTTCCGTCTCAAAGTTCTGCCCATTTCCTTTCAATAATATGGCCAGAATCACAAAAGAGGTTCTCCGCAAAATTGAATACTGCAACTTTAAAATGTATTTGTCATGCCCCATACGGAACTGGGACAAACATAATAGAACGTAGTTGTCAGTTAATTTGCATTGTAACTAACACGTACAATAACCAAGTGAATCACAATTTGCCACCTTTTTCGGATAACGCAGAGAATAATGTTCGGGATATGTTAACTTTTTACAAATTTGGTTGCCATTTTGGAAGCCATCTTGAGCAATTTAGTCTATAAACACCGTAGTGTGACACATTTAAGATAGACCAAAACAATAAACACCTTTCAATCCAAAGATAGTTACATTTTACTTGAACAAATGGTCGAACCCTGAAAAGTGAATTTTTGCCGATATTTATGTCAAGTTTGTGAGAGAATAATCCAATATTTCTGGTGATGTCAGGGGTGACAATAGTAAAAATGATCCATGGTGCATCAGACATGTTAGTATGCAATGTATAGAAAACAGATTAGCCAATTGTGTACATCAACCACAACTTGTAAGCGATTGCAGGACACCCTGGGGCAATATTTAGCATTTTCCATATTTTGGCGGCCATTTTCGCAGCCATTTAGAGCCAAGGTAAGATTTATGGTTCCAGAGATTTGGATATTCATAGGTAATGATATGCCTCACTTACATTACAATGTTCTTTTCATTTCTTGTTGAAATATGACTAGAATCCCAATTGTGATTTTTTGTAAAATTGTTTACTGCGTTCTGTAAAATCGAATTTTTGAGGGATCGGAAGGGGTTAGGACCCCAATAATTGCATATTTAATTGCTCCAATGATCAGTTAATATACAAAACACAAAATAAAGTTGCATTACTCAACCAGTTCCAAACAGCATGAATTGATCTAGAAGATATTTGTGAAAAAATGTCATATTTTTAACTTCCGGTGGCCATTTTGGCGGCCATCTTAGATGGTGAGTTTCAATTTTGGCCCAAAAAAGTGTCATTATGTCTTAGCTTCACGAAAATATATACATTTGTATACATTGTACTAGATTTTCCCGCTATAATTTTCATAAAACTGGCTCACTTATAGTTCTAGAAAATGGATCGGGTTGTGGGGGGGGGGGGGGGTACAAGTCTCGTTCTTATCAGAAAACGACATGAATATATATTTCTTAAGTTGATCGTATCGATTTAGGGATGTATTGGTTGTAATAGTGCAACGTTCCAGGGGTGTGCGCACATACACACACGTTGGACGAATGCAATCATGTAAATAAAAGTGATTTTTCACGTTTTGAAGGGTAACCCGATGACCCCCTTCTTATCTTAAAACCCCAGGAAAAGTTTCTCCTTAAGTTGTGTTTTTATAATTAGTATATATCAAAGTACTTTGAGACCAAAAATTATGGATGTACGCGAAAGTGTAAAAAAAAGTGAAAAATCACGTTTTGGGGTTCAGCATGGGACCCCCTTTCTTATCTGAAAACCCCAGGAAAATCCCTTTCTTAAGTTGTGTTTTCTTAATCAGTACACTTAGGAGTATCATCAAACTAAAATTCATCGATGTACGCGGAAGTGTAAATAGAAGTGATTTTTTGCACTTTTTGGGGTTCAGCGGCCCCTAAACCCCAGGAATGCGCAACTTAAGAAATCGGTTTTTCAGAATGTTCCATTATTGGTACCAACTTTAGGGGGTCAAACCTTTTGTACGCAAAAGTGTAAATAGAACATATGCGGGCTCCCTAACTATAACGTCATAGCAGACCGTATGAAATCACAAACGAGACAGTATGCCGACGATACGTGCCTTTCTAATAGCGGTTCCGACATTACAAAACTCGAACACATCGTAAATGAAGATATGCGGGAAATGAAATGTTGGGCAGACACATGGAATGCAAAATTCAATAGTTCCAAAACTGACGTAATGTTATACACATCCAAATAAAAAATAAATAAACCAATAATAATTTTGTTATGATGTGAGACTAAATCACATTATCACATAGGTCTGGAAATTGATGACGATCTCACTTGGAACACACATATAGACAATCTATGTTAGAAGGCTTATGTCAGATTGTCTCTGATTCGAAAACTCAAACATACACTCAACTGTGAAACACTTGAAACACTATATTTATCATATGCACGCTATCTAGAGGAGTATGTTAGTACTGTCTGGTTCAGGACACCTGCTAAAAAAATGAATGATATTCAATTCGAGGCAGCCATATTAGTTACATGGTGTACTCGATCTGTTCCGAATGATATGGTTCTTGTCGAACTTGGATGGGAGAATCTAGAAAATCAGCGATACACCAGATGAATGACGAATTCCAAAACATCGTTGAAGAAAGGCCCCTAATTATCTTGTTGAACTCCTCCTACCTACGTTCCGTTAAAGGTGTAACAAAGACCTACGTAACGCATCCGACCTTGTCCCACCAACAACCGGAAGTAAGAGAACTGACTTGCATTAGTCAATGGAACGCTCTTGGAAAAGACATCTTTATGGAATCAATCAAGCGGAAACCATTCAAACCGCCAAAATACTTCAATATTGGTAAACTTTTACTAAATAGTTCCCATTGGAGACTGAAAAATAAATGTAGCAACTTACAAGCGTATAGACAGCTAAATTATATCGCTGATACTAAAGCAAGTATATGCAGGTATCATGAAGAGAATGCATTTCATTATTTTTTTGAATGTCCTGTTCATAAAGTCTTGCCCTTCAATATTTACTCGGTGAATATTTTGCTATTTGGAGACCCTGACCTAGAGAATAACGAAAACGAGTTCATTCTCAAAGCTGTGCAAGACTTTTTAAGAGGCATCACTTCCACAGACACAACAAACATTCAACATACATGAGTAGTATTGTCTACCCTTTCGGGTATACCGTTTGACTTGACTTTGCTCCACTCCCGATCCTGAGCTAAACAGGGGATTATAGGTCACGCCGCGTGGGTGTATATATCGGTGAAGGTTATCACGCGTTATCGTGGCGGATATCGCTAGGCCAATGACGAACCAAATAATTCCGCAACAAGCGGGCCAAGGTTATCACGAGAATAGCGCCTAATTATTGCGGGTACTAAACAATGCGTGTATATATGTCTAAATGATATCTCTCTCGTGTTAACCCTACCGCTTATCGCATATTCATGTAATATGAAAGAAAATATGTACTCGGGTGACTGATATCAGAGGTATATATTAATCACGAGAATAACTCGCCAGCGTCGCGCGCGGTAGCGATAAACCAGATCGCGTGTACTATACACAGTGGTACATAATATATATATTGGTTTGACTGCCTAAACCCTAAGCGCCTAATCCTGAGCTATCAGGGTGGGGTTATATGTCACGCCGCGTGGGTGTATATGGGCGAATGTTATCACGATAATAGCGCCTCATTATCGCGGGTACTAAACAATGCGTGTATATCTAAACGATATATCCATCGCGTTAACCCGAGAGCTTATCGCCTATCAATGTAATATGAAATAAAATAGGGTGTGTGTACTAGGGATATAGGTTATCCGCAGTATTTGATCAAGGTATATATTAATACGCAGGTATATAATCGTAAGTATTTGTTTTTTTTTTGTCACGGAAGTAAAAGCGTTATTGAAGACTTCCAATAGACTATATCTGAGAAATTTCTCGCTCACAAATTCTATAGTTATAGTTATTATAATATAGTGATTATTGTAAACCTAATAAATCTGATAACAGGGATATACTAATGCACTATACGGTCTGGCAGTTCTTTCGACGGTTCAACAAAGAAACCTCTTCAATATTTATCCGGCACCTCATGGGGGGGGGGGGGGGGTGTTACTTCACCGAGAATCCCTATTACCACACCCAAATATTGATATAGTGGTATGTCTCCACCCACACCCCTATATTTATGTCTATGTTGATGCGTGTATACATATTTACTTGATGTATTCTTTAATAATTCATTTCTCTTTATTATCGTTCATTTATAGCATTATTAGAAGAAATTTAGTCTAAAATCTCCATTACATAGAGACAATAAAGAGCCCATATGGTGTAGACTAATACATAAATACTTACTTCATGTATTCGTTTCACCAATTATATATATTGTACATCCTATACATTTAGTCTATTATACAGAGGAAACAAAGCATATACTACGTGGCAGTTTCATATGACGATAAGACCTACTATGTGAACACATGTGCATATTAATTTCACATATTCTTCTCAAAACGCTTTATTTTATACGGGGGTATCAAACATTGGTCTGGAAAAGGCCTGCTATGTGGACGCGCGTATACATATTGACTTCATATATACATTCATAGTTCATTTCTCTTAATTATCGTTCATTTAATAGCATTATTAGTAGAAATATAGTCTAAAACCGTCGGTATATGGAGAATATATAGCGTCAATACTGTTTTATTGTTGGTAACTCAAATTATTGCATCATATATCGCAACTAAACAAGCGAGACAACTCATAAATTCTTAATAGTTCTGATGTCTATAGCGGTTCACAGAGTGTATATTTTCATTGTTGTTACCATTTTAGTGCATACATTACTGATTTCTGTGTAAGAACGCTGGTCTCCATTGTTGTTATGATTATGCCTATAACTGTCCATATTCTTAAAGCAAGTACGGTACCTCTATGTGATATGATGTATAAATATTTCCATTTTCATAGGTAAATCACGTATAAACGCTCTTTAATGTATAGTTAAACTGAGTTTTCACATGCAGGGCTATGTCTTTGTGGACTATATACGTGGTATACTTCAGTATATACACGAAGTGAATGTGTTCTAAGTATGCGTATCTGATTTATGTATACGTCCGTGTTTCTTAAAGCAAATCCAATACACATTAGTGCGTTATATTATGATGTACATTAAGTGCCCTTTTCACTGTTAAATCAAGTAAAAAAGCCCTCTACTATAGTTAACTATTCAGTTCCACATACGCTATAAGCTCTATGGTGGTCCGGTGTGTCTTATCAATATGCCATTATATGCACGAATGTAATGTGTTCAAATATGTGGGTTATGATGTATACTTTAATGTTAAAGTATATAAGCACTCTTTAAGATATGCATATGCAGAATGTTGCCTCTTTACACTGACTCGGGTAGATGGTTTGATCATGATTTGCTCCCCTCCTGTTCCTGTGCCATCAGGGGATTATAGGTCACGCCGCGTGGGTGTATATATCGGTGAAGGTTATCACGCGTTATCGTGGCGGATATCGCTAGGCCAATGACGAACCAAATAATTCCGCAACAAGCGGGCCAAGGTTATCACGAGAATAGCGCCTAATTATTGCGGGTACTAAACAATGCGTGTATATATGTCTAAATGATATCTCTCTCGTGTTAACCCTACCGCTTATCGCATATTCATGTAATATGAAAGAAAATATGTACTCGGGTGACTGCTATCAGAGGTATATATTAATCACTAGAATAACTCGCCAGCGTCGCGCGCGGTAGCGATAAACCAGATTGCGTGTACTATACACAGTGGTACATAATATATGTATTGGTTTGACTGCCTAAACCCTAAGCGCCTAATCCTGAGCTAACAGGGTGGGGTTATATGTCACGCCGCGTGGGTGTATATGGGCGAATGTTATCACGATAATAGCGCCTCATTATCGCGGGTACTAAACAATGCGTGTATATCTAAACGATATATCCCGCGCGTTAACCCTACCGCTTATCGCCTGCGTTTCCGATAAACGATATATCCATCGCGTTAACCCGAGAGCTTATCGCCTATCAATGTAATATGAAATAAAATAGGGTGTGTGTACTAGGGATATAGGTTATCCGCAGTATTTGATCAAGGTATATATTAATACGCGGGTATATAATCGTAAGTATTTGTTTTTTTTTTGTCACGGAAGTAAAAGCGTTATTGAAGACTTCCAATAGACTATATCTGAGAAATTTCTCGCGCACAAATTCTATAGTTATAGTTATTATAATATAGTGATTATTGTAAACCTAATAAATCTGATAACAGGGATATACTAATGCACTATACGGTCTGGCAGTTCTTTCGATGGTTCAACAAAGAAACCTCTTCAATATTTATCCAGCACCTCATGGGGGGGGGGGGGGGGTGTTACTTCACCGAGAATCCCTATTACCACACCCAAATATTGATATAGTGGTATGTCTCCACCCACACCCCTATATTTATGTCTATGTTGATGCGTGTATACATATTTACTTGATGTATTCTTTAATAATTCATTTCTCTTTATTATCGTTCATTTATAGCATTATTAGAAGAAATTTAGTCTAAAATCTCCATTACATAGAGACAATAAAGAGCCCATATGGTGTAGACTAATACATAAATACTTACTTCATGTATTCGTTTCACCAATTATATATATTGTACATCCTATACATTTAGTCTATTATACAGAGGAAACAAAGCATATACTACGTGGCAGTTTCATATGACGATAAGACCTACTATGTGAACACATGTGCATATTAATTTCACATATTCTTCTCAAAACGCTTTATTTTATACGGGGGTATCAAACATTGGTCTGGAAAAGGCCTGCTATGTGGACGCGCGTATACATATTGACTTCATATATACATTCATAGTTCATTTCTCTTAATTATCGTTCATTTAATAGCATTATTAGTAGAAATATAGTCTAAAACCGTCGGTATGGAGAATATATAGCGTCAATACTGTTTTATTGTTGGTAACTCAAATTATTGCATCATATATCGCAACTAAACAAGCGAGACAACTCATAAATTCTTAATAGTTCTGATGTCTATAGCAGTTCACAGAGTGTATATTTTCATTGTTGTTACCATTTTAGTGCATACATTACTGATTTCTGTGTAAGAACGCTGGTCTCCATTGTTGTTATGATTGTGCCTATAACTGTCCATATTCTTAAAGCAAGTACGGTACCTCTATGTGATATGATGTATAAATATTTCCATTTTCATAGGTAAATCACGTATAAACGCTCTTTAATGTATAGTTAAACTGAGTTTTCACATGCAGGGCTATGTCTTTGTGGACTATATACGTGGTATACTTCAGTATATACACGAAGTGAATGTGTTCTAAGTATGCGTATCTGATTTATGTATACGTCCGTGTTTCTTAAAGCAAATCCAATACACATTAGTGCGTTATATTATGATGTACATTAAGTGCCCTTTTCACTGTTAAATCAAGTAAAAAAGCCCTCTACTATAGTCAACTATTCAGTTCCACATACGCTATAAGCTCTATGGTGGTCCGGTGTGTCTTATCAATATGCCATTATATGCACGAATGTAATGTGTTCAAATATGTGGGTTATGATGTATACTTTAATGTTAAAGTATATAAGCACTCTTTAAGATATGCATATGCAGAATGTTGCCTCTTTACACTGACAGAAAAAAAAAGGAATATATAATTTTGAGTACTACTCTTCATAAAACGTTAGAAAACCATAATCTAACAACGAATATCGAAGAACAACGTAATTACTTGATAAGCATTGTAAATATTTCGTCTGTTTTAAATAAAATGGAAATATTTCGTCTATTTGAAATACAGTTGGAAGCAACAATCAAGTATTTAAATGAAATTTGGACCAAAATCTTATAATTTGAGAAAACGTATATAATTTCTATCGAAGTCTTATAATAAAGGAAGGCTTTGTGCGAATCCATTCGGTCTAATGTGTGAATGTGTTCATCATCGCAAATATAATGATGCAGAAATTAATACTTCCTAGAAAAATGTTAACATAGCCTGTATTTAACCGAAATAATATAGCATTTGAGTTAAAATATTTCATATTAGGACCATAACGAACCAATGCATACAAATATAATATTTAGTTTTTCAGTCTCGAGCAAAATAATGCAGGGTTGTCAATTATCAACAAAAAAACAAATACTTTGAAACAAAAACGATGACATAAGAACGAATATCCAAGAGCTAGTGTGAAAATAACCCTCACATTTATAAAAAAAAAAACAATAAAAATTCAGTTTTCGAGTCAGTCCTTCAAAATTATTGAACGTTTTCGTCTATGTTGGATCAAATTTAACACAAAAATCAATTAGCTCACTAACAGTTCGCGCAATATCTCATATTTTGAGAAAACGTTTACAATTTTAGACAACAATATTGCTAGTAAAGGTGAATATTTCATCCTGGAACTCATGAAATATGATAAAAATAGATGTAAAGACACTTCACGAGCCCTCATTTCTTTGAGTTATGAACATAAAGTCATCTCATAGTGCCATTGTACCCCATAATTTGGTCAGGAGAAATATGTATTTCATATTTGACCCTTCATCTATGGTAAAAAATGAATTAAGGGACATGGGAGTGGTGTCCTACACATTAACCTAGAGCATAAATTGACTCAATTTTACAATTTTAGGCAACATTCTTGCCAGGGAAAGTGTATATATCATGTTGGAACTCATCAAATATGATAAACATGCATCAAAAGACACTTACTGAGCTCTGATGACTTTGAGTTATGACAACAACGGCATCTCATACTAGATTGTAAGCCATAATTTGGTCAGGAAAAGTGTAAATTTCATATTTTATCCTACAAGTGTTTTAACAATCAATGTAATTACACCCCATCGGTCGCCTAGACACAGCGTAAATGTTCTCAAGTTTTCAACTGTAGGCCACAATGTCGGTAGTGAAGGTAAACATTTCATGTTGGAACCCATGAAATGTCTTTTTATCCATTTTATCACATTTCATGAGTACTTATCACGGAGTTATGAACATAAAGGGACCTCATAGTGTATTGTAGGTCATAATTTGGTCAGGAAAATTGTAAATTTCATGTCTTAAGCTCCATGTGTTTAAAAAATATATTTAATTACAGCCATTGGGTCCCTAGATATCAACCCACAGTCCATATGTAGTCCATATGCAATTTTAGGGAACAGTGTTGCTAGTGAAGGTGAACATTCCATGCTGGAACTCATGAAATATGATAAAAATAGATGAAAAGACACTTTCTGAGGCCTTGGTCAGGAGAAATGTGTGTTGTATTTTGACCCTTGATGCGTGGTAGCAATCAATGAAATTACACCCCATGGTATCCTCAGATACGAAGCAACATCATAAATGCACTCAGTTTTGGCAATTTAGAAAACATTGTTGATAGGGAAGTTGTACATGTCATGTTGGAACCGGTGAAATGTGATAATAATTGATCAAAAGACACTCGATGAGCCCTGATGGGTTTCAATTATGGTCATAAAGGCATCTGATAGTGTCATTATACAACGGGGAAATTTGTGAAGCGCTAACAAAGCGTATCTACACGGTGTTATACGATCCAAAATGATCCTGATATAAGAAATGCAATCTAGATCATACTCAGTATCTTCGTATCGACTGAATATATCGTTATTCGATGGTGATCCCGACATACCTCCGTCTTTACTTTTCTTATGCCTTTCTAGATTGTAGTTCGTCGATAATATATTTCTGAACAAATGGCACCCGTGTATTATCTCGAATCATGGGAAGAACTATCGTCCTTATACCAGCGAAAAGATGAGCGAATATGGTGTGGTATTATCAACTCGCCGCGCTCTAAACGATAAATAGAGGTACGAGCGCGGCGAGTTGATAATACCACACCATATTCGCTCATCTTTTCGCTGGTATAAGGACGATAGTTCTTCCCATGATTCGAGATAATACACGGGTGCCATTTGTTCAGAAATATATTATCGACGAACTACAATCTAGAAAGGCATAAGAAAAGTAAAGACGGAGGTATGTCGGGATCACCATCGAATAACGATATATTCAGTCGATACGAAGATACTGAGTATGATCTAGATTGCATTTCTTATATCAGGATCATTTTGGATCGTATAACACCGTGTAGATACGCTTTGTTAGCGCTTCACAAATTTCCCCGTTGTATAATGACACTATCAGATGCCTTTATGACCATAATTGAAACCCATCAGGGCTCATCGAGTGTCTTTTGATCAATTATTATCACATTTCACCGGTTCCAACATGACATGTACAACTTCCCTATCAACAATGTTTTCTAAATTGCCAAAACTGAGTGCATTTATGATGTTGCTTCGTATCTGAGGATACCATGGGGTGTAATTTCATTGATTGCTACCACGCATCAAGGGTCAAAATACAACACACATTTCTCCTGACCAAGGCCTCAGAAAGTGTCTTTTCATCTATTTTTATCATATTTCATGAGTTCCAGCATGGAATGTTCACCTTCACTAGCAACACTGTTCCCTAAAATTGCATATGGACTACATATGGACTGTGGGTTGATATCTAGGGACCCAATGGCTGTAATTAAATATATTTTTTAAACACATGGAGCTTAAGACATGAAATTTACAATTTTCCTGACCAAATTATGACCTACAATACACTATGAGGTCCCTTTATGTTCATAACTCCGTGATAAGTACTCATGAAATGTGATAAAATGGATAAAAAGACATTTCATGGGTTCCAACATGAAATGTTTACCTTCACTACCGACATTGTGGCCTACAGTTGAAAACTTGAGAACATTTACGCTGTGTCTAGGCGACCGATGGGGTGTAATTACATTGATTGTTAAAACACTTGTAGGATAAAATATGAAATTTACACTTTTCCTGACCAAATTATGGCTTACAATCTAGTATGAGATGCCGTTGTTGTCATAACTCAAAGTCATCAGAGCTCAGTAAGTGTCTTTTGATGCATGTTTATCATATTTGATGAGTTCCAACATGATATATACACTTTCCCTGGCAAGAATGTTGCCTAAAATTGTAAAATTGAGTCAATTTATGCTCTAGGTTAATGTGTAGGACACCACTCCCATGTCCCTTAATTCATTTTTTACCATAGATGAAGGGTCAAATATGAAATACATATTTCTCCTGACCAAATTATGGGGTACAATGGCACTATGAGATGACTTTATGTTCATAACTCAAAGAAATGAGGGCTCGTGAAGTGTCTTTACATCTATTTTTATCATATTTCATGAGTTCCAGGATGAAATATTCACCTTTACTAGCAATATTGTTGTCTAAAATTGTAAACGTTTTCTCAAAATATGAGATATTGCGCGAACTGTTAGTGAGCTAATTGATTTTTGTGTTAAATTTGATCCAACATAGACGAAAACGTTCAATAATTTTGAAGGACTGACTCGAAAACTGAATTTTTATTGTTTTTTTTTTTATAAATGTGAGGGTTATTTTCACACTAGCTCTTGGATATTCGTTCTTATGTCATCGTTTTTGTTTCAAAGTATTTGTTTTTTTGTTGATAATTGACAACCCTGCATTATTTTGCTCGAGACTGAAAAACTAAATATTATATTTGTATGCATTGGTTCGTTATGGTCCTAATATGAAATATTTTAACTCAAATGCTATATTATTTCGGTTAAATACAGGCTATGTTAACATTTTTCTAGGAAGTATTAATTTCTGCATCATTATATTTGCGATGATGAACACATTCACACATTAGACCGAATGGATTCGCACAAAGCCTTCCTTTATTATAAGACTTCGATAGAAATTATATACGTTTTCTCAAATTATAAGATTTTGGTCCAAATTTCATTTAAATACTTGATTGTTGCTTCCAACTGTATTTCAAATAGACGAAATATTTCCATTTTATTTAAAACAGACGAAATATTTACAATGCTTATCAAGTAATTACGTTGTTCTTCGATATTCGTTGTTAGATTATGGTTTTCTAACGTTTTATGAAGAGTAGTACTCAAAATTATATATTCCTTTTTTTTTCTGTCAGTGTAAAGAGGCAACATTCTGCATATGCATATCTTAAAGAGTGCTTATATACTTTAACATTAAAGTATACATCATAACCTACATATTTGAACACATTACATTCGTGCATATAATGGCATATTGATAAGACACACCGGACCACCATAGAGCTTATAGCGTATGTGGAACTGAATAGTTGACTATAGTAGAGGGCTTTTTTACTTGATTTAACAGTGAAAAGGGCACTTAATGTACATCATAATATAACGCACTAATGTGTATTGGATTTGCTTTAAGAAACACGGACGTATACATAAATCAGATACGCATACTTAGAACACATTCACTTCGTGTATATACTGAAGTATACCACGTATATAGTCCACAAAGACATAGCCCTGCATGTGAAAACTCAGTTTAACTATACATTAAAGAGCGTTTATACGTGATTTACCTATGAAAATGGAAATATTTATACATCATATCACATAGAGGTACCGTACTTGCTTTAAGAATATGGACAGTTATAGGCACAATCATAACAACAATGGAGACCAGCGTTCTTACACAGAAATCAGTAATGTATGCACTAAAATGGTAACAACAATGAAAATATACACTCTGTGAACTGCTATAGACATCAGAACTATTAAGAATTTATGAGTTGTCTCGCTTGTTTAGTTGCGATATATGATGCAATAATTTGAGTTACCAACAATAAAACAGTATTGACGCTATATATTCTCCATATACCGACGGTTTTAGACTATATTTCTACTAATAATGCTATTAAATGAACGATAATTAAGAGAAATGAACTATGAATGTATATATGAAGTCAATATGTATACGCGCGTCCACATAGCAGGCCTTTTCCAGACCAATGTTTGATACCCCCGTATAAAATAAAGCGTTTTGAGAAGAATATGTGAAATTAATATGCACATGTGTTCACATAGTAGGTCTTATCGTCATATGAAACTGCCACGTAGTATATGCTTTGTTTCCTCTGTATAATAGACTAAATGTATAGGATGTACAATATATATAATTGGTGAAACGAATACATGAAGTAAGTATTTATGTATTAGTCTACACCATATGGGCTCTTTATTGTCTCTATGTAATTGAGATTTTAGACTAAATTTCTTCTAATAATGCTATAAATGAACGATAATAAAGAGAAATGAATTATTAAAGAATACATCAAGCAAATATGTATACACGCATCAACATAGACATAAATATAGGGGTGTGGGTGGAGACATACCACTATATCAATATTTGGGTGTGGTAATAGGGATTCTCGGTGAAGTAACACCCCCCCCCCATGAGGTGCTGGATAAATATTGAAGAGGTTTCTTTGTTGAACCATCGAAAGAACTGCCAGACCGTATAGTGCATTAGTATATCCCTGTTATCAGATTTATTAGGTTTACAATAATCACTATATTATAATAACTATAACTATAGAATTTGTGCGCGAGAAATTTCTCAGATATAGTCTATTGGAAGTCTTCAATAACGCTTTTACTTCCGTGACAAAAAAACAACAAATACTTACGATTATATACCCGCGTATTAATATATACCTTGATCAAATACTGCGGATAACCTATATCCCTAGTACACACACCCTATTTTATTTCATATTACATTGATAGGCGATAAGCTCTCGGGTTAACGCGATGGATATATCGTTTATCGGAAACGCAGGCGATAAGCGGTAGGGTTAACGCGCGGGATATATCGTTTAGATATACACGCATTGTTTAGTACCCGCGATAATGAGGCGCTATTATCGTGATAACATTCGCCCATATACACCCACGCGGCGTGACATATAACCCCACCCTGTTAGCTCAGGATTAGGCGCTTAGGGTTTAGGCAGTCAAACCAATACATATATTATGTACCACTGTGTATAGTACACGCGATCTGGTTTATCGCTACCGCGCGCGACGCTGGCGAGTTATTCTCGTGATTAATATATACCTCTGATAGCAGTCACCCGAGTACATATTTTCTTTCATATTACATGAATATGCGATAAGCGGTAGGGTTAACACGAGAGAGATATCATTTAGACATATATACACGCATTGTTTAGTACCCGCAATAATTAGGCGCTATTCTCGTGATAACCTTGGCCCGCTTGTTGCGGAATTATTTGGTTCGTCATTGGCCTAGCGATATCCGCCACGATAACGCGTGATAACCTTCACCGATATATACACCCACGCGGCGTGACCTATAATCCCCTGATGGCACAGGAACAGGAGGGGAGCAAATCATGATCAAACCATCTACCCGAGTCAGTGTAAAGAGGCAACATTCTGCATATGCATATCTTAAAGAGTGCTTATATACTTTAACATTAAAGTATACATCATAACCCACATATTTGAACACATTACATTCGTGCATATAATGGCATATTGATAAGACACACCGGACCACCATAGAGCTTATAGCGTATGTGGAACTGAATAGTTAACTATAGTAGAGGGCTTTTTTACTTGATTTAACAGTGAAAAGGGCACTTAATGTACATCATAATATAACGCACTAATGTGTATTGGATTTGCTTTAAGAAACACGGACGTATACATAAATCAGATACGCATACTTAGAACACATTCACTTCGTGTATATACTGAAGTATACCACGTATATAGTCCACAAAGACATAGCCCTGCATGTGAAAACTCAGTTTAACTATACATTAAAGAGCGTTTATACGTGATTTACCTATGAAAATGGAAATATTTATACATCATATCACATAGAGGTACCGTACTTGCTTTAAGAATATGGACAGTTATAGGCATAATCATAACAACAATGGAGACCAGCGTTCTTACACAGAAATCAGTAATGTATGCACTAAAATGGTAACAACAATGAAAATATACACTCTGTGAACCGCTATAGACATCAGAACTATTAAGAATTTATGAGTTGTCTCGCTTGTTTAGTTGCGATATATGATGCAATAATTTGAGTTACCAACAATAAAACAGTATTGACGCTATATATTCTCCATATACCGACGGTTTTAGACTATATTTCTACTAATAATGCTATTAAATGAACGATAATTAAGAGAAATGAACTATGAATGTATATATGAAGTCAATATGTATACGCGCGTCCACATAGCAGGCCTTTTCCAGACCAATGTTTGATACCCCCGTATAAAATAAAGCGTTTTGAGAAGAATATGTGAAATTAATATGCACATGTGTTCACATAGTAGGTCTTATCGTCATATGAAACTGCCACGTAGTATATGCTTTGTTTCCTCTGTATAATAGACTAAATGTATAGGATGTACAATATATATAATTGGTGAAACGAATACATGAAGTAAGTATTTATGTATTAGTCTACACCATATGGGCTCTTTATTGTCTCTATGTAATGGAGATTTTAGACTAAATTTCTTCTAATAATGCTATAAATGAACGATAATAAAGAGAAATGAATTATTAAAGAATACATCAAGTAAATATGTATACACGCATCAACATAGACATAAATATAGGGGTGTGGGTGGAGACATACCACTATATCAATATTTGGGTGTGGTAATAGGGATTCTCGGTGAAGTAACACCCCCCCCCCCATGAGGTGCCGGATAAATATTGAAGAGGTTTCTTTGTTGAACCGTCGAAAGAACTGCCAGACCGTATAGTGCATTAGTATATCCCTGTTATCAGATTTATTAGGTTTACAATAATCACTATATTATAATAACTATAACTATAGAATTTGTGCGCGAGAAATTTCTCAGATATAGTCTATTGGAAGTCTTCAATAACGCTTTTACTTCCGTGACAAAAAAAACCCCAAATACTTACGATTATATACCCGCGTATTAATATATACCTTGATCAAATACTGCGGATAACCTATATCCCTAGTACACACACCCTATTTTATTTCATATTACATTGATAGGCGATAAGCTCTCGGGTTAACGCGATGGATATATCGTTTAGATATACACGCATTGTTTAGTACCCGCGATAATGAGGCGCTATTATCGTGATAACATTCGCCCATATACACCCACGCGGCGTGACATATAACCCCACCCTGATAGCTCAGGATTAGGCGCTTAGGGTTTAGGCAGTCAAACCAATATATATATTATGTACCACTGTGTATAGTACACGCGATCTGGTTTATCGCTACCGCGCGCGACGCTGGCGAGTTATTCTCGTGATTAATATATACCTCTGATATCAGTCACCCGAGTACATATTTTCTTTCATATTACATGAATATGCGATAAGCGGTAGGGTTAACACGAGAGAGATATCATTTAGACATATATACACGCATTGTTTAGTACCCGCAATAATTAGGCGCTATTCTCGTGATAACCTTGGCCCGCTTGTTGCGGAATTATTTGGTTCGTCATTGGCCTAGCGATATCCGCCACGATAACGCGTGATAACCTTCACCGATATATACACCCACGCGGCGTGACCTATAATCCCCTGTTTAGCTCAGGATCGGGAGTGGAGCAAAGTCAAGTCAAACGGTATACCCGAAAGGGTAGACAATACTACTTACATGAGATTGGAAAGAGATATGTCTGAAGGATTTCGATTCCAAAACCCTGCATGGCAATCATTGAAACAAGCTCGGAGAGAGATAGCAAGAAGAGATTCATATGAGAAAATAAAAACTGATAACATAGACTTGGGTTAAACGGGGGACTAGCACTAACACAAAACTTTAGTTGTATGCTTTCTTATATATGTATCTATTATATGATCCTACCCTTATTCCAATCAATAAACCCATTATATAAATTGTGACATTAAACCTTCGTTTAATAACAGGAAATAGTTCCAGGTTTGTCTTCCGGTTTGTCGTCTGTTAACATTCCGTACGCTACGTCTCAAAATACTATGGCTTACACTATTTTTCCAACAGACTATAATTAATGCAGAGTTTGAAAAGTTATGTCATTAAATATATGCCATTAAATATTTATCTGGGACTATTTCTTTACGCGGGCAAACAACGCATAGTTATGTGAAACGTCATCGCACGCCTTATAGAAGCCGATTTTAGTTTCGCGTACAATTTGTTGATTTAAGTATGTTTTGTTGAGGTTTTGGATCATGTAATACATAGAATCTACAACTCATCCCCAGTTTATAGCCGAATTTACAAAACTCGTCCAGTAAATTAGGTCTGGAGTCTCTGGACCTCGCCAAAGGCTGGACCCAGACCTAATTTACTGGACTCCTTTTGTAAATTCCGCTATAAACTGGGGACTCGTTGTGGATCCTCTATATATGCTCTCTTCCCGTGCTGCTATTGTAATGTTGTTTTTAGTGTTATCGTTTTCGGGAGGGGGTGTCTATCTAAGTGGTTAGCACTTGTCCTCTAATCCCGTCACCATAATATTTTTGTAAATAAATATGTTTAAACCATAAATAAATGAGAAAGGTCACTACACAATGTTAAATAACATGCTGAACAATAATATAAACAAACAGTTCGAAGGGTTCATGTGTGAATTAAACTCAAATATCCATGCAATAGAATATTAAATTGCATTCCGATTTATGTCATGTGAAAATAACAAAGCAGGTTAAACAACAATTGAAACACTCAGCGTGCAGACTGCCAATGGTGAGCGCGGGAATTCGCGTTCCAAGTCGGCGCCCACTTCTCATCGTGGCTAACAAGCAATGGTTCAATAAGAATGTCGACATACACACCGATCTAAACGCAAAAGGCCTTAATCGATACGTGAATATACATCGCGACGAGATGCTACCTACATTATACCACATGGTTCGAGTACGAAGTACGAAGTACAACATACTCAAGTACCTTTCTATCATATCGTTCTGGTACTAAAATATCCAAGTAACTTATTCACATTTCACACAGTCGCCCATTCCCCCATTGACAAATCAAAACACGATAACAGAAAACACCCATAGAGGGCGTAATAAACTGTCTCTTACCTGCCTTAACTGACAAGCATATATCGTCTTATTTACTTGTCTTTGCCCATACCTAGTCATCAATATATTATATTGAATATAACACACATTATTAAACCCAGTTTCATCTGCATTCTGGAATGTTCTGGTGAATATGGTCATTTCCCATGATGCAATTCGTTTCCATACATGTCGTCTGCCTTAACAGACATGACAATCTCGTCTTCTTCACGGTAAAATTTCGCATACCCAGCCATCAATATACACAAATTATTAAACCAAGTATCACCTGCCTTCAGGAATGTTCTGATCATTTCGTATGATGCAATGCACTCCCAAAACGAGTCCTGTTTTAACCAGCATGTATATATCGTCTTCTTCGCTGTAAACTTATGACACAGAGTTAGTTTAGCATACTCATCCATTGACATACACCAGATATTAAACCAAGCATATTCTGCCTTCTGGAATATTCTGGGGACTTTTTATGATGCAATCCATTTCTGTACCCATTGTCTGAATTCTGTCTTAACCATCATGTATATATCATCTTCTTCGCTGTAAACTTATGGCACAGAGTTAATTTAGCATACCAGGCTATCACCTGTCACTACTCCTTCTTGAATATTCTGGGGACTTTGTTGGTGCAATTAATTTCCGTGTGCATCGTCACATGTTTAAATGTTTAAAAGCCCAAACAATAAGACAAACGGAGAGATTTTTACACAATGGCTAAAAAAAACTCTAAGCTATCCACATAACTATATCAGCATATATTTCCATTAATAAAGTAAAAATGCTTCATGTTCAAACGCGTCACCTTTAATGTGTTATACATCGCCAAATGGGTCCAAGCCTTATGTTTATTAATTTTGATGTATTCTATCGGAATACAATCACCACTATTTGTACATGTATTTCTATAAACTTGTTTGAATTATCGGCCCTATTGTATCATTATTTGATCAACTAGTACATATTTCTTTCATGACAGTATGGATAATGTAACCGAACAATGCTCATACTCTAACAAACGTCAAGCACACTGACAGAGAATAAAAAGCAGGCAATTCTTCAAGGATTGTCCACTTATAAATGGACAATCGGTACCTAAAATGGTCATTAATAAATGGACAGTCCAACCACGCGTGGCACGCGAGCTTGGGATTGTCCACTAAATGAAGACATGTTTTGTTAATCCTGTATGAAGGGCAATAACTCTATAAATAATGTTAATTTGCTAAATAACGGTCATTTGTATGAGAAGAAGTGTTTTTGACGAAATAACGGAGAGATTTGAAGAAGAGTGTTTGACGAAATAACGGAAATATTTAAAGAAGTGTTTTTAAAGAGCGTACCCCAAACCTCCCCCAAGCCCACCCACCCAAGGGAAGAATTGGACTTATATTTCACAAAAGTTGATCTGTTGCAAATTTCTCATACAAATCTCCATCATTTAGTAAAAGTACATTCTTTATAGAGTTATTACCCTTCAGATTTAATATGAAGCTAACATGCAGGATTATCGATATATGTCGTGATTTAGTGGACAATCGCAAGCTCGCGTGCCACGCGTGGTCGGATTGTCCATTTATTATTGACCATTTTAGGTACCGATTGTCCATTTATAAGTGGACAATCTTATGCGCATTAGGTGATAAAAAGAGTGATGGGAAAGGAAGGCAAATGGGAAGAGAGAGACAGAGAGAGACAGAGAGATACAGAGAGTGATAGGGGTGCCGACAGCACTGACATAACCATACATTATATACGAGGGGCATACTGAGAAAACAAAGGGTTCCGCATGTCTGGTATAATAATATGGTATTAAATGTTGTGAAAGTACTTTGCTACGATGTATATTAAAAAAATTATCCATATCCCCGCTTCCCCTCAAAAAGATCAACACTGTTCATTTAAAATTCTGGGGACTTCTTATAACTCAATCAATTCCCGTACTCGTCGTCACGTGTTTAAAAACCAATGCAATAGACACACTGGGAGATTGTTGCACATTGGCTGAAAGACTCAGGCATCCACTCATGCTGTCTTTCAATATTTCAACCAGCTATGCATCGCTCATGTTAAAGGTGGATTATCTCTTTGTAAACATGTATTATTTAGTTACCGGGGTATAAAATATTAGATTTGAATCGAAGACTCCTGTTAGGAAATGCTTCTATCGATTAATATTAATTTTATTTCGAATATTTTCTGGTCTAAAAAGGTGTGTTTGTTCAGCTAACGAACAATAGTGTTTATTGTTAACAGAGACCAGAAATTATATTGTGCAATTTTGTCACAAATAAACGTTAATTATACTCATTATCGCTTATATCTGTGGAACAAAACAATACAAACAACCAATCTGTTACATTTGACATTCGATGCGTAGCTGTAGGAACAGCACAGTGCTCTATATCGCAATACGGTCTCATCCGAATGGTCGGTTCTAAAAATAGTAACATAAATGGGCCCGATTTAATATTCGAAATAAAATCAATATTAATTGATAGAAGCTTTTCCGGACATAGGTCTTCAGATCATATCTATTATTTTATACCCACGCAACTATTTAAAATTTGTTATTTAAAGAGATAATCCATCTTTAAGAGTAACCAATAGTTTAGCAATAGCAAAGGGCGTTTGGCACAAGCTCATGTACCCACAATGTAATCGTCTAATATAAAAACAGTTGCATCTATGGACGTATGTAACATTAAACCATTATAATTTGAAGGTATACTATGCAAAAGCTTTTCTAGTGGAGAAATCACCAAACGTATTTGCCAAACTAAGACATTGTCACACAATGATATTCAACACATCTGCTTGTGTTTAACCCTTTACCTAACAAACCGGCCAAAAACGGCCAAATAAAGCTGCAACAGCCTAAATTATCTTGGGTCTGTCTCAATAAAACCATACAAATATGGATATCATTGGAACCGGCTCATTGACCACATTGTGATGGTTACAGTTATGCCCTGTGCCAATGCATTCTCTTATATATGCGAGTCGACCATAGGTCGCCTCGCATATATAAGAGAATGCATTGGCCATTTTTTCTTACATTCTTTAACAATTTTATAATTTTGAATGTGTTAAGCCAATGTATTCTCTTATATATGGCGAGGCGACCTATGGTCGACTCGCATATATAAGAGAATGCATTGGCACAGGGCCCTTCTGTTGGGTAAAGGGTTAATTCATAGCATGGTATACTGAACACATCTATGTAAAAGCAACGTGTCAATGTTCCAGTTGGATCGATAGATGGCCAGTTCGATAAGAAATGAGAATATGACCATGTTTGAGCATCAATACATATCAAACTCAGTGTTTTCATTTTTATTTCGGTTCCTCAAATTATACCAAATCAAATAATAAAGTGAACGCTTAACTCCCATGTCAGACATAATCATATCGTATAACTCCCATGTCAGACATAATCATATCGTATAACAGGTTGTGAGAGTGCTTTGCTACGAGTTATACTTACAGATCCCCATATCAGAATCCCCCTCAAAAAGGTAAGCGCTCTTGATTTAAAAAAGCGTGTTTGGGTCATTACTTCACTTATAACATTCTTCATTTCTTCATTTTGAAATGAAAACTGTTATGAATTAATGACACAAACACGATTTTTAAAATGAAGAGCGTTTACCTTCTCGAGGAGGTGCTGATATTGAGATATGTAAGTATAACTCGTAGCAAAGCACTCTCACAACCTGTTATACGATATGATTATCACAACCTGTTATACGATATGATTATGTCTGACATGAGTTAAGCGTTCATTTTTATTATTTTATTAGGCCTAACACAGGGAAACCTAATAAAATGAAAATACTGCGTTTGATACTTATTGATGGTTAAAGGTACTCAATCCGAATTAACGCTCGCAAATTACTATTTCCTTGGCTTCGGGGGTAAAAAATATTTGATTCAAGTCGAGGAACCCACCCATTAAAGCTCAGAGTGATCATATATTGATGTTTGAAATCTATTATTTTAATTGTTTAAGTGGCACAGTAAACAGTCGACAAGAAGAATTTATCTGACCAAATTGCGGATGAAGATGGATAACTCTAAAATCAAGTGGGTTTTTTTGTGTCAGACATTTGACAAACCGGCAAAATTTCGTTGAACAAAATGTTGATAAATAACAGGTTTTGGGCAATTTTATACTACAATTGACTGTGGTTAGCACTATTTTTCGGCAACTAATCGATTCTGATAACTGAAGCAGCATTTAAGAAATGTTGTTGTTTTAGGAATCTGATGATATGGGGAACATCGGATCGGATTTACCTTTAAACATGGTTCTGTTCTCATGTATTATCGAACTGGCCTTCTATCGATTGGACTGGCACATTAACACGTTGCTTTTACTTTAGGGACTCTCAATATAAAATGTTGTGAATTAAACACAAGCATATGTGTCGAATATCACTGGGTAACTATATCTTAGCTTGACAAATACATGTGGTGATTTGTTGACAATACAAGCTTGGTAAATTTTGCATCGTATACCTTCAAATGATCGTGGTGTAATTTTACATTTGTCCTTATTTAGAACTGTTAGTGCAGCTATGCTAAATTTGTGAATAAATGAGAAAATATGTAAGATGATTACACTATGGGTAGATGGGCTTTTCAAGTAAACATAAATTTCGAACGTGGAATTCATGTCCAATGTGCATTGAATCAAGTAATCCCAGTGACTGTCCTGACTAGCGCTTTGTGGTAATGATTTAATTCTTTTGATGCACGCCCAGAGTGACCATTCCATTACAATAAGACTGGAATAATACTGCATTTAAAACAGTTTACAACTGTTTTAGGAATGCTTTAGGAATTACTATGCATTTGCGAAATACTCTTAGCAACATAGTGACACTGGTATAATCGGTTAAGTAAATATGTTTGTATATATATGAAAATCATATATATATCGGATCATTTTATGTGGACTGGCTGTCTGCACGTGTCATACATCGTCATTTTGCAGATTCGAGAATAACGTGCTGACAAGATGCTGAAACTTTTTGCTGCTGCTTTGGTCGCTGTCGTACTTTGCCAGCTTGTGCTAGCTGAAGAAACATCCGAGCGTAGTGTTAGAACTGTGAGTACATATAGTAATTCATTGAGCTCGTAGTATGGTCGTTGAAGTAAAAATTTGGGGTGAACATAGAACAAATTTGTAATAAGGCGATTTTGGGTTAACATCATGCAAAGATATCCACAGAAAAACATCCAAAATGCGCTAAAATCTACTTTGGTATCCAATCCAAGTCTGTTTTTAAATATCTTTAAAGGTACACAGATCACTACGACAGATCAATCTGAATGATTTATCGGTCACTGCACTGTTAAGCCCAATGATTTACGTCTTTACTGTTCGTTTTTTCTACTTAGAATACATTCGGGCCAAAACAGATATAATTTGGGGCATGCAACATATGCAGTAATGTTTCGCCACATAGTATGGGGTAGTTTCATTCATCATTATTAATTATTGAACGTAACCATGAAATTGAAGTTCATGCGGTATATATACATAATATTGCATACACTTATTTCGCAATGCTTATTATACTATACTAAAACATTCATATCTTCAATAGCTTTTCATCCCATCTCACCAGATCAACGAGACGGCACACCATGCATGTTATGCGGAATTCAATTTCATGCTGACACCACACCGGATTTTTAGTAGACACTTTTGTTAAAATTACTCACTTCAGTCGGCGCTTTTTTGGAATATGCTTCCACATAATTCACAATATTCGTTTTCAGTATCTTGCTGAAAATGTCTTAGCAATACGACCCACGTATGTCTGTTAAATATCAGGTAATTATCGTTTAATCCATTCATGACAGGAGCTGCGCTGGTGCAGCACTAAAGTCCATGTGCACTTTTGCATTCTATAATATATGCGAGTATCCAATTTTGCGAAAACACTGCCAATGCATTCTCTTATATATGTGAGTCTCCCCTAGGAGCCTCGCATATATAAGATAATCCATTGGATTTCAAGCTCAATGTAAATATTGTTATAGGACAATGCATTCGCTTATATATGAGAGGCTTCCCAGGGGGTATATAAGAGAATAATTGGCAGTGTTTTCGCAAAATTTCAGGAAGCTCCAGTCATGGAAGGGCTAATTTGTTATTTTAGCGTTGTCACTCAACGCGATGATACGGTTGCAGACCGTAGTACCTCTCGTGATTTATTTGACGATGGTGATATTGAACGTCAATATCGGGCAGTTTGTTTGAGAGTGAACACTTTAATGAGGAGGTTTTTTAAATGCTCACAGCAGGTGAACTCGTTCCTCTTTCAACGATACATCACCCTACATGTATAACCATTGTATATGTAAAGTGTGTGTAGAAAATTCAGATTTATTTGAAATTTTAGCATTTACAAATATTAGTGCAGCGGCCAAATCGAAAAAGAGCTCTAGTTTTCGAGATACCCCTACCCACGGTAGAACAAGTTAAAACTAACTTTTTTTAAAGGAGAAATATATACTCTTTACGAAAATGATAGTGAAAAATAACGGAATTGGTGGTGGCTTTTCTCAAATCGACGATGAACGATACCCACCAGTGACATTTCCCAGAAATTAACGATTTTGGTAAAGTGAGCACCGCGGCTATGTCCTAAGTTATTTGCCCACATTGTTGGTGTTAAAATGCTACAGCATACCATATGTGTACCTGATATGCAAGAAGTGTTGATTAATTTGGATTTTCGTGCCATTTGAAGCCGAAACATTTTTTTTAAATCACTCTTTTTCAAAAAAATTATATATTTCGAACATTATCATTCAAACGTATATTGCAATAATATTGAAATATTTAGGTCATATGGTGTAGTAGTTATCAGTCAAACATATGAAGAAAGAAGTATTATGAACGGTTTGCGAGATATTGGATTTTAGCTTCCCCTCCCCCAAACACGTTTTTGGTCGAAAAAAATACATATTTTTGATAATGTCATTACAAACATTTTTGAATTGATCTGAGTGGGACCCAATATGAATATTGTACTGAAAGTGTTGTCCAGAGATGACGTGCAATCGATTACAGATGTGTTCAGGCTTTCAAACCCCTAGTTACAACAACAACAATTATTTTATTGATAACAATTCATTTTGCATGCATTAACATCGATGTTAAGTACTAAAACCTTTGTTATAAACAACGTGACAAACTATATAACATATGGCTCAGTAGTTATCTGGATAACACAAGTAGAAAAAGTTTGACAAAAATTGAAAAATAACAGAATCCAGTGACTTTTTCCAGAAATTAACGATTTTGTTAAAGCGAGCCCTGTGGCTATGTCCTAGCCTATTTGCCCATATTGTTGGGGTTAAAATTACTACATCATACCATACTTCTCCCTGATATGGAAAAAAAGTGTTGGTTCATTTAGATTTTCCTGCCATTTGGAGCCAAATTATTTATTTTTTGCTGAAAAATCGCACTTTTTCACAAAAATATTATTTTTCGAACATTATCATTAGAATGGATATTGTTATAATGCCCAAATATTTAATTCTTATAGTGATGCAGTTATCTGCCAAGCATGTGCAGAAAGAAGTTAACAGAAATTAAGAACAATTTGCGAAGTAATTGATTTTAGCTACACCTCGCCCAAACACGTTTTTGGTCGAAAAATTACATAATTTTGTTCAGAACTTTACCAAATTTTCCAATTAATCGTACTGGGACCCAACATAATTCTTTTGCTGAAAATTGAGCCCGGGGACATTGCTTAAGTGATTAAAGACGTGTTCAGGCTTCCAGACACCAAATTACAACAACAACGCATTTTATTTGCTATTACATACAATAAATGTCGCATATCAATCAACCAATCAATAGTTTATTCTCAAAAAACCAATAATGGTATACAGAGATTACAATCATTGGATAGCTGGAGAACCCAGCATGTCCGACGTATAGATGAACAAGTACTCCATTCGATTTTAAGATTGAAATGCAGTAGTTTGAATTATGGCCAATTGAGTAATCACATTAAAACGTCCCCTCTCTGTCATTGTGGCAAATAGAAAAAGCATACCATTACTTTTTGGAATACATTGGTCCTAAGACTGAACTTCTATACGCCATACTGAATGTAATTTTTATCAGAAATATTCTTTTTATGTACAGCAACTCAGTCAGCGCGAAAATATTTAAAATAGTTGACGGGGTTCAGACATTTATCTCGAAAACAAAGCGATTTCCATAATGCTGCCATTTGTTAAAACTTCGTGAAAAGCATTGAAACACTGCTGAGCGCGAAATTTACCACCTCCAGATCGTCTGCAATCTCACGGCCACGGGCGTATCAATGACGAAAACAACATTATCTGTGTAGCATTGCGTCCAATCAGCTCCAACGAAACTATGTGTATATCATTATATCCAATCAGTTCCAACTGGATTACATGCTAATTTTCCCCATACAATCTCCCTCCCGATAAATTGTTTACCTCCGGAAAGAACTATCACATACTTATATATCGCATAGTTTCGGCCACAATATATGTTGATATTGAATTCATAATCCCTTCAGTACATGATGTGTTCACGACCTCAAATAGGGTAAGGGTACATACAACAGTGAACATTTGCCAGCCGCTTGTTGTGGAGTGCCACATGATGCAGAATTTAGGGAACCAACACATATGTATATTCTGATAAAAACTAACCTTTGGTCAAGCCCTCAATTATTATTGGGGTCATATCATTTCACCACGTGGTGTCTTCCAAGACTTCAAATAAAGTAGGGGTCCGCAAAATTTTGCCTTTCTAATTTTCCAGTCACTTTTCGTTAAGTGCTCATTCTTTCAGAACCCAAATCCATCTATTTACATTGTTTACGTCCTTGTACAATTAACTCGCCATTGTCCATACACGAAGTCAATGATGATATCGTTCCAATCCGTGGTGTGTTCTAGTCTTCAAATTGGAAAGGGGGTAATACAAACATTGAAAAATCGCATTATTTATTTTTTAGTCATTTTTTGTAAAGTGTCCCTGACTGTCGGGTATTAACCCATTTCTTTATAGAATAGCCATTTGTTCATATCGTCGTTCGACCTTGAGGTCACATTTATTCAGTTCGTGGTAGGTTCAATGGTTTACATGGGGTAGGGGTCCCTTAGAATTCGCCTTCATCGTTTGCCATCTGCTTTGTGTAAGGTGCCACGGTGTTCTCGTGAACGTCGGGCTCGCGAGACCATTGTCATTCGGCCACAATATCGGGTAATATGGATAGTGTATGCCTTGAGCTAGTGTTGTGTTCAAGACTTCAGATAGGGATGGAGTCCCCTGAGAGTAAAATTTAGCCCTTTCATTTGCTGACCATTTGTTGTAAAGTGCCATAGGCTACCGGTAACCATCTCATCCATAACAGATTCGTAGTGCCAGATAATAATCCCATTTGTCCCCAACTTCAGTTAACATTGAGAGCATATCATTTTATTGAGACTTCAAGTTGGATAGTGGGTCCTCAAGACATAGAAAATTCGCCTTCTTGTTTGCCAGCCGCTTTTTGTAAAGTGTTCCAGGATTTCGAAGGAACCAAATCACCCATATATCAATTAATAATTCCATGACAGCAATATCTTTCGATCACACACTCAGCTAAGTATGAGCGAATATAACTTCATTTCATGCTCTGGTCAAGATATTAAATGGGTTAATGGGGTCCCCCCTAAACAGTGAGTATTCGCCTTTCTCTTTCATCAACAACTTTTTGTAAAGTGACCCAGACATTCAAGACCCTAGTATACTATACTCTTTATATAGCGTCCATTTCTCTACACACGCAGTTAATAATGGGAGCACATCCTTTCGGTTCATTGTGTGTCCCAAGACTGCAAATGGGGTAGTGTGGCCTAACACATTACATTTCGTATTGGCCAGCCGCCTTTTGTAAAGTGTTCCAGGATTTCGAGAACAAAACCACCCATACAAATTGTAAATAATACATGAGAGCATATATATTCAGTTCAGTGTGTGCTAAATAGTTTAGAAAGGTTATGGGTACCCAAAACAGGAGATTTCGCCTTCTCTTTGCCAGCCACTTTTTGTAAAATGCCCCAGACATTGGGAAGCCAGCCAACCCACAGGGGCCCCCGGTGGTCCAGTCGGTAGAGTGCCAGGTGGATTACGCCGTCACAGGCTGTCCAGCGCTGACGAAGCTGGTTCGAACCCCGTCATAGGGAGGGTGACCGGAATCGTGTATCTGGGCAAGTTTGTCAATTGCTTTCCGGGGGTCGGTGGTTTCTACACGCAGTGGAACGATTTCCCGGTAAAATTAAGCCTCTGCGTGGTCTTTCCTCCACCCGTAAAATTGACAACGTGTGTGGCCTAGCGGCTAGAACGACGATAAACCCTAATAAACAAACAAACAGCCAACCCACACATCGTGCAATGAAGAAGTATATTTCCTGAATTACATACCATTTGTCCACACCCCAGTTAATATTGAGAACATGTCCATCCATTAGTGTGTTTAAGACTTTAAATGGGGTAGGGTGCTCAAAGAAAATATTCAGCTTTGGTTTTTGCCAGCCGCCTTTTGTAAAGTACCCTAGGATTTTGGGAAAAAAACTACCCATATAACATGTATATTCCCTGATAGCACTACCTTTCGTTCACACTGTGATTTAATAATAAATGCATGAATATTCAACGCATGGTGTGTTCAAGAGTTTAAATGGGCATATAAAGGGGTCACACAAAACAAAAAATATTCGCCTTTGGAGTTTGCCATCCGATTTTCGTAAAGACAGTGCTAAAGGCTTTCGGGGTCCAACCAACCCATCCATCAACACCATGTATGAGTCCCGATATTACTATTTTTGCCCACATCCTCAGTTAATATTTACAGATATCATTTCAGTTCGTGAGTTGTTCAACTTAAACACTTCAATTGTGTAGGGGGCCTAAACAGCAAATTCGTCTTTCTTATTTATCAGCCACTTTCTGTAAAGCGACACATGACCAACCCATCCATACAAATTATGTATTCTCTTATAGGACTACACTCGGTTAATGTAGAGAATTAGAGATCATATAGCTTAATTTCTTATTGCGTTGAAGTCTTTAAATGTGGTAGAGTGTTCATGAAAAATATAGCAAATTCGCCCTTCGTATTTGCCAAGCAAAGTGCCACACTCTTTCGGGAACAAACCCATCCATAAACATTGTATATTTTCTTATGTAATTGTCCTTTATAATTACATGATTCTTAATACTGAGATCGTATTTTGTTCAGTTCGCGGTGTGTTCAGGACGTCTATTAGGACGGGGAACAACAATGATTTTGTTCTGCATGATTATGTTAGTCTATATTTTTTGTCGTTTAGAACAAATACTTCAGTTGCTCAAAGTCGATATATGTTAATATAAAATTACATGTCATAAATAAAATAGTGTGTTGTTTTTGTTGTAACTGGGGGTTTAATTTGAAATCAGAGGTCATCTAAAACCAGGCTCGCGGTGTCCACGGATCAGGTTTTCATCACACGAATAATGATTAGATGCTCATTAGAATAATTTAGAATGGTTTGTCTTGTTATCATAAATATGTAGTTTTTCTACCAAATCGCGTCCGGGGGAGCGGTACCTAATTCCAATATCTTGAAAACCGTTGACAATTTCCGTCAAATTCTGTCTACTTGTGATGTCCAGATAACTACTGAGCCATATGAATTATATAGCTGGTCACGTATTGTTTATAACAAAGGTTTTAGTACTTAACATCGATGTTAATGCATGCAAATTTAAATGTTATCAATAAAATAATTGTTGTTTTTGTAACTGGGGGGTCTGAAAGCCTGAACACATCTGTAATCGATTACACGGCATCTCCGAACAACACTTTCAGTACAAGATTCATATTGGGCCCATTCAGATCAATTCGGAAATGTTTGTAATGTTATTATCAAAAATATGTATTTTTTTCAACCAATAACGTGTTTGGGGAGGGGTAGTAAAATCCAATATCTCGCAAACCGTTCAAAACTTTTGTTAACTTCTTCCTTCATATGATTGACTGATAACTACTACACAATATGGACTAAATATTTCAATATTATTGCAATATCCGTTTGAATGATAATGTTCGAAAAATAGAATTGTTTTGAAAAAGAGCGATTTTTCAACAAGAAATAAATGTTTCGACTCCAAATGGCACGAAAATCAAAATTAACCAACACTTTTTGCATATCAGGTACAGGTATGGTATGCTGTAGTCATTTTAACGCCTACATTGTGGGCTAATAAGTGAGGACATAGCCACAGGGCTCACTTTACCAAAATCGTTAATTTCTGGGAAAAGTCACTGGTGGGTATCGTTCATCGTCGATTTGAGAATAACCACCACCAATTCCGTTATTTTTCACTATCATTTTCGTCTACAGTATATATTTCTCCTTCAAAAAAAGTTGGCTTTAAATTGTTCTACCGTGGGTAGGGGTACCCGACCACTTTTGGCGTTTGGCCGCTGTACTATATGGACTTCTTAGTCTGAAATAAAGTATTATATATATATATATATAAATATATATATAGCTAACAACACTAACGACCTTAGGGAGACTGTTGAAATAATCCGACCTTAGGGAGACATCTCGATATATCATTTTCTATGCATTTTCATAGCTTCTGTGTGTGGTGAGAGCATTTGGTATTAATCGAAAAACCATCAATTATGTCATTTGTGATGACTATTATAATATTTAAAAATATATACCAAGTGTCCCCCTAATACCGTCTCCCTAATGTTTGGTCATTTTACATACAACATGAACCATATTAGGGGGACATATACAATAAATACCACTACATGCGGTATTAGGGGGACACATATTAAAAATCAAAGTTATGGAGATACATAATATGTACTTTATATTTTGAAGCCATATTCTTGCAATAGTCTTACGAAATGACTAGATATAATTTAAGATACTAGCATACGCGAGATATTTAACCCTCAATACACGAATGCGGGACCTGGTTTAATCTTTGTAAAACGCTATATCAGTACATGGCATTGGTTATAATAATCAAAGGCACGGGCGGCGTTCGTTGCAGAAATATCATATGTGTTCAAATCCCAACCAACAGAAGGAATATTAAAAAATATATAGTTTTGATCATATGCAAACATAATCAGCGCGTAAATAGTATATTGTCCTCAATGTGCACTATGGTGGCGTAAAATGCAGTCTGCTCATGTTACAGAAGTTTTGCTTTTGTTTACACAACACAACGCAAGTATAGTAGTTGACCACACCAAAAATATATAAACGCTCTTTATTATTTCCATATAAGGAACAAATAACGCTCTTTATGTTTACCATATCCGGATCTAAACAAAAGCAAGGAAACGTAACGGTTTTTCCCTTTCTTTACATAATATGCGCAAAACACAACGCAATCATATTGGTTAATCACACAAACATTATATAAACGCTCTTCATTATTTCCATATAAGAAAAATAGTAACAAACAAAGCTCTTTATGCTTACCATATCCGGATCTATACAAAAGTCAGGAAACGTAACGGTTTTTTCCTTTTGTTTGCACAACAAAGTGAAAACGATTGACAATAACATACTGTTTATGCCATATTTCTGTATGATATAACAACAACTTCTGCCTATATTTTACTATTTCTGTTTATGGTGGTTTTTGACGGAGCTGAATATTTTAACAGCATACCCACCGCCAAAGACAGCCCGTATCTTTAATATGAGCAATAAAAGATGTTTTTTTATTAATACCAAATGCTCTCACCATACCCTGAAGCTGCACGTTGCATGGAAAATGATATATTGAGATGTCTGCCTAAGGTCGGATTATTTCAAGAGTCTCCCGAATGTCGTTTCATGTTGTTAGGTATATGTATATCATTACATGGTATTGGTTATAATAATTAAAGGCACGGGCGGCGTTCGTTGCAGAACTATTCATATGTGATCAAATCGCCACCAACAGATGGAATATTAAAATATATATAGCTTTGTTGAGATGTCTCCCTAAGGTCGGATTATTTCAAGAGTCTCCCTAATGTCGTTAATTTTGTTAGCTATATGTATATGTATATGAGTACATGGCATTGGTTATAATAATTAAAGGCACGGGCGGTGTTCGTTGCAGAAATATTAATGTGTGGTCAATTCGCCACCAACAGATGGAATATTAAAATATGTACAGTTTTGTTCATATGCAAACGTAATCAGCGCGTGAATAGTGTATTGTCCTCAATGTGTACGATGATTGCGTAAACAACAGCATGCTCGTGTTACAGGAGTTTTGCTTCTGTTTACAAAACACAACGCAATCATATTGGTTAATCACACAAACATTATATAAACGCTCTTCATTATTTCCATATAAGAAAAATAGTGACAAACAACGCTCTTTATGCTTACCATATCCGGATCTATACAAAATTCAGGAAACGTAACGGTTTTTTCCTTTTGTTTGAACAACAAAGTGAAAACAATTGACAATAACATACTGTTTATGCCATATTTCTGTATGATATAACAACAACTTCTGCCTATATTTTACTATTTCTGTTTATGGCGGTTTTTGACGGAAATGAATATTTTAACAGCATACCCACCGCCAACACCGCCCGTATCTTTAATATGAGCAATAAAAGATGTTTTTTTATTAATAACAAATGCTCTCACCATACCCAGAAGCTGCACGTTGCATGGAAAATGATATATTGAGATGTCTGCCTAAGGTCGGATTATTTCAAGAGTCTCCCGAATGTCGTTTCATGTTGTTAGGTATATGTATATCATTACATGGTATTGGTTATCATAATTAAAGGCACGGGCGGCGTTCGTTGCAGAACTATTCATATGTGATCAAATCGCCACCAACAGATAGAATATTAAAATATATATAGCTTTGTCGAGATGTCTCCCTAAGGTCGGATTATTTCAAGAGTCTCCCTAATGTCGTTAATTTTGTTAGCTATATGTATATCAGTACATGGCATTGGTTATAATAATTAAAGGCACGGGTGGCGTTCGTTGCAGAACTATTCATATGTGATCAAATCGCCACCAACAGATGGAATATTAAAATATATATAGCTTTGTCGAGATGTCTCCCTAAGGTCGGATTATTTCAAGAGTCTCCCTAATGTCGTTGATTTTGTTAGCTATATGTATATGTATATCAGTACATGGCATTGGTTATAATAATTAAAGGTACGGGCGGTGTTCGTTGCAGAAATATTAATATGTGGTCAAATCGCCACCAACAGATGGAATATTAAAATATGTACAGTTTTGTTCATATCCAAACGTAATCAGCGCGTGAATAGTGTATTGTCCTCAATGTGTACGATGATTGCGTAAACAACAGCATGCTCGTGTTACAGAAGTTTTGCTTCTGTTTACATAACACAACGTAATCATATTGGTTAATCACACAAACATTATCTAAACGCTCTTCATTATTTCCATATAAGAAAAATAGTAACAAACAACGCTCTTTATGCTTACCATATCCGGATCTATACAAAAGTCAGGAAACGTAACGGTTTTTTCCTTTTGTTTGCACAACAAAGTGAAAACAATTGACAATAACATACTGTTTATGCCATATTTCTGTTTGATATAACAACAGATTCTGCCTATATTTTACTATTTCTGTGTATGGCGGTTTTTGACGGAGATGAATATTTTAACAGCATACCCACCGCCAACACCGCCCGTATCTATAATATGAGCAATAAAAGATGTTTTTTTATTAATACCAAATGCTCTCACCATACCCTGAAGCTGCACGTTGCATGGAAAATGATATATTGAGATGTCTGCCTAAGGTCGGATTATTTCAAGAGTCTCCCGAATGTCGTTTCGTGTTGTTAGGTATATGTATATCATTACATGGTATTGGTTATAATAATTAAAGGCACGTGCGGCGTTCGTTGCAGAACTATTCATATGTGATCAAATCGCCACCAACAGATGGAATATTAAAATATATATAGCTTTGTCGAGATGTCTCCCTAAGGTCGGATTATTTCAAGAGTCTCCCTAATGTCGTTAATTTTGTTAGCTATATGTATATGTATATCAGTACATGGCATTGGTTATAATAATTAAAGGCACGGGCGGTGTTCGTTGCAGAAATATTAATATGTGGTCAAATCGCCACCAACAGATGGAATATTAAAATATGTACAGTTTTGTTCATATCCAAACGTAATGAGCGCATGACTAGTGTATTGTCCTCAATGTGTACGATGATTGCGTAAACAACAGCATGCTCGTGTTACAGAAGTTTTGCTTCTGTTTACATAACACAACGCAATCATATTGGTTAATCACACAAACATTATATAAACGCTCTTCATTATTTCCATATAAGAAATATAGTAACAAACAACGCTCTTTATGCTTACCATATCCGGATCTATACAAAAGTCAGGAAACGTAACGTACTGTTTATGCCATATTTAATACGCGTTTCCTGATGAGATTCCGCGTTATCGCTAGTATACTATAGTGAAAAAGTGAATCGAGACATATGCTCAATTTAAAATATGACCATCCGGGCAATGTAGGAACATGGGGCACAGACCACTAATCTGTTGGTGATTGTTGAGTATATTTCACAATCAAAAATTCAAAACAAAGACACACTCAATGTGTCAGCCCTAGTAAAGCGCTGTTGTAAAGACAGGTCAAGCCATTCTAGGTTGCATATAATATGCAAATACATAACAATTTCTGCATCTAAAATGCAACAAATAGGCATAAACTATGCTGGTTTAAACTATGACTGTCACATTACTAACTCATTTGACTCAAAGTGCAAAACTTGGGTGTGATACGACCGACTGCTCTAATGAAATAAGCAGCACGATGGAATCTATAAATTCCGAGCTCAGAATACTCATTAAAGTGGCATATTATATGCCGAATTATAAAATTGGCACATATCGTGCATGCCCAAAAATATTGGGTGCTTCAGGCCTAGAAAAATCAGGCCAACTACATTTAAAATAGGCATACTATGCCGATCTAAATTATTACGCGTTTCCTGATGAGATTCCGCGTTATCGTTAGTATACTATAGTGAAAAAGTGAATCGAAACATATGCTCAATTTAAAATATGACCATCCGGGCAATGTAGGAACATGGGGCACATACCACTAATCTGTTGGTGATTGTTGAGTATATTTCACAATCAAAAATTCAAAACAATTATGTAGACTTCGAATCAGCTGTCATTCATTAGAAATAGAAAAAGGCCAACACAAACGCCCACCGACGCCAGCCAATGATCGGATATTCAAGATGTGCAATACAAACTCGGTGGAAGACGAGAAGCAATTTGTTCTCCATTGTATCAAATACGACAAATTGAGAAAAAGGCCTATATGAATCACTAAATGTCTAAGGGCCAGTAGTATCTCAAAATTCATATACATAATGCGAAACGACCAACCAAATACAAGTAATGTAATCAGTCGAGCTATCAAAGAATTCTTTGAAATGAGAAAAGAAGCCCGAAGTTGATGAATAAATTAATAATTAATTTCTATTCCACACGATATCATAGGCCTGCATACAGTTTATTTGCATGCTTATATTATTGAGCTCTACTAAGTCATTGTATAACTGTAGTATGAATATGTGGAAAGTTTATTATATGAACTATGTATGTGTAAATTATATGTCTTATTATTATGTAATGCATACGGCTCACATGAGTGTTTTATGCTAATAAATATCATATCATAATTCCTCGCTGAATTGAAGCAATATTCTGAGGAAGAACGTGGATTGGACCCGATTTATTACCTCCACCCAATTTAAAGGTGCTCAATCCGATGCGGTGATCCCCATATCATCCGATTCCAACAACAACATTTTTTGAAATGCCGCTTCAGTTGTCATACTGGCACAATTGTCATGCCTCGCCATTGAGATCCCAGTAGTGGCATATCTTGCGGCAATGAAGCAATATTCTGAGGAAGAACGTGGATTGATCCCCGGTTTATTTCCTCCACCCAGATTAAAGGTACTCAATCCGATTCGATGGTCCCCATATCATCCGATTCCAACAACAACATTTTTTGAAAAGTCAGATCGATGTTCAATAACAACTCGAATTGCGGTGCCTGCAGATCAACGTATCGCAACGAAATTGAACATGTATTATTTACATGTAATGTGCCAGCCATGCATCAATTCAGATACAGTTTCTGGTCAATCACCATTGACTTCTTTGGGGAAGAATGTTTTATGTTTCTCGATTCACTCTCGCAAAACCATCTATGTGACTTCCTAATCGGCGGCACAGCCTTCGTTCCTCCACTCGCTGTCATCAACGCTTGGTGAGATATTCTCACATTCGCCGCGAAATTCATGAAATTCTGATAAGACCAAATGCATGATTTTTCGAACTAGAAAACCAAACTTTAACAAAAACTTCTTCCTTGCTGGAAATCAATTGGAAATTGTTAACGAATACACATATCTTGGAATAACCTTTGCAAACACGAGAAAATTCATACAGGCAGTGGATAACCTGAGCGTCAAAGGGCGAAAGGCTCTCTTTTCAATAACACATGCATGTGCTAATAAAGCACCACTCCCTCTTAAAACGTCCCTTAAACTATTTGACAAATTAATTAAACCCATCATCATATACGGAAGTGAAATTTGGGCAACAGGAATAACTAAACAAAATTATGATCGTTATTCGTGTGAAAAAGTTCATGTATCACATTGCAAACATATTCTCGGAGTTGGAAAATATGCATCTAATTCTGCTGTTCGAGCTGAACTAGGAAGCTATCCGTTATATATTGATGCATTGTATAGAATGGCTACCTACGCGGTTAAAATTACCTCACGTTGCACGAGCAAGTTATTGCAAGACGCAGTTATTGAACAACTTAACAGAAAAACTGGTAGTTCCATCTTCAAAAGTTTAGAATCGTATGGGTTTACTATAAATAGAGATGAGAGTAGTAGCGTCCTTCTGAGTGTCTGATTTCGTTCAAACGACAGCTTCAGAAAAGCCATGTTATAGATTTTCGAGTCAGTATGCTTGATAGCGCTTCTAAATCGGGCAAAAACAAGCTAAGAACATATAGGCGTTTCAAACGAAATTTTGAGTTAGAACCCTACCTTATTCACACAGCTTCCCAATCTGACCGTACAATGTTTACGCGACTGAGAATAAGTAATCATTCTCTTGCTATTGAAAAGGGTAGACATACGCAACCGAAAAAGACACCTTTACCATTACGGCTGTGTGTGTTCTGTGAAGACAAAATCGTGGAAGACGAAAGACACTTCTCCATTATTCCACCCAGCGTAGTGAATTACTAAAACTAATGGAGGGAAGTTTTATTAATTTTCGACTGATGAGTAGATGGGACCAACTGAAGCATATATTAGATAATGACCTTACACAACATTGTGCGAAAGTTTGCAACATAGTCAGGAGGTTTTTCGAGAGCAGATTGAACAATACCTAAATATTATTATATAATGCATATTAAGTTACATGACAGTGAATCAGAGTGATGTTATTATTATAAAGTTTATGTTTGTTCATGTACCACATTAATATTATATCTATGTCTGACAACCTGTCCCAACCCAGGGACGTATTTTGCTTAATAAATTATATTCTATTCTATTCTGTACAAAGGATGCCAACTTTTACGAAACAATTGCCGTTAAGACTATACCCGACTGCTTGCGTGTGCTTGCTGCCTGCCAGAAAAGCAAGTCTTGTTGACATTAAAATGTTTGAGGGTGAAAAGGAGCTTGGCTTAGTGAACATAAGATCAACATCTATACGCATGCGATATACACTTTCCTTATCTAAATGTGTTCAAACTCTAATATGGTACATAGACCATACGGCTCATACGGCTGTGATGTAGGGGAATTCAGTGTTGTTACTTTTTGCCGCTATTTTCTATGCTCAAATGTTGTTTGTATATATACTAAATAATGTTTGTAAATACCACTCTCACCTTTATGTGTACAAAACGCTCCAATTCGTTTATACAACACATACAATGTATTGATGTATGATCTCCGTTAATGGAGGTTAATAAAGAGATATATATATATATATATATATATATATATATATATATATATATATATATACCATCGACATATATAATATATATATATATATATATATATATATATATATATATATACCATCGACATATATAATATATATATATATATATATATATATATATATATATATATATAGCTATATATATATATATATATATATATATATATAGCCATATATATATATATATATATATATATATATATATATATATATATATATATATACATATATATATATATATATAATACTTTATTTCAGACCAAGAAGTCCATATTTGTAAATGCTAAAATTTATATATATATATATATACATATATATATATATATGCCGTTCGACAGTTACGCCATGTTTGACGTTACAGTTCCAAAAGAAGAATTGTTTGGTGGAAAATCATACCACGCAGAGCTAGAAACTGGGGTATTATATAGCAGGTTGAACGTATGTCACTAAAATTTTGACCAAAACATACAGTCGAATTACAAAAAAAATAGATACACTGCGCATCGGCGTGTATAGTAGAATTTGACATCAGAAACTGATTGTAGGACGCCGCTTCGCGTTGTCCTACAATTAGTTCATTTGTGGTCAAGTTCTACTATACGGTACTTGATTTCTATTTATTTCTTAAATACATCACAATAATAATGTTATTTCGGCGAGATAATAATCAAGATATGTAAATATTCTGCTTTAAACGCTGGGTACCAGCCTTTGTGTTCAATCTTGAAAACCGGTTAAATTTAGTATATGAATCCAGAGTAACAGTTAACATATGGGAATGTGAATCCCGCGTACCTCATGAACATAGCCTGGCTCCACTTACAAAAAAGAGGGGTGACATACTCTCATATGGAGTATTTAACATATCATAGAGCCAATATCAGCATTGCAACTATCAAATATTTGATGTTTGGCTCACCTGAACTCGATCGTGACACAAATTTGTTACTATTTGAGACTAAATATATGTATCTAAATTCAGCAGGTCGGATGGTTTAAACGGACGCCAATCCTATGTTACCTATGGGTGAGTATATCTTTTTTCCATATATATGCATTGTTAGCCAGCCAGTTGAATTGTCTAAATCTAATTTTAAATACTCAAAACCGAGAAAGCCATTCACTATAACGATTGCATACTTCGAGCTGTCAACCACACTTTACAACATACCCTGAGTTAACCCTTTACCAAACAGAAGAATGCATTAAAAATTATAAAATTGTTAAAGAATGTAAGAAAAAATGGTAAAAAGTGTTAAAACAGATTTTTTTTAGGCGAATGCATTCTCTTATATGCGAGGCGACCTATGGTCGACTCGCATATATAAGAGAATGCATTGGCACAGGGCATAACTATAACCATCACAATGTGGTCAATGAGCCGTTCCAATGATATCCATATTTGTATGGTTCTATTGAGACAGACCGAAGATATTTTAGGCTGTTGAAGCTTTATTTGGCCGGTTTTGGCCGGTTTGTTGCGTAAAGGGTTAAACTAAATTCCGATTGCCGTCTCCACAGACACATGGCAGAAAAAAATATTTTTCCACTCCTTGATAACCTACTGCCCCATCATACAAAATGTTTTTTCCTAGGTCAATTTTAGGATTCAAATTAGTAAGTAAATCCAAATAACACGATACACAACTGTATAGCCTGTTCTTTTAACAATTTCTCTTGGATTCTCCCATTTAGTTTTAACGTTGTAAAACTGAATGTTCTATTGCTCATTTGGTTGGACGATAAGGTGATACACGGCCGTTTGTTTAACTTCTTATTTGAACATTTCCTATGGGACAACGACTCATCTATGATGTTTGTAGTACTGTTTAGCATTTTCTAATAGTTTAATACAAACCCAACCAGTGGAATGGTTATTAGATCACAGGCAGAAATATAAATGGTAGATATTTATTCCCAGTTGTGGCTGCCTCCAACCGTATTGCTAACGTGACATTGTAATAATTATATGTGATCGTAAGCGGGCTGGCATAAGTAAAATTTGGTTCACCCTTTGGGGACCTAAATCTGCTTATGACTCATCTCCTCTTGAAAGTATCTGTGTTATAATCTTTTTAATTTCCTTAGAAACTTCTTGATAAAGCTTTAGTTTCGTTTTTAGTTTAGTTTCCGTTTATCCACAAATTGTCATATGACACAGTGCATATTCGAGGTTCCCACACGGTACACAACACCATTTTCACCACGTGGTAACTTAAATATGTGTTTAGGTTTCCCATAGCAGATGAGGACATGAAGATTCAGGTCCCCAGATGATGAATTTTGACGCTAGCCCGCTGTGTAAATTTACCCTCTGAGGACCTCTTTGAGTCATTCTGCAAATGTCGGGCACCATATTATTCAGGTCTGAAGGGAACTAATCGTCGCTGCTTGGGTCTGTTTGACGCTTCATAGTGAGTGTTATCTAAATTAACACTTAATATGAAGCGGCATACATACCAATCAGTCGACAACTATCAGTACATCGTCTCTCTGTCTGGGCTCCATGGAGGAATTATTGTGAAAATTCCATAAATTATGCATAGGGATGTCATCTATTATATTATTATATTCACCTTCACATTGTTAATGGCTTGTCCTGTGCGATCCGCGTCATATATTTGGGTGTCATTCTGGTGGGTCCATACTATATTGTTGACATGCAGATGTCCCATTTTTCATTTATTTCAAATGATTTACATGTAATGCGTGTAGCCCTCAGGAATTGGATATAAACTAGACGAATGACTGAGGCAGTACGATATACTGACTGCTGACACACGTACCACAGTAGTGATAGCATAGTAGGTGCGACAATTTATTATGGTGTAGTTTGGTGGTAATTGGTCGTGTGAAAATTATCTCAGATCAAGTCCTCATTGTGTGTGTGGAAGTGATGAAACGGCGAAGCATTTCTTATTCAACTGCCCAGTATACAGTAGACAAAGAAACGAATGTTTTTCCGGTAGTTTGGAAAGAACAACCACTGAGAGCGCACTGAACGGCACGATTTCAAATAGTCTGAGCGAAAATATTTTTACATTTAAAACAGTCCAGAAATTCATAATCATGACAGAACACTTTTCGAGCTAACTTATTTTCCAGATTATATGGCACTGCCCAATAATAATTACATTAACCCTTTACCCAACAGAAGGGCCCTGTGCCAATGCATTCTCGTATATATGCGAGTCGACCATAGGTCGCCTCGCATATATAAGAGAATGCATTGGCTTAACACATTAAAAATTATAAAATTGTTAAAGAATGTAAGAAAAAATGGTAAAAAGTGTTTAGGCCAATGCATTCTCTTATATATGCGAGGCGACCTATGGTCGACTCGCATATATAAGAGAATGCATTGGCACAGGGCATAACTGTAACTATCACAATGTGGTCAAGGAGCCGGTTCCAATGATATCCATATTTGTATGGTTCTATTGAGACAGACCGAAGATATTTTAGGCTGTTGAAGCTTTATTTGGCCGGTTTTGGCCGGTTTGTTGGGTAAAGGGTTATGTAAATATCTAATATATGGAACTATTGAAATAGCTGATGACCACACGACAGATGACACACACATTTTGTATATATGCTTGTGTCTGTATTGCTCTTACGAACCCATTCTATGTAACCCATACTATAATATATTAGACATGGTGTAAACATTTAGTACATGAATAGACCAATTCATTACCTGTCTCCGACAACTCCACGACGGCACGCGACTCGAGTAATGCAATCATAATATTGCTTGCTTTGTCGCACCATTTATATTATGTCCACCGATGATAAGGTCACTTGTGGAGACGGCATATATAAGCCATATAGGCCTACAGCCGAATCCACTCCCATACACAAGGAACATGGTAACATGAATTAACAATATATTATATTGTAACAAATTATTATTGGGAATAAATATTATTAAAACAATTGGTCGTGTGGCAATTGGTCGTCATAATTACCATCCCATGGCTAGCCATATCGCCCGCTACCAAGCTATACACGCTCTACCAGCGTCGCAGTCGATCTTTCAAGGATATATATACCCGAATGTCTTGCGCATGATGCTCTTTACTCAACACGCAGTGTTATATTTTTCATGCTCACACACAAGTCGACTTATTAACTTAATGAATGACCCCTTTATGTCAACAGTAAACAAGAACAGACATAAAGGCACTCAATCCGATTCGATGTTCCCCATATAATCAGATTCAAACAACAACAATTTTTTTAGAAGTAAATTTGATTTTTGAGACAGTAGATATTGTTTTTTTGTTTTCGTTTTTTTATTGGGTGGAATTAGAACCCCGGCCCATGACGGCGAGCGCGCCTTGCGACTCAAAGTCCGACGTCAATGCCACACGGCAACCGAAGCAACCCCCAAAAAGGAAACTCAAATGGACGCTGTATTCTGATGTCGCACTTAGGACACTATGTGCACATTTTAAGGTATCTATAGTATATATATATATATAGGAGATATAGCACAGTACCTATGTTATATATATTGCCTCCGAAACATGCCGAGCCGAGCTGGGCCTTAGAACATGATTGGGACTATACAACACACCAGGTGCCTATTTTTAGAAGCAAATTTGATTTTTGAGACAGTGCAAATTGTTTATTTTTTATTTTTTATTTTTTTATTGGGTGGGATTCGAACCCCGGCCCATGACGGCGAGCGCGCCTTGCGACTCAAAGTCCGACGCCAATATCACACGGCCACCGAAACAACCCCAAAACAGGAAGCTCAAATGGCCGCTGTATTCTGACGTCGCACTGAGGACACTATATGCACATTTTAAGGTCTCTATAGTATATATATATAGGAGATATAGCACAGTAGCTATGTTATATTTATTGCCTCCGAAACATGCCGAGCCGGGGTTCGAATCCCACCCAATCCAAAAAAAATAAAATTGCCCTGTCTCAAATATCAAATTTGCTTCTAAAAATAGGCACCTGGTGTGTTGTATAGTCCCAAGCATGTTCTAAGGGCCAGCTCGGCTCGGCGTGTTTTGGAGGCAATACATATAACATAGCTACTGTGCTATATCTCCTATATATACAACTGTTTTTAAATGCCGCTTCAGTTATCAGAATCGATTAATTGCACAAAAAATATGCTAACCACAGTCAACTATAGTATAAAATTGCTCAAACCCTGATATTTATCAACATTTTGTTGAACGAAATTTTGCCGGCTTGTCAAATATCTGACAAAAATACCACTTGATTTTAGAGTTATCCATCTTCATCCGCAATTTGGTCAGAGAAACGCTTGTCGTCGACTGTTTACTGGGCCACTTAAAAATACAAATAATAGATTCCAAACATCGATATCTGATCACTCTGGGCTTTGATGAGTGGTTTCCTCGACTCGAATCAAATATGTTTTACCCCCGAAGCCAACGATTAAGTGCCGACAAATACCAAAAATAACCACAAAAGTTTTATTCCCAAAATTTGGATAAACATATATGGATAATAAAAATGTCATTATACAATGTTGTGTACAGTGTGTGTTTTTCTTGTACTCGTCCAGGTTGTGGTGAAAAGTAACATTGGACTCGACACTGGACGAGTACAAGAAAAACACATATTGTACACAACATTGTATAATAACTTTATATTATTGCATATCTAAACCGGCCGATGTAGTAGTATCCCTACTTGCGTAGACGAAACTCACTATTAGCCCCACTGTCCAATGTGCTAATATGAACGACAAAAATATCCCTAAGAATTTCACTAGAATTCCAACCAATAAAATGTGTGTTTTATGCCATTATGGCAAAGGTAATGTACGATCTGATAATAGTTTTGGCACCACATGAGCCGGTGACCCACCCCCCCCCCCCCCACCGAATTATGGGACCACAATTTTCTTGAGGCGGAACTATGATCGGTTTCCTGAGACTCGACAGCGCATGGCTAATAGTTCCCAGTGAGATTTTCGCTTTGCATGATCATTTTATTATACACCTCGTTTTTAATAATCTGTATTGAGTCGTTCAATTGATGATACTTGTTGTTACACATAGACTACGCACATACCGTGGTGACGTAGTGAACTAAATATAATCGCAACTGCGAGTTTGTGAAGCCTCTCTGTTCCCAAACGTATCGTTGTATTTACTCCCTAACCTAACAATGATATACGTTACCAGGGGATGCCTGTTAAACGTTAGAACGTGGCAACGTTAACAAGGTTTGTAGCCTGACATTCTCTCTTGCTTTATCTGCGCTAACATTGTTATTTAATAAATAGGGGCTCACAAAACCAATGCTTTATTTTCATTATTGTATTGACCTAGAAATTTATTTATCAACATACCTGCATGTTCTCCCAAAATGCAGCACATTATCTGCTTATAATAAAACGTGTTTTAGGTGCTTAGAATTGACTCATTTTGAGTCGATAATGTGCTGGAGATTAAAGTTTTTTAGTCACATTATCGACCCACAATGAGACGACTCTAAGCAGATTATATGCGGACTATGAAACAAATAAGCCAACTCACGACTGATCAGGCGTACACTCTTTAACATGTGTCTTCATTGTGGCATCATAAAACAAAATGACGGGTAAGAGTTCATTTCATGTATCTGTTTATTTCAGAAATAAATAATCACATTAATACTTTTTCACATTATATGTCAATTATGTGCGTATTTCCGTATGTTTAGCAGACATGCACGTTATACCGTAGAACTGAAGTTTCTCATAAACACTTCCACCGACTCACCCGGCTAGGTTTAGTTTCATATTGTTCCAGAAATGTGTTTCCTCGTGGTGTCCATCTGTATACAATGACCGTTACTTTGTAAATGGATGTGACCGGCAATTAAATAACTGTCTCAGTTATTTAGAATTATTGTTATTTTTTGTTAACAATGTTAGCGCTGTTAAACCAATGGCAGCGGATTTCGAGCTAAACAAATAAAATATTGTTAGCCGCGGCACAGAATAACTATCAACATATTTCCACTGGGTAGGTGGCATATAACATGGTAATTGTCTTTCATTGCAGGGAATCTTTACCCACAACAAGTGTGTAGGTGAGTAATACTACTATATTAACACTAATGTGATGCCAATCCACTATTGATAAGTAGTGGTATCTAGACTGACTCACTTCCGACTCGTATTCACCAACATGGTTTATATTGGATTATACCTGGTTTATATAGGACCACACTGTGTTTTATATGACTATACCGGTTTTATATATTATTATACCAGGTTTATAAATAGTATTATATCGGGCTTATATAGCTAATGCCGGGTGAGATAGGACCATACTAGGTTGATATATGAGTATTACATGGTTTGCATATGATTATACTGGGTTTATGTGGGATACATCCGGGTCTATGTATGATTATAATGGGCTTTTGTATGATTATACCAGTTTTACCAAATGTTATGCCTATACCAGTTTTATATATGATTTTAGCAGGATCACACGTCGTTGCCCGTGTTAAAGTGATGCGAAACCCTCTGGAAATTTTGTGGGAATATAGAATAGTCTTACTCAAAATTGTACACATATTCTCATAAATTGTATTTCCAAATGACATCACAACAGTCATTCTTATGCATGTAGTATAAGAAGTGGCTCACCTTGTCGGAGTTATTGTCATTTGCTTTTATTGCGATTAATTCGTACCACCAATGAGGAAGTATTTATTTACAACTGTGCGGACTTCAGACGTTATCATTTTTAAATTGTACAATCGACTTGGTTTGGAATTTATGTTTGTTTGTTTTTTCAAAATGTTTTATTGGGATCAAAACATGAGCAGAATGGTAAATATAGAGAGTAATCAATTGGTTCCGAGAATTACGTTAAATAATTCACGAGAGGCGAGAGACATCGGTAAGAAACAAGTGCGCGTTAGCGCATAAGTTTCTTACCTAAACGTCTCTCGCCTCTCGGAATTATTTAAAGTAATTCTCGGAACTAATTGGTTACTCTATTTATTACACTTCTGCATCAATTTGGTTCGCCAAATATGATTAAGACACACACAATTAATTGATGAAAGTCCCGATGTGAAGAAATATTAACATGCGAAATTTCAGTCATGATCAGTAAGCAACGTAATGTCAATGATGTAACGAGAAATGGCATAATTCTCTGGTGACATAATTCACTGGTGGCATAATTCACTGGTGACGTTACCATTTTTAATTAACGGCGTTTTCAATGGAAATCGCACAAAGGAGTGTAATACATAATTTTAATGCTTTATTCTATGTATCTGTTCAAAAGGTCCTTGTATATCGGCACTTATGGTCGCAAAAGGAAATGGTGGTCTATCCATATCCTGTATTGGAGCTTTTTTCTGTGATAAATTTCCCATCTTATAAATCGTACAAGCTTCACAATAATTATGGATAGATATTTGGTCAATAATATTTAATTTTTGCAGTTGCAAAAGTTTTAACTGCTGAAAAATGGCAGACTAGGTTGTGGTGTTGTTTGAGTCGAATATTTGCGGGAATAAATAGACGTATATCTGGATCTTCATCGTGATTACGGATTAAATAAAGAACATCATTTGTTACAATATATTTATGGGCTCTTTGTTTCGGCGTTTGTGAAATAAAATTTTTGAACGATATCAATAGCTACCATGTAATTTGCTTGCTCTGCTTTGATGTCAAAACCCTCCAATTGAATGGATTCCTGTTATTGATGTAGAATTTTTGCATATTGTTTTCCGACATACCAGTATTTTCACCACCAGCAGGTCTTGATATATAATCTGCAAATATATTATCTTTGCGGGTAAGTGAATCATCTGTGGTTTATATGTATATGTACATACAGCCCACCGCGTGACGTTTTTTATTATCCATAGGAACAGATAACATGTTTGTTGACACTTTGGCCGGATTCGTCATCTCCGGTTTAAACCTCCGAGTTTAAACCTGGTTTAAATCTACATTGGTGGTCCAGCCAAACCGGGTCTAAGGGGGGAGTTTTTGTCGTTCAGTTGCCAGCTAATTGACAAATCGATTCGGTGATAAGAGCATGCAGTCAATCTACCCTCTCACCAATCGAACAAAAAGACAGACCGATATAATGGTTATTGAAATGCCATAAATTATCGCGAATGCGTGCACGCTCATTGGATTTACTCATTGAAAAACAAGAATCACTGATGGACCATTAATCCGATCTCATTCTGGGTTTAATTCTATCTAAAGGACATGTCTCTCATCACGATTTCCACGTGCTGGTCATCACTTTGTGATAGATTTTCTGCAAGATGCTTTACCCGCAAACTCGAAAATTTGGTGTACTTACATGTATATCGGTGGTTAGTCGGTGATAAATCGGGGTTAGTAAGCTCGGTGGTTAGTCGGTGATAAATCGGTGTTAGTAGGCCCCGGTGGTTAGTCGGTGATAAATCGGGGTTAGTAGGCCTCGGTGTTTTAGTATGTGATAAATCAGGGTTAGTAGTCCCCGGTGGTTAGTCGGTGATAAATCGGGGTTAGTAGGCCCCGGAGTTTTAGTATGTGATACATCAGGGTTAGTAGGCCCCGGTGGTTAGTCGGTGATAAATCTGTGTTAGTAGGCCCCGGTGCTTTAGTCAGTGATAAATCGGGGTTAATAGGCCCCGGTGGTTAGTCGCTGATAAATCGAGGTTAGTGCATATATATATATATATATATGTATATATTAAAGGGTATAGGAGCTGTCTATCTGGATGTAAGTTTGTCTGTTCGCAACTTTTCCCCATACCCATTGACTGATCTCAACCAAATTAGGTTGGTGACTCGGGACAACCAGACGGATGGTATAACGGCGTTCGGTTTAAAAAAATGTTTATTTGAAAATAAGAGAAATTAAAACAAAATTGAAAAAATGTGCTGTTAAATTGAGTAAGATATCACATTTTAAATTGAAATAAATTTGTGTGCGTTTTAAATTTAATTAAAATCATTTTCAAATTAAAAAGTTCAAATGATCAAAATGTGTGCAAAGGTGTCACATGTTCCTATCGCACAGATGGGCCGCAATCCCCTGACGCTGAATAAAGGCTCCATAATCGAGTCAATCCTGGACCAAGAGGTTTGTTACCCTCCTCCCTATTTTCCACACTTCTGATTGGCCCATTTCCTGCCACGTGACAAATCACATTGTTATCCTTCATTCCATTTCCCTCTCTTCTGATTGGCTGAGAGTGCGTCACAATGGCGGGCCGCAAATCACTTATTGCCCTCGAGGGTAACATTTTCTCAGTTATTGACCGCTCAGCTGTTATCAGTAAACATAGAACTATGAAGAACTCAACGTGCAGAGATTCTCTCACTGCTCTCTAATAATTTCCGAAAACACTGTTTTTATAAACCCCACTGTTTCATAACAACCGCGAACTGTGGTGTTTGCTAATTTGCATCATGTGTGTTTTTATTTGCAATTAAAGCACGCTATGTATAAATGGTGTTATCATGGACATAAATCCGTTATAATGTGTAATGTTCCTATTGGACCTTTTTATATCAATAATAAATACCGTGGGACAAATAGATAAGCCTTATTATGCAGTTGGTATGTGCTGCAGACAATTACACATACGATGTGGATACGTTACAAATACGTTTATGTATAAGCTCTAAAGATCAAATAGCCACTCTTTACTGTTTATCAATTGACTATTTATTTTCGGCAATACATTCCTCAGACTTCAGAAGAATACCCTTATGTTGCGTAACAATCTGTAACATATGTCAATTTATTTTTTCACAACTACAACGTGTTAGTTTCACATTTTAGCGATCTGGAAATTAACACGTCTGCCTGCGTCTTTACGCTCATTTGAAACGAAACCGAACATTTCGCTGCATGGCTACTCAACTTCGAAATTGCTTTACTCCTCTTTCCGTTAACCGATTCCCACCATGCGGCCAGCAAACTGCGCAAATGATGGGTCTGTTAATTGATCCAGATTATGAATGTTGTATTTTCTAAATAGCGAGGATTCCAACATAAAATTAACTTTCCGAACTGGATTAAAGAGTATATGCGCGCATTTATGTCTGCTATTAAGGAGGTTCGTGTGTACTCCTTTGTCAGATAACAAAACAGTTGTCGCTCTTTTTTTCGTGAGACACGGGATTTGTTGCCGCTCTCGACCTTTAATGTCACCCTCGGGCCGCCATCGGGTGACATTCCAGGTCTCGAGCGGGCGACAAATCCCCGTGTCTCACTCAATCGCGGGCGACAACTGTATACTGTCGCCCGCTAAGCCGGGATACATTGTATTTGTCGCCCGCCTGATGTTATAATGCAAGAATATCTCCAAACACACACTGCAGTAACTCATCTATTTTACATCACTATAATGTACTAAAATCATAGATCTTATATACCCCACGGATTCGCAAATCGCACCAGTTGTGGTGTTTGCTAATTTGCATATATTTAGTGAACACTAATATTGATCGTAAATAAACGCTGATTATCAAACGCTTATCGGCTTGACTATCGTTTATGGAACAGAGCGATAAGTAGTTACTTAAAATATACATAATCGGGAAAGAAAGCACTCGTGACTCAGTGCAACATCGTGCGTGTGGATGGCAATGATTTTTTTCTGTGGTATAATCGGATAACAAAACAGTTGTTGCCCTTCTTCTCCAGCGACATCGAGATTTGTCACCCGCTCGAGAACGGAATGACATTCCGTTCTCGAGCGGGTGACAAATCTCAATGTCTCCCTCGACATCGGGAAACAACTGTATAATGTCACCAGAAGTGGCATCTGTACTGCTCGAAGTGGGCAACCATCAGGGACAGCTCTTAATAAAGAAATATATTACATGCGTTGCTTTTTTCAACGTCATAATTTTTCCGTCATACATAAGTGGAATATTAAGGGAATTTATGGGCGTAGCCAGAGTTGAGCTTTGTGGTATGATCTGTATCAAAATAAGTGATCAAATTTGATCCATATAGCAATATAATTTTAGGATCGCAAACTATGTGTGTAGCATATCTGGTCATGCAGTAGCATCGTTTCGGTATCAGTATTAAAACGTTGAACCCATGAACTGAATTCGTAGAAAACACCAGTATTTGTGATTGCCAGAAGCCAAATAAAAAGGCGCAAGATAGTTGTAAAACTCATATTGGAGGAACATGTCCATATCTGAGCAAAGCTCGCGTGCGAATGAATCAACTGTGACATGATAACACCAGTCGGCAGTCGCCACTTAGACACGCCCTCACTCGAGATTATTTACAGCTCCACCCCTTTTATCTGATTGTTTGACAATTCTAAACCGTGATCGATAAAAGACGGATTCGTCATCTCAGGTTTAGCCTCGGTAAGACTTGTTTAGCTGGACAGTCGAATTATATGGTTTAGTTGCCGATTTAAGCTTATAAAACGCAAAAAAAAATATCGAAATTGACAAAAACTTATCCCCACACACTTTATAGGTGTGAGTACTTCTTGCAGATATATTTCCAAAAATCTATGCTCACTGTGGTAATTATTGATGTTCGCAATTAATAGAACGCGACGGTCCGCATTAGTAGAGAACAATTAATTATCTCGACGATACAGAGACACTACAGCCAAACCGTTGGTCCATCTGGACCAGGTTTCAACCAGATACGCCGAATACGTCACTTATACCTGTGGTATCGGGTTTAAAACACAGAGTTAGCTGTCAGATGGCGGTTTAGACCTAGATGTTTACTTAGACCAGGTTTAAACCTGATATGACAAATCTGGCATTTACGATCAGTTTTTTGCCAGTAGTCGGGATCCACTAATGTAAAATTGCAATTATTTATTGCCCAATAAATGGCAAAACTTTCGTTCTCCAATGTACTCCATGAATGAATTTGAGTTTTATTCAGCCATGCTGAAATAAAATGTATTGGATGTTACATAGTAGATCTTAATATACATGGGTCACCTGGGTCAGGCGACTGTGAAATTAATGCCGCAATAGCTCTAGCGTCAGTATACATTATAAAGGGTTTGTTTTTATCTGGATATTCAAGATATTTCGCTTCCGTTAAAGCATTTTGTTATTTCTTAAATGCCTTAGCACACTGATCCGTCCATACATATTATGTGTTTTTCTTTGTTAATTCTACCAACGGTTCACATATTTCGCTGAATTTAGGAATTAATTTCCTGAACCATAAGAATAATTATATGACATTTCTGGATTCAGATTAGTTGGCGGCTTTAAAATTTGAATTGCTTTCAATTTATTTGCATCTGGTCTAACCCCATGTTGATCAACGATATGTCCTAAATATGAACATCCATCTTGAAGAAACAACATTTTCTTTAACTTTATAATTATATTAAACTTCCTATGTCTATCAAATACCTCTTGAATAAGCCGTAACTGAGAAAGCCTGCCGACTGAATATAAAATAAAATCATTAACATAAGCTCGACATCCGTTTACTCCCTCTAACACGTGATTCATGAGTTGAAGAAATGCACTGGAACTCCCAATAGCTCCAAAACATGCTCTATTAAACGAAAACTGTCATCGGAAACAAGTAATAGTGGCTTTACTTCTATCTGCGTGGTGAATAGGAATACATTATTGTATGTGGAAAACAATCGATATCTGTTGGATATTTCTCTAATTGGTCGAGTGGAAAAAATGTTGGTTTGATAATAGCGTTCAACCGACGTATATCTGCTTATTCTGCTCTAAATCTATTTATGCAACATCTTCCAAGGAAAAGCCCATTCATTGCTTGGCGCCGGCGAAATTATCACTATTATTTCGTATTAATGGTATTAAATCAGTCCTAAATGTATCTGGTATACTTGTAGTTCTTCTAGATTAATCTCTTCTGGTGATACATGTTTTATTATGATCAGGTGTATCCACGCATTGTAGTGCGTCTACTTTTGTCACGATGCACCCACGTCGTAAATTAAAATGGTTATCTTTACAATTGTTAACAAGCACTGGAATTATTTTACTCTGTTTACTAACAGTTGAATATTCAGCTGTTAAACCTGGTTCGTTACCAATAAAACCTGTGTCTATTGGCTGAATTTGTACAGAATGCGTAGCAAATAATTTATTTCCAACTTGCTATGTCGATATGTCGATATCCGGAACACATGTCACTGTATTACCATTAATTTGCATTAGTTGACGATCAAAATACAATCTGGCGCCATTGGCACTGAGAAAATCTCTTCCAATTAATAAAGGTCGATGCACATTAGAACAAACATAGAATATTTGTGATATCCTTAATTTATTAATTTGGACATTTAATATTATGTAACCATTAATGGTCAAGGCATCGCCACTTGCGTGTGTCACATTTATCTGTGTCTGTAGCATTTGTGGTTTGTATTTTAAATTGTTATACAATTTTAACATAAAACAAACTAATGTCTGCATCACTGTCCAGTATGGCACGATATTTAACATAAAACAAACTAATGTCTGCATCACTGTCCAGTATGGCATGATATTTAACATAACACAAACTAATGTCTGCATCACTGTCCAGTATGGCACGATATTTAACATAAAACAAACTAATGTCTGCACCACTGTCCAGTATGGCACGATATTCAACATAAAACAAACTAATGTCTGCATCACTGATCAGTATGGCACGATATTTAACATAAAACAAACTAATGTCTGCATCACTGTCCAGTATGGTACGATATTTTGTGCCTATTGCAATTAATATGGACGATGACACTTGTGTATTTATGCCTTTCATAAGTTTCATGTTATTTTCATATTCAGGAATTGACAACTTTGACTTATTCTTGTCCTGGTGCTGTATTATCTTTTGCGTTTGTTTCTGATTGTAAGGTTAATGCGTATCTAATAGAGCTGTTGTTTTTACCGATCTGTCGAATCTATTTTGAGCTTTATACAGTAACATATGACAAATCGGTGTTTGAACAGTAGTTGTGCCATATCTATTTGTTTTATTCTAACATAATCCGTTCCCATTTTTACTCTGTGCATAGATATATTTTATGATGGAGCGTTATTGTGCTTATTACTATTTCTTTTCACACTATTCAGATGGTCCTCTCTGAGTGGATTTTGTTAGTTACAGTAATGTTTATTCATTTCATCAAAACGTCTTCGACACCATCTGATGTTATGTCCAGGAATCAAACAATATCGGCATATACATTTCAAGGTGGCGCTTGTGGATTGAGTTTTGTGAATTTCGAATTTGTTGAACATATGTGTTATCATATCTATTGTTAGTATAATGTGATCCATTTCGTGGGGGCCGATCATTAGTTGGACAAAATGAGCTAAATGAATTTCTACCTTGTGAATATCCTTGTCACTGTCTTTCTGTTGTTGTGGGCACATTAAATCTAGCCTCAAGCTGTCACATCGAAAATGATCTTCTTCCGTACTAGAATAATTATTATTTCGAGATGATCGATATGTGCGATTATTATTTCCATCACCATGACGAATATGATACTGTAATCGTTGTTGAATAGTATGTTCTCTTAAAGGGAGGTCAGTTGCGTCATTTAAGGTTGGTGGGTCTTCCCGCGAAAGTGTATCTCGTAATGACGTACTTGTTAATCCTGTGATGAATTGTTCTCTCATATGTGGTTCATCGCGAATATTATTTTGACCTTAAACATCGATCGCCAATGTACTTAATCTATCCAACAATGATTGTACCGATTCTTCTGGTTTTTGTTTTGATGCTTGGAAAACCATGAGCACAGACCTTTTATCTTTTACATTGCCATATCTAATTTATAATTTTTAATTCCTGCTTTACTCACGTAGAAGAGATCAAGCAAGCGAATTGTACACAAATTCGCTCTATCTCTTCGTCGATGGCAGCCTGGTGCCTAAGATCATCGATTTGCGCACTACTGTAATTAGCATCATCTGGAAGGACGGGTAGGGTGACATGTGTTATATTCATGTATATTTACATACTAAGTGTGATTATCACTAAATCCAGCATTCCGATTGGTCGGCGCCCACGTTACTTGTTGCAGTTATTTATCGGTGAACGCGCAACAGCTCATAACTGCAACCCCATAATTACATCGATACGTCATCGATACCGGAAAGAAATACGCGTAATGTTTTGGGCGCATTTGGACTCGCACAAGATTGACTTAAATTAAATCATCAGGTTTCAATATAAAGAAATTGTTCCTGTTAACTTTTGCCAAGGGTGCTATGGGATATTTTGGGCTGGTTTTGTCACGATACACTTTTCGATTTAAATACATTTACAAAAGTGGCTTTTTCGATAAATGTATATAAATATAAGGATTAACTGTCATGTGGACTGTTTTTAGGGCGATGTAACCGTGAGGTTAGTGGTCATAACTTGTGTAAAACCAGAAGGGTTTTACATACAAGTTATGACCACTTATTTCCAAAGAGACTGGGAATGAAGGAAGGCAAAACAGCAGGTATATGATACATTAATAATTTGAGTTGTGTTGGCTCATTATAATGGTGACATTATATAATTGCTCTAACATAATGCGGGTATTGTGTTTATTTAATTTAAATTATCAAATAAAAATAAAGGTACAGGCTGATAGCGTAAGTACTCACGTCATGAACGAAACACATGTTAATAATAATAATAATGTGTAATAGCAATAACACCCACATGGGTAGGTTGCCCTATACAGTGTAATACATTATACTGGTTATAACAATATTATAACAATACATCAGTGAATACATGTGAAATTAAGCATGCTATCTTATAACATTTAAACATACAATCATAATAAGAAAATATATATATACGGTACTACCACGTACTACCTATAATGGTGTATCGATGTGGGTACAAGCATACTGTCCTATAATATTCACAATACATGTAATTCCATAATCAATGTATACCTCAATAAGGTTTGTTTCTCAGACATATTATGCTCATTAATCTGAAATGATTTAACACTGTTCTGTTCGGAGTTTGAAGAATTGTTTAACCATGTTGCAGATTTTCGCACATATGCGAGGACATCTGTTTTCTAGAATAGTTATGAATTGATACTCTTGGTCTAATAGTTGGAAATTTATGTAATTATTTCCCATTATGGAAAATAATTCTGATCTCAGTGCCGCGTAAAGAGGACAATCCATAATGAAGTGAACTTCGTCCTCTATTTGCTTTTTTGTATTGAAACAAAAGGTACATACTCTATCTGGTAAGGGTATCGGGGGTTGGTAATGTCTACCACGCTCTATCGCTAGGGCGTGATTACTTATTCTCAATCGCGTGAATGCTATTTTATCTTCATTGTATTGGGTATTGAGCAAGTATGGTTCCATTTGAAAAGTAGTTTTGAAAATGCGATACGTCCGTAGTTTGTTACTCCCTGTTTTAGATGCTTCATCGCTCATATTAAAAATAAAGTCGTTATGATAGTTGGATTGTAACTGCTGTCTCAAGTTAGTAAGATTCTTGCCAACTTGTGTGCTGTCGGTGATATTTAACCCAAATGCTGCCGTCGTTTTGAATATTGATTTCTGAACGCCGGGTGAACGTTGTTCAATCACGGCATTTCTGATCAAGTTACTGTCAACATTATTAGAAATTTTAATAGCATATGCGGCCATTCTACAAATAGCGTCGATGTAAAGTGGATAGCTACCCAATTCCGCCCTAACTGCAGTGTTAGATGCATATTTGCCTACTCCTAATACTATTTTGCAGAATTTTATGTGTAACTTTTCGCATTCTAGCCTATCGTAGTTCTTAGACGTTGCTTCCACTCCCCATATTTCACTTCCATATAAGACAATTGGCTTGATTAACTTCTCATATAATTTCATAGATGTACTCACTGGTAGGGGTGCTGTGCTGTCGGATGCATTTCTGAGAGCATACATAGCTTTGCGCCCTTTGGAAGTTAGGTCCGATATCGCGTCTGTAAATTTCCCATGTAAACTTTACTCCAAGGTATGTGTATTGCTTAACCGTTTCGAGGTTATTTTCTGCTACCGAAAATGTTGTTAAGTGTTTTGAAGCTCGAGATCGAAAAATCATGCATTTAGTTTTATCTTCATTAATTGTTAGTTCATTTTCCCGTGTAAAATCTTCAAGCCGTTCGAGGCATCTTTGAAGTCCTGATTGACTCTCGGACATTAAAACTAGGTCATCAGCGAATAACATGTGATTTATAGAACTATCGCCTAGATTTATTGGATCGCAGTTTGTGTCAAAAATTGTTTTTATATTATCAATATATATTTTGAATAATGTAGGTGACAATACCTATCCCTGTCATACTCCCGGCGTTGAAAGGCATGGGAGACCAATTCCTTTATTGGTTTTTGTAAGGTAATAACTTGAGCAATACATTGATTTAATTATTTGTAAAATTTGTCCTGAAATTCCAATAGATTTAATCTTATTGAAGAGCATTTGTCTGTTTATGGTATCGAACGCTTTTTAAAAGTCGACAAATGCGGCGTATATAGGTCTTTCTAGTGATTTGTATTTTTGTATCGCCGAATGTAGAACAAAAATACTGTCAATCGTGCCTTTTCCTTTACAAAAACCGAACTGGTTATCGCTAATAATTTTGTTTGCATTCAGATGATTAGCTATTCGGTCATTGATTATTTTATTGAAAAGTTTCCCCACTGATGAGCTAATGGCTATAGCACGATAATTGTTCGGGTCATCAGTAGCTCCTTTTTTGTGTATCAAACTAAGTATTAACTTTGACCAGTCGGGCGGATAAATTCCCGACATGAAAATAACATTAAACAATTTCCCAAATTCGTTGATCAGTATGGGGGCAGTTTGTTTTAGTAAGTCATTTGAGATTTGGTCAGGTCCAACAGCTTTACCCCGTTTTAGCTGTCTAACTACTTTAAGTATCTCATCTTCCGTAATAGCTTTGTCATTTATAGGAATCATTGTGTCATTAATTTCAATATCTATATATGGCAGAGTGCGTAGTGGAATTTTTGGGCAGTACAGTTTCTTAAAGAAGTAAACCGCGTCGTTTGGTCCCTCAGAATGTCGCTCTTTCTGTCGTAACTTGGCTACTATCTTCCAATAATCTCGGGGATTTTCAGTTTTCAGTTTATCAAGAGAGTTATAACGCTCAGCGTAGAATGCTTTGCGTTTGCGTTTTAATTCCTGTTTATACTCTTTTTTAGCATTATGGTATCTGCTTCTTAATCTGTCATCATTTGGATGTTTCCGCATATTTTTAATTGCATAATCAAGATATCGTTTTAGCTCTTTGCACCTATTATCAAACCATTTATTTCTACGCGGTGTGTATCCATGCTTAATCCTTTTAACTGAACATACATTTATATTTACTTGCGAGTTTATATTCAATAAGTCACTGGCGACTGCAATGGCGCCTTGTTTGTCACATGTGTGGTTGCTAATTCTAAAGCTATTTATCTGTTCTTTTATGTTTGCGCATGTAATTGATTCTTGTACTTTATATGGACTATCCGATGTCCACTTAAGTTGCTTTATTTTGGTGTATTTATATTTGGGTGTCTTGCTAACTTTACGTGTATATTGGTAGTTTAGATGGAGTGTTAATTGACAGTGGTCTGAGAATTCCGTTGGCAGCTTGACACAAAAGTAATCTATATCTGAAAGAGATCTATCCGAGATGATAATATAATCTACAACACTTGCACCCTGGTATTGAAAACTAGTGAAGTGGCCAAGGCGGTCGCCGGGGGCTCTGCCATTTGCTATTCTCAAACCAGCACTCTGACATAAATGTAATAACTGTCTACCAAATGTGTTTACACGGGTATCCATACTTGTCCTAGTGGTATCTGAATCTGCAATATAATCGGTTGGTAGTGATAAGTGCTTATCATTTTGATAGAGCTGATTTCGGGTTGAATCAAGATTGAGTCTTTCTGGGGAATTAGCATTTATTTACACAATAGACTATATACGGACATTCCGGTATAGTTGGAATCCAGTTTACCAAAACAATTGGACCTCCAGTTGTAATAGGTGAAACGTGACTGAATATTGGAATTCCAAAACATAGAGTGCCATATCACAGTATTACAAATTCTTATATACAAAGCATGAACAGGTGTGAATTAATGACGCATGATTAGATTAACAGATTTGTATTATAAATTATCCGATCACCACAATGGCATTAACAGTTCGACAAATAAGTTATTATTAAAAGTAAAGCTAATAATGCGTGCGATGAATGGTAATTAACGAGCACATGCTTGGGCAGGAATTAACAAGTTGCATAAGAATAGCCTGCTGATTAATACAAAGAGATGTTGTAATTTCGAGAAAGCCTAATCTAACAAAGAAACGAACCTAACGCGAATACTATAGAAACGAATATCGGCAAAATCAATGTAGATAAACAAGGTAATCATTGTCCAAAAATTAGCACTCTGACATCACACTCTCCTCCGGGTGAAATTGGTCCCACAATTTCTCTGTTCTGCATGCAAAATGAATGAGTGTTAAAATCGCTTTTCAGGTTTGTCCTTTTCTGAATGACTTGACATATTGAACTAAACGAATGTCCTCGTTGTCTTTTTCCATCCGCTTTTGAAGGCCGCGGCGCACTGACTCGAAATCAATGTGAGGACAATTCTCTAGCCTGTGTCGAACATATCGCCGTACAGATTCGAAATAATTTTTTTGTTTTGAGCACTACCAATGGGTGACGGTTCTGGATGCTGATTTATGTGTAGCTGTTTTGGCACTACACTTCCAGGTATCTTAATCGCTGGGTAATCATATATGTAGCACATAGCTTCAAAGTCCAAATCATCTCTATTTACCCACGTGTTTTTAGTTGCTGGGAGTCCGCGCCATTTGATAAGGTATTGTGGTTCATCCTTGTGCAGCCGTTTTCGAACAACTTTTTCAGTCACCTTAACTGACTGGGAATGTTGAAAAGGTTTAGTTGTCGGTGATTCATTCTTGGGAACGATGTCGATGATTTTAGAGTGGAATTGTAGTGATGCCGGAAGCTGCTCCGTTGACGAATCGTGTTTCTGAACTACGGAGTCCGGTATCGTTTGGATAGCACTATTAACACTAGGTGTCGATGGCGAAACCGTGATACCAATATCAGTTTTTGAAATAACTTGAGTTTGTGTACTCACAGAATCCGAAACGATAATATCTGACGGTGTCGCAGCTACACTGGTACAATTAATTGATATCTTCTCCTTCTTTTGGATGAAATCCTCCATGCGAATTCGGTCTCTAAGTATGTTCGACGCAGACTTACATTTTCGTGTTACCTTCTTCCAGTTGAGTGACAGCGACACGTCTCCATTCTCCGTCTTCAGGCTCCAGTCGAGTCGGTGGTTCAGAAACTCGAACGTCTTCAGGATGTTAATGATGTTTTCGGGTATCGGCTGCGTCATTCTTCTTTTCTTGCGGGAACGTTGCGTTGCAGTTGGGGAAATAGCAACACTGCCAGGATTCTCTCACCAATTTGATAGAGCTGATTTCGGGTTGAATCAAGATTGAGTCTTTCTGGGGAATTAGCATTTATTTACACAATAGACTATATACGGACATTCCGGTATAGTTGGAATCCAGTTTACCAAAACAATTGGACCTCCAGTTGTAATAGGTGAAACGTGACTGAATATTGGAATTCCAAAACATAGAGTGCCATATCACAGTATTACAAATTCTTATATACAAAGCATGAACAGGTGTGAATTAATGACGCATGATTAGATTAACAGATTTGTATTATAAATTATCCGATCACCACAATGGCATTAACAGTTCGACAAATAAGTTATTATTAAAAGTAAAGCTAATAATGCGTGCGATGAATGGTAATTAACGAGCACATGCTTGGGCAGGAATTAACAAGTTGCATAAGAATAGCCTGCTGATTAATACAAAGAGATGTTGTAATTTCGAGAAAGCCTAATCTAACAAAGAAACGAACCTAACGCGAATACTATAGAAACGAATATCGGCAAAATCAATGTAGATAAACAAGGTAATCATTGTCCAAAAATTAGCACTCTGACATCACACTCTCCTCCGGGTGAAATTGGTCCCACAATTTCTCTGTTCTGCATGCAAAATGAATGAGTGTTAAAATCGCTTTTCAGGTTTGTCCTTTTCTGAATGACTTGACATATTGAACTAAACGAATGTCCTCATTGTCTTTTTCCATCCGCTTTTGAAGGCCGCGGCGCACTGACTCGAAATCAATGTGAGGACAATTCTCTAGCCTGTGTCGAACATATCGCCGTACAGATTCGAAATAATGTTTTTGTTTTGAGCACTACCAATGGGTGACGGTTCTGGTTGCTGATTTATGTGTAGCTGTTTTGGCACTACACTTCCAGGTATCTTAATCGCTGGGTAATCAGATATGTAGCACATAGCTTCAAAGTCCAAATCATCTCTATTTACCCACGTGTTTTTAGTTGCTGGGAGTCCGCGCCATTTGATAAGGTATTGTGGTTCATCCTTGTGCAGCCGTTTTCGAACAACTTTTTCAGTCACCTTAACTGACTGGGAATGTTGAAAAGGTTTAGTTGTCGGTGATTCATTCTTGGGAACGATGTCGATGATTTTAGAGTGGAATTGTAGTGATGCCGGAAGCTGCTCCGTTGACGAATCGTGTTTCTGAATTACGGAGTCCGGTATCGTTTGGATAGCACTATTAACACTAGGTGTCGATGGCGAAACCGTGATACCAATATCAGTTTTTGAAATAACTTGAGTTTGTGTACTCACAGAATCCGAAACGATAATATCTGACGGTGTCGCAGCTACACTGGTACAATTAATTGATATCTTCTCCTTCTTTTGGATGAAATCCTCCATGCGAATTCGGTCTCTAAGTATGTTCGACGCAGACTTACATTTTCGTGTTACCTTCTTCCAGTTGAGTGACAGCGACACGTCTCCATTCTCCGTCTTCAGGCTCCAGTCGAGTCGGTGGTTCAGAAACTCGAACGTCTTCAGGATGTTAATGATGTTTTCGGGTATCGGCTGCGTCATTCTTCTTTTCTTGCGGGAACGTTGCGTTGCAGTTGGGGAAATAGCAACACTGCCAGGATTCTCTCACCAATTTGATAGAGCTGATTTCGGGTTGAATCAAGATTGAGTCTTTCTGGGGAATTAGCATTTATTTACACAATAGACTATATACGGACATTCCGGTATAGTTGGAATCCAGTTTACCAAAACAATTGGACCTCCAGTTGTAATAGGTGAAACGTGACTGAATATTGGAATTCCAAAACATAGAGTGCCATATCACAGTATTACAAATTCTTATATACAAAGCATGAACAGGTGTGAATTAATGACGCATGATTAGATTAACAGATTTGTATTATAAATTATCCGATCACCACAATGGCATTAACAGTTCGACAAATAAGTTATTATTAAAAGTAAAGCTAATAATACGTGCGATGAATGGTAATTAACGAGCACATGCTTGGGCAGGAATTAACAAGTTGCATAAGAATAGCCAGCTGATTAATACAAAGAGATGTTGTAATTTCGAGAAAGCCTAATCTAACAAAGAAACGAACCTAACGCGAATACTATAGAAACGAATATCGGCAAAATCAATGTAGATAAACAAGGTAATCATTGTCCAAAAATTAGCACTCTGACATCACACTCTCCTCCGGGTGAAATTGGTCCCACAATTTCTCTGTTCTGCATGCAAAATGAATGAGTGTTAAAATCGCTTTTCAGGTTTGTCCTTTTCTGAATGACTTGACATATTGAACTAAACGAATGTCCTCGTTGTCTTTTTCCATCCGCTTTTGAAGGCCGCGGCGCACTGACTCGAAATCAATGTGAGGACAATTCTCTAGCCTGTGTCGAACATATCGCCGTACAGATTCGAAATAATTTTTTTGTTTTGAGCACTACCAATGGGTGACGGTTCTGGATGCTGATTTATGTGTAGCTGTTTTGGCACTACACTTCCAGGTATCTTAATCGCTGGGTAATCAGATATGTAGCACATAGCTTCAAAGTCCAAATCATCTCTATTTACCCACGTGTTTTTAGTTGCTGGGAGTCCGCGCCATTTGATAAGGTATTGTGGTTCATCCTTGTGCAGCCGTTTTCGAACAACTTTTTCAGTCACCTTAACTGACTGGGAATGTTGAAAAGGTTTAGTTGTCGGTGATTCATTCTTGGGAACGATGTCGATGATTTTAGAGTGGAATTGTAGTGATGCCGGAAGCTGCTCCGTTGACGAATCGTGTTTCTGAACTACGGAGTCCGGTATCGTTTGGATAGCACTATTAACACTAGGTGTCGATGGCGAAACCGTGATACCAATATCAGTTTTTGAAATAACTTGAGTTTGTGTACTCACAGAATCCGAAACGATAATATCTGACGGTGTCGCAGCTACACTGGTACAATTAATTGATATCTTCTCCTTCTTTTGGATGAAATCCTCCATGCGAATTCGGTCTCTAAGTATGTTCGACGCAGACTTACATTTTCGTGTTACCTTCTTCCAGTTGAGTGACAGCGACACGTCTCCATTCTCCGTCTTCAGGCTCCAGTCGAGTCGGTGGTTCAGAAACTCGAACGTCTTCAGGATGTTAATGATGTTTTCGGGTATCGGCTGCGTCATTCTTCTTTTCTTGCGGGAACGTTGCGTTGCAGTTGGGGAAATAGCAACACTGCCAGGATTCTCTCACCAATTTGATAGAGCTGATTTCGGGTTGAATCAAGATTGAGTCTTTCTGGGGAATTAGCATTTATTTACACAATAGACTATATACGGACATTCCGGTATAGTTGGAATCCAGTTTACCAAAACAATTGGACCTCCAGTTGTAATAGGTGAAACGTGACTGAATATTGGAATTCCAAAACATAGAGTGCCATATCACAGTATTACAAATTCTTATATACAAAGCATGAACAGGTGTGAATTAATGACGCATGATTAGATTAACAGATTTGTATTATAAATTATCCGATCACCACAATGGCATTAACAGTTCGACAAATAAGTTATTATTAAAAGTAAAGCTAATAATACGTGCGATGAATGGTAATTAACGAGCACATGCTTGGGCAGGAATTAACAAGTTGCATAAGAATAGCCAGCTGATTAATACAAAGAGATGTTGTAATTTCGAGAAAGCCTAATCTAACAAAGAAACGAACCTAACGCGAATACTATAGAAACGAATATCGGCAAAATCAATGTAGATAAACAAGGTAATCATTGTCCAAAAATTAGCACTCTGACATCATTGTCGGCTGTAACATTGTCCAGCAATTGAGCACATCTAGCGTTTAGATCTCCCCACAAAATAACTAATTCATTTGCTTCATACTGAGTCAGCACATTTTCGATCGACGTGAATGCATCTACGTCTTTGTGACGTGATTTCCAAAAACTGGAATTAATTGGAGGTATATATACCGATACAAAAATTATATTGGCTGATTGGTTCATCAGCGCACCTTTAAATTCCACACATATACCAAAATCACTTACTGTGAAATGTCTCTTTACATATTTTTTGAATTTTGACTGAAAGTAAAATGAAATTCCACCCTTTTTCTTTTCGGCATTTTTCCTGTGTAAATGTATACATTCATAGCCTGAAATTTCGATGTCAGACTTTGCGCTATGCCAGGTCTCAACCAGTGTAATGAATTCATACTTCATTATCTGCATGCGAAAGAATGGATCTTGCAGCTTTCTGCATAACCCTTGTACATTCCAAGATGTGTATCTTATTTTATCAAAGGTAGCTGATTCTGATAGTTTTGACATTTCGTGAAAGTTTGCAAGTGCAAGTGGTACTGGAGCTAGCCATATATAACAGTAGTTGGATTGTAACTACTCGCGTTACTAAATGTCGCTAAAATGAATTATGTACGTCTACACGTCTCAAAATTAAACCGGGTCAAATCATATTATTGGTTAATTTATCCTATGATCATACTAATTTAAGCTATGTTAATATCTGATTGAATAATGTTTAGTTTAGTTCAGTCCAAAGTGAAGGAGACATATCCTCTTTAATCTACCATAAATCGCTAATTTATTCGATCAAAGTATGTCAATCTCCCCCACTTCGGATGAAACAAACTGTATTCAATGCGTTATTGATAACAAGTTTCGTACTTCCCCCAGGTAATTGTGTTAATAGAATTTCTAAGAGCCAAGAGTTCACGTTCAATGTCACGCATACAATCCGTCTTATTAGGAGCTTGTCTTGTTACGTCATCACACTGCTGTGAGAACCTCGTTTGTCTTTTTGGCTGATGATAATTATCTTTGCCAGCGGCCACTGGCCTGAACACTTGTGGCTGTCCTTTGAACTGTCCGGGGTGCGAAGATTGCGTCTGACTTGGAACTCCAAGTGCAACATTGCGACGAATGTTTGCCCCTAGGCGTTCGACGCCGTCATGGTTTGGGTGCCAGTTATCATGGTATAATACTTTCGAACTGCCGCGAAGAACAAAGTCGTTTGAATTATCAATAAACAAGCATCCGTTTCTCCCACATATGTTCCGATAGCTTACGTTAGTTTCAAGAATTTTGCGATTTGTTCCATCACCACATGGGGTAGGCAGAACAGATGAAAACCGTATTGCCGCTGCTGGATAGGTCGTCCGAATAGTTTCTATCACCTTTGTCACCGTTCTAGAATCCGTCGAGTAACCATTTTTACAAGAGTTTATACCCACGTGCACGGTATCTTTGTAAACATATCCCTGGACGATATTCCTTTCTTCTGTTAGCCATCTTAACACACCGTTTATGTTTAAACCACCTATTGAAATTTTCTTCACATATTCATCCTTCAAGGATAGTCGTCTTGGGTTAACGAATCGTAGCACAGAGTCCCCTATTACCAAATGAATCCTGTTCGCATCTGCTGTTACAATTTTACGCTCTTTGTTCCACTTTTGTTTCCAAGAATCTTCATTTTGTTGATTTATTGAATTGTCTGCGTACTTCTTATCTTCGTTAGACTCGTCATGCGTTGGTGTGACACGTAGTGCTTCATATTTATTTGAGACCGTAACATTTGGCACTGACTCTTCATCTTGATATTTTGTGTCAGAGTTTTTGGAAATAACTACGTGTTCAGCTATCATTTTGTCCGTCTGGGGGGTGGCTTTAGTTTGTGTCTCCTTTGATGTCTTTTGTTCGTCATGTACGTTAGTCGAAACGTTCTTTCTGAGTTTAGTATTCTCCTCCTTCAATGATTTTATTTCAGCTTCCATTTTTTCAAATCTTTTATCCACCTCTATTTCCCTGCTTTTTTGCTCGCTCTTTATCGATTCAATGATATCTTGCAGTTCTGAAATAGTCATTTTCATATTGAAATTCGAAAGTTTGTCGTTGAACCGCACGAAACCAGTGGAAACTTGTCGTTTCAGGATTGTTGTTCGAAACGATACAATATGTTTTGGAGTTTTCTTTATTTGTGTAACTGTCGAAAATATCTGTGTTGGATTTTTCTGTATTTGGTTGACGGTGGGAACTGGGCATGTGTGTAAGCTCACGGCACCAGTTGTTCTGTTGTCCAGTGGTAAGTGTGAAGATGGCCATGTTCGGCAACAATTAAGAGACCAGAGATTTTATACTTTTATCTTTCAGTACGTGTACTGCCGGTAAGCACACTAGGTGGACGAACTGAGGTATTGGTGGTTCAACTGTTAAAGTGGGAGTGAGCATTTCTCAGACACGAGTAGTTATCCCAAGTGTTGTGGTATCTTGTGGCCAAATGAGGTCTGAGCTATCATGATGCCATTTTCTATGACGTGCATCATACTATTGTTTACTATATGATTATACCGATTTAACAGTATGGTAAATATGGTACCAATATGGTGTTACTATGGTTCAACCATGGTAAGTTAACATGGTGAAATGGTCTATCACTGTAACACCATGGTAATTTTCAAACTATCATGGTGAAATACCATGGTGAAATTTCTATGTTCGTGCCATGTTCGTGCCATGGCAAGTATGCTACAACCATGGTGTTACCATGGTATAAAATGGTATTACCATGGTATTACCATGGTGGCACCATGGTGGATTTGTATATGGGATATAATATGGTCGCCGATAAATATACTATTTAATTTTGACGGCATGACTTTGAATCACGAAAATATTTTATTTAGACAATTTTCATGGGCACATAAAATAACGGTATGGGACCGTCAAACTGATGAAACGGTATGGGACCGTCGATTATGACGGCACGAAACCGTCGAACCGACGATAATTTCTAACAGTGTGGAAACATGTATCTCTGCCACTATGCTAGACCGTGACGTCGAGGGTAGCGTGCGGGATGTTATTCACAACACTTTCAAAATGTCAAAAAGTTATTAATTTCATGCATCAAACAGCATCAGTTGGAGATTCCAAACAACAAATAAGGTTATCCATTGCGCCCGGTATTCATGTGCGACAGTTTGTTACACTGTTATTTTTGGTTTGGCGTTATTGAAAACTCATTATCGGTATTAAAATCTACCGTGTTTATATAATGTGATATCGTTAATTACAGACTGTGACGATATCGAATGTGGAAATGGCTGGTGCGATACTAGGACCAACAATTGTAATTGTCATCCGGGATGGAGTTCACCAGAAACGGGTTGTAACCAAAGTTAGTATTGTGCGTTTTATAAACGAAGCCATATCTGATGGATCATATTTGACATATAAACTTTAATCTAAAATAACAAGCAGGTTACTTTTCTTCGGACAAATATTATAGAAACATCTGTTTAGAACGAAGTTATACATAGTGCCTGATCATTTGCAAACTTAAACACGTGATGTGTTGCCAATGGAAGGGGACTCTCATTCAAAACTTTGGTAAATATGTCCAACATAAATGTCGTGCCTCACATAACATCAGTCGGACATTTCAGACTACTAAGTTGAAAATTTTCTGACAGTTTGACTTCACAACCAGTAGTTAGAGTATAGTTTCAAATATGTTTATACTTTCGGTAGTTTATTTGGACTAGCACGCAATAATTCTGTAGTGCTTAGTTTAAAATAATTATTATCAACAATATGATCAAAAAGTCAACTACATGGATGTGTTAATGAATGATTGATTGATTGTACATTACGTAGCACATGGTATCTCTAAATTGTCTCAAATGCCATTGTTTTCCCCGCCACCTGTCGACCACATGGTCCGTATTGCAAACACATACTTTAAGGTAACCTTGTATTTGCCGTTGTGCCCGAGCCCTGATATATATGCATATATCGACTCCATTATTTTAGAAAATGACTATTTTTTTAATTTATTGTTTTATATTTTGTTATTGGAATAAACATACATCAATGAATGCATATGAATACAGACAGGGTACATATTATAATAGTTACAGTTACATTCTTCCAATTCTCTCACAACTCGCTCACTTCATTTACACGTCTTTCGTACAGCATATGCACTCCCAGTGACTTACATGTGAATAGGGATAAATCGAATAATGTGTTCATTTTTATGCAGATTTTAAATCTTTCAAACTTTGTTTCTGTGTACGGCGTATCGGTACAACTAACTATAGACAGCAATGTGGTCTTGGGCGGTAATATTATATTTCTTGTGTATAGTATTTAAGTGAGTTTTTGAACTGGTGAATATATAATTTTCAGGACACTCAAGTTTATTTGTGTTGACTCGTGCGTATATGCATAGCCTTTTCTAAAAGGAACCAGTTTTTCGAAAATTCTTCTTGTTTCGATTGGCATCGTGCGGTATACTTCTCACATTGGTACCTATAATTCAATTCTTTGAGGAAAACATTTAACGATAAGTTGGTTGGCTTGAATTTGGTCCTATAAATGTATTGTTTAATTAGAAGCCATAGCATATTTGTTATAAAGTTCGGATTCGTTGGTGATGAGCCGAGAATCATTGTCATATGTTGGGGACAGAGATCAATGCTGTTAATTTTACCACAATAGCTGAGTTCCTTAATGAATTTCTGAACGTGAACACAGTTCCAAAATATGTGGGAAATGTCTTCTGTCTCGCTTTTACATCTATCACATTTATCATCTTGTCGTAAATTCGACATTTTAAGAAACTTGTTAGTTGATAATATTCGTGAGTTTATTCGGAATTGTAGCCATTGCAGCTTTGTGTCAGGTGTCGTGAGAAAGGGTAATTTATCTAGTTTACACCATTGAATTGTGTTGTCAGGAAATAACGCTTGCCATTTTCTGTGTGCTACTGTGGAAGTTGGATTATCCATTAAGATGTTACAAAAGTCCTGTCCTCCTCGGCAGTTTTTAAGCAGTTTAATGAAATTATTCGGTAAAAGGGGGCTGCAAGTTCGAGTTATAGGCTGGTCAAGTTTTTTTGTGAGCAATTTTATTTGATGTTGAATGTTATTAAAGATGGATTATCTCTTTAAATAACAAATTTTAAATAGTATAGTTGCGTGGGTATAAAATAAAATAAAATATGTCCGGAAAAGCTTCTTTCAATTAATATTGATTTTATTTCGAATATTAAAACGGGCCCGTTTATGTTACTATTTTTAGAACCGACCATTCGGATGAGACCGTATTGCGATATAGAGCACTGGGATGTTCCCACGGCTACGCAACGAATGTCAAATGTCACAGATTGGTTGTTTGTATTGTTTTGTATAAGCGCTAATAAGTATAATGAACGTTTATTTGTGACAAAATTGCACAATATAATTTCTGGTCTCTGTTAAAAGTAACCACTATTGTTCGTTAGCTGAACAAACACACCTTTTTAGACCAGAAAATATTCGAAATAAAATTAATATTAATCGATAGAAGCATTTCCGGACAGGAGTCTTCGATTCAGATATAATATTTTATACCCCGGTAACTATATAATACATGTTTACAAAGAGATAATCCACCTTTAAGAGTGATGACGTTTGTGCGTATGTTATACTTCTTTAGTAAATCGTCTCGTGTAAGAAAGCGATCATTATTGTCCAGCATATCATTTAAAAATATGATCCCTTTTTCTCGCCAGGAGGTGAAATTTATTACTTTTCCGCATTGCTTTATGTTTGGGTTATTCCATAACGTACATGTTTTACGATTGTTTCGATCTTTCCCTAGAAATTTTGAGAATGTTATCAGGACATCATGCCAAAAAGGATTGGTTAATTTGTGTGCCTGTTTTTCTATGTAAGAATAGTCGTAAGTAAGGAACAAAGGGTCATTGCGTAAAGGTATATTTGTTAAGGGGATCCATTTGGCACTTTTGGTTACGAGACGCCTCACCCAAGTTATTTTCATGGACAGCATAAATTTGTTTACATCAACCATTCTTAATCCGGCATTCTTATAATCCTGACAAATAACTTTGCGTTTAACTCGATCACGCTTCGAGTTCAAGAGAAAATTAAAGAGCGTTGTCTCAAGACTTTTCATAAAAATATTACTGGGATTTGGTAGAGCTACACAAAGGTGCGTTAATTTTGGGAGTATTAGCGATTGTATCACCGTTATTCGACCAATGGGTGTAAGTAACCGATGTTTCCATGTTGCTATCAAACGTTTGACTTCTGCAAGTTTTTTTTATCATAATTGATATGCATCTTGTCAAGGTTGGTATCAAAGTGTATTCCGAGAAGATTGAAAGTACTATCAAATTTCAGTCCAAGATCTGGGCATATAATATCCGTACGGTCCGTATAAGAGCCAATCCACGACGCCTGACACTTGCTAATTTTCAGGCCTGAATAATCTGCAAATGAGTTTAAAACATTATATACTTCCCTGAGGCTTTCTTCGCTACCGTCCAATTGAGAGTCGTGTCGTCTGCATACTGTGTAATGTTGTATTCAAAATTGCCGAGGTTGATACCTTTAATGCCGTCATTGGACTTTATCATAAAAGCTAAGATTTCCGCGCATATCAAAAAAATATACGGCTAGACTGGGTCGCCCTGTCGACAGCCACGATATAGTTTGAAACTCTGAGATATATGTCCATTTATTAAAATAGATGAGTTGATATTCGTATAAAATATAGAAATCCACCTCTTCATGGCATCTCCAAAATTAAAGAAGTCGAGGCATTTATGTATATAAATTTCCATGATACTGAATCAAAAGCTTTTTCGAAGTCTAGGAGGAGCAGTAACACAGGTTTACCGGCCAATTTCGTCTCGTGAATAAGGTCATAGATAAGTCTAGTATTATCCCAGATGTAGCGATATTTTAAGAATCCTGTATGATCATCACTTATTATATTTGGTAGAACACGTTTTAATCTTTCAGCTATGCATGAAGAAGCTAATTTGTAAGATATATTTAAGAGTGAAATTGGTCGCCAGTTTTTCAAATGATGTCTTTCTTTATCTTTTTTTGGGATCAGAGTAATTAGTCCTTGTTTCTGGGTAATTGAGAGTCCCCCTTTATCATAATCTTCATTGAGTGATTCGCATATAATTGGGCCTAAGTCAAGCCAGAACAATTATTGGCCCTTCTATACTGTTGGCAGTGGCTTGGTTACAATATTGTATGGTCATTTTCAAGAATACTATTAATATCAAGATTCCTTGTGTTTTTCGACGCATATAAATTTTCGTAAAAATGTCTAGCCTCATGCATTATGTCTGATTGTTTGTCAATGTTTTTACCAGTGGAGTCGGTAAGGTTGCATAGAGTTTTCGATATCGAATTGCGTTTTTCTAGACTGAGGAAATATTTTGTTGGTTTTTCACCTTGTTCAATCCATTTGGCTCTTGATCTTACCATTGCCCACTTCGTGTCTTCTTTTCTTATTTCGTAAAGATCAGTGTCAAGTTTATGTATTTTATCTAGTAATTCGTCTTTATTTTTTGTATCTAAGTTATTGTTATCCATTTCAATTTCGAGCAATATTTTGGATCTATTCAGTTCATTTTCTTTCATTTGTCGTTCTTTCTTTCGTTTTGACGCAAAATGTAAGGTCTTGCCTCTAATATCTAGCAATAGGGTGTCCAAAAATAAACGTTTAATTGTGTTACATGTAACTTGCGGTTTATTCGGCTCATCGGTATATATTTTATATCCGTATCTTGATTTATTATTATCTATCGTAGATTTGACCAATTCAGCATATTAGTCATCACGGAGTAAGGAGGTATTAAATTTCCAAAAGCCACGACCTCTGGCGATTGTACTTAGTTTAATCGTAAGAGTTATTATCGAGTGGTCTGATCGGTATCCAGGTATTATGTCGGTTCCTGCTCCAACTAGGCTGAGTATATCTTCAGATATCATAAAGTAATCTAACCTAGCCATTTTTACCGGGGACTTTTTTCGCCATGTATAGCGTTGTTTCTCCTTGTTATTGACCCTCCAAGCGTCTATCAAACCAAGTCTGTCGACAAGGTCGCCCACTGCCAATTTAGCTCGTGGATTGTTGATATGTTTATAATTATAAGTATCCATCGATTGGTCCTGAACCATATTCCAATCGCCACATATTATTATTGGGGTGTTACCGACTTTAAGAAGCTTATCCTTCAAATTATTGTAGAATTCAGAGTTATCTTCGTTTGGGCCGTATATATTAGCTATAGTCATTCTAAGCTTCTCAACAGTTACGTCAATTATTATGTAATTTCCGGAGACATCTTTAATAGAGTTGTGTATTTCGAAGTCGAGATTTTGACTGAATAAAATGGCCACGCCTCGCGACTGAGATGAGAAAGAAGCCAATTCTGTTTAAAAACCCCATTCAGATGATAAAACATTCAGGGCTTGTTTTTTTTGCACAAATAATTAGACGTCATGGACACATATGTATTGGTATATTTCAAAACGAAGTTATATTGAGTTATCCCTGCCACTAATGCTAGACCGTGACGTCGAGGGAGCGTATGGGATGTTATTCACAAAACTTTCAATAGGTTTAAAAAGTTGTTAATTTCATGCCTCAAACAGCATCAGTTCGACATTGCAGACCACACATAAGGTAATACACTTCGCCAAGTATCATATGGTAAAGGTTCTTGCCCTATGTCATTATTGGTTTGATCGTATTGAAAATTCATTCTGAGTATTAAAACAACTACTTTGGTTATATCGAGGATGATATTGATTATTACAGATGTATGTGATGGAGCTGATTGCGGCAACGGCTCGTGTGATGCTGTCACAGGGAATTGCAGCTGCTTTCCAGGATGGAGTTCACCAGAAACTGATTGTGACACAAGTTAGTATTGTGCGTTTGATAAACGAAGCCATATCTGATGGATCGTATTTGACACATATATACTTTAATCTAAAATAACATGGTTCAATATGAATATTTTGTACTTAAATATTCGAGTCTGTAGATCTAAATCTATGTAATAAACAATGCCTTAACATTCCATCATCGGCCGTCGCGATAGTTTCGCAATTTGTCACGTAAACGTGCGTTATGTCTGCATTATACTACAGCCCGGCGCCTCTTAGCTTTTGTGGTAAGATTGATTTTTATTCCTTTGATAACAAATACGACCAACAGCGACAAATAATAAACTAAAACGTAGCTAAATGGCAGTAGTTTCCTATGTTGTAAAATTATTGGCATAACATTCTTCATTTGGGATTTATAAGAAAAGAAAGACAACGTTTTGCGTGAATGGTCTCACCCTAAACATTATTTGACGTCACGTGACGTCATGATTGTTATTACGAGATCCAATGGTGACATGTTGACCTTAGTCTGGTCATCACCCCATTGGAATTGGACGAATATCTCTTCTCGAACGGTGTGAATATATATTGTCAAATATGTCAGCATTATATCAAGTATTACCTTTTTTCATCTGGTGCCTCAAAAAAAAACCACGCCAATCTGACAAATCCAATATATGGATTCCGAAAGTTAAGTGTTATGCCAGCGAAAAATATAGGTATAATAAATTCTCTCTCGATGCGACACCTATGTCCATATTTTCCTTGACTTTCAGTCTAGAATAAATCATTCAGGGCTAGTTTTCTTTGCACAAATAATGAGACGTCATAGAAACATATGTATTGGTATATTTAACACGAGGTTATATTAAGTTATCCCCGCCACTAATGATAGACCGTGGCGTCGAGGGTACGTATGGGATGTTATTCACAAAACTTTCAAAATGTTTAAACTGTTATTAATTTCATGCCTCAAACAGCATCAGTTCGACATTTCAGACCACACATAAGGTAATACACTTCGCCAAGTAGCATATGTGAAAGGTTCTTGCACTATGTCATTATTGGTTTGATCGTATTGAAAATTCATTCTGAGTATTAAAACAACTACTTTGGTTATATCGAGGATGATATTGATTATTACAGATGTATGTGATGGAGCTGATTGCGGCAACGGCTCGTGTGATGCGGTCACAGGGAATTGCAGCTGCTTTCCAGGATGGAGTTCACCAGAAACTGATTGTGACACAAGTTAGTATTGTGCGTTTGATAAACGAAGCCATATCTGATGGATCGTATTTGACATATATATACTTTAATCTAAAATATCACAAGTAGGGTTATACACTGCGCCAAGTATCATATGGTAAAGGTTCTTGCCCTATGTCATTATTGGTTTGATGATTTCAGAGTATTAAAATAACTACTTTGGTTACACCAAAGATGATATTGATTATTACAGATGTGTGCGATGGAGTTGACTGTGGGCACGGCTGGTGCAATACTGTCACCGGCGACTGCAGCTGCTGTGAAGGGTGGTTTTCTCCAGAAACGAGTTGTAACAATAGTGGTGGTAAGCTATACCAAATATTTAATAATGACTTATCACAGAATACCCTATACTATTAATATGACATTATAACATAAAAACACAAACAAACACACACGTTTTCACCCTTGCACGTGCACCCTCACCCTAAAGATGATCCATGTGCCGGCCTGTCCGAATGATATTTGGAATATTTCATCCTTGACATCTCAAATCTGGTTTGTTGACACCTCATCGCATGATCGATCTGCGGCTTTGATACCCGAAATTATGGTGGGTACCAACACTTGAACGCAGATGGAATTTTTGCGAACCGCTCTGCAGGCTAGACAATTTTATGATTAATTCAACATATATTTGTCGATTGACATACGCATTATCCGCCATCTATGGCTGATATTTATGTTTCAAACGCACTACCTAACGTTAACAAATGTCTACTATTTTTAATAAAATCGGAAACGAGCTAGAATTTCTATTAAATTTATCGAAGTGAGAGCAAGATATGGTCGCTATCCCATTGAGGGAACATTCCCTTTTAGGAAATTATGTTTTGAATAGTGGATATCACCATTTAACTGGGAGATATATAGATTCATCTGAGGGAAGATATGTTCATTTATCAAAACCGCATTGTCTGGTTTTGTGATACCCTCGGGTTTGGCGATACCACGTACACGGGGGTGATATTGGTTACATCACACCCGGGCTCAAAGTTTGGGAAAAATTAAATTTAAGAATATCTTGCACCATTTCAACAATTTGAACACAATTTTTTCAAGAACTTACGGTCATACATAGGGAAACTATAAATTATAAATAGGTATATTTTAGAACGATTTTGATTAATCTTATGTAATGGTCCATCATTCACTGTCACCATCGCCGCTGGAAACTTATTGGGTAAATTATATTTTGTAATGGGGGGTGTAGGAGTTATCCCCCGTAATTTTCGCCAAGTTGTATCGGTTTGCCAGCCCGGCAACAAGTATTTCCTAATCCGGGAGATGGTGACCTTTAATTGGATATAAGGAAACCTTTGTTCGGACATAGTGGAGCGAAATAGAAAATTAATCCTTTATGAAATTTGGCCAAAGGACTACTAGTAGCGATTGACAAGTAGTTCCCTTAATATGAAATGTTCAGATAATAATTTCTAACCAATGGAAATTATTTTTTCTGCGCCTGTTAGGAGTGTAAGCGCTTGCTTAAATTCCTTGAACATTCCTCAAAATGAATATTTATTTAGACCCATCAAATGGATATTTATGATTTGTATAATAACACAGTCTGTCTGTAATGTGACTATTTTAACAACAATGCCCAGCGCCAACGGAATCTGAATCATTAAATTCTGACGAGAATCAGAATTATGATTCTTAGTTTGAATCTAGTAAAATCAGTTTAATTTTCTGTAGAAAAGCAAAATATAAATAATATATTTATAAATAATATAAATAATATATTTTCGCAAAATATAAATAATAATCTATTACCCACATTCTACAAGATACCCAATTCAAATGCACATGTAAGGCACTTAATACCCTGATTAGCCTTAACACTCATAAGCCTTAATCATATACTAATACCGCTCCCTGGGGACAGGGGAGATACCTTAATCATATACTAATACCGCTCCCTGGGGATGGGAGATACCGGTACATGCACATCCAAAATCTGTCTAGCACACTATAAACAAGATATCCAAATATCCAAGCCAGGACAACTCAGTTAATGGGGGACAACTCAGTTTCCCAGATGCCCACATATATGACATAGGTCCCATCAAGCATGTTTTAATTTCGATAGAAATTGTAAGTGTAATCATAAATATATGTCTGTAGTGCTCTGTATTTTAGCTTCTTCGAAAAATTTGTCTCTCAGTTATGCCCCTTGGTTTGCACATACAAAACGCTCATTTGTACCCATTGTTTGACCCAAATTGACCATTTTCAACCAAAAAACTGTTTTCTATTGCAAATATATCTCAGTTCTAACATAGCTCTATCAGGTATAAGAAGCTTATTTACTGACAGAGCGAATGTCAGTACATAAGCTTATTCTACCTGATAGAGCTGTTAGAACTGAGAAATATTTGCAATAGAAAATATGTTATCAAAGAAATTTGAAAAAAAAATGTCTTGCAAGTTAGATGAAAGAATTCAGGGGAGAGAAATCAGGCTCCCTGTAACTAAAAACACTGAGTTGGCCTTCACTGAATACGAAAATCCTGTTGCGTATTTTCAGTTTTTTGTCAACTTTCCCAGTTCTATAAAATAATTAAACCATCAAACCTGTATTGACATATTTAATAAAGGACACGCTGGCTGTTATGGCCCCCAGATATGTGTACTTATTCCTCTATTTTTCAATCCGATAAATCGTGTACTGCTACCTAATTACCGGGGGTATCACCCATTTTTAAAGTTAATTACTTTTATTATAGGGGTACATGTATGTTTTGGTATGTTCGTACATGTAGTACTCAGTACTAATATTATGACATACTACACTGTAGTAGAGACTGAACTACATGTACTCAACTAACTGTATTACATATATAGTTTTCGCTACCGTACATTACATGTATGTCTGCCTTATGTGCGTACATGTATGGGCATGTCTTTGCAATCTTTGTACCGGATTCTGTTTTGTCTTTATTCCATTATTTCGATGATGCCATTGATGAAGTGCGGGTGAACCACATATAAGTCTTTCAAGTTAAATTAAATGTGTGTTATAACTGCTTCCTTTCATGCTTTGATAATAAATCCCAGATTATCACGGCCGTATCCATGCATAAATGATAATTTCCAAAAATTGTCACCCAAAGAATAATTGTTTTTACGAAGTTTGTTGATGATCGGCTGTTGGGTGTGCCTGAAAACAATGGTAGCAAAGCTAACATTATAAACTGGTATTCTTCACCGGGCCCAGTGTCTTTTGTTGTCCATCATTATTTTCTACCCGTTCATTTGTTCATCGCATAAACATTAAAACCGACTGACGTGTCTTCTTCACCTCTGCACTCACTTCCGGTATTTACAGATTTGCTGTCCAAGAGCAATAATTCTATCTCTCTCAATCACAAGTAGTCTCTCCAATAGCTGATTGCTATCCAAGCGCAGTAAATCTATCTCTCTCACCACAGATAGTCTCTCAATGATCAACATGTTGTTAATAGGATTCCTCTCTCTGTTCTTGTTTTCCCTATTAAATATATACACTATTATCAGTCCAAATCATAAAAAGTATCAATGTCACTTCTGTGTCACAACACACATGAATAATTATCATACATGTACAGATAGATGATCATGCTCCAGTATTTGGCACAATGGTGTTGCTGCAGCTCCTAGTTTTGTAAAATAGTCTGACAATTGTGATGCACGTTCAACCCAGAGAATGGCAGATATTTCTTCCTTGTTCAGCATCTGCTTAACCCTTTACCCAACAGAACGGCCCTGTGCCAATGCATTCACTTATACATGCGAGTCGACCATAGGTCGACTCGTATATATAAGAGAATGCATTGGCACAGGGCATAACTGTAACCATCACAATGTGGTCAATGAGCCGGTTCCAATGATATCCATATTTGTATGGTTTTATTGAGACAGACCGAAGATATTTTAGGCTGTTGAAGCTTTATTTGGGCGTTTTTGGCCGGTTTGTTGGGTAAAGGGTTAAGACGGGATATGTCAATACACAGCCTATTATCCGAAGGTTGAAGGTTGTTTCCCACCAAAGATTTATTGTCTGTGAAAACATCCAGTGGAATAACATTTTGTACTTTTTCACGATGAAGAAGTTTACTGATAATAAATCCTAAAAGAAAGCGATATCGACTGCATCAACCATTGCTAATGTTTCAGTTGCCATTGTACTTACCACTCTTCCGATTTTTACAGATTTCCAACATATTGGGAATGATGCTCCTTTTTATCAGCAAGGGATATGATGAAACCAGCTGTACTTGAGAATCCATCCAATAAACCTTTAATCTCAAGCTATTGTTTTCAGAAAGTTTTGGAAACAATACTGTAAGGATCCAATTTTTTGATGAGTTTATTAGTCTTAAGAATATGTTCCACTTTCGGATCCTTAACTGATGTACTCAATTCTGTGGCATCATAAGCTGAGTCAGGTCGTGTCAGGCCCTACCACCCAGTGTATCTGTCCTATTGAGCAGGAGGTTGGGTTATCTCCTCCTTATTTAGACAGACATTCTTTCTTGATGCACGTTGAGCAGACATCGGAATCTCATAGTGATAAATATCGTGGTCTTGTTGATTTCTACACAGTTTGAGTCATTCTTTCTTGGTGCACGATGAGCGGACATCGGAATATCATAGTGAATCAATTTAGTGGTCTTGGTTGATTTCTACACAGTTTGAGTCATTCTTTGTTGATGCACGTTGAGCGGACATCGGAATCTCATAGTGAATCAATATAGTGGTCTTGGTTGATTTCTACACAGTTTGAGTCATTCTTTCTTGATGCACGTTGAGCAGACATCGGAATCTCATAGTGAATCAATATAGTGGTCTTGGTTGATTTCTACACAGTTTGAGTCATTCTTTCTTGATGCACGTTGAGCAGACATCGGAATCTCATAGTGAATCAATATAGTGGTCTTGGTTGATTTCTACACAGTTTGAGTCATTCTTTCTTGATACACGTTGAGCGGACATCGGAATCTCAAAGTGAATCAATATAGTGGTCTTGGTTGAAATCTACACAGTTTGAGTCATTCTTTCTTGATACACGTTGAGCGGTCATCGGAATATCATAGTGAATCAATATAGTGGTCTTGATTGATTTATACACAGTTTTCTTTGATGAATCCCTAATCCAATGTATTTAAATTTCTGATTAGCTTGTTTGTCAGCTTTGAACGTTGACAGAATTTGATCAATTACATCTTGTTTAAACTGATCAGTTCCGCACCATAGAAAGTCATCGACATGTATTAGAAATAAACCAATGTATCAGAAATAAACCACACATAATGTCTCCATGATGAAGACAGAGAAGTGCAGAATCGAACAGAGTGCTCACATCTAAGTCGGGATTTTTTTACCCTGTGCCAATGCATTCTCTTATATATGCGAGTCGACCATAGGTCGCCTCGCATATATAAGAGAATGCATTGGCCTAACAATTATTTTATGTTTTTTTAGGACATAAAATAAAAAACATCCATTACCCTGCAGGGAGCCCCCACACATATATAGAAGCATATATAAGAGTGTCGTCTGCTCATGTTTGTCTGGGGCTCTGTATGGGTGAAATTATAAAATTGTTAAAGAATACAAGAAAAAATTATTAAAATTGTAAAAAAGTGTTAGGCCAATGCATTCTCTTATATATGCGAGGCGACCTATGGTCGACTCGCATATATAAGAGAATGCATTGGCACAGGGTAAAACAAATGTTATTACCTCACATACTCTGAAATACCATTCCCTTGAGGCATCATATATTTTTCTTATATTCTTTAACAATTTTTTAATTACACCCATACAGAGCCCCAGACAAACATGAGCAGACGACACTCAGTACACATGCTTCTATATAGGTGTGGGGTTCCCTGCAGGGGCATCATTTAGTCCGCCATTTAGTCCGTCATTTGCTGTCCATCATTATTTTCTTCCCGTTCATTTATTTCTTTCTTCCCCACACCCACATTCAAACCGACTGACGTATCTTCTGGTATTTGCAGATTGCTTTCGAAGAGCAATAACTCTATCTCTCTCAATCGCAAATAGTCTCTCCAATAGCAGTTTTATATCCAAGTGCAGTAACTCTACCTTTCTCATCACAGACAGTCTCTCCACAATCAGCATGTAATTAACAGTGCCAAGGGCGTATATAAGTTAGTCACTCTAACCAAGCAATTTATGTCAGTGTTGGGCCACTCAACATGAAATCTGAATGGGTCCATTTATGTACCTCCTCCGGAACACCAGTCAGGCTACAATCACATAAGGTTATGTCGCCCACGGGGCTGGCTTGCAGTCATTACCGCCACGCCAGTGGGTGTACACTGGTGTAGAGATTCTTATGTTTGAGCGGACGATCGATAATCATCTGGGCGAATATATTATGGTTAGGTATTTCGTACTTGAGATAAACCGTTCCGATAGTGACGATAGTCCAACAAAGATTAGCACATGTGTTCACGTCACCGGTGTAATTGTGGAGACATGTTTCTATTATGAAGGTTCGCTATCCCGAAGATCCACTATTCCGAAGGTTCTCTATTCTGAATACTTGCTATTTCGAAGGTTCACTATTCCGAAGGTTCGCTATTCCGAAGGTTCTCCATTCCGAAGGTTTTTGTTATTTTTAGGTTAATTCTATATTCTAAAGTATTGAGAGGGTTCATTATCACGAAGATTCATTTTATGGAGTGTGTGCTCACATCCGAACTGATCCTGCGCGCACACCGATACAGATACAGGAGGAAACAACTTAGAACATTAAATGTGATTTTGTTTTGTTTTCGCGGGTTTTCTTGAGATTTAATGTGATTACGTGGGCCCACCTTTGAATTCTTGGCATATAATATGAATGTTGTGGTATATATGGACCATCCAGCATTGGGACATGACACGGGTACAGTTGACTTAAGTGCTGTTCTGTGCGGGCTCCAATTTGGGGTTCAATATTTTAAGGGCCAAATTTAGAATTTTATGGGCCCATACCTTTGAACTCTGGACATAAAATATGAATATTGGGGGGCATTGCTCTAGTCCGAAGGTTCAATATCCCGAAGGTACACTATTCCAAAATTTCTCTGAATGTTCGCTATTCCGAAGGTTCTCTATTCTAACGGTTTTTGTTATTTTAAGGTTGATTCAGTTTCTAAAGTATTGAGAGGGTTCATTATCACGAAGATTCTTTTTATGAAGGAAATAACTTAAAACATTAAATGTGATTTTGTTTTGTTTTCGCGGGTTTTCTTGAGTTAAATGTCATTACGTATGACCTTATTTCTCATTACATATTCACGCCAAGCAACCCACACAATTGCTATGTTCCCTGCGATTTAATGTCATTACGTGTGACCTAATATCTCAATAATCTGAAACAAGAGTACGCCTGCTAAAGGCGAATTATTACAGTGGGGCTATAACGCTCAATGAATGCTGGAGGCTATAACAAACTGCGCAGCAGGATATCGCTGAATAGACGAGTATGAGATGAGCCTAACTGCAAGTGTGACTTTGTTTAAAGGCCCACTTAATTTTGGAGTCGTTCATTTTTGTTATAGTATATACGGTTTTAATAACAATTTATGCCATTAAATTTGAATAAAATACTCTAATTCATCACCATTTGAAACGCAGAATACTTCTATCTCCTAATTTGAAACACCTTTAAAAAAACCGCGACAAGTCGTGCGTCGTATATCTAGCAATTAGCAACTAACATGTCCTCTTCGACTTTCCATAGATTTTAACGTAATTTGATACTTAGTGGTATTTGTGTCCGGGAAGTTTGGACGGGTCGTGACCCCGACCTGACCTTGACCTTTAAAATTGTCAATGCAACTTCAATTTGGGTAAAACGGACGAATTTCGGCGAAATTTGATACCTAGGGATACTTTTGTGCAGGGAGTGTTTTGAGTGGGTCAAATCTTGACATCGGAGTGACCTTGACCTTCCATGTGATCAATCAAAGGTCAAATCTGGTAAAACGGATGGATTTCGACGAAATTTGATACCTATGGGTACTTTTGTCGGGGGAGTGTTTTGGACGGGTCAAATCATGACCCTGACCTGACCTTGACTTTCGAAATAGTCCATTCAAGGTCAAATCGCGCCTTTCTCCGGAAATCTGATGGGAAACAGCCCGGACGAAGTCGGGCCCATCAGCTTGTGTAATAAAGAAGACAGTTTGAAGAATGTAATGTATAACACCAGAAACGGGAAAATTTGAAATATGGAAGTATGCAAATTTCCCACATAAAATTTGAAAGCTACTTTATAGTATAATTATATTATAATTTATATTTATGGCTAATAATATGATCTTGGTGGCGTTACCATTTCTGACTATGGTTTTCTTGTTTTAAATTGCCGTGAGTTTATCGTTGTCTTAAGGTGGGTAAGTGTTTAGGGTTAGGTTCAGGTTAGGGGTAGGGTCATAGTTTTTGATAACGGTTAAGGTAGGGATAGGATTAGGATTATGACTTGGGTTAGGGTTTCGGTCAGGGTTCGGAATATTTTTGTATTTAGGGTCATGGATAATACGGGGAGTGTTAATATGCATAGGGTGGTAGATAGGGTTATTGTTTAGGTTATAATGATAGTTATCATTATGGGTTAGAGTCCGGATACCAAACTTCATACGTGACGGCAGCCATCTTGGATTCTACTATTTGTATCATAAATACGTATTTATCCAATTGATCCCGAACTTCATATGGCTCTTCGTGTTGACTTATGGTTTCTTAAACACGTAAACTGTTCGCGCTCCTTATTGCTCAATTGACCGTAATGTATGACATTATTCCATGTCCATGTTGAGTTACAGTGTCATTGACACTTTCATTATTAATAGCATCACTTTATCGCACCAGCATCATAATTCATAATAATTCAGCAAGACCCATCAACATTCTGATCATATTAGCAGCACCACATATCCATTGATGCTCACATGGGGTTTCTGAAATGACTTGTTTATAGTGATAATGTTCATTACTTTCAGTGGTTGTTGTGGACTGTGATTTTGATGTACATTTGTGTGTGTGGACACAAAGTTCGGCCCCGTATTTCATTCGTAATGCAGGCCCGACATTGTCATCAGACACCGGTCCGAGCGATGATCACACACTGCAAAATGGTAAGTATAATCGTGATCGCGGTATGAATTAATAATATTCGGTTACATTTTACTCGTTGGATTTTAGAGCGGTTGGATTATGTTTTCATTGGAGTAGACTTCATAATAAGTATATAATGCATGTACATACTGGACATGCAAATAATATGGCGAATGCAAATGGCAAATGAGAAAGATTATATCTGGAGTGCCGATATGACAGTATCTAACATTAAATCAGGACCTGATTACGTCAGGCACTTATAAATATATCTATCCGTCGTATAAAGAACGAAACTCAGGACCATTTATATTAATTATTTATTTTATATACCTGTCAAAGGAACATGTGTTCATAATTATCATTATCAAATCAAAGTAATGCTATATTTTGTCTGCTTGCTACTAGTATCATTATCAAACAGTTCTACTCAAATTTATTGGTGACGATATTTAGTCATATCGCGGTATCATTTTCAATACCGTAGTCGGTATTAAAATCCGGATACCGTGAAGCCCTAAATCAGGTATCCAGTTTGATAGTAGTTTATCGGTGTTTGCTTTGAAAATTAGAGCGTGGGTTGGGTGTGGGTGGTATCATGTTAAATGTGAATTCTTTTCCTATCCATCTATATGTCGACAGCGTTATAATTGTTTATACATGTATATCGGCTAAATTTGGTTGTTTTCATAAATGTGGTAAATCGGACGGTTCGTAGTTACCCTTTCTCTTTGTCAACAATATATATGGGGCATTCGGCTAATTACAATGTCACATGTATAGCGCATAATGTCGTCATTAGCTGACGAGCGATACAGAAGTTGGTTCGAATCTCACATAATGCAAAGTCGTGATCGAGGCAAATGACAGAAAGGCGGGTAATATAAGTCATGTATTTGGGCTCGTTGGTCAGTTAATTACCAAATACCAGTGTATATAATACATACATACTTGACATTCAAATAATATCGCGAATGCAAATGGCAAATGAGAAAGAATATTTCTGGTGTTCCGATATGATGGGATCTAACATTAAATCATGTTATCCATTTTAATGTAATGTTTTATCGTTGTTTGCTTTGAAACTTAGAGCGTGGGCCAGGTGTGTTTAGTATTATGTAAACTGCGAATTCTTATCCGATCATCTATTTCAACATCTATATAATTGCTTATAAATCAATTACATTTGGTGGTTTTCCGAAAGGTGGTAAATCGGCCGCATTCGTAGTTACCCGTACTCAACTTTGTAACTATATGAGTGGCACACGGCTGATTGCAGTGTCGCATGTACAGCGCATAATGTAGCTGAGAAGCGATACAGAAGTTGGTCCGAATCTTACAGAACGCAAATTTGTGATCGAGGTAAATGACAGAAAGGCGGGTAATGTAAGCCATGTATCTGGGTTGGTTGGTCAGTTACTTACCAATAGCCAGTGTTGTGTGCGTGTAGATGGGCGATTTGCCAATGAAATTAACCATATTTGTTGCCCCAATAAAAATGGCATCGTCCAGATATGCGACACAGCGGCTGCAACAACTATTATTAGTTATGTATAACCCGCGATACATCTTACACAGCATACAACATTAATTTTACAAAGTTTGTTGCAAAAGAAAAAAAAACAAATCGTCCATCGTTTGTAATATAATATGTGAAGTACGTGTAGACCGCATGTATTGGCGAGGTCAGAAGACAATAGTGTTCATAAGCTATAATGAATTGCAATGGACCAACCACAGGTTATCCTCGAGGTTTAATTATATTATTTATTCATAACAGTGACCATAATGCCAACCAATTCGGCTCGACACATGTCTCGAACACAATGCAAAGCCAACCCGCAACAATATATATGCGTCATTCATATATAACAATATCAACATAAATAATAGTGTGCTCATCGCTAAACCAGTCCCTAGTTAACAATAACTAATACTGTGCTCACCGTTAAACCAGTTCCTAGTTAATATTCCACTCTTGGTTTGCATAAACGATACACTTATTATATCCCAACACTTTTCAGGAAACGGGGCATATATCTTTATTGAAGCATCTAATGTCAACGCCGGAGATACAGCGTCGATCAGTAGTCCAACGATAACAACGACCGGGCCCAGTTGCTTCACGTTCTGGTATCACATGTACGGAATCAATACGGGAAACCTCGCGGTATCTATCGTAAGTCAAGGATCCAATTCACCGGTCGTGGTCTGGCAAGAGACTGGAAATAAGGGTAATACATGGCTTGAGGCCAATATCGAGATCCCTGCAGGTAGCGATTATGTGGTGAGTTTAACCCATATAGCATTGTCTCCATATAGCATTGTCTCCATATAGCATTGTCTCCATATAGCATTGTCTCCATATAACATTGCTTCGTTCGAAATCGCTGCATGTAGCGATTATTTGGTGAGTTTAACCCAAATAGCATTGTCTCCATATAGCATTGTCTCCATATAACATTGCCTCCATATAGCATTGCTTCGTTCGACATTGTCTCCATATAACATTGCCTCCATATAACATTGCTTCGCTCGATATCCCTTCAGGTAGCGATTATGTGGTGAGTTTAACCCATATAGCATTACCTCCATATAACATTGCCTCCATATAGCATTGCTTCGTTCGACATCCCTTCAGGTAGCTATTATGTGGTGAGTTTAACCCATATAACATTATGTGGTGAGTTTAACCCATATAACATTATGTGGTGAGTTTAACCCATATAACATTACCTCCATATAACATTGCCTCCATATAGCATTGCTTCGTTCGACATCCCTTCAGGTAGCGATTATGTGGTGAGTTTAACCCATATAACATTACCTCCATATAACATTGCCTCCATATAGCATTGCTTCGTTCGACATCCCTTCAGGTAGCTATTATGTGGTGAGTTTAACCCATATAACATTACCTCCATATAACATTGCCTCCATATAGCATTGCTTCGTCCGACATCCCTTCAGGTAGCGATTATGTGGTGAGTTTAACCCATATAGCATTGCCTCCATATAACATTGTCTCCATATAGCATTGTCTCCATATAGCATTGTCTCCATAGAACATTGCCTCCATATAGCATTGTCTCCATATAGCATTGTCTCGATATAGCATTGCCTCCATATAACATTGCCGCGTTGAGCAAAATTTACATGACGCATTTTGCCTGTTAATGTTTAATTACGACATCGTATTTAGTTATACCCACACCCATGCAAATAATAGTGATAATAATAATTGTTGTAAATTGAAATATTAAATAAATTCCAAAGTAAATTAGGTTCAATGCACTAACGTAATTATTGTCTCCGGTTGCAAGGCATCGATTACCTATCATCAAAAGGAATTCGAACAGAGAGCATTATAATTAGTTTAAATACCGACTAAGTCTATCGGCTCCTCACTGGATACTCGGTTAACGTACGAGTCCCTTGCAGCGGGATATCACTGCTCAATAGTAAATGCTAGGTTTCCCTCACAAACTGTAATGGTTTTATAACATAGAGTTAATTTATTAGATGAGATTAACGCTTTGTTCAAACAGATTAGTAATCTGTCATACTACAATTGGTATTAGTAATCTGTTATACCAGAATTGGTATTAGTAATCTGTTATACCAGAATTGGTATTAGTAATCTGTTATACCAGAATTGGTATTAGTTTAGTTGCCTTATTTAGTATTGAAGTATTATGATATATAAACAGATTAGTAATCTGTTATACCATAATTGGTATTAGTTTAGTTTAGATTAGTAATCTGTTATACTAGGATTGGTATTAGTTTAGTTGCTGATTTAGTATAGAATTGTTATGATATAGTAGATTAGTAATCTGTTATACTAGGATTGGTACTAGTTTAGTTGCTGATTTAATATAGAAGTATTATGATATATAAACAGATAAATAATCTGTTATACCAGAGGTTTTGGATCTTGTAATAAATAGAATCTACAACTCGTCCACAGTTTATAGCAGAATTTACAAAAACGAGTCCTGTAAATTAGGTCTGGACCGAGCCTTTGGCGAGGTCCAGACCTAATTTAATTGGCGAGTTTTGTAATTCCCGCTATAAACTGGGGAGGAGTTGTAGATTCTATTTATTACATGATCCAAAACCTCGATAAAATACACTTAAATCAACAAATGGCACGTGAAACTAACATCAGCTTCTAAATGGCCTGCGATGGCGTTTCACGTAACTATGCGTTGTTTGTCCGCGTAAAGAAATAGTTCCAGACATATATAGACTCTCTGACGTATTTAATGGCGTATAATTAATTAAATAAGTTTTCAAACACTTCATTCATTAGAGTTTGTTGGAAAACTATTGGAAGCCGTAGCGTATACGGAATATAAACAGACGACAATATGGAAGTAAAAGGTCACCTGGCACTATGTCCTGTTATGAAACGAACGTTTAATATCAACAATTTAGAGAACGGGTTTATTGCATGGAATAAGGGTAGGCTCATGTAATAAAGTAGATTACTAGTTTGTCTGGATATTACTATTTTCTCTCTGATATTACTAGTTTCTCTCTGATATTACTAGTTTAAATAAAGCTAGGTGGAGTTGGGAAGATATTGCACTTATACTATGTTTTCACTTCGGCAGCCATACTGCCAAGCATCTAAGAGTTGCATGGTATGCCAATTTTGTGTCACATCTAGAGGTAATACTATGAACAGTGTTATTTGTCACATCTAGAGGTAATACTATGAACAGTGTTATTTGTCACATCTAGGGGTAATACTATGAAAAGTGTTATTTGTGTCACGTCTAGGGGTAATACTATGAAAAGTGTTATGTGTGTCACATCTAAGGGTAATACTATGAAAAGTGTTATTTGTGTCACATCTAGGGGTAATACTATGCACAGTGTTATTTGTGTCACATCTAGTGGTAATACTATGAACAGTGTTATTTGTTATATTCTACATTATTGTTTGTAAGAAATATCAATTTCTCAGTCCGCTATGAACTTACGATTACAAACATAAATAACAAATAGTAGATGTTCTTTCTAACTACTAACATCTCCCAATCACAAAAAGAATTATCGAGTAATGTGAACGTTTATTGAAAGATACAACGTTAACGTGACTAGAAAGTCTTCTCATGGGGTGTCCACCATAACTTTTTTATTTTCAGTTTTGTTTTTCACAACTTTAAACCGGAACATATATCCATCTATGATATGCAGGGATGTGGCGACAAGGGGTCGGTTCGTTTCTCCCCTAGAAAATGTCACACCCCACAACTTTGGTCAACATGTGCAATAGTTTGGAAATGTCATACCTGACACAACACTAGTTGGAAATTTCACAACAACAATAGGTTGAAATAGTTCTCGTAGTTTGATTGCTAACAATGTTTAGTAGGAAATGTGTCGGTTTTAGACCAACTTTTGCATATTGTACTACTTTGGTCAAATCTTATGGGTGTCAGGTTGGAAATTGTGAACACTTGAAAAGCTTAATGCCAGTCCAGAAGCTAGTATTTTGCAAGTTTCATGTTCAGAGTTCAAATTGTCAGTCAAAAACTGCTAACCAAATAAATTTAAGAAAACCAAATAGAAGGGGTGAATTTTAGTGGAGTTAGACCACTATATGTTAGTATTTGCAATTTGCATGTTCAGATATCAATATTTTTAGGTCGGTCCAGTGGATTTTGAGGTACTAGTTGGGACAACAAAGCCCAATTGGGGAAGCTGCAAATTTGTTTTTATGAAATGAGTCACCACCAAACCATATGTGTCACCACATCTCTGATAAACGTTGGTGATAGACATACACACATTGATCGAGACTTGCGGTATTGTATAGCCAACATTGGCATGTCACATGTGCTAAGAATAATCAACGATATTTAGAAGAATGTAAACGGTGAGTGAAGTTTGTGGGATTTGCCGAGTATATATATTGCATTTTAACTATATTAGTTATATTGACTAACTGTTAACTGGAAAGAATACACTTTGCCTATGTAAGAACAGTGCTTGAATATGCATCACCAGTGTGGGATAACTGTCCTGATTATCTCAGCAATGATATAGAGAAAATACAATTTGAAATGGCAAGGATCGTTACTGGCGCGACGAACAGCGCCAGTAAAGAGAGCCTACTATTATATACCGGTTGGGAGACCCTAGCATCTATGAGGAAAAAACAAAAGCTTATACAATTCCACAAGATAGTTAATAGTACAGCACCCGTGTACCTACGAAATTATATTTGTCACTCTGAAAATCAAACCGGTTACAATCTTAGACATCATGTAATACGACTACCATTGGACGCCACAAAGGATATTTTTTAAGATACATTTTTACCTTCTACAATAAGCGATTGGAATAGACTGCCAGAGTGTGTAAAAATTGTACCAACCTGGACAAGTTTAACCAGTCACTTGCTGACGATCGTATATACACGCATCCATACTACTATCAGTGCCATAGTCGCAAATCCCAAGTATACCACACACTATTGAGACTGAAATGTAGTAATTTGAACTTCGATCTCATGAACAATTTTGTTAGGCCCGACCCATATTGAGCATGCGGTGCTGTTGAGACAGCCCATCATTACCTGTTAGAATGCCATTTATACCAGGCCTCAAGATTGGAACTGCTATCATCTCTACCAAACATAATATTATCAGAAAGAACCCTTCTCGAAGGTTCACATGAAAGTTCATTTAGGGAAAAACATAGTATTTTCGAGGCCACACAAAGTTACATAATTAGTACATAACGATTTTATTAACTTAATACTATGTCTTCTGCAATTGAGTCATATATAAAGTCATATATAACGTCATAATTCGGAAAGCCTGACTGCACAGCTAACTCGTGTAGTCTCTGTATACGCCTAGTTATACACAATTGACATATTATTCAACAGCCGAATGTCTAACTATACACCCCCATTGGCCATCCTATCTTTCTAACTTTTCTTAAATCTAACTATTTTCCTTTCATCCTATTGGTTACCTTTAATTCCCAAATCTTACCCCACTCCAGTTCTTATCTTATCTCTATCTATCTGTTATTGAGTGTAATCTATATTAAAATCACCAATAAGTTATCTCAAGTAGAAACCAGAAAATAATCCCGCCTGACTCGCCCGAACGGCCTTATGTAGTTCAGGAAATTTAAGCGATCTGGGAGAGGACTTACAAAACAGCCACAATAGGCTTGTTGTCTCATCCCATTCCAATCACCCATACTCGTCCATTAGCATTTTTGTAAAATATTCATCTTGTTTTGTATTGTGAATAAATATTGTTTACACCAACTGTTATTCTTACTCGATATGTGAAATTCATATGCATTTGGGTTTGGGTTCAAAATGTGCACAATTATAGGATGGATACCCGAACACCCAACGGACCCCATATATCCGAGTCACTGTCTCGATATGTTATCAGAAGGCATATCAGTTATATGATGACTACCCCTCATCTGGGAGCCTATAGCACGTCCCTGTTTCGATATTATGGTGGAAACTCCCCTCATCAAACAACCATTATAGCCACGCCCCTGCCTCGACATGTTATGATAAGAGGGGCGGATCAGATTGGAATTATAATATGATAACCCTTTCCTATAACTGAGAACATTTAAACGTCCCTGCTTCCATACTATGGTGGATACCACCTCATAAATCTGAGCTCCATATAACCATGTCCATGTCTTGATATGCGATAGGTATATAGTACCATCAACCTAATATATTGTTTTCACAAATGAATGATTGTAATTTATGAAAACATTGATAACAAATAAGTTGTTGTACTCGACACGTTACGTATTTGTACTCACTTACCAGCTATGCGCACATACAGTTTAGGGGAGTTTACATTGCTGTAGATCTGTATACAGATTTGTGTGAAGTCACGTGTCACATATTGCTGTAATCACAAAAAGATTACTGATATTGAACGACAATTCACTATGAGTCGTGTCAGATTAGGCCAGACAAAAATAAATAATCAACTATCAGCAGCCCAACGCTGTTTAATCTTACACCAGTTGATAATGGTTATGCTATGCGTTTGCGGTCTCCCTGTTGTTCACTGAGTGTACTAAGATATTACCAAACTCCAAGAAGAAGAAATAGAAATAAGATATAATGTATAGTAAACACTTTACTTTAAGTTCGTTGTCACCACACGCACCAGCTTGTTCTCGCTTACACAATATGAAATACATGGGTTGAAATGACTAAAATAAAGATTCGCCAAACCCGAGTAACAATTAATCAAATCAGATTTGCCTGTCGCAATGCCTCGGTGTTGACCGTGACTTATAACGGATACGAATTTTGCTCACACGAACGAATACAGTTTTCTTTCTGTGTGCATTTCTATATCAACCCGTTTACAGTCTAGTATGTGTGTAGCACTGTATAGCATCTACAGCAATGTAAACAACCATAATTGATTAACTGTTCACAAGCACATGATAGTAATGAATACGAACTGAGTACCCAGTGGATAGCTCTAATAGGCGATTAACCTCTCAACTTACGATTGGTTAAACATTTTGTATGTGAACAGTGCCATATTACAATCTTTGTGAAACGTCCACAAGCGTCCTGCCGTAACGTTTGAATGGCGGCGGGGTGATGATTTTTTGCCCACGTTTATGTGTTTCACCCCTCGCCCAGTCTAAGGTGTAAATATACCGAACACTCTGTATCGCGTTGCGTGCACCTGGAATTTGGAAGATGACAACCCTCCCCTCAAATGAAAAAGTGATATATTCTGACGTAGGGACGTAACCAGAGAGTGCCCATATGTGTTCGCCTTTACTTTTTCAACTGCACCCTGTGAACATTACCAAACTTTCAGTTGTGCGAAATTCAATTTGAACCCCAGCTCACCTTGAGATGGAAGTTTCCAGCTGGTAGCTCCAGATTTCCACCTGTTAGAAATGTCTATCGATCTGATGCCCCCAATGATGACCATTTAGAGCCAGTGTTAACCAAACGTCGCAAAATATGCCAATGATTCTGACTGATTGGTCCCAGAACACATTGTTCACTAACTACTTGATGTGCAACGAAAGAACGAGAACAATTTTGCATGGCATATGATGTAAAATCAGCCTATTGGGTATGAAATTGCCAACTATTGAACTAAAATGTTGACCAAAGTTGGGATGAGACAACCACCAAGCCACCAACATGTCACACCCCGCCTCTCGTCGTCGTGTCCTCATTCGGACGATATGGTATGATCGAGAGACGATGACACTTAATTATTAAACTATTAAGTATATGTTTCTATATTCGTAATTTAGTGTACACAGTAATAAGACTGAATTGTCGATGTACTATGAAACCACTGTGATACTTAACAAACATTTGTTCTTACAAATTAGTAAATACTAGCTGATGTGCCGACTTCGACTGGGCTATTTAGGGATTTCTGTGCGATCGCCTCCGTCTGGGCAGAATTTACAGTCATTTTTGCTTACTTTCATATATGGCGGGTTTATGAAAATAAAAAATTTCGAATAATATATCTGCTGGAATTTATAATTAAAATGCTGTTATCATAATGAGATATACCTATACACACAAATAAGGAACGGGCGCACAGGAAATTACAGATATCGTAACAAATAAATTAAAAGGGTGCCATTTAAGGCGATCGGCAGGTTCGCAATCGCCGTGTGTTATGGGTAACAATAATCGATGGTAATCGATGAATTGTTATAGCGCATTCCAAAGTATTTTGATGATTTCACCGTCATCATTCTTGTGTTCTACAGCATAGAGCTAATTTAATATTTTATTTAAACAACATTGTTCCATTTGATTATTATTGAATTTATCAGCATTCCATAATTTATTGTTTCAATGCGCTTCACATAATTTTTGCGAATCAGGATTAGCATACTGACAATATACATCAAATCCCGACCAGGTATTTGGATAACGGGCAAGTCCGAGTATGAGGTCGTTTGCCGAAGGTAACGAACTCAGCGTGTGACGTTGAGTGGCAGGGAGCGGGATTCCACCGCATGTATGGCGTTTCGACTCAAGCACGCTAACCACTGGGCCAGAGCAGACCAGTCAAAGTGTGGTATGCCTTGAAAACTTTAGAAGATAATTGGTTTCAACTTGTTTGTATCTGAAAAATTGTTGGTTTCAACATACTTCAAGTTCGAAATCGGATGCGTTCTCTTATAAATTAGGGTGAAATAATGCGACCCACCAGCTTAAAATTGGTATTCTAGTTTAGTGGTAGGTTAAGTATTGCGCCTCTTTGGTATGGTAACCATAAATATTCACAGGCACGTAACCTATCACAATGTTTCCTATAAACCAGCCTATTATCTGATTTCATTCAACCGATCCACGAGAAGATTCTGTAGCGGAAGTCTCAACATCCCGAGTCAATGCTCATAAAGCTGGTCTCTATAATACCAGTAATTGATTTGACAAATACTGCAATATAGGGGTCCCAATACATTATCAATTTTCAATTGTAGTTCCTAGTGCTTTTGTATTCTTGTTATGGTTACATTACTTGCAAGTTCTGTTTTACTTATTGTTAGTTGTTTCACTATGTTAATGCAATTGCCATTTATTGTCCAATTTGTAAGATATCGCATGAAGATTGTAAAGTTGTCGACTTATACATACAACTACGTCAACACAGCAATCCAAAGTAATTAAGGCCCATTAATATGATAACGCATTCGCATTTATGAGTCTCCAGTACACGCAGTTGAATTTGAACAACACTTTCTTATGCAGAATGTATATTAAGCAACCACATCCTGATAATGTTTAGGGGAAGTTATGATTGTGTTCTGTATATGCCTTGGGCAGAGTGAATAGGAAGATAATATAGTAGTCGCAATATTTGCACATTACTATCAAATTGTATATCCATATATAGTGTTACACATACATTGAAGTCTAAGGATCAGCCAAACGTGAAACAGATTGAAAACAAGCTATGTCGGCGGTCGAAATATGCACATAAGACGACGGGGAACACTTTTCAGTTGGAAGTTTGGTTGTCAAAATTATTATGTATTTCCCTTTGTAGTACAGAAGACCAGGCATTCACGGCAAACACTTTCAAAAAAGTTAAGAATGTTGCGAATGTTGTACACATAGTCAACTGACCGCAACACTTACGACCCTGACGAAGCGAAATTAAACGGCCATATGTATCAAGAATAATATAACAGTTTCCATATTTTAAAAGATTTGCCCATCAGTTGAAAATATGAAAAAGTTAACTTAAGAGTGTTGCGAATGTTGTACACATAGTCAACTGACCGCAACATTTACGACCCTGACCAACCGAAACTAAAGAGCCATATTTAAAATATGTAAAATATGTAAACTGTTATCTTAACTTACTCAACAAAACGTTAGGGATTAACTTTTCAAAACTACAGCATTATCAACTCGATGACCACCAGGAATAACCGAACAAATATACTTAGCATCGTGTCTTCAACTTGGACGTTTAGTATGTTGTAATGAATGTTTTTCGAATGAAAAAATTATAAATTATTTTTTAATTGTTTCTAGGTTATATGATATGTTGGGTGTATTGACTGGACTCCGAGCCACCGGAGTTCATGGAACATCCACATGATTATCTCTTGTTGAACGGATGCATCATTTGATTATTTAGAAATAATTCGCCGAAAAGCAGAGGGGAAACAGCCCGGACGAAGTCGGGTCCACCTGCTAGTATATATATATATATATATATATATACCTATATATATATATATATATATATATATATATATATCCCGCATGGTTGTTATTAATAACAAGACATGTTTGCCTTAATGACTACCCTTTATCAATCACAAAAGCAACAGGTAGTCGGAAACGTGTTTATGGACCTCCAGCTTTCTTGTTTAAATAGAACGGATTTTTGTATTTAGAAATGTGTAAATCGTTAAATAATTTGGTTTCAACTAAACGTCAATTCCTTTCGCAGATCACAATTACGGCTGAGCGTGGTGGTGACTTTACAAGCGATATTGCTGTAGACGACATATCTATGCATACAGGGGCCTGCCAATGACGTAAGTTAATCATAACTGAATTAAGACGCGTGCCGACTGGGGTTGTGTGTTGTGTCTCACAGACTCACACCCAACCCCAACTTTGATAAACATTCTCAACAGTTGGAAATCTCATGACTGACCCAACATCAGTTCGAAATACTATTCACAAATATGGTGAAATTATTCTCACAGTTTGATTTTTCAAGCATTCTTTACTGGGAAATATGTTGTTTTTGAACCAACCGTGATATATTACTTATTTTGTCAAAATTTGGGAGCGAATTGCCATCAGTTGGAAATATTAAAACATTAAAGTGTCAGGTTGGAAATTAAAGGTTGTGCAAATTAAATTTCGCGAACTTGGAATACAAGTATGATGGGTTGACACCACCCCGCAGAATTTTCTGATATATACATATACACATCAATGGTATTTACTGATATATAGATATACACATCAATGGTATTTACTGATATATAGATATACACATCAATGGTATTTTATAATTTACTGATATATAGATATACACATCAATGGTATTTTATAATTTACTGATATATATATATACACATCAATGGTATTTACTGATATACATATATACACATCAATGGTATTTACTGATATACATATATACACATCAATAGTATTTACTGATATATATATATATGCACATCAATGGCATTTTATAATTGAGCGCATGTTTTTACTGATATATAGCTATACACATCAATGGCATTTTATAATTGAGCGCATATTTTATTTAATTATATATGGATATACACATCAATGGCATTTTATAGTTGAGCGCATGTTTCTGATATATAGATACTGATATACACATCAATGGCATTTTATAATTGAGCGCATATTTTATTTAATTATATATGGATATACTCATCAATGGCATTTTATAATTGAGCGCATATTTTATTTAATTATATATGGATATACACATCAATGGCATTTTATAATTGATCGCATATTTTATTTAATTATATATGGATATACACATCAATGGCATTTTATAGTTGAGCGCATGTTTCTGATATATAGATACTGATATACACATCAATGGCATTTTGTAATTGAGCGCATATTTTATTTAATTATATATGGATATACACATCAATGGCATTTTATAATTGAGCGCATATTTTATTTAATTATATGTGGATATACACATCGATGGCATTTTATAGTTGAGCGCATATTTTATTTAATTATATATAGATATACACATCAATGGCATTTTATAATTGAGCGCATGTTTTATTTACTGATATATAGATATACACATCAATGGCATTTTATAGTTGAGCGCATGTTTTTACTGATATATAGATATACACATCAATGGCATTTTATAATTGAGCGCATGTTTTATTTACTGATATATAGATATACACATCAATGGCATTTTATAGTTCAGCGCATGTTTTATTTACTGATATATAGATATACACATCAATGGCATTTTATAATTGAGCGCATGTTGTTTCTGATATATAGATATACACATCAATGGCATTTTATAGTTCAGCGCATGTTTTATTTACTGATATATAGATATACACATCAATGGCATTTTATAGTTCAGCGCATGTTTTTGATTACAGTATCGAAACTGAAAATTTCACGAACACGGGTGAATCCCGACTTCCATAATTTGGCAATTACCAAGTTTTACCGCACAGAAATATCAGTTGCTCACAGCCGGAGTCTACTGATCTGTATATATAGTAAACTGGACATTGTTTTCTAACTGTAAGTACTTTTGAATTTCAATGGCATATACACTGATTGGTTTATTAGTTCAAACCAGTCGATTAACTTTTTTGGAGAAAGTGAATTTTCTTTGACAACTAGAAAGTTCATTTTGAAAGAAGTGTCTCAAAGTTTCCTAATAATTATACAGTATCATTTCCGCAACATTAAACCAGTACCACTAAACACGTTTCTAGGTTTCCGAGGATGTACAGTTTGAGGATGTAAATACGTTTCTAGTTTTCCGAGGATGTACAGTTTGAGGATGTAAACACGTTTCTAGGTTTCCGAGGATGTACAGTTTGAGGATGTAAACACGTTTCTAGGTTTCCGAGGATGTACAGTTTGAGGATGTAAATGTGTGAACAGTTAGCACAGTGTGTAAGCCTGAACTCGAGGATTTAACTTTCTTCAGAGAAATGCTACTACGTTCTTCGGAGTTACAACACGCTTGACCAAACATACTGATCACATGTGTACAAAATATGTTAATACAGGGGTTACATGTCGACAAATAAATAAGTCAACTTAACCACGCGACTAACCAATTATCTAACTTTGTTATTCGGACCAAAACAACTATTTCAAATGCATATGTATACAAATGAACGCAATATTTCTCAGATTTTGTGTTCATTTTTCGCCCGTTTAGGCGATATACTCATACTCAAAGTACCTTAACTATATATATCCAGTAGCAAATGACTTCTCATCAGAACACTATATATCCCCTCTATTGTATTTAAAGTTTGGTTGGGGTTGACGCCAGGAACTTAGTAAAATCGCAAACGAACTGGTCTACTAGTAGCTATCCTGTCTGTACTAATTTAGTCGCTGAGTGCACTTCTATTTGGAGACAAGCCAAATGACACTGTACTACTTTAGTCACTTTGATATTTTCAAACTGGGTTATGCGAAAGGCACAGCAGTCTACATTCCTAAGTTTTGTACACATATACAGTATATACTTATGAATTTAACACATCGAATTTAACCAGTCTTTTTAGATGACTTTTCTGGTATTGTGATCTCACTTTAATAACCGGGGAAGCGTACAGCTATAAATTGTGATCTCACTTTAATAACCGGGGAAGCGTACATGTATAAACTGCGATATCGTGTGGCGTGTTGACCTGACACCGAGTGCGCCTGTGTGTCACATGAACTTCCGATTAAATGTCGACTCATTATTATACATATTGTATTTGTACAACACGCTATACATATTTTATTGTTCTGGACATCGCTGACTGACAGTTTGGGGATATAAATAGCCGAATTCCAATTATGTCTAAATCAATGTCGTCGCACAGTTTTGAAATCTTAAAAGCTATATATGCTACACCTTGTATGTATAGTTTATTCTTACACCAGTTGATAATGGTGCGGAGAAAGAATGAATCGCATGGTAACAAATCACATAGAGATACACAACACACAACAATATACACAACATAAATATCACCCAGATCGTTTAAGGGTACGTTCATACGCTGGCAAGTTTGCGTAGTATGGTTTGCAGGCATTTTGTCGTAGAAAACGATATGGTGCCATAATATGAACGGATACAAGCACATAAAGTGCATCAGTGCCACAGCTAACTACGTGCGAAGTAAAATCTATGTAGTTCCACTATTGTTCCACTAGTAACGATACTACCGGAATTTGCCTATAAATATCATGCAATTATCTCGCAAGAATAAATCATATTATTTGAAGGCAAATCCCAATAGCACTGTTACAAGTGGAATTAGATAAATGTTACTTCTCATGTCTTTCGCTTTGGTAAAGATGAATGTTGTGTGCACGGTTCCGTTCATATTCTGGTACTATGTGGTGTTCTATGACGAAATGCCCAGTGCGGGTCGTCCGGATGGGAATAGGCATTAGTCAATGTGCTAGTACGGGTCGTCCCGATGAGAATAGGCATTCACCAATGTGCTAGTGCGGGTCGTCCGGATGGGAATAGGCATTAGTCAATGTGCTAGTGCGGGTCGTCCGGATGAGAATAGGCATTCGCCAATGTGCTAGTACGGGTCGTCCGGATGGGAATTGGCATTAGTCAATGTGCTAGTACGGGTCGTCCCGATGAGAATAGGCATTCGCCAATGTGCTAGTGCGGGTCGTTCGGATGGGAATAGGCATTAGTCAATGTGCTAGTACGGGTCGTCCGGATGAGAATAGGCATTAGTCAATGTGCTAGTGCGGGTCGTCCGGATGAGAATTGGCATTAGTCAATGTGCTAGTGCGGGTCGTCCGGATGAGAATAGGCATTCGCCAATGTGCTAGTGCGGGTTGTCTGGATGAGAATAGGCATTAGTCAATGTGCTAGTACGGGTCGTCCCGATGAGAATAGGCATTCGTCAATGTGCTAATGCGGGTCGTCCGGATGAGAATAGGCATTAGTCAATGTGCTAGTACGGGTCGTCCGGATGAGAATAGGCATTAGTCAATGTGCTAGTGCGGGTCGTCCCGATGACAATAGGCAATAGTCAATGTGCTAGTAAAGGTCGTCCGGATAAGAATAGGCAATAGTCAATGGGCGAATTACATTTAATCTTCCTATATTCAGATATTATATTAACCCTGACATACTGAATTCACAATGAACCATTTAGTATGGTGAATATGTGACAGGCGCATGCACTTATCTACCTTTATCGATAAAATGAACCTTCGAGCTTATGGATAGGTAATGGTAAATTCACATCCGATGTTTCAAACTTAAAGCATTGATATGCTGTCACTTAATTGAGAGATTTTAATAATTACCATCATAGACGACTATAGGCCGTTATGATTGCGTACCCCGTATATGGCAACAGTAGGCGTACATGTGTTGCGGAGAAACCCGCTTCGTTTATAAAACAGTTATTTACCCGAACAATTGACACCATATGCTCCTATTATCTGTACAACTTCGGGCATATGCATACTCAATTTAAATCAAATGTTGGTACCGGCAAACAACTCGTGAAATACGTGAAGGCAGCAATGTTTTGATTCAATGCGTATTCTTGCACAAACGGATATTTATTGAGACACTGAATCATGTATGACGTAGTTCGCTGATTTGAAGCGTATCAACTTCAACTGTACATGTGTGGTGTGACATGTTATACGCGAAAAACTATTAAAATATTCTGCCGAATGATAACACGATCATCGGATATCTACATCATTCACGTTCCCGGTATTCAAGTCTCACTACCTTCTCCGAACCGCAGTCGACTAGGGCTTCACGGTATCCACCTTCACAATACCGACTATGATATTTGATGAAATACCGCGGTATGACTATAAACCGTCAATAATAATTTCCAAACATTCTGCTAGTCAAGATCCTTTGGAATATGCAGTACGAAATTTAATATTTGAGTGTGAATGTAGTGTCACGCCGACTCAAGCAAACAGGACAACGCAATGCATGTCACTTGTGATCATAACTACTTTGAGCTGCATATATGAGACGACTGTAAACACACACCCATCATAACACAACGCGTTGACAGCACTTTCTTCAGTTTTGCTCTGGGCGTCTTGTTGGGCTGGTTATATATTCTCGTATCGCTGGTTCTCGTTTCGTATCGCTGGTTCTCTTTCATTACTTACAAGCACGCGTTATTGCCTCGGAATATATTAAATTTGTTGACATTTGCTGTCGTAAAACCGACTAAAGGAAGAAAATATAGCGTGCCGCGATATACCGACTATTCAAGTAATCCAATACCGACTACACGGTATTAAAAATAAAACAGCGGTATGACGAAATACCGAAAAACCGTGAAGCCCTACAATCGACGCGTTCCGTGTCTCGTCGAATACGGATATCGGAAAAGCTCATGGTGGTGATAACCTGTATAGATCACTTCATAAATCTCATGGTGGTGATAACCTATGTATATGATTTCATAAACCTCATGATGATGATAACCTATATAGACCACTCCATAAACCTCACGGTGGTGATAACCTATATATATCACTTCATAAACCCCATGGTGGTGATAGCCTATATATATCACTACTTGAACCTAGTGGTGGTGATAGCCTATATATATCACTTCATATATGTTTTTTAAATGCAGATGGGATCGACAGTGATAGTTGGACAGGAAACACAATGGACATGTAACACAATGGACAGGAAACACAATGGACAGGAAACACAATGGACAGGAAACATATGGACAAATTGCAGCATAACCGATCACGACAAATTGCAGCATAGCACATCACGACAAGGTGGAATCAGGCGGAACCACACAGGTGCGGAATGTTGCCGTATGTGCCAGAAATCGCACTCTCAATCGGTAGCCCACCACACCACCACCTTATTCAAGTTTCCGACATTTAGCCACAGCACATCAGAATTCCCAACAACAGTGCAGCGTTACGAACCATCCACTGGGCGCAAATAGTCCGCCACCGCCATACTCTATTTATCACAACATCGCATAGATATACATACACTGGGCGCAAATAGTCCGCCACGCCATACTCTATTTATCACAACATCGCACTTGTATACCTCTTCATAGATATACATGCACTTGTACACCTCTTCATAGATATACATGCACTTCTACACCTCTTCAAAGATATACATGCACTTCTACACCTCTTCATGGATATACATGCACTTCTACACCTCTTCATAGATATACATGCACTTCTACACCTCTTCGTAGATATACATGCACTTCTACACCTCTTCATAGATATACATGCACTTCTACACCTCTTCGTAGATATACATCCACTTCTACACCTCTTCATAGATATACATCCACTTCTACACCTCTTCATAGATATACATCCACTTCTACACCTCTTCATAGATATACATCCACTTCTACACCTCTTCATAGATATAAATGCACTTCTACACCTCTTCTACACCACTTCTACACCTCTTCTACACCTCTTCTACACCTCTTCGTATATGTCGTCACGAATCGAATGCTCTAATTACCACGCCTTGTATATGAATCGAATGCTCTAATTACCACGCCTTGTATATGAATCGAATGCTCTAATTACCACGCCTTGTATATGAATCGAATGCTCTAATTACCACGCCTTGTATATGAATCGAATGCTCTAATTACCACGCCTTGTATATGAATCGAATGCTCTAATTACCACGCCTTGTATATGAATCGAATGCTCTAATTACCACGCCTTGTATATGAATCGAATGCTCTAATTACCACGCCTTGTATATGAATCGAATGCTCTAATTACCACGCCTTGTATATGAATCGAATGCTCTAATTACCACGCCTTGTATATGAATCGAATGATCTAATTACCACGCCTTGTATATGTCGTCAAATATCGGTATAACTTTCAAGCATATTAGTTTAAATGGCAAAACTTCCTTGTCGTATTTAACTCGAGAGAGAGAGAGCTGCAAAGGGTTGTCTCGTCTATATGTATTCATTTATTATTATTTATTTACTATGCGATGATCATCGATGCCGAGAATAGCCAAACTTAATTGTACATATTTGAAATATTGTTGGATAAGATTTTGACGAGCTGATCATATTAGGATCATGCGTTCTACTGAGAAACGTGTCTTCATAAGTCGAGTGACCTCAATGCGAGGTGTGGTAATCCCTGTATTAATAAGTCACACGACCTCAATACGAGGTGTGGTAATCCATGTATTCATAAGTCACGTGATCTCAATACGAGGTGTGGTAATCCATGGAATCATAAGTCACGTGACCTCAATACGAGGTGTGGTAATCCCTGTATTCTAAAACTGCTTATCGTCATCTACGGCGTCATCGGAAACAAGTATGCATGATCTTTCTTTCAATGCTGTTCGTGGTTGGGTGTGCTGTCTTTTTTCGATAGCCAATTTATTATGCAAAGTGATAATATTATGTGTTAGGGTTAGGGTTATGGTCAGGGTTATGATTAGGGTTAGGGCTAGGGTTATGGTTAGGGTTAGGGTTAGGACTAGGGCTAGGGTTAGGGTCAGGGCTAGTATTAGGGTTAGGGCTATGGTTAGTGTTAGTGTTAGGTTTAGAGTTGGGGTTAGGTTATGGCTAGGGTTAGGGTTAGGATCAGGGCTAGGGTTAGGGCTACGGTTAGGGTTAGGGTTAGGGATACGGTTAGGGCTAGGTTAGGTTTAGAGTTAGGTTTAGGGTTAGAGCTATGATTAGGGCTCGGGTTAGGTTTAGAGTTAGGGTTAGTGTATTCTTACACGAAGGACATACCTCTCGGGCTGTATTCACCAACTAGGTTTATATATAGTCCAGGTAGTTTATACGAGGCTCGTATTCACCAGCTAGGTTTAGATATATAGTCCAGGTAGTTTATACGAGGCGACGCTCTGTGCAAAGCTCTCGGTAGATGTCGATGAAAAGACTTCGCCGCGCAGTATAGTATTATCAAATCAAGGTGATTGGCGGCAAATCGGCAATTATAGATATGCCACCGGTTACACTAACACGCTGTACATGTCAGTGAACGTTTGGCTCATCTCAATCATGATTAATCGATGGAAAGGAATGATGCAACACTTTTTGAACATATAGTGCATTCAAACATCAAAATCCTTGAAAATAAAGAGACCGAACTATCCACCAGTACGGGAAATGGTAGGGAAATTTGCAAATAGATCATATCTGGTATTTGGACTGTTATTAAAATCTATAGCTTACAGGACGTGGTGACATGATTTTTTTAAATGGGGGGGGGGAGGGTCACACAAAGCCCCTCCAACTGCTGTCAAAGCTTCAACAGTTGGAAATTTCATAACCTGAAACAACATTAGTTGCAAATGTCACATCAACAATATTTTCATCAGTTGGAAATTCTTCCGACCTTATGTTGGGTATCAGGTTGGAAATTTCAAAAACTTGGAACGCATGTTGTCCTGCTCTTCCTACCCGTGGCAGTCAAAAAACTGTCAATTATTCTATATTTTTCAGCCGTACTAGGTTTGTCAGGTTATATATTGGAAATTAAGCTCGAGGCTGGGATTTTTGCAATTTTCATGTTCCGATTTCAAAATGTTCTCAGACCGAGTAGTCCGTCCAGTTTATATTGATCGTCCCTCCCCGTCGCCGCGTGAATTTATGTGGAGCTGGATAACTATATGTTAGGATTTATTGCAATGTTTACGTCAGATCTAAACAAATTCTCCAATTGGACAGCGCCATGGTTGGCCCAGTAGATTATGTTGATCCCTCCGCTAGTGACCACATGGTGCAAATGGAATTACGCAAACATATGCTTGGCTGGATGAAAGGGTGGTGCATTTGCAATTATCAAGTTGGGCCCCCCCCCCCATAAAAGACGTATTATATTGGGTTGGACCTATATATCCCTTATAATTTACTGAGATTTGTCTTGGTTCTTCCTCTTCTTCATATACGTTATGCCATTTCGAAAATCTCATTATGCAGAAATATACAGACCAGTCTGAGTCTTTATAAAATTATACGCATAATGTATACCGCTATTCAATAATACGTTGACAAACTAATGACTAATGATAAACGCACTTGGCGAATACGGCACGGTATGTAAGCACGCAAAGTAAGCGCATATTGATCACTATACGATATGAGATATATAGAGGATATGAATGAGTGTTTCTCTCATATGATATTTATGAAACGTGTCTAAGAATTTTCAGTTTTCAGAAAACTAAAAATTCGTGACGAGTTTCATATATATCATATGAAAGAAACACGAATTACATATTCTATTTATCGGTGCAATGAAGTGACGTCACATTAACCGTTTGTTGCCGATGTCATAGCTATTTAGTGATTTGTGTGCGTTTTGGACGTCATAATCAATTTATAGGTGTCATATGATAAAAGGATATATGTTATGACCTATTCATCACTATACGATATGAGATATATGTTATGACCTATTCATCACTATACGATATGAGATATATGTTATGACCTATTCATCACTATACGATATGAGATATATGTTATGACCTATTCATCACTATACGATATGAGATATATGGAAATATGTATTAATACGATATAAGTTATGATATATATGGAAATATGTAATGGCTTTGATATAATAGGGGTTTCTCACGATATATACATATATAGAGGATCTCACATGAGTTTCCATTTTATACGGAATTTATCAACCGAGTTCACTAAATTCGATTTGAGCCGAGGTTTACCGAGGCTCAAATAGAATTTAGAGGACGAGGTTGATAAATTACGTATAAAATAGGACGAGTGTGAGATACCTTTTATCACATGATCAAATAAACCCGAAGCAACGCGAAATATTCATCGAAAACAACAATCACAAACTACAGCGATCGCAAGTTATTTGAAGAACGCCGTGACTTCATCGCACCCGCTGATATTAAACGTGACTATTACCGATAATTATGAAACTGCTTTTATGGACAAATTATGTGATAAATACATATCTACATGTTCTGGGTTGTACTTGTATTGAATAGTATGAGGGCCCAGACGAGAGTGTTACTCTCGCATACCAAATACCAAAATCAAATTATATAAACTTTGAAAATTTAAATTATGAATTCCTTTACCAATTCTCGAGCCCCATCATGACATTGTCCATGACGGCGATTAGCTTATCCCACGCTTCAGTCTCAGAGTGAATAGCTTTGCCAGTCGCTTAGATTGAGTCGCCTCAGTAACAGTCGCTTAGATTGAGTATGCCTCAGTAACAGTCACCCGTCTGCTAAATTTTCTTCAAAAGCTTTCACGGTGTGGGCCGAACACACGAACGTGAACTTGAGTGTGAATCATTCGTGGATTAAAACTCCGTGTTCGAAAGGGGACTTAATTTGGACTTTTCTTGATAATTAATGTTTGACTTATTGTAACAATTGATTATGTGTATACTTGATGATTTTTTCGGCAGACTTTTTTAATTTTCTTTGTTAGCGTTTGCTAAATGGGTATTAAAATATATTTTAAATTGATATTGCTGTGTTGTTGTTTTTTATGTGTGACCCCCTCCACGCCCACTTATTAATCGCAGCGACTTGTAACGAACCAAGTGTCCGGCTTAGAGACTCAACAATTGCATATTTATTATATCCAACGGCTGGATGTCCGTGATATCCAATTGTCGCACCCTAATTTCCAACGCGTGGGTCAACGGTCCATTTTATCTACAGACACCTGCTGCAGACAATGGGTGACGTCAAGGGAATGTTCTAATTGTCGATAAAAACACATCTTGTGCAAAATTTCTTCACGTATCGACATATCAAATGTTGATCTGCCTAAATCAATCGAAATATTGGATCCAATTATCCACTCTTTTCTTTTATTCAAAGATAATTGAGAACCGATTTAGTAGTAGATAAAATACACACGATTTCGATTGAACAAATAAATGATCAGAATACTTGCAAAAGTAATTGCAATTTGTGATTAACTATTGGAAATGAGGGGACTTGGATTCATACATGCGATTAATATGGTCAGAATGATATTATTTCTGCCGATATATGCAGGGGGGGGGGGGGGGGGTAATACAAAATTTGCAGGAATGTATGCCGGGGTGGGTGACCAGAGGGGCAAAAACACGTTTTCTACAACCTCGTGCAATTGTTTTGCTAAAAACCTTGTGTGCCATTATTTGACATTCGTAACAGATTAAACCATATTATTAGATTAGAATTTATAACAGCAAAACACCGTATTTATGTTACTGGGAACTCATATGGGCATTAAGCTATGGCATGTTCCATATGGGACGGTGGACTGAAACAATTCATCCCCGACACCCTTCGGCAAGAAGCTTTAACAAATGTAAAACTGAAATAAATAAGCTTGTCTTGTTTTAAATACAGCCTAGACTATTGTGTGCATGAAAAAGAGCGAGCAACTGTCGCAATCAATAATGTGACTATCAGTGGCTAAAATATAACTGTCATCACACTGTTCATCAGTGCATCAAGCCAATCAGTGAATTATTGGCATGTCTACTAACTCATATGAACTGTTACTCTCCCAACACCTAAAATATCCAAGTCTGGCATAGTGACTGTTTGTGATTTATTATAACATACATTGCTCCAGTAGATTACCATACAGCCTGCGGGGAGCCCCACATAGCCTAGAGCAGACGACACTCCACCGTGCATGCTTCCATCTGTGTGAGGCTCCATGTGGGTTAATTTTTATTTTTTATGAAAGTTGGAAGAATAGTAATACCCTGTGCCAATGCATTCTCTTATATATGCGAGTCGTCCATAGGTCGCCTCGCATACATAAGATAATGCATTGGCCTAACAAAATACATATTATTATACTTCCATATTTTAATATGGGAGTATATTGTATTTCTGTTGAGGTCGTTGTCCGTTTAACTGGACATACTGAGAAAAATAATGGCACTAGGAACGCAAAATGTCTATGGAATGTAGACATCTAAGAGCTACTGAAAACATAGCCGTCAGAATTTCGGAAAATCGTTTATTTGCAGAGTTATCGCCATTTAACTTTTCTCCATTTTTCTCTATTATTCTTATTATATTTCTGACTATTTTTGTACCCTTATATCTTAGGAGCCGCTAAATGTAAAATGCTGAAATTCTGTGTGTGTACAACTCCTACGGGAATCGGCCGTTAAGGCATTGAGAAAGTTTTCAAATTATTGACCGCGGAGTGGGGAAGGGGTGTTCAATGTCGTAAAAACTAAATTCTCTCCGATTGCGACCAAACTTACATATCATGGTCTACATTTCACCATGAGAATTGACCGAGTTACCCGCCCCTGAAGGTTCAAAAATAATAAATTTATCTCGTTAATGGAGGAAACTTGCTAGTTCAGGAGTTGGAGTGCGGAAGATGGTGAGACCGGGGAAGCGCTGGGATCAGGCCGGGGTGGTGAGACCAGACCGGGTGGTGAGACCAGGCAGACCGGTGGCGATGTAAACGTCTGTGAAGAGTGATGCAGACCCGAATATACCACTTGTTAGTTTGTTTGGCCCGACCGTTACCGACCTACTGCCGGGAAAAAAAATGACCTATTTATAGTGCCAAATCCAAACGGATTAATTAATGAGCAAGATTAATGCAGTATCAGATCCGCCGGTATCATGTACGATCCCAAAGTTTGACCACTCTACTATAAAAGAAACCTGTCCAAAAGCGCAGTCGCTTCAGGTGGGTTCAAACTTCTGGCAAATTCCAACGAAAATCAAAGGGGGGAAATTTGTCAAAAAATCAGACATCAAGATAAAGTTATTTTGATAAGTGTATGTGATAGCTAGTTTCCAGGCGCAACTTTTTCGTGTCACTTCATATCGCACTAAAGCCGAAGGTTTACTCGTGGCGAGGCTTTATAAGGTAAATGAGAATAGTTAAGTGTTTTATCACCAACCTATTTTCCCCGCCAAATCCAAACGGGTTCAAATTAGTAAATTACACGGAAAACCAAAGGTGGAAACATTATCCTAAAATCAAACATGGGGATATCACTTTTTTGCTGAATAGATGTTATTATGAGTATCAACGCGATTTCCTTGAGTTTTGGAGCGAACGGTTTACTCGTGGCGACGCTATATATTGTAAAACGTACATACCTCTAACTTAATTATATCTTTTATGTGAGCATGGAACAGTATTTACCGTACCGTTTATATCAAGAAAAGGCTATTTGTGCACTCAATTGTTTTGTCTGCATTGTGATACAAATTACAATGTCTGTAATTTGGCAGGGGTGTCCATCTTTTTGGTGCGTGTACAAAAATACGTATTGGTATTGAATCATTGAACCAGTCTTATAACATAGTTCAGAAGTGTATGGGCAACTCACATGCTACTATTTAGTGAAGTAAATTGAATTTTGCCAGATAGAACGTGACGTCAAACATCCACTGCATGGGAAAAGTACTTGTGCACAGAGTATCAGAGAAACACACTAGATAGGACGGGAGAGGGTCTCTGTGATCGCTCCAGAGCGCCATAGCGCCGCGCTTGTTTTGTGCATGCACAAAACAAGCGCAGAGGTTCGGCGTTCTGACCAGGCGTATTACCGTCGCCATGACAGCGCAAGGCGTACTAACAACGCAATGACAACGACTTGAACGCATTAAGAGCATTTACGGTGTGGAGGAAACGTAGTGAGAGCGTGTGAGAGCGTGAGACCTGACAAAGCAGGAACGAAATGGGTCGTACACACAGGGACGTGGCTAGAGGGTTTCCGTTGGGGGTGTCAACCTTGGGAAATTCCAACTGCACCCCCTTGAGTTAGAATCAGACCGAACACTAGTTTTGCATAATTCCATTTGCACCCCCCCCCCCCTTTGCACCTTAATGTTTAGGCCTAATATCCTATATCTTCATAAACCATGGTTCTATATTCCCGGTATGAGAACATTCAGATATTTTAACCTGAAACATTGCATAAATCCTAATATCTAGTGGTCTAACTCCATACAATTGCACACGGCTACGGGCAAGAGACCACGACATCACTGAGCTGACCATCGTTGTTCGGCCGGTGTGAGAAAATTTTGAAATTCGAACAAGAAAATCGCAAATCCTTGCATCCAGACTGGCATCAACTAAAGCTTTTCTATATAGTGTTGGACATTTCAAAACTCATACCCCCCTCAGGTTGTAAAATTCTCCAACCGATGACCACAAGTTTGACCAAATGTAGTAAAATATTGTTAAACTTATTAGGATTTTTGTATTGGCCACAGGGGAGAGACAATGACACACCAGGCCGATCATGGTTCGGCCCGGTGTGCGAAAATTTTGTAATCTGAACAAGAAAATCGCAAAATCCTAGCATCTAGACTAGCGTCAAGCATTCTTAGAGTTGGAAATTTCAAACCTGATACCCCACTTCGGTTGGAAAATTTACAACTGATGACAATTCCAATGACAATGTTGACCAAATGTATGAGAATATTGTTTTCTTAAATTAACTAGCAGTTTTTGACTGGCCACGGGGGAGGAAATTTCCAACCTGTCACCTCCCTGAGGTTGGAAAATTTCCAACTGATGACCATTTCAGTCCAAAATTTTGACAAAAATAGGAAAATATGCAAATATTGGTCCAAAAACAATTAATTCCCCCCAATAAATTGTTTGAAAATCAAACTACAAGAACATTTCAACCTATTGTTGCTGTGAAATTTCCAACTAATGTTTTTGCAGGTATGAAATTTCCAACTGTTGAACATTTTGACCAAAGTTGGGGGGGGGGGGTGATACACCCCCCCCCCCATGTCGCCACGTCTCTGCGTACACAGAGCGCGATGAAAACGTGATAAGCGGGATAGGAGCATAGCTTGTCACGCGCGCGGCATGTATAACTGGTGGGGAGTTTCTCTTTCGCGTGCGGGCTGACATTATAAATGGGTGTTTTATTAGTTTTATTTATAGAATGGGAATGTTTGGGATGATTAAAAGTCAAACTGCGAGCTGGAGGCCGAGTCCCGTAAAAGGTGCATGTAGTTGGGGAAATTCAATTTCGTTTATTGTGTTAATCAACGTTGAGTAATGTATATTTTTGGTTTGTGATAAACTATATGTCAATTACAAATGAAAGAAATTTCTGCAGCCCACTGGGGTTGTGGGCGGAGACGGTCGAGTCGGCCACCGGTTCGTTAATTAGGTGATGGTTGTTATTGTTATTTAACGGAATTCTGGTTCGCAAAACCAATATATTTTATATTGTACAATTACATTCTTGGGTTTATAATATATGATCTTGAGCGCGTTACCATTTTGGTTCTCTTGTTTTAACAGATTGAAAATTTCTGACAATTTTCAGCGCTTCCACTGTGCGTTACTCGTATTTTGATACTTTTTCAACTCAAAGCAAAAGCCAGCCTGATCGCAGCGGAGTGTGACAGTGGTATGAGCAGACCGCATTTCAAAGTGGGATTGTACTGTAAACCTGATGTAAACGCCGGAAGAACGCCATGTATAACGCTTGGGCGTAAAGCGAGCGCCAGAGTCGCAGTGGCAGCACAATGTGGACGTTCTATGAGCGGGAACCAGTCCATAACACCCCATGACAGCGCAATAAGTTTTGGACAGAGCCTCATTGAGCGTATTAAAGACGGGAAAGGCACGTAGTGAGAATTTGATTAGGCTTAAGTTACTGTAGTCACAAAAGACAAGATTAATTTCTTGCTGAAATCATGAGAAGCTAATATGCGCTCTTGCTACGTCCACATAACGCTCACGTCGCTCGCTTGGCGCTTTGCTTTGCGCTGTCACGGCGACAGTACTACGTCCTGGCCAGAACGCCGAGCCTCTGCGCTTGTTTTGTGCATGCATAAAACAAGCGCGGCGCTCTGGCACCTATGGGCGACCATGGAGATCCTCGCCCGGTGTAGCCAATGTCCACTGCGTCACCAATCGGTTCTTGGATACCTTAGTGCGTTTAGGTGGCCGCTTTGGTACTTTTGCAGCGCAATGCGAGCGCTGGTCTGAGTGTGACAGGGGCTTAACTGTCGTTGGCTAGTGACATCGTTGTGAACTACATAGCAGCCATTGCCCTTCAGATCAGGGACGTTATTATAATAAACTGTAGCATTATAACTCAAGCTTTCGACCAGAGCTGGACCTTCATCAGGACAGTCGATCATTTTCTCCAGCGCTGGACGTCAACGAAAATGTCAGGAACTCACCGTTCCTAAATAATCCACTTACAATATCACATTGTAGTGTAGTGAGTAACCAGATTCGTGTATATAGTATTGTATTGTGATTAAAGTTTATGAGTCAGGACAGTCGAAATATTAGAACTACATCTTCACAGTACAGCAGTCAATTACAGAATCCTGTTTATATTAGAAATCCTGTAATTGATTGCTGTACTGTGAAGAAGTAGTTCTAATATTTCGACTGTCCTGGTGAAGGTCCAGCTCGGGCCGAAAGCTTGACATTAAAGAGTTATAATGTTACAGTTTACACGTTTTTAGTTTCTGATAGCTGATAGCTTAAGTAATACGAAAATCGTCTATACAGGCGGAGATACAGATGTCTGATACTTAGAGAATCTTTAATGAGTCGCAATTATATACGAAACTTATTAACCGCGCGCACTTAATTCGCGTCGAGTCGAGCTTTAGATAATTTAGTGGACGGGGTAATACATTGCGTACATAACTGGGACGAATTTGATATCCATTTTATAAAATAATCACATAATAGCAAGGAAAAATATGGAGCCCAGGAGGTGACATGGTAAATATATTTTATAGTCCGTGCGCACGAATTAATAATCCGTGCGCACGAAATACTAATCCGTGCGCACGAATTACTAATCCGTGCGCACGAATTACTAATCCGTGCGCACGAATTAATAAACCCTGCGCACGAATTAATAAACCGTGCGCACGAATTAATAATCCGTGTGCACGGTTTAACATATATAAATACTGTCCTATCGGTAATTCAGTCAAAATGGCCTCACGCCTGCGGACTCCTTTACAACGCAGTTGCGACAACAAATTATACATGAATGTATACGTGGATGCTTCCCTGGGGGGTATGCGACCGTATGCCAGTAGGGCTTACTTAGTTACAACTTATATTAGGCTGTGGTGTCCACGTGGGCTCACGATTGGAGTATTTGCCCATGTGGACCGTGGTGACTAGTTAGTGTGCCCCCGCTCGTGTGTAAGCCAGTTCCGGACTGCACATTCATGTATACATATATAAACCGGGATGCTATGTGATGCTCACGAATAGTATGCCAGTATATTTCACTCTAAAGTATACATGCATATAATGGATCGTTGCGCAGTGACGACTGCACCATACCGATATATATGATATCAGGAATGGCCGAAATGGAGTGTAAAATGTAGGATACCCTCTTCAGCAAGACTAAATACTGAAGACATGCATCAGTATTTATTTTTGTGGAAGATGGAATGAGGGTCAATTAGGAAAGGGGGGGGGGTACAGTGCCTTTCATGGGCTGAATTGAATATAATAGACCCATGTGTAAGCCAGTTCCGGACTGAACAGTTTTTACATGTACGGGCATATAGATGTGACCCGCGGTGCCTTATGGTCACGGGGAGTATGAGTATCCCATTTTCCTCAACTCTATAATATAGATACTCATATGGATCGTTGTGCAATGATTTTTCCACCGTGCAACATGGCAGGTATGGCAATGAAACAATAGCTTTTGGTCCACCCCACCTGTTATCCACACCCATATATATACCACAAACATGCCATGTTATGAGCTCGCCAGGTAAAACTCATCATAGGGCGACGACGGGTTATTAGTCAACAATGGTATTATGTTCAGTTCAACATATAACGAAGACACTTTATCCCCATTGACTTTCCTTGGGAAATGCAAGGGGGATTGTTAATCCGTGCGCACGGATTACTAAATCGTGCGCACGGATTATTAATTCGTGCGCACGGATTATTAATTCGTGCGCACGGTTTATTAATTCGTGCGCACGAATTATTAATCCGTGCGCACGGATTATAAATATATTTACCATGTCACCTCCCGGGCTCCATAGAAAAACGATATCGAAACGGTTTAAGTTAAAACAAATTAGTATTGATTTCCTGATCACAACCAAAGAAGAAGTAAAAACGTCGACCAAGAATATAGTTCCATTTTGAATGTGTATGTTCATGTTGTTCAACCACCCTTATCACCATTATCACCCTTATCACCATGTTTATCAAACAGTCAAGTTAGTCAACGCACAATAACCAAACACACATTAAATATCATAACTGTATACTAATTAACTCAATATTAAAGTTCCAGAATTGACATCGATAGCATTGCGCTAAGCTCTTACGCCGCTGCACGTGCCGATACTACACACGTGTCTTAATAACAAATATTAGGCCGGATTCAGGGGCTAAATGTTTAGGATTTGATTGATTTTCATGACGAAGAGCAGCGTATAATGCGACATAACTGTTGATACTCTCTGCAAACTACTGTGTAGGTAGAATGCCATTGGCACTGGACACATGGTGTGTACCTCCAATATCTATACAGTATTGTATACATGTGTATACACATGTTGTGTATGTTTTTCTATATTTACACATATATGTGTAAACACTTGAACATATATGTGTATCGAGTACCGGTATTGGCCAGGCATGCGCACTGATAAAACTCCATCTGCACGCGTTGTATCATGGTAGCCATATTGGTTTGTTGGTGTTGATCACAGTTTCGACTCCAATAAGGACCAAGACCACTGAATTTGAGCCGTTATACAAGAATATTTTTAGTAAAGGTGAGAATATTTATGCAAACATACGAAGAACGTAATTAGATACTTCGTACATAATGTTGATTGAAGGTAAATTCGACGAAACAGTAGGTTAATGCTAATTCGGGAATTTACACTCGACTCATCATCAATTGGTAATGTTATATTATACTAGTTGGAACTAATAACTATATATCCAAATTTCAAAAGTTATTTAGTCTAGTATGGAAGCCGGAATCCGGTAAATGTATCGAACAAATGTGTCCGGAAATTACCTTTCCCTGCGACCGGAAACCTTGACCTTTCTATTTCTGCCGTAAACAAATCGCATAAATTCGTGTTCGATAACACGTATACTGCACTTTCTGCAGTATTATTCCTTAAATTATACTCAGTTCTCAACAATGTGAAGTATGCTTACATATTAATTTTTCTAAATGAAAAAAACTCCAACAGGCTGTCACTCACTGAGTGTAAAGTGTGTTCACTGGGAACCTACACGCACAGCCACAGGCATTCTGAAACTTTCACTGAAAGTTCTGTCGAGTTCTGAACAGTGAGTGATAAATAGTTAAAATACATTTATATTATTTATTAATATCTGCCTATAAGTGAACATTCAGACGACCATGATACAATCGTATATGACAGCTGACTGACGTAAGTGGAGGAATCGTGGCCCGATGAGATCATGATTGCGATGTTGACATCATGTTGTCGTACATGATGATATCGAACTAGTACTCGAACCCGCTGGACTTTCAGACAAAACAATTGGCACCACGTTGTATTTGCCGTTCGGCCGCGGAGTCGAAGGGTTTGTAACTGTAGCAGTTGAGCACTGCAGCTGAGCGGCAAGTGAACCGTGGCCGAACGGCAAGTACACCACGGCCGAACGGCAAGTATATACACTGCGACCGAATGACAAGGCACCATGGCCGAAAGGCAACTACAATGGGGCCGAATGGCATGTACAACATGGTTATATTTCTAGTTTGTATCGTCTTTTTTCAGTTTAATGAACGTACACCGTGACAACTACATGTACACCATGGCCGAATGGCAAGTACACTGCGGCTAGGGTCCTGCGAATTGGATATTTTGATCGAATCGAATTCACGAAATCGAATCGAATATCGAATCGAATCATATATGTGTGTTGCTTCTCAATTAGGCATGTTTTGTTAACGATTTGTGAAACGTTCTATGAACTACATGCATGAAGTTCCATCATAACATATGTGGCGATGAACCGTCGTTTGAGATACTATTAACTTCGATTTATAATTGTCGAGAAAAACAAACAAATTAAAACGTCCATGCTGCCATCACAACAATTAATATATTACCACTAAACGGATCATCGGAACTAAAATCACGCAAAATTTATATAGTCTGCATGTACATGCAAAATTGCAATTCGGCATTCGGAAACACTCGTTGTTATAAACTTGAAGACGCAACAACAGTCGCAGGGTAGATGATTCCATAGATGGGTAGTTGTCCCAGATGCTTGCGTTTTATACACCATGTTGCATTCATCACACGTGTAAGTCCCTACACTGCCTGAAGCTTTATCATGTTTAAAGTACGTACTCAATCCAAACAGAGGGTCCCAATCTCAACAGATTCCAACAACAACAATCCGATCAGAGGGTCCTATATTACTATTTCTTTGGCTTTGGGGGTAAAACATATTTGATTCGAGTCGAGGAACCCATCAAACAAAGCTCATAGTTATTAGATATTGATTTTTGAAATTTGTTATTTACTCGAGATGAGTACTAATAATTGCCTTCAACTGCCATAATCTGCTCGGGATGTGTACACCAAAATATATTCAAACAGACAAGGATGGATAACTCTAAAATCAAGTGGTAATAATAATGCAATTTTGACTGAGTTCTGGGGCCAGAAAGTATTCCCGATAATGAAAAATAATAGATTTCTAAAATCGATATCTAACAAATCTGAGCTTTGACGGGTGACTTCCTCGACTCGAATCAAATATTTTTGACCCCCCCCCCCCCCACGGTGGCAACGCTAACTACACCACGGTTAAGTAGTGGAGACTTGTTTTGTCAAGCTGAGTAGGTTGTTTGTATAGCATGTGATTGACTACCCTGCGATCTTTCCAGCCAAAATTGTTATGTATACACGACTGCGATTACGTCAGAAGGTATACAAGTGGATACGACACAATTTTGAATCTAATATCAAACGGTGCTTGGTGGTGGTGATCGCCATTCAGGTGAACATGTCATGTGCAGCATTTGCTGTGCGGCAATTACCGACAGGGACCTCTCTTCGAACGAACGATGTATATACGTACCAGTATATAATTATAGTCACATGTACTTAATGCAGACTTAGTCTCGACAGAGACTGGTGCACACAAATTCAATAAATACAAATGTATAGACTGCCAACCCATGTCGGTATTAAGCTGCTATTACAGACATGCGCTGATGCATGAGGCTACATGTAGATGGGTTTTTATATATAGGCACAACGTTTCAAATCATATATATTATATAAATCACTGGGTTTGTGGCTGATGCAGTTAAGCACACATTTAAATCGAATGGGTGTAACTGCATCAGCCACAACCTCAGTTGTCGCACGCGTCAGTCGCAGGTCTGTGAAAACAGGAATTCGACTTGCATAAAGTAGCCTGACAGAATCACTGGATATAAAGACCAATGTATACAGCAAAAGGGTATCGTGTAAACTATATCCTTCGAATGTCCGGCTAATATCATATTAGCCTATAGCCGGGGCAGAGACTGGTAATGCTACAATTAACCTTTGTCCATCAACCGTGGTAAAAATTTTCAACTGTTCTAAATATCGTTGAATTCCAGACATGTACTAGTACATTTATAGTCGGAAATTTATCAAGAAACAATAGGTTGAAATCTTTTTGTAGATTGATTATCAAACAATCTATTAGTGTGGAATAATGATAACAATGATAACCTGTGCACCTGTGATTATGAGGTCTGTCCAATTGTTTTTAGTTATCCCCCCTTTTGACTTAAAGGTACTCAATCCGATTAGAGGGTCCCAATCTCAACAGATTCCAACAACAACAAAATTTTATCAAAGGTCACTTTAGTTATCAGAATCAAATAATTATCCAAAAATAATGCTGACGACTGTGAACTGTCGTATATAATTGCCCAAAATCTGTTGTATAGCAACATTTTGTTCAATGGAATTTAGTATCGTGAGTATGTCGGTCGGCTTTTTCGGGAAACTTCTGGGACACAAAGTATTCCTGATAATGAAAAATAATAGATTTCTAAATTCGATATCTAATAAATCTGAGCTTTGATGGGTGGCTTCCTCGACTCGAATCAAATATTTTTTACCCCCGAAGCCATTGAAATAGTAATTGAGAGGATTTTTATCCGATTGAGTACCTTTAAGAAAATTTTCAATAAATTATACAGGGGTATTACTTTGAGCTTTTGTTCCTATAATTTTTGGTCAATTGTTTCAAAACTTTCACAGACATTTAGTACCATGGAAAACTGCATTATTCCTACATTTTTTGTTAAATTTGTTTAAATGGCACAGATATTTATTACCATCCATGGGAATCTGTGCATCTGCGATTTTAAAGTCGGTCAGAGTGCACTTGCACTTTACTTGCTACCAAAGCTCATATACAGAGAATACTCTTTTTTATTTTATCTTCTTTTTTCCCGTTTTATGCAGAACATAACTCAACATTTGAGTTGAGTCGCTATGGATGCTTGCGACAAAAATGGCCAAGATAAGTTCATCATAAATTATTGTGGTTAAAGAGACTGTTCGGCAGACATTCTACTAGTACTTATGTTCCAATTCACAATTTTAACCGGCTCCAACTTGATTGGTTTGGTTTATTAGGGTTTAACGTCGTTCTAGCCGCTAGGCCACACATGACATTGTCAATTTTACTGGTGGAGGAAAGACCACGCAGAGGCTTGATTTCACCAAGAAATCGTCCCACTGTGTGTAGAAACCACCGACCCCCAGAAAGCAACTGACAAACTTGCCCAGATACACGATTCCAGTCACCCTTGGCCTTCCTATGACAGGGTTCGAACCAGCTTCGTCAGCGCTGGACGGCCTGTGACGGTGTAATGCAACTGGCACTCTACCGATTCGATCACCGGTGGTCCCTGCTCCAACTTGAAAACAAATTTGACTTCTTGTCTGATATAATACAACATGTGTTGGATATTTTAGGAGGTGGGTGGCTTTATACATTTCAAATTCAAGGTGCGTTCCTCCCCAATGGAGACCCTCCATCCACGTCCCTGATGAATGTTGGTGAAGTACATATGTGATTTTATAGCCCTGGAAGTTATTGCTGTGGCCAATTTTCAGATTTCATGTGTATGTATACAATTGCAATTAAATAACTAGTCTGAGTAATAGCTTTTTCTAATGAAAACAATATTGTAATAAGTGTTTACTAATTTTTGCAGATAACCTCAGCTTATCGTAAGAATGAGTGATGTGATCCTCTGAATTTGCTGCAAGACAACTTTGCCAATAATTCTGGAATTTGTGAGAGGACAAAACATTTCCAATGGCAGTCTGTGTCTGTGAGTAAAATATAATGATGTTACTTTGCATTTCAACTAATCTTTTAATTTTGAGAGGCATTGGGGCTACATGATCTGACTCACATGTATCACAACCTACATGCACATGTACAGTCGGTCAGGATGCTGAAATCAATCATCCAGATGAACTACTCTCATAATGAGGGGTTGCTTATGACTCTACGGCCATGCCATCGATGTGTGCTTCTTACGGAACACTCATTTTAGCACTGCGAAGCTCAACAGGGATATTATATAGATATATTCTTCGCTGATGTTGAATCAAATATGAATCATATACTCATGCAGCAGCATGTTTAATTGAATATGATGTTTTTAATATTTGCATGATCCTAAAATTAAGTTACCCCTAGTGTCATCGAGAATCTTTTATCAAATGAGTTGCAGAAGGTGCATGGATATATTTTGCGACAGCAAAACTCGAGCAGAATGTAATTATGCACTGTCCACCATGATTTTGATAAAATATTTGAGATTATGGTACAAGTTGTGTTCTGTATTTATTCTACACCATTGTGTCAATCCATGAGTCAGCTGCCTTTATTGTGATTTAAGTCTGATGGATAACCGGTTATGATCGGGACATCACCTGAAGCTGATTGTTGACATACTAAATGTACCTATAATAGCTGTTTGTCACCTTTCTTGGTGACAACATCAACAAAAATAGTTCCGGCTTCTATTCCACTAGAGGCATACAATAATAGGTATCCAATGGTGAGATTTGGTTGAATAGTCAATAGGTGTGGAATAAAGCTTTATTTTATTTTACTTCTAATTACACAGCTGCAATATTTTGGTCTATTTCGTAAATTCAGTTACATTGTTGGTATAATTTTTCAGCTTGTCCACGATAGTGCAATCCTGATGTCATTGAGACTCGCAACATATTTGACATCATGCATGACAGCCTATCCAATACCAGATAATTAATTTAATTTCTTGCCATGTTCAATATATAACTAACTTGCCTAGATAGTGGACAAATATTATTACTTGATTGAATATTGGTGTGTATTAAATACAAAACCAAAACACACCTGCAAACAATTGTCCACTTATATGTTATGTTAAAGTGTTATGCTGCAAGATGCAATTTGACACTGGCCACTCATGTAATATTTCACGGAACTTGAGCCCCAACAAATTGGTGCAATAACGTTCACCGCATTGACAGTCTGTATACTAACTATACTCACATGTTTTTTTTAATATTTGGAGTGATTATTTATTTTACTTCATTGTATAATAATTATATAAAGCATTTCATGTATAATTTAGCGTGCAAATTCTCAAGTTGATTCAATGAACCCCATATATTCAGCTTCCAACAACAACATATTTTGAAATGCTGCTTCAGTTATCAGAATCGATTAATTGCTCAAAAATAATGTCAATTATAGTATAAAATTGCTCAAAATGTGTTATTTATCAACATGTTGTTCAATGAAAATTTTGCCTCATTATCAACACAAAGCTACTTGATTTTAGAGTTATCTTCATCCGCAATTTGGTCCAAGACCATTGGCCCGTTGACTTTTTCCCAGGCCACTATTAAGTCTCGATGGTGAAAAATAATAAGATTTAAAAATGAATATGTAATAACTCTTAGCTTTGGTGGGTGGGTTCATCGACTCGAATCAAATATCCTCCCACCCGAATCCAAATATATAGTAATTGAGCCTTATTGAGGGGCATCTAATCGGATGATGCATACTTAATATTGATTATATTTAAACAGTTTACAGCTCGTGTTTGTTCTGAGCAACAACTATTTCTAAAAATAGTGACAAATATATGTCCCACAGGGCAACTTGATAGTCACATTATATAAGGAAATCAATATTAATTGATAGTAGTGTTCCCAGGTAGGTGTTTTTGATTCATTTCTCTTATGTTATACCGAGGAAACTATATACTTGTTGTGGGAACAGATAATTCATCTTTAAATTGAAGCCTGGAAATCATAGAGTGTGTCATTTCATGTTTGGGAAATATGATTAACATTGGTACAAGTGACCTAGATAGCTGGAACCTGATTTGTGGATTTTCATCAACAAGTGGGGGGAGGTGTGTCTGAAAATGGTTGGTTAAATGTTAAAGGTACTCAATCCGATTAGACCCTCATAAATTACTATTTCTGAGGTAAAAAAAATAATTGATTCGAGTCGAGTAACCTACCCATCAACCCTCAGAGTGATCAGATATAAATTTTTGATGTTTTGTTGTCCCCCGACGTTTCCGTCGGAGGACTATAGAAATGACCCTCGTCCGTCCGTCCGTGTGTCCGTCCGTGCGTCCGAGATTGGGTACCTTCATGGTGTAATCAACTCCTCCTACAGTTTTAAACGTAGATATTTGAAACTCTGGGATATTGTTCCTAACATGTTGGTGATTTGCAACATATATATAGCTAATCAAAAATATAATTTTTTCCATATTTGGGGGGGGGGGGGGTATTCGACTTAGAAAATTTGGAACATTTTTGCCTTTTGGATGAGATTGGGTACCTTCATGGTGTAATCAACTCCTCCTACAGTTTTAAATGTAGAGATTTGAAACTCTGGGATATTGTTCCTAACATGTTGGTGATTTGCAACATCTATATAGCTAATAAAAAAATTCATTTTTTCCATATTTTGGGGGGGTTTTCGACTTAGAAAATTTGGAACATTTTTGCCTTTTGGATGATATTGGGTACCTTCATGGTGTAATCAACTCCTCCTACAGTTTTAAATGTAGAGATTTGAAACTCTGGGATATTGTTCCTAACATGTTGGTGATTTGCAGCATCTATATAGCTAATATTTTTTTTTGATGGAGTTATTAACCCTTTTCGACTTAGAAAATTTCAACATTTTTTTAAAATTTCTTTAACAAAGCGGCATCGACTTGCTATGTTGTCGGGGGACACTGTGGTCTGCTGACCTTTTATTATCTCTTGTTTCTGGCCCAGAACATGCCGTCAAAATGAAGTTAGTGCTTCATTTTAGAGTTATCCATCTTCGTCCGTTTGAATAAATGTTTCTGTTGCAATTATTAGTACACATCTCGAGAAAATTACAAATTTAAAAAAAGAATCAATATCTGATCATTCTGAGCTTTGATGGATGGGTTCCTCGACTCAAATTAATTATTTTTTACCCCTGAAGCCGAAGAAATAGTAATTTAGAGGTGCTTAATCAGATTGAGTACCTTTAAGATCCATGCTATAATAGATTTTGTTCAGTTCAAATCATGACATACATAAAAAAATAATTTAAAATTCTGACTTCATATATTTATTTTTTCAGGATGACTACAGCATCAGATATACAATGTGCTATATCAGGAAGTAGAGGTCTACCATACAGTAATGATATGTTACTACTTGTAGCTTTAAAATGCCATGAGTTGAATTTCCCATTCAAGGTGGATGACAAACAGTATTTATGGACCAGTTCTCAAATGTGTGACAATCTTCAGCCGTGTAATATCATACACATGCGTTGTAAATTACCATGTAATATGTTATTGTGAAGGAGGATGGATGATAAGTCACATTATTGTAATTGATGATCTGACAATCTTCAACTAAGGAATTTTCTGTTCTCTGTTCATTAAAATCATGGTAAAAGAAGCCTTGATTTTGGCTAACTACAGGATTGGAGCAGTGGTCATACTATTATTCCTCTAATTTATTAACTGGCTGAAACAGCTGAAGTGGACTATCTAATAACATTTCTCCAGTGAACATGTCTGCTTGTGCCTCAACTGTTACTGTAGTGTCAACCAGAGTTTGAAGGCTCCTGCAGCACATGAAATATGAATTTTCAGCTTCATTTGTTGGATATGTAGTTATATACCATTAAATTAAAGTTCATGTAAAATAATTATACTCTTTGAGAATAAACTTTCCTCTATCAAAGTAATGGTGGTAACATTGCATTGAAAAACGATGTCAGTTTAATATAATAAGGGTTTATTTATCTACTGAAAATAGGATAAGTCAGTGGGGTGTACAATTAAATAACATCAAAGAGACCATATTTTATCTTGGTGTTTGGTGTGATGACACCTTATCAGTGTTCTGTGTATTCTGCTTCTGAATTGTAATGTACATGTAAGCATTGATACTGAATCTTAATTGCCATGATACACCATGAAAGTAATAGAGAAGTGATTCCTGTTCAATGACTGGTGGTATCCTAACTACAGTATATGTAACGCAACAGAAATTGCTGGTCCCACTTTTACTTGTAACTTCTTTCGTAAATTTTAACAGTACTTATCTGACAGTGCTGTCTCGTCAAAAGTTCAAAACAGATAAAAACGATAAATATAATATATGCTCAGTTTTCGAAAAATCCTCATGTCATTGATGCGGGAGAGGTGGCTTGGAATCATTCCAAAGATCCTCATGCCCTGTCAATTGAAGAGGTGACTTCGATGCTGACTCCAGAATAAGAGCAATTATTAAAATGCATGTAACTCTATTCATAATAGCATTGTTTGTATTGTCATTGCCATTGTATTGTACCGGTATATATGAATTTCAATGCCAACTTTCTCTGAAGTTAGTTCCATTCCACAAATCCGTTATACATGTATATGATAACTAATGGGTTGATACGTTTTGGAGAGTGTTGTGTCCTCTTGTCAAAACTTATCAAAATGATATTTTCATGCTCACTCTGTTTTTGAAAAATCCTCTTGTCATTGACAAGGGAGAGGTGACTTGGAGTCATTCTAAAGATCCTCATACCCTGTCAATTGAAGAGGTGACTTCGATGCCTTATCCTGGATGCAAGCAATTAAAATATAAACTTGACTGCATCTAACTTTTCCGGTTCAATATAATTGTTTAATTGCCAATTTATTTTACAGGCAAATGACAATGCCAACTATGGGTGATTTTCGATCAATTAAGCGCACTGGATGTATATCTAATAGCACACCTCGGGATTTTATTATGGGTAACATTTTTCTGACAATGCTGTGTTTTCTCAACAAAATTTATCAATATGATACTTTCATTCTCAGTTTTTGAAAGATCTTCATGTCATTGACATGGGAGAGGTGGCTCGGAGTCAATCTGAAGATCCTCGTGCCCTGTCAATTGAAGAAGTGGCTTCAAAAACTGAGAATGAAAGTATCATATTGATATTTTGGGGGGGGGGGGGGGGGGGTATTCGACTTAGAAAATTTGGAACATTTTTGCCTTTTGGATGAGATTGGGTACCTTCATGGTGTAATCAACTCCTCCTACAGTTTAAATGTAGAGATTTGAAACTCTGGGATATTGTTCCTAACATATTGGTGATTTGCAACATATATATAGCTAATAAATAAATTCATTTTTCCATATTTTTGGGGGGTTTTCGACTTAGAAAATTTGGAACATTTTTGCCTTTTGGATGATATTGGGTACCTTCATGGTGTAATCAACTCCTCCTACAGTTTTAAATGTAGAGATTTGAAACTCTGGGATATTGTTCCTAACATGTTGGTGATTTGCAGCATCTATATAGCTAATATTTTTTTTGATGGAGTTATTAACCCTTTTCGACTTAGAAAATTTCAACATTTTTTTAAAATTTCTTTAACAAAGCGGCATCGACTTGCTATGTTGTCGGGGGACACTGTGGTCTGCTGACCTTTTATTATCTCTTGTTTCTGGCCCAGAACATGCCGTCAAAATGAAGTTAGTGCTTCATTTTAGAGTTATCCATCTTCGTCCGTTTGAATAAATGTTTCTGTTGCAATTATTAGTACACATCTCGAGAAAATTACAAATTTAAAAAAAGAATCAATATCTGATCATTCTGAGCTTTGATGGATGGGTTCCTCGACTCAAATTAATTATTTTTTACCCCTGAAGCCGAAGAAATAGTAATTTAGAGGTGCTTAATCAGATTGAGTACCTTTAAGATCCATGCTATAATAGATTTTGTTCAGTTCAAATCATGACATACATAAAAAAATAATTTAAAATTCTGACTTCATATATTTATTTTTTCAGGATGACTACAGCATCAGATATACAATGTGCTATATCAGGAAGTAGAGGTCTACCATACAGTAATGATATGTTACTACTTGTAGCTTTAAAATGCCATGAGTTGAATTTCCCATTCAAGGTGGATGACAAACAGTATTTATGGACCAGTTCTCAAATGTGTGACAATCTTCAGCCGTGTAATATCATACACATGCGTTGTAAATTACCATGTAATATGTTATTGTGAAGGAGGATGGATGATAAGTCACATTATTGTAATTGATGATCTGACAATCTTCAACTAAGGAATTTTCTGTTCTCTGTTCATTAAAATCATGGTAAAAGAAGCCTTGATTTTGGCTAACTACAGGATTGGAGCAGTGGTCATACTATTATTCCTCTAATTTATTAACTGGCTGAAACAGCTGAAGTGGACTATCTAATAACATTTCTCCAGTGAACATGTCTGCTTGTGCCTCAACTGTTACTGTAGTGTCAACCAGAGTTTGAAGGCTCCTGCAGCACATGAAATATGAATTTTCAGCTTCATTTGTTGGATATGTAGTTATATACCATTAAATTAAAGTTCATGTAAAATAATTATACTCTTTGAGAATAAACTTTCCTCTATCAAAGTAATGGTGGTAACATTGCATTGAAAAACGATGTCAGTTTAATATAATAAGGGTTTATTTATCTACTGAAAATAGGATAAGTCAGTGGGGTGTACAATTAAATAACATCAAAGAGACCATATTTTATCTTGGTGTTTGGTGTGATGACACCTTATCAGTGTTCTGTGTATTCTGCTTCTGAATTGTAATGTACATGTAAGCATTGATACTGAATCTTAATTGCCATGATACACCATGAAAGTAATAGAGAAGTGATTCCTGTTCAATGACTGGTGGTATCCTAACTACAGTATATGTAACGCAACAGAAATTGCTGGTCCCACTTTTACTTGTAACTTCTTTCGTAAATTTTAACAGTACTTATCTGACAGTGCTGTCTCGTCAAAAGTTCAAAACAGATAAAAACGATAAATATAATATATGCTCAGTTTTCGAAAAATCCTCATGTCATTGATGCGGGAGAGGTGGCTTGGAATCATTCCAAAGATCCTCATGCCCTGTCAATTGAAGAGGTGACTTCGATGCTGACTCCAGAATAAGAGCAATTATCAAAATGCATGTAACTCTATTCATAATAGCATTGTTTGTATTGTCATTGCCATTGTATTGTACCGGTATATATGAATTTCAATGCCAACTTTCTCTGAAGTTAGTTCCATTCCACAAATCCGTTATACATGTATATGATAACTAATGGGTTGATACGTTTTGGAGAGTGTTGTGTCCTCTTGTCAAAACTTATCAAAATGATATTTTCATGCTCACTCTGTTTTTGAAAAATCCTCTTGTCATTGACAAGGGAGAGGTGACTTGGAGTCATTCTAAAGATCCTCATACCCTGTCAATTGAAGAGGTGACTTCGATGCCTTATCCTGGATGCAAGCAATTAAAATATAAACTTGACTGCATCTAACTTTTCCGGTTCAATATAATTGTTTAATTGCCAATTTATTTTACAGGCAAATGACAATGCCAACTATGGGTGATTTTCGATCAATTAAGCGCACTGGATGTATATCTAATAGCACACCTCGGGATTTTATTATGGGTAACATTTTTCTGACAATGCTGTGTTTTCTCAACAAAATTTATCAATATGATACTTTCATTCTCAGTTTTTGAAAGATCTTCATGTCATTGACATGGGAGAGGTGGCTCGGAGTCAATCTGAAGATCCTCGTGCCCTGTCAATTGAAGAAGTGGCTTCAAAAACTGAGAATGAAAGTATCATATTGATAAATTTTGTTGAGAAAACACAGCATTGTCAGAAAAATGTTACCCAGAATAAAATCCCGAGGAATGTGCTATTAGATATACATCCAGTACACTTAATTGATCGAACATCACCCATAGTTGCCATTGTCATTTGCCTGTAAAATAAATAGGCAATTAAACAATTATATTGAACCGGAAAAGTTAGATAAATAGAGAGTTAAACTTTTCTTGCCCATTTCATTGTCATTGCAAATTTATTATACCAGTACATGTAAATGCCAATGTAATATGAGGTCCATTCAGCATATATAACATATGATAGCATGTTTTTCATGATCTGTTTTGGCTAATAATAAAAAAGAAGTAATAATTATGGCTTTCAATATCAAACATTCTTACTGTGATGGCCTAAATTCAGTGGCCTCAACCATGCGATTCTGATTCGACATTACAGTTGCTACATCACCCAAAAATGTCCAATATTTGCAAAAAGAATGCATGTACATTTATTACACATAAAGTGTATAGATTAGTTGGTACACAGTGTGTGTACCAAATATGCACAATACTGGGTACTATATACTACAAAATTGTGTAGGTTGTTACACAGATGTGTATAAATAAAGTACACACTACTGTGTACTATGTACACAAATGTGTATAAATAAAGTACACACTAACTGTGTATTATCTGTGTACTAACTGTGTAGTAACTGTCTACCAACTGTTTACTACACACAAGTGTATAGCGACTACACATACATGTGTGTATAGAGCTACACATATTGTGTGTACTAAAAATTGCTCTATACACATACATGTGTGTATAGAGCTACACATATTGTGTGTACCAAAATTGCTCTACAGTTTCTACACATAATTGTTGGAGAGCAGATGTTACACATATATGTGTACAAAGTGTGTAGCGTTTCTACACAGTGTTTTTTAGAGAGTATACCAGTCCCCATTGAGCTACCCACCCATAGCAGGAATTTCCAAGCGTCATTTGTATTCAAACCTCCACCCTGAGAGATAAGGCGAAGGAGACAACTACTCAGGGAATACCAAAATAAACTCAGGGAACTCAACAAACTGAAGCGTGTTTAATGCACTGCAATATTAAGCGTGTTTCCAACTGATAATTCTAAGATTCTCGGATCGCAAATTTAGTCTCTTCCGAGCAGCAATTACACTAATATGTTTTTTTCTTAAAAAGCACGATTTAAAGAAAACAAATAACTTTTTATGTGAATAAAACTGAAATTGGTTATACTCTTTGTCTATCAAAGCATAATTGGTTTTAGAGAGATTCCGGTATTGACATCGATATCATTGCGCTAAGCACTTACGCCAATGCACGTGCCGATAATACACGAGTGTCTTACTAACAAATATTAGGCCTGATTCAGGTGCTAAATGGTTAGGATTGGATTGATTTTCATTTTCATGTTTTTGTAATCGGGCAATACTATTCAGTAATGGTGTGCATGAATTTCCAAGCGTCATTTGTATTCATACCTCCATCCTTAGAGGTAAAGGAGAAGGAGATAACTACTCAGGGAATACCAACAAAAACGGAAGCGTGTTTAATGCACTGCAATAGTCAGCGTGTTTCCAACCGATAACTCAAAGATTATCCTGGTAGAATACCACTACAGAAACAATACGACATCGACCACCAAGCTAGAGAGAAAGCTATAGTGTCGGGGACAAACTAATAGCCGAAGCAATTCGTCCCGTAAATATAGTGCATCTCTTCCGGGCAGCTATCACACTAATTTTTTTTCATAAAACACGACTAAACGTTAACAAATAACTGTTTGTGTAAGTAAAACTCTGACAAAGTGAAGAATGATTATAATATTTGTATCAAGAAATAATGGCGGGATTTAGTCCATCACGACACAATAGAGCGATTTAGTCCTAATGTTGCAGCACAACTGTTTAAACTTGAGGAGCGTACTGTACTAAAAGTAAATAATACGCTCACTCGTTACTTTCCGACGTTTCCGTGAGATCGCCTGAAGTTTCATAGTCGATATATTCCAACAATGGTCAGTAAAACAGTCCAAAAGGTTGTATACATTAATCCAGAGTAATTTAACAAAAAAATTATATTAAAGAACGGTTTCCGGAAATGGGTCTTCGATTTAATTTTTTAGTAACCACCCAGCGCCCACGGGGTGCATGAGTGCTTATACATTAAGCGCTGGTGAATGATAACTTCATATATTTGTTTCTATATTTTCTATACCGTGAGACAAAATTTTTTTTTTTTTTTTTTTTTTTTTGCGAAATTCACACGTGACTTCCGGTCAGTCACTGCGCATGATCTAGCAGAACCAAAACGGTTGGCGATTATCGCAATACGATTGGAGAACACTCCGACGTTCGTACTCAGTTATCACCAATGTTTGTACCTAGCTTACCTGTCCTAAATTTCACGGGTAAATGTTTAATTTGTTTATCTTTGTCGTCATATATATGTATCACTCCATTTAATTTTCATTTTCATAAAAATAGAATAAAACAAGCGGAAGATGACATGTTTAAAATGTCTTAAGCATGACATTGGCGATAAGTTGTTAACAGAGTACGTTATACTTGTGATAGTTACGTTACGCACACGGTGCTCCCCTATCGTATTGCGATAATCGCCAACCAAACAAAACTGATAACAAATATCAAGGATTAGTTACAGCTTTTCTCATCTGATAAATTCATTCCTAGATTCTAGACAATCAGTTCTTATCGAAGATTAATTACAGCCTTTTCATCTCATAAAATCCATTTCATGACATATTGATGTGTCTCTACTCGCTTGAATTCGTAAAGAATTACTTTTCGCCACTTCAAGTGCCACTTCGGTCTTCAACTTCAAGTTCAGCACAATTCAAGTTCAATCGACAGTTAGGCTACTGTTAGTTCAACATGCCCGCTTTCGCAGATTGCTGCTTCCAACAGAAAAAGGGTGCGAATTACGTTCACGACTGAACTAGGCTACTGTCCACCAGTGTAAATTGTTACAGACAACACTGATCAAGATTCAATACTCATTCAATCAACACAACAGTCCAACTTCATGGAAATAAAAACAAAATAACATGATTTATGTGTAATGTATGCTGCAATTGCAATATGGTTCGTACTTGCTAGTTACGTCTTACGATGTCTTAATCGATCAGTCCCTTAAAGATGGATTATCTCTTTAAATAACAAATTTAAAATAGTTGATTGGATACCAAATAATAAATATGAATTGAAGACCTCTGTCCGGAAAGGCTTCTATCAATTAATATTGATTTTATTTCGAATATTTTATTATGAAATGAGATGATTAATTGGGACACTTTATTTGTCTATTTAAGAACAGACCATTCGGGCGATACCATGTAACGACATAGAACATTAGGCTGTTCCTATAGCAACGAACCGAACATATAGTAGTCGCAACAGAACTGTTCAATGTCTTCCAAGATGGCTACACAAATGGCAGTCCAAATAGAAAAGTACGTGTTCGTTACAACACCAAATATCGCCCTGGCATTCCATAATGGGGAATTAGGTTAATCGGCTAATTTCAAGTAAATGTGCATACTTTTAATTTCTTATACAAATTAACACATTTCCTATACTGCATACATATCATGTCTTCAAATTTCCTGCTATTAAGTGAGAAGGGAGTTGAGGAGAAAATCCAACTCTCTATGTGAAATTAGAAAGTATGTGTAGACCTCAATCTTAGCTTGAGGGACACGTGTTACCACCCCAACGTCTATATGATACACTGCATTTTCTACTGAGGCGATATCATGAGCAGAACTAACATCAACACTTATCTGCATCACCAATTGCAATTCGATATGGTAACCACCAATATTTCTCAATTAGTACTCCGGCTTAAAGCTTATGGCTTAAAGCATAAAGAGCGTTCGATTCGTTCTTTGTCTAGATAAGGTAAATTTTAATCATTTGTGTCATTTCTGTTCGGCAATGCGGATACGACGTCAACGGAGATAACTAAATGCATGCCCGGTACCCATGGCACATTCCATTGCAATTTGTGCAGAGATGTGTACGCATACAATGAGCATACATATAGAGACGCATATAAGCATCATGCATATATAGAGGCGCACATTCGCATTTATATATTAAGATAACCTTGAAACACGAATTTCTTAACGGTCTTTGTTCAGCTGAGCGATTTCAGTAATGCAGCGTGGAGTGTCTATGAATCCTTACCGTTTAATGGCACCGATTGCTAAGTGTTTATAGTCGGTGATAGCGGATAACTTGAGTGGATGGGGCCAGAAATAATGAGGGATGGACATGGGCGTGGTGACGGGGCATGTGGGTGTATCAACCCGACAACGTTGGCCAAACATAAGCCATGTTCCAGTTTAAATAGACATGACTTTTTAAAAATACATGTCGTGTTAATATAACACAATATACCATTTCCCAACATTTCGATACCAGCATTATGATGATACTATAACATGTTTTTTTTCTGGGCCGTACTCTAAGCTGTATTTTTATAACTTCAATGCCTCCTTCTGCATGGGACATATAACGGTAGTAGAAATGTATGTATCAACCGATACCGGGAAATATTTAAAAGCGAACATTATAAGATATATTCGGGCTCAACATGTAGCTTTAAGTCAGGTTTCAAAATGGACATGGAGTGTTTTAGATATGTAATAGATTAAATCGGTGTTAACTGAGGATTCGAAAAACTATGTTGGTAGTTTTATTGTGATAAGGGGGTGATGTTGTGTAAACATATATGCGTTGAATCTTTGGCCGTCGATGGCGTTGGCTTCATTTCGTCTGTGTTTTGTTACACATTTCTACGTTTACCCACACTCTTTTTAAAGGGAAAAGCACTTGCCATACATGCACATAAGTAACTGTATATAGTTACACAAACCAGCCTGATTCTATATAAAGCTATACGCACAAGTGTATACCGCTATGTATGATGATTGTAACCGGTTAGCGCTCGTGATTTAGTCATTATGCATTGACAATACTAATGACAAATCTGATACATTAGGTCAATTAAGCTCATCGACTTCGTGTGTCGTTAACGCTACAGTGGAGATACATTGTGCGTTCAGCAGCTACCAAATAATCTACAAGATTTATCAAATAAACCATAGTCAGAAAGGGTAACTCCCCCAAGATCATATTATTAGCCATAAATATAAATTATAATATACAATATTTTGGTTACATTAATGCACCGCCTCAGAATTCCGTTACAACAACTAATCATTCAAATCATTACAAAAAACTACGGCTTAGTACTGCAGGTTTTTCATTCACAAAACCAGAAAGCTTCTAAATGCGGATAACAAATTGTGTTCCCGCCATAAAATCTTCAAGTGTGCATGGCCCAGCTATCGTTCATACCTAAACATCGAACGCAATTAACGCGGTCATAATAGTTACATACTTCAAATATAAGTCATCCAGCGAATACACACCCGACGAAAACCCGAAATGTGTTGTCCTGCGAGATATCCCATCGCTATAACTCAATTTGAACCGGCCAGATTAGCCTTTCTACAATATCCAAAAACAATAAAGCTTCTCCAATCATCGGCATAGTTAATATAACTTTCACGAACTTGGACATTCCAACTACAACTTTTACCGGATCGGGGTCGCAGTACAACTTTATCGCGTGCCAAAATAACCGGAACAAAACAATTATCTATTTATAAAATGCCCATAGGACAACATATTTCTAAAATTTGTAGAACAGTATACACCGGTGGCGTTAATAAAATAAAACTACTTCGTGAATACGGGTGAATAAGGACATTGATATTGTTGTCGATAGTTAGTTTTTATCCAGCAATTCCCTGTCCCGTGCAGTGGTGACATATCCGTAGAAAATGGCATTGGAAGCGTCGATCACCATCCGCCGATTTCCGAAGGAGATTTGAATATTTTGTATAGCGGACATACTTCTAACACACAAGTTGGCCATCGAAACAAAAGTTGCACTTGTGTCAAGAGATACATTCAGAAGAGTAGGAGAATACGACGGGTTGGAATATGTTACCAGCATAAGTATGAGCTTAATTAAAAAATACCATGGGGATAGCTGTTCGAATGATTTGCCAACGGAAGTCAAATTCTCGGCCAATTTTGTAAAAATAAATAAGAATACACAAAGATTTGCATGGGAATAAATCATCACGTGTAACTCAAATGACCGTGCATGACCAACCAATGTAATAACACAGTAATGTGGATTAACACTAACGAACAATGTGCCTGGTATCAGGCTGAATGGTAGATGGTGGGCAGTGGTATATTGTCAATTAACAATAGTCGGATACGACCCCAGGATTCTAGCCACAAAAAAACACTTCTTAAACAAATTGGCATCACTAACAACGACATGTGTGATTTATGTAAGGAACATCCACAATTCGTCAGGGAATGTGTAATATTCAAACGGTTTTGGAACTCATTGGATAAAATCGGTGTATGACACATCAAATATAGCAAGTACATTATCTGTGAAATCAGCTTCATTCGAGTTTAATGATACTACACAAACGGATAGCTTTCTAAAATTCCAACTAATATCTGCGAGAAATTAAATACATAAAGCTAAACTCTCCAGAATACACCAAACCTTATTTAGCTAAGGAATTATTTGACGGCATATAAAGGTATATATAGCTAATTGTTTCTCCAAATAATGGCGGTATAATGCATTCTTTCGGCAATAGACATGTTGGGTAGACTTAATAAAGTAAATTCGAAAAGTGTCAGCCCACGTCGCCCGTGTCGCACATATAAGATTCCGAGCGTCCCCAAACTCGCGTGTTCTTCACAACATGAATATGAATATTGGATATATAGGTCCCAACATAAAAATAATATATATTGTGTGAAGATCCATATATGCTATCCCCGGTGATGCTGATCACTCAGCTTGTATAATAGGCAGGGCCGTGTCGCACATATAAGATTCCGAGCGTCCAACTCGCGTGTTCTTCACAACATGAATATTAATATTGTCCCCGGCGATGCTGATCACTCAGCTTGTATAATAGGCAGGGCCGTGTCGCACATCTAAGATTCCGAGCGCCCAAACTCGCGTGTCTTCACAACATGAATATTAATATTGTCCCCGGCAATGCTGATCACTCAGCTTGTATAATAGGCAGGGCCCGTGTCGCACATCTAAGATTCCGAGCGTCCAAACTCGCGTGTTCTTCACAACATGAATATGAATATTGGATATAGGTCCCAACATAAAAATAATATATATTGTGTGAAGATCCATATATGCTATCCCCGGCGATGCTGATCACTCAGCTTGTATAATAGGCAGGGCTGTCTCGCACATCTCTTGTGTGGTAATTGTAATTCGTGGAAATAATAATCCGAGGTGGCCATTTTCAGTTATCTATTATAGTCGGATTCCTTATGTCATTTTGCATTTTTGGTTTGTTAAAAAGCGATCTGAAAACGGATTATGTAGGCCTAGTAGGTGTGTTTTCAGGATTGACTTGTTTCCATTCTTGAATTTTGGCGGGGTCGGCCTATATCGGGGTCAACATAATTTAGAGAGCGTTTCGTATTTACAGAAATCGATAGATGGTGCCAGCTGGCGTGTGGTCATTGGTTGCGATTTGAAACTTCTCCAAACTACTAGATTTGACCGTTACATATATTTAAAAAACATTTGATGTGATCGGTTCATTCTTGTTGGCTACAGTTGTGATCAAAATTTAACACTGAGCCCTATGGAGATTCTAGTACTTTGGATAAATGGCGCCATTTTGCGTATTATGATATGCGCGTACTGATATTCCTAAAAAAAATACTAAATATGAAACACAGACGTAGTTTTAAAAAGAATGGATGTGATCAGATGATTCTTGCTAGGTACAGTTGCGATCAAAATTTAATACTTAACCCTATGAAGAATTTCGTGTTATGCTCAAACGTTGATTGTAATATATCTTATTGGAAATCGTGCGCAACTATATATGTAGACTAACACTCGTGTTTGACCCACTGTAGCTATCCGTGATTTAATAGATGCAATATATGATATAGTTATGCTTCAAGATACAGAAATTGGCAAAAATAAGTGTCGAATGGTTTTGTAATTTCGATAATATGCAGCATGTTGAATCAAACGAAAATAATCACAACAAGTCTGTTCACGATGTGATTACATATTATATTATCATCGGAGTCTATCCCACATGCACTGAGAGAATCTGTGTTTTCGCAGGATTTGTGCTACTGATAAATGGACATTTTTGTGCAGCTGAGATCTTTACTATATCGGTATCATGGGTATAGGCTTTGCTTTCACACTACCCACGCCAGTTACATTTGGCCAACTTCAGTACAGCGACTGAAACCCAACATTCACCATCAATATTCTGACCACACGCTTCGTGTAAGGCTGTGAAAATCAAGTAAATTCAAATTTCCACTAAAGTAGAGCTTAATGAGTAAAATAGATAAACCATATTTGCATTTTCCTGCAAATTCCGAGTAGGTGCTTAGTAACCGTTACTAATGAGCTATCGGGACCGGTGGCAAAGTCTCCCGATCTTATAATGATCAGTGGCATATGCAGAGCATGGCTGCATAGTTTTAGACATACGTGTGCGGCGTGCCCAACTTTGAACAAAACCAGCACAATGTAATTAGACACTGACTACATTAAGGCAATACGAATGAATGATTAGTACACCATTGTGGCATTTGATTATCAACCGTTGCTAACCGTAAATAAGACATATGGTTCACTTTGACGGCCAGGTATATCTAAAATTTCACATTTGGGTATTAACTGCATCGGAAACGCAAACGTTGAATTACGACCCTATCAGCTACAATTGCAATTTCCAGTGAATTCCCGGTAATTTCCTAGACTAAGTTTCTCGATCTTATAATGATCAATGGTCCAATGGGAACTAACATGTACAGTTTCATATCTGTGTCACCATTTGAACATAACCAATACCATCCGACTATAGACACTATCTAATTGATGGGAAAATACCACGGCCCAGAGCGTTGATCGGTTCAAAGCCATGCAAGTATAGTATTGGGGTGAGAACGATCCATTGAGCCTAAGTCGATGGTTTGTTCACAACAGATGGAGTCATGATACATTATAAAGGATGATGGAAGGGTCCCCTCAACTATGTTCTTCGACACAGCATTGTCAACGCACTGTGTCACTTGCATCTTACTGTGTTGTACTATATATAAGACCATGCACATAATGCACATATATATCTTCTTATAAATAAATTATCTCTTAGAAAGTGTCTTGCCTATTTATACTGACAATTTATTTTTATTCCTGTGGCAAAGGATTTGATGGAGTGATTTGTTATGTTGACTAAGGTGTTAATTTAGTATGTGAAACATGTATCACGGGGGTGTATATCGAGTGGACGGAGAAAGCGTTTTCTTTATCATCAGATGAACATAATTTAAACTCCCAATTTTGAAAAACCCGACCAGGAATTATAGAACAACCATCTATATATGCCCAGCAATATTTAGCAATACATATGGACATGATAACATTGTTAACGTTTTTAAACAATACCACCCTATAGCCACATGTATGGCTAAACATATCATTGGCATAGATGAGTTGTTGTAGTTGTTTACATTGATGCTGGTCGGGTTTCTCCATGTTTAATACTAAAACAGAATGATCCATAAGCTACGGTGGATGGTTTAGGACATGGAAAATTGTTTTTTTTCTATTTCGTGGCCACGAAATACTAATTTGTGGCGAATTATACCTGATTGACCTTTGCATATATCCAGATACCTTTATGGTATGGTTACACTTGATTATGTTTTAGAAACAATGCGTACGATAGCAGAGAAGCTACTATAACCCCAGTATGGCGTGTACCCGGGCTATATGGGGATATGAACGTCCGATATAAACTATAGCCCAGAGAGAACGGGGAAACACGGGTCAGGTGGCTCCAAGACTGAATATTCATTAGTTTTTACCACAAGGGATCGAATGGGAATGACATTTCACTCGGCATATTGGCCGATTTAAGTCAAATAAGGGGTTTTGTAGGGTGGGCCCAAAAACAGACTTATAAATATGCACACCTTTCAACCATACCCGATCCAAAATGGTCGCCGCTCGGAAGGGGTCAAATAGGGTACACATTATTTCTCGGTCACTTGACCGATATAGATCAAATAAAGGGTGTTGTACGGTGGCTCGCAAATCAAGCTAAATGTTCACACCTTCAACCCATTCGAGCGAAAATGATAACTGATCAGAGGGGTCCATATATGGTACCATGCAATTGCCCCCCCCCCCCCCATTTTAGGTCGAATACAGTGTGTTGTAGGGTGACCCCTGGTGAGACAAACTAAATATTCACCCGCTTTCACCATCCCCGATCCAAAACGGCCACCCCAGATGGGTTCAAATATGGCACCTATACAATGTATCGGCCCCTTAACCGTTTGATGTGGTATAATTGGTGCTGTATGGTGGCCCCAAGATATACTGATGTCGTGGGTGCCCTATGTGGCCCACCCCCAGGACGGCGGCAACTTTGGATCGGGTTGGTGAAAGGGGTGATTACTTAATTTGTTTTACGGGCCATCCTACAACACCCTTTACCTCAAATCGCCGTGGCTCATGCCAATATGGTGGACAACTACAACCAGATCATCTCTATCCGCTTCCATTACAACAATGGGACTGACGATCGTATATCACAATTAGTTATTTCGTGGCCACGAATTAGTTATTTCGTGGCCACGAATTAATAAAAATAAATATTCCCATGACCTAAAAGTTTTGACTGACACTTACAGAAATATGACTCGCAGAATTGTTAGCACACAACTCCGTCTTATGCGGTACTTCGTCCTGGCAATAAACATTAATTTTGTCAACAAAAAAAACAAAAAAAACATCAATCAATTTTACAACGACATCCTGAAACTTTAGTCATGATAAACATTACATTTGTAGAATAGTGGACATTATCACTGAAGCACGTGATTGTGATGTATATGATTGATGTGAGCCACATTTTTTATCAACTATTGTATCTGGTGTCCTGACTATATTGCAAGTGAATTTGTAGTTACGATAGATTACATGTAAGAGCCATGCATATATGATAGCCAGTAAGTTCCACCACTGAACATTTGAGTAAATTGTCAAACGCTCTATTGGGTCCAACGTTAGTTTTCCAACTGTAGTACACTTCCCGCGGAGACTTATCTGACGACACCATTCTCAACAATACATTTCAGAGTCATACTTGACATATGTGCATAATTTCAACTCGCACCATTCATGAAAAAGCTAATCGTGTTAGGTAATATCTGTTTAATCAGGAAACGCTCTTTAAATTTGTAAAACCGTCCAAACAATTTGTTTCCACTAAAATGTCAGACTGGAAACAAGTAGACTCTGAAAGTAGACCGCCATATTTGACAATTTTGTTAATTTCAACTCGCACATCCACCAGAAGGTTAGTTATGAGGATTAATATTTGTTTAATAATCAAAAGCTCTTTAAATTCTTAAAACAGTCCAAAAATTATTATTTTTCCAATAAAATTTCAACTGGAAAAAGGTAAACTCTGAAAGTAGACACGCTATTGATAAATAAACCGTTCGCATGTCGTTTTAGACAATCCTAAATTGCGCGACCGTTGTTTTCGACCAAAGGAATCTTATTTGTAAAATCAGCGAGGGTGGGGGTAGGGTTAGCTTCTCTGCGATATCTTTACCAAAAATCGATGTATCGAAGTTTTGTTTATGGCATATGATCAATATATCCTTGTAGATTGTTCATGTTCGTCTATATGTGATGTAGCTGATTTTAAGAATATACAATACCTTAATATTTGGGAAAGAACATTTAAAATGCAGTCATAAATACAATTCATCTGATGATTTTATGATAAAATTCCACATTAAGATATGTAATTAAGTAACTTGTGGCAAGATCTATCCATGTTTTCCGATTTCTAAGAACAAAGAAAGCCACTTACCGAACTTGCTATGCGTAATAGCATGTTTTTTATTACCAGGTGGACGGGAAAAAATAGAGGGGTACACAAACAAAAGCCTCACATAAACCTATTTCCACTAAAATATCAAGCTGGAAACAGGTAGATTCTGAAAATAGACACACTGGTGGTATAGAAACTGTTTTTATATCGCTTTTAACATTCCGAAAACGCGCGACCATTTTTTTCGACATAAGGAATCCGACTATTATATATTTTGGAAGATCTGTCTGTGTGTGTGTGTATCTGTGTGTCTGTGTGTTCGCGATGAACTCGAAAACGGCCGACCCGATTTCGATGAAACTTCGTATGTGAGGATACTATCGGTCGGGAAGTGGCATAGGCGTATTAATTTTCAGATCCGAGGTCAACTTTTCACGTGCCGAGGTCAAATCTGTTTTTACGCTGTGTTACGGGACTTTCATTTGAGTTCGGTGCTTACAAATCGATTCGAAACAGCGCGAATATTAAAATGCCAGTCATAATAACGACACTGTGATAATCTTTCGTGTTTCCTCTTTCCAACGATATATAATGCGTATGTATCCGTTTTAGCTGTCTGCCTCAATTATCAAGAAGAAGTGGTACTATCTTCCATCGGGATAAAAACAATGCGTAACTTCTATGACGTCGTTAGAGGTCATAACGCTAGATCACGTTAACGCTTAACCGGCTGATGCATTTGACTGTTTCAGACGTATTGGCGATATCTCGGGCACCGATGGTAATTTATCTTTACTTGATAATTAATGAACGTGTGTATATGAGGCGCATTTATATACTTGAGTGGAAATCAAATCGGGTTAAACTGGCGGATTTTTACGGACGAAATTTGATGCATAGGGTATCTCGGTATCCGCTGGGCCGATTTCCCGGTATCCGCTGGGCCGATTTCCACCATTTTTGGGGTGTTGGTGTTTGACCCCACCTGACCTTGACCTTCAAAATGGTCAATTCAAGGTCAAAGCCCGGACGAAGTCGGGTCACCTTCTAGTGTTTATATAATTACTTGCCAACAACCGTCTACGAGCAACGTTAATTATGATTGGTTATGATAAACGCGATCATCCAATCGCTACATAGGCGGCTCGGAAGACGAGATCAAGAGGTCATAGCGCCTGTCAAAGGTCAAGATATTTATGGGAACACATGTGTTCGTTCAATAGTATTGCAGATTCAAAGCTCCCCCAGCATCGAATGTGTGTGTATGTTTCATGCAGAGCCAACTGGCTTGGTCGCTTAGTGACCTACGCCCACTGACCTTATACATCATGCTAGGATAGGATAGGATATCATAGGATAATATTTTATTTCACATTGTACGTTAATGCATTATAATATAAGTGAATTATTATACGTATCGTGTGGAGTGCCGTCTACCCGACACACATGATTGATAGAATACAATCAATAATGGCTACATAAATAATTTAAAAATTTCACTATAATTTTCAGATTTGATTGATATTTAAATTGTATTTAGATATAAATATGGATTCCAGCGAATAAACAAATATGTTTCAGATGGGTGGATATAAATGGATATGAATGGATATGCAACGGTTAATTTTCTCAATGACAAATTATGGAGTATTTTTTGGCTGCATTTACTGAGGGGTATTAATAAGAATTTGCTCACACACTACATAAAGTATGTTCAACAGTCGTTTAAAATAATATCGGTTCTTTAAAACTTGTCAATGTGTGAACAAACCCCAGCGCGCTAACTTATGAATAATGCAATTAAATGTATTATTCGTGTATAAATGTCACAGTTGAATGCCCTTATTATTTACAACCAGGCATTGGACGAGATATGTTTTTAAATCAATGTGCACTTAATTTTAAATCAGTTATGCGCGCATGCTCACTCGGAATAGCCCATGTATCTCTACAAATCGATTGGCTCCAATGAGTGAGGTGCTAGGGCCGATATGACTCCCGACGACTGTTTGGAGCGGACGTACCATCTTAAACATATATCAGTTCCATGTTGTCACCCGTCAAAAGTAACTGTTGACTGTCTTGTATCCCTCGATAATTTTGATTGTATGTTTGTGTGGAGAAATTCTGCTCTGTGAGCGAAATATCAATACTTGTGTCAGTTTCACATAAACGTCAGTGGAGGATGACCCGAAACGATGTGGTTCGCGTATGCGCATTGGCGCTTGTGACATTAATTCTTAAAAATCAGATATGTTTTGGACTTTCTGGAAAATGTGACTTTGTGGCATATTCTGGAGTGGTCACGCCTGTGGTTACACGAAACCTCACTACCAACCATTGTGTGAGCAGAGTAAAGTGTGCGACAATGTGTTGTGAGACTTCTTGGTGCCAGCTCATACGTTATGATAAATATCTGGCTGCTTGCTTTATGTCGCAGGGGAATCGTGGAGGTCATACGGGAGTTATGATAAAAAGAGGTGAGGCATTTATATGGTTCACATTATTCTATGGGACTCGTGAGTATGAAACTCACCGGTTCTTATAGTTTCTTAGAAACTTCTTCACGAATATATATTTAGTTTTAGTCAAGTTAGGCTATATACCCAATTACGAGTTGGTAAATTGGATAAATATGAATGTGTATCAACATAAAAGTGTATAAAATAGGCTATTTCAATCTATAACTATTTGTTTATGTAGTGAACCTTTGTGGTGTCAGTTCATTACTTATGATAAATCTTCTGTGGCTTGCTTTGTGTCGGTCGGTAGGAAGCATAGAGTGCATACGGGGTTGATGTTAACAAGAGTCAACAATGTAAAACAAACTGAACGGTACAACTAAATATCATGTAAAATCTAGCCAATTCAAAGAACTTAACAAAACTGAACATAATCGAGGCAAACCAGATATTCCAAGATTTAAAATAAGATTTAAAATAAGTAACTACATGTATAATCACACTGAAGATGTACAAGCAGTCGTTAACAATGTAAAACAAACGTTAATGTAAAACTAAAACTCCCGTAAAATCTAGCCAATTGAAAGAACATGACAAACCTGAACATAATTCAGGCAAACCAGACATTCCAAAATTTAAAATAAGTAACTACACGTATAATCACATTGAAGATGTACAAGCACGCGTTAACAGACATACTCCTTGTTCGACGATAATCAATATTGATAAAATATCAAACTAGTCTGTTACTTGCTATAGATAGTTTTAAATCAGAACATGTATATATTTGTGAATAATTATGTTCAATATCAACCTAATTGTAGACCAGATGTACGCTCTGTGCAATATAGGTTTCCACTGAGGCCCGCGTCATCCAACATAATAACGAAAACAGTCCACTTTGTTTCTATGAATATAAAAGAGTAGAATATGTATGTCGTGTGCTCGTAGTGCACGCGGTGGTCGCATGCTTCTAACGCGGGAACGTCCGACGCTTAATAAAGTAAGCCTTCTAACGCCCCCCCCCCCCCCCGACGCTTAATAAAGTAAGCCTTCTAACGCCCCCCACCGATGCTGAATAAAGTAAGCCTTATAACGCCCCCCCCCCGACGCTGAATAAAGTAAGCCTTCTAACGCCCCCCCCGATGCTGAATAAAGTAAGCCTTCTACCCCCGCAGACGCTGAATAAAGTAAGCCTTCTAACGCGCCCTCCCCCCGATGCTGAATAAAGAAAGCCTTCTACCCCCGCAGACGCTGAATAAAGTAAGCCTTATAACGCCCCCCCCCGACGCTGAATAAAGTAAGCCTTCTAACGCCCCCCCCCCCGATGCTGAATAAAGTAAGCCTTCTACCCCCGCAGACGCTGAATAAAGTAAGCCTTATAACGCCCCCCCCCCGACGCTGAATAAAGTAAGCCTTCTAACGCCCCCCCCCCGACGCTGAATAAAGTAAGCCTTCTAACGCCCCCCACGATGCTGAATAAAGTAAGCCTTCTAGCCCCGCAGACGCTGAATAAAGTAAGCCTTCTAACGCGCCCCTCCCCCCGATGCTGAATAAAGTAAGCTTCTACCCCCGCAGACGCTGAATAAAGTAAGCCTAATAACGCCCCCCCCCCCCACGACGCTGAATAAAGTAAGTCTTCTAACGCCCCCCCGACGCTGAATAAAGTAAGCCTTCTAACGCCCCCCCACCCGATGCTGAATAAAGTAAGCCTGCTAACGCCCCCCCCACCCGATGCTGAATAAAGTAAGCCTTCTAACGCCCCCCACCGATGCTGAATAAAGTAAGCCTTATAACCCCCCCCCCGATGCTGAATAAAGTAAGCCTTCTACCCCCGCAGACGCTGAATAAAGTAAGCCTTCTAACGCGCCCCTCCCCCCGATGCTGAATAAAGTAAGCCTTCTACCCCCGCAGACGCTGAATAAAGTAAGCCTTATAACGCCCCCCCCCCCGACGCTGAATAAAGTAAGCCTTCTAACGCCCCCCCCCCCCCCGACGCTGAATAAAGTAAGCCTTCTAACGCCCCCCCCCGATGTTGAATAAAGTAAGCCTTCTACCCCCCGCAGACGCTGAATAAAGTAAGCCTTCTAACGCCCCCCCCCCGATGCTGAATAAAGTAAGCCTTCTAACGCCCCCCCCCCCCCCCGATGCTGAATAAAGTAAGCCTTCTACCCCCGCAGACGCTGAATAAAGTAAGCCTTCTAACGCGCCCCTCCCCCGTCCGACGCTAAATAAAGTAAGCATTCTAACGCCCCACCCCCGACGCTGAATAAAGTAAGCCTTCTAACGCCCCCCCCCCCGATGCTGAATAAAGTAAGCCTTCTACCCCCGCAGACGCTGACTAAAGTAAGCCTTCTAACGCGCCCTCCCCCGTCCGACGCTAAATAAAGTAAGCATTATAACGCCCCCCCCCCCCGACGCTGAATAAAGTAAGCCTACTAACGCCCCCCCCCAACGCTGAATAAAGTAAGCCTTCTAACGCCTCCCCCGACGCTTAATAAAGTAAGCCTTCTAACGCCCCCCCCAACGCTGAATAAAGTAAGCCTTATAACGCCCCCCCCCCCGACGCTGAATAAAGTAAGCCTTCTAACGCCCCCCCAACGCTGAATAAAGTAAGCCTTCTAACGCCCCCCCCCCCGACGCTGAATAAAGTAAGCCTTCTATCGCCCCCCCCCCCCGACGCTGAATAAAGTAAGCATACTAACACGACCCCCAACGCTGAATAAAGTAAGCCTTCTAACGCCCCCCCCCCAACGCTGAATAAAGTAAGCCTTCTGACCCCCCCCCCAACGCTGAATAAAGTAAGCCTTCTAACGCCCCCCCCAACGCTGAATAAAGTAAGCCTACTAACGCCCCCCCCCCAACGCTGAATAAAGTAAGCCTACTAACGCCCCCCCCCCCCAACGCTGAATAAAGTAAGCCTTCTAACGCGCCCCCCAACGCTGAATAAAGTAAGCCTTCTAACGCCCCCCCCCCCCCAACGCTGAATAAAGTAAGCCTACTAACGCCCCCCCCCCAACGCTGAATAAAGTAAGCCTACTAACGCCCCCCTCCCAACGCTGAATAAAGTAAGCCTACTAACGCCCCCCTCCAACGCTGAATAAAGTAAGCCTACTAACGCCCCCGCCCCCCCCCCCAACGCTGAATAAAGTAAGCCTTCTAACGCCCCCCCCCCGACGCTGAATAAAGTAAGCGTTCTAACGCCCCCCCCCCCCCGACGCTGAATAAAGTAAGCCTTCTAAGGTGACGTTCACACATAGCCGGCGAAGCCGTTACCCGGCGAACCCGTTAGCCGGCGAAGGTTGGGCAGAGTGTTTACACATCGCCGGCGAAGATACGCATATATTCATGTGTCTCCTTTACTTCATAATAGTTTTCGTTTTAGTTCTCACTGAACTGCAATATGATATTGCTGTACACCTGTAAACATCTAGCCGCTTCCTGTTAGAGATATGGTTGGGCAGTATAGTGAAATGAAACTTTTTAGAAATGGAAATGCCGAAATTATTAATATCCAACTCAAACTTTCAGGTATTGCTATTGGTAATTTTATAGATATTTAAAAAACATTTTTAATGGTTTGTTTTGGTTCACAAACTTCACATACAGCCTGTGAAGTGAGTGTCGCACCAAAAGCATGGCCATTGTCAGTTTTGAGATCTGTTCGTCGCATACATCTACAAATTGGTGTCTAATCATTCGGATTGGATTTTATATTATATATATAAGTTTCAACATCGCGAATCAAATGTGACACATTTTCCGTTTGCACATTATACAATAAAATATGTTTTTCATTTTACTCGGGCGTTCACCATGTCCATGTATACAGGGCCGAGGCGATGGGGGTGTCTCATCCCAACTTTAATCAAAATATTCAAAAGCTGGAAATTTCATACCTGTGCAATAGTTGGACATTTGACATCAGCAATATGATGAAATTGTTCTCGTAGTTTTATTTTCAACAATTTGTTATTGGTGATTTCTTTAGGCAACATTTGCTTATTTTTTTACCAAATTGTTGGACTGAAATGACCATCAGTTGGAAATGATCCAACCTTATTAGAGGTGCGTCAAGTTTGGAAAATGTCCAACAATTGGAAATCTTAAGGCTGGATGCTAGGATTTTGCAATTTTCAGGATTCAGATTAAAAAAAATTCTCACACCTGACCATAACCACGGTCGGTCGATAAATTCCAAAGATGAACAGTCCCACACCTCCAAATCAGGCCCTCTAGACCCGTCCCTGTGTCAATATGTCCACGGCGCACTCAGATTTAGATTATTGAACTAATTGTCCATTAAGTTTGAATCCACAGAAACGTGCCATCCCATTTCTTCCATATATATATATGGACATACATGTACATGAATTAATTCCCTCGAATGCGCAACAAATGTACCATGCACATGCAGAGTACGTGTACCATCATCGGTTAGTATTTATAATAATAGCTTATAACCAAGGTGCGTGACCACCGACCTGACAGCTGATTAGAGACAATCAAACTGGCACACTGACCAATATATACACAGGCGAAAAGCGGGCTGGTCTATCAGCGATTGCACAATAATATTGTTCGAGTTAATTGTTGAAAGGAAATCACCCATGACGGCATGACCCCAGATAAACATCTAACTTAACCGCAGAGCGAATTAGAATCCATACGACAATCAGGTGCTTGTACTAAAGCATTTTTAACAAAAAGTTGAAAACTGTATAGCTGAGTATCCGGATAGCCGTAATTCTTATCCGGCGAAGTATAAACACTCTATTGTTATCGCTGCCGGCTACAGCGAATGCGATCTTCGCCGGGTAATGTATAAACACCCCCTAACACGCCCCCCCCCAACGCTGAATAAAGTAAGCCTTCTAACGCCCCCCCCCCCAACGCTGAATAAAGTAAGCCTTCTAACGCCTCCCCCCGACGCTGAATAAAGTAAGCCTTCTAACGCCCCCCCGACGCTGAATAAAGTAAGCCTTCTAACGCCCCCCCCCAACGCTGAATAAAGTAAGCCTTCTAACACGCCCCCCCAACGCTGAATAAAGTAAGCCTTCTAACACGCCCCCCCCCCAACGATGAATAAAGTAAGCTTTCTAACGCCTCCCCCCGACGCTGAATAAAGTAAGCCTTCTAACACCCCCCCCCAACGCTGAATAAAGTAAGCCTTCTAACACGCCCCTCCAACGCTGAATAAATTAAGCCTACTAACGCCCCCCCCGGACGCTGAATAAAGTAAGCCTTCTAACGCCCCCCCGGACGCTGAATAAAGTAAGCCTTCTAACGCCCCCCCGACGCTTAATAAAGTAAGCATTCTAACGCCCCCCCCCGACGCTTAATAAAGTAATCCTTCTAACACCCCCCCCCGACGCTGAATAAAGTAAGCCTTCTAACGCCCCCCCCCGACGCTGAATAAAGTAAGCCTTCTAACGCCCCCCAAACGCTGAATAAAGTAAGCCTGCTAACGCCCCCCCAACGCTGAATAAAGTAAGCCTACTAACGCCCCCCCCAACGCTGAATAAAGTAAGCCTTCTAACGCACCCCCCCCCGACGCTGAATAAAGTAAGCCTACTAACGCCCCCCCCCCCAACGCTGAATAAAGTAAGCCTACTAACGCCCCCCCCCCCAACGCTGAATAAAGTAAGCCTACTAACGCCCCCCAAACGCTGAATAAAGTAAGCCTGCTAACGCCCCCCCCCCAACGCTGAATAAAGTAAGCCTTCTAACGCCCCCCCCCCCCGACGCTGAATAAAGTAAGCCTACTAACGCCCCCCCAACGCTGAATAAAGTAAGCCTACTAACGCCCCCCCCAACGCTGAATAAAGTAAGCCTACTAACGCCCCCCAAACGCTGAATAAAGTAAGCCTGCTAACGCCCCCCCCAACGCTGAATAAAGTAAGCCTTCTAACGCCCCCCCCAACGCTGAATAAAGTAAGCCTTCTAACGCCCCCCCCCGACGCTGAATAAAGTAAGCCTACTAACGCCCCCCCCCAACGCTGAATAAAGTAAGCCTACTAACGCCCCCCCCCAACGCTGAATAAAGTAAGCCTACTAACGCCCCCCCCCCCCCGACGCTGAATAAAGTAAGCCTTCTAACGCCCCCCCAACGCTGAATAAAGTAAGCCTTCTAACGCCCCCCCCCGACGCTGAATAAAGTAAGCCTTCTAACGCCCCCCCGACGCTGAATAAAGTAAGCCTACTAACGCCCCCCCCCCAACGCTGAATAAAGTAAGCCTTCTAACGCCCCCCCCCGACGCTGAATAAAGTAAGCATACTAACCCCCCCCCCCGACGCTGAATAAAGTAAGCCTTCTAACGCCCCCCCCCCCAACGCTGAATAAAGTAAGCCTTCTAACGCCCCCCCCCGACGCTGAATAAAGTAAGCATACTAACCCCCCCCCGACGCTGAATAAAGTAAGCCTTCTAACGCCCCCCCCCCCAACGCTGAATAAAGTAAGCCTTCTAACGCCCCCCCCCCGACGCTGAATAAAGTAAGCATACTAACCCCCCCCGACGCTGAATAAAGTAAGCCTCCTAACGCCCCCCCCCAACGCTGAATAAAGTAAGCCTTCTAACGCCCCCCCCCAACGCTGAATAAAGTAAGCCTTCTAACGCCCCCCCCAACGCTGAATAAAGTAAGCCTTCTAACGCCTCCCCCGACGCTGAATAAAGTAAGCCTACTAACGCCCCCCCAACGCTGAATAAAGTAAGCCTACTAACGCCCCCCCGACGCTGAATAAAGTAAGCATACTAACGCCCCCGCCCCCCCCAACGCTGAATAAAGTAAGCCTTCTAACGCCTCCCCCAACGCTGAATAAAGTAAGCCTTATAACGCCTCCCCCCGACGCTTAATAAAGTAAGCCTTCTAACGCCCCCCCCCCCCCGACGCTTAATAAAGTAAGCCTTCTAACGCCCCCCCAACGCTGAATAAAGTAAGCCTTATAACGCCCCCCCCCGACGCTGAATAAAGTAAGCCTTCTAACGCCCCCCCCGACGCTGAATAAAGTAAGCCTTCTAACGCCCCCCCCCCCGACGCTGAATAAAGTAAGCCTTCTATCGCCCCCCGACGCTGAATAAAGTAAGCCTACTAACACGCCCCCCCCAACGCTGAATAAAGTAAGCCTTCTAACGCCCCCCCCAACGCTGAATAAAGTAAGCCTTCTAACCCCCCCCAACGCTGAATAAAGTAAGCCTTCTAACGCCCCACCCCCAACGTTGAATAAAGTAAGCCTACTAACGCCCCCCCCCCCAACGCTGAATAAAGTAAGCCTTCTAACGCCCCACCCCCAACGTTGAATAAAGTAAGCCTACTAACGCCCCCCCAACGCTGAATAAAGTAAGCCTTCTAACGCCCCCCCCAACGCTGAATAAAGTAAGCCTTCTAACGCGCCCCCAACGCTGAATAAAGTAAGCCTTCTAACGCGCCCCCAACGCTGAATAAAGTAAGCCTTCTAACGCCCCCCCCCAACGCTGAATAAAGTAAGCCTACTAACGCCCCCCCCCCCAACGCTGAATAAAGTAAGCCTACTAACGCCCCCCCTCCCAACGCTGAATAAAGTAAGCCTACTAACGCCCCCCCCAACGCTGAATAAAGTAAGCCTACTAACGCCCCCGCCCCCCCAACGCTGAATAAAGTAAGCCTTCTAACGCCCCCCCCCCCGACGCTGAATAAAGTAAGCGTTCTAACGCCCCCCCCCCGACGCTGAATAAAGTAAGCCTTCTAACACGCCCCCCCCCCGACGCTGAATAAAGTAAGCGTTCTAACGCCCCCCCCCCCGACGCTGAATAAAGTAAGCCTACTAACGCCCCCGCCCCCCAACGCTGAATAAAGTAAGCCTTCTAACGCCCCCCCCCCGACACTGAATAAAGTAAGCGTTCTAACGCCCCCCCCCGACGCTGAATAAAGTAAGCATTCTAACGCCCCCCCCCCCCCCAACGCTGAATAAAGTAAGCATTCTAACGCCCCCCCCCGACGCTGAATAAAGTAAGCCTTCTAACGCCCCCCCCCGACGCTGAATAAAGTAAGCCTTCTAACACGCCCCCCCAACGCTGAATAAAGTAAGCCTTCTAACACGCCCCCCCAACGATGAATAAAGTAAGCTTTCTAACGCCTCCCCCCGACGCTGAATAAAGTAAGCCTTCTAACACTCCCCCCCCAACGCTGAATAAAGTAAGCCTTCTAACGCCCCCCCCCCCGACGCTGAATAAAGTAAGCCTTCTAACGCCCCCCCAACGATGAAAAAAGTAAGCCTTCTAACACGCCCCCCCCCAACGATGAATAAAGTAAGCCTTCTAACGCCTCCCCCCGACGCTGAATAAAGTAAGCCTTCTAACACGCCCCCCCCCAACGCTGAATAAAGTAAGCCTTCTAACACGCCCCCCCCAACGCTGAATAAAGTAAGCCTTCTAACACCGCCCCCCCAACGTTGAATAAAGTAAGCCTTCTGACGCCCCCCCCCGACGCCTGAATAAAGTAAGCCTTCTAACGCCCGCGTCCCCCCAACGCTGAATAAAGTAAGCCTTCTAACGCCCCCCCCGAAGCTGAATAAAGTAAGCCTTCTAACACGCCCCCCCCCAACGCTGAATAAAGTAAGCCTTCAAACCCCCCCCCCCCGACGCTGAATAAAGTAAGCCTTCTAACGCCCCCCCCGACGCTGAATAAAGTAAGCCTTCTAACGCCCCCCCCCCGACGCTGAATAAAGTAAGCCTTCTAACGCCCCCCCCCCAACGCTGAATAAAGTAAGCCTGCTAACGCCCCCCCCCCCAACGCTTAATAAAGTAAGCCTTCTAACGCCCCCCCCCCCCCCCAACGCTGAATAAAGTAAGCCTACTAACGCCCCCCCCAACGCTGAATAAAGTAAGCCTACTAACGCCCCCACCCAACGCTGAATAAAGTAAGCCTTCTAACGCCCCCCCCGACGCTGAATAAAGTAAGCCTTCTAACGCCCCCCCCCCCCCGACGCTGAATAAAGTAAGCCTTCTAACGCCCCCCCCAACGCTGAATAAAGTAAGCCTGCTAACGCCCCCCCCCCAACGCTTAATAAAGTAAGCATTCTAACGCCCCCCCCCAACGCTGAATAAAGTAAGCCTACTAACGCCCCCCCCAACGCTGAATAAAGTAAGCCTGCTAACGCCCCCCCAACGCTTAATAAAGTAAGCCTTCTAACGCCCCCCCCCCAACGCTGAATAAAGTAAGCCTACTAACGCCCCCCAACGCTGAATAAAGTAAGCCTACTAACGCCCCCACCCAACGCTGAATAAAATAAGCCTTCTAACGCCCCCCCCCCGACGCTGAATAAAGTAAGCCTTCTAACGCCCCCCCCGACGCTGAATAAAGTAAGCCTTCTAACACGCCCCCCCCCCAACGCTGAATAAATTAAGCCTACTAACGCCCCCCCCCAACGCTGAATAAAGTAAGCCTTCTAACGCCCCCCCCCCGACGCTGAATAAAGTAAGCCTTCTAACACGCCCCCCCCCCACCAACGCTGAATAAAGTAAGCCTACTAACGCCCCCCAACGCTGAATACAGTAAGCCTTCTAACGCCCCCCCCCCCCAACGCAGAATAATGTAAGCCTACTAACGCCCCCCAACGCTGAATACAGTAAGCCTTCTAACGCCCCCTCGACGCTTAATAAAGTAAGCCTTCTAACGCCCCCTCGACGCTTAATAAAGTAAGCCTTCTAACGCCCCCCCCCCCGACGCTTAATAAAGTAAGCCTTCTAACGCCCCACCCGACGCTTAATAAAGTAAGCCTTCTAACGCCCCCCCGACGCTAAATAAAGTAAGCCTTATAACGCCCCCCCCCCACGCTTAATAAAGTAAGCCTTCTAACGCCCCCACCCCGACGCTGAATAAAGTGAGCATTCTAACGCCCACCCCGACGCTTAATAAAGTAAGCCTTCTAACGCCCCCCCGACGCTTAATAAAGTAAGCTTCCTAACACCCCTCCCCCCGACGCTTAATAAAGTAAGCCTTCTAACGCCCCCCCCCCCGACGCTTAATACAGGAAGCCTTCTAACGCCCCCACCCCCGCCCGACGCTTAATAAAGTAAGCCTTCTAATGCCCACCCCGACGCTTAATACAGTAAGCCTTCTAACGCCCCCACCCCCCGCCCGACGCTTAATAAAGTAAGCCTTCTAACGCCCACCCCGACGCTTAATACAGTAAGTCTTCTAACGCCCCCACCCGACGCTGAATAAAGTAAGCCTTCTAACGCCCACCCCGACGCTTAATAAAGTAAGCCTTCTAACGCCCACCCCGACGCTTAATACAGTAAGCCTTCTAACGCCCCCACCCCCGACGCTGAATACAGTAAGCCTTCTAACGCCCCCGCCCGACGCTTAATAAAGTAAGCCTTCTAACGCCCACCCCGACGCTTAATAAAGTAAGCCTTCTAACGCCCACCCCGACGCTTAATACAGTAAGCCTTCTAACGCCCCCACCCCCCGCCCGACGCTTAATAAAGTAAGCCTTCTAACGCCCACCCCGACGCTTAATACAGTAAGCCTTCTAACGCCCACCCGACGCTTAATACAGTAAGCCTTCTAACGCCCCCGCCCGACGCTTAATAAAGTAAGTCTTCTAACGCCCACCCCGACGCTTAATACAGTAAGCCTTCTAATGCCCCCACCCGACGCTGAATAAAGTAAGCCTTCTAACACCCCCCCCGACGCTTAATAAAGTAAGCCTTCTAACGCCCACTCCGACGCTTAATACAGTAAGCCTTCTAACGCCCACCCGACGCTTAATACAGTACGCCTTCTAACGCCCCCGCCCGACGCTTAATACAGTAAGCCTTCTAACGCCCACCGACGCTTAATACAGTAAGCCTTCTAACGCCCCCACCGACGCTTAATACAGTAAGCCTTCTAACGCCCACCCGACCCTTAATACAGTAAGCCTTCTAACGCCCCCGCCCGACGCTTAATAAAGTAAGCCTTCTAACGCCCACCCCGACGCTTAATACAGTAAGCCTTCTAACGCCCCCACCCGACGCTGAATAAAGTAAGCCTTCTAACACCCCCCCCGACGCTTAATAAAGTAAGCCTTCTAACGCCCACCCCGACGCTTAATACAGTAAGCCTTCTAACGCCCACCCGACGCTTAATAAAGTAAGCCTTCTAACGCCCCCCCCCGACGCTTAATACAGTAAGCCTTCTAACGCGGAACCCCCCGACGATGCATAAAGTAAGCCTTCTAACGCCCCCTCCCCGACGCTTAATAAAGTAAGCCTTCTAACGCCCCCCCCCGACGCTTAATAAAGAAAGCCTTCTAACGCCAACACCGACGCTTAATAAAGTAAGCCTTCTAACGCCCCACCCCCGACGCTTAATAAAGTAAGCCTTCTAACGCGGGCCCCTCCGACGCTTAATAAAGTAAGCCTTCTAACGTCCCCCCCCCCCCGACGCTTAATAAAGTAAGCCTTCTAACGCCCCCCCCCTACGCTTAATAAAGTAAGCCTTCTAACGCCCCCCCCCGACACTGAATACATTAAGCCTTCTAATGCACCCCCCCGACGCTGAATAAAGTAAGCCTTCTAACGCCCCCCCCCGACGCTGAATAAAGTAATCCTTCTAACGCGGAACCCCCGACGATGCATAAAGTAAGCATTCTAACGCCCCCCCCCCGACACTGAATACATTAAGCCTTCTAACGCTCCCCCCGACGCTTAATAAAGTAAGCCTTCTAACGCGGGCCCCCTCCGACGCTGAATAAAGTAAGCCTCTGAACGCGGCCCCAGACGCTGAATAAAGTATGCCTTCTAACACCCCCCCCGACGCTTAATAAAGTAAGCTTCCTAACGCCCCCTCCCCCCCGACGCTTAATAAAGTAAGCCTTCTAACGCACCCCGACGCTGAATAAAGTAAGCCTTCTAACGCCCACCCCCGACGCTTAATAAAGTAAGCATTCTAACGCCCCCACCCGACGCTGCATAAAGTAAGCCTACTAACGCCCCCCACCGACGCTGCATAAAGTAAGCCTTCTAACGCCCCCCCCCCGACGCTTAATAAAGTATGCCTTCTAACGCCCCCCCCCCCCCCGACGCTTAATACAGTAAGCCTTCTAACGCCCCCACCCCCCGACGCTGAATACAGTAAGCCTTCTAACGCCCCCCGCCCGACGCTTAATAAAGTAAGCCTTCTAACGCCCACCCCGACGCTTAATAAAGTAAGCCTTCTAACGACCCCCCAACGCTTAATAAAGTAAGCCTTCTAACGCCCCCCCCCCAACGCTGAATAAAGTAAGCCTACTAACGCCCCCCAACGCTGAATAAAGTAAGCCTACTAACGCCCCCACCCAACGCTGAATAAAATAAGCCTTCTAACGCCCCCCCCCGACGCTGAATAAAGTAAGCCTTCTAACGCCCCCCCCCCCCCGACGCTGAATAAAGTAAGCCTTCTAACACGCCCCCCCACCAACGCTGAATAAAGTAAGCCTACTAACGCCCCCCCAACGCTGAATACAGTAAGCCTTCTAACGCCCCCCCCCCCAACGCAGAATAATGTAAGCCTACTAACGCCCCCCCCCCCAACGCTGAATACAGTAAGCCTTCTAACGCCCCCCTCGACGCTTAATAAAGTAAGCCTTCTAACGCCCCCTCGACGCTTAATAAAGTAAGCCTTCTAACGCCCCCCCCCCGACGCTTAATAAAGTAAGCCTTCTAACGCCCCACCCGACGCTTAATAAAGTAAGCCTTCTAACGCCCCCCCGACGCTGAATAAAGTAAGCCTTATAACGCCCCCCCCCACGCTTAATAAAGTAAGCCTTCTAACGCCCCCACCCCGACGCTGAATAAAGTGAGCATTCTAACGCCCACCCCGACGCTTAATAAAGTAAGCCTTCTAACGCCCCCCCCGACGCTTAATAAAGTAAGCTTCATAACACCCCTCCCCCCGACGCTTAATAAAGTAAGCCTTCTAACGCCCCCCCCCCGACGCTTAATACAGGAAGCCTTCTAACGCCCCCACCCCCCGCCCGACGCTTAATAAAGTAAGCCTTCTAATGCCCACCCCGACGCTTAATACAATAAGCCTTCTAACGCCCCCACCCCCGCCCGACGCTTAATAAAGTAAGCCTTCTAACGCCCACCCCCGACGCTTAATACAGTAAGTCTTCTAACGCCCCCACCCGACGCTGAATAAAGTAAGCCTTCTAACGCCCACCCCGACGCTTAATAAAGTAAGCCTTCTAACGCCCACCCCGACGCTTAATACAGTAAGCCTTCTAACGCCCCCACCCCCGACGCTGAATACAGTAAGCCTTCTAACGCCCCCGCCCGACGCTTAATAAAGTAAGCCTTCTAACGCCCACCCCGACGCTTAATAAAGTAAGCCTTCTAACGCCCACCCCGACCGCTTAATACAGTAAGCCTTCTAACGCCCCCACCCCCCGCCCGACGCTTAATAAAGTAAGCCTTCTAACGCCCCACCCCGACGCTTAATACAGTAAGCCTTCTAACGCCCACCCGACGCTTAATACAGTAAGCCTTCTAACGCCCCCGCCCGACGCTTAATAAAGTAAGTCTTCTAACGCCCCACCCCGACGCTTAATACAGTAAGCCTTCTAACGCCCCCACCCGACGCTGAATAAAGTAAGCCTTCTAACACCCCCCCCCGACGCTTAATAAAGTAAGCCTTCTAACGCCCACTCCGACGCTTAATACAGTAAGCCTTCTAACGCCCACCCGACGCTTAATACAGTACGCCTTCTAACGCCCCCGCCCGACGCTTAATACAGTAAGCCTTCTAACGCCCCACCGACGCTTAATACAGTAAGCCTTCTAACGCCCCCACCGACGCTTAATACAGTAAGCCTTCTAACGCCCACCCGACGCTTAATACAGTAAGCCTTCTAACGCCCCCGCCCGACGCTTAATAAAGTAAGCCTTCTAACGCCCACCCCGACGCTTAATACAGTAAGCCTTCTAACGCCCCCACCCGACGCTGAATAAAGTAAGCCTTCTAACACCCCCCCCGACGCTTAATAAAGTAAGCCTTCTAACGCCCACCCCGACGCTTAATACAGTAAGCCTTCTAACGCCCACCCGACGCTTAATAAAGTAAGCCTTCTAACGCCCCCCCCCCCGACGCTTAATACAGTAAGCCTTCTAACGCGGAACCCCCCGACGATGCATAAAGTAAGCCTTCTAACGCCCCCCCTCCCCGACGCTTAATAAAGTAAGCCTTCTAACGCCCCCCCCCGACGCTTAATAAAGAAAGCCTTCTAACGCCAACACCGACGCTTAATAAAGTAAGCCTTCTAACGCCCCACCCCCGACGCTTAATAAAGTAAGCCTTCTAACGCGGGCCCCTCCGACGCTTAATAAAGTAAGCCTTCTAACGTCCCCCCCCCGACGCTTAATAAAGTAAGCCTTCTAACGCCCCCCCCCCTACGCTTAATAAAGTAAGCCTTCTAACGCCCCCCCCCCCCCCCGACACTGAATACATTAAGCCTTCTAATGCACCCCCCCGACGCTGAATAAAGTAAGCCTTCTAACGCCCCCCCCCCCCCGACGCTGAATAAAGTAATCCTTCTAACGCGGAACCCCCGACGATGCATAAAGTAAGCATTCTAACGCCCCCCCCCCGACACTGAATACATTAAGCCTTCTAACGCTCCCCCGACGCTTAATAAAGTAAGCCTTCTAACGCGGGCCCCTCCGACGCTGAATAAAGTAAGCCTCTGAACGCGGCCCCAGACGCTGAATAAAGTATGCCTTCTAACACCCCCCCCGACGCTTAATAAAGTAAGCTTCCTAACGCCCCTCCCCCCGACGCTTAATAAAGTAAGCCTTCTAACGCACCCCGACGCTGAATAAAGTAAGCCTTCTAACGCCCACCCCCGACGCTTAATAAAGTAAGCATTCTAACGCCCCCACCCGACGCTGCATAAAGTAAGCCTTCTAACGCCCCCCACCGACGCTGCATAAAGTAAGCCTTCTAACGCCCCCCCCGACGCTTAATAAAGTATGCCTTCTAACGCCCCCCCCCCCCCCCCCGACGCTTAATACAGTAAGCCTTCTAACGCCCCCCACCCCCGACGCTGAATACAGTAAGCCTTCTAACGCCCCCGCCCGACGCTTAATAAAGTAAGCCTTCTAACGCCCACCCCGACGCTTAATAAAGTAAGCCTTCTAACGCCCACCCCGACGCTTAATACAGTAAGCCTTCTAACGCCCCCCACCCCCGCCCGACGCTTAATAAAGTAAGCCTTCTAACGCCCACCCCGACGCTTAATACAGTAAGCCTTCTAACGCCCACCCGACGCTTAATACAGTAAGCCTTCTAACGCCCCCGCCCGACGCTTAATAAAGTAAGCCTTCTAACGCCCACCCCGACGCTTAATACAGTAAGCCTTCTAACGCCCCCACCCGACGCTGAATAAAGTAAGCCTTCTAACACCCCCCCGACGCTTAATAAAGTAAGCCTTATAACGCCCACCCCCGACGCTTAATACAGTAAGCCTTCTAACGCCCACCCGACGCTTAATACAGTACGCCTTCTAACGCCCCCGCCCGACGCTTAATACAGTAAGCCTTCTAACGCCCACCGACGCTTAATACAGTAAGCCTTCTAACGCCCCCACCGACGCTTAATACAGTAAGCCTTCTAACGCCCACCCGACGCTTAATACAGTAAGCCTTCTAACGCCCCCGCCCGACGCTTAATAAAGTAAGCCTTCTAACGCCCACCCCGACGCTTAATACAGTAAGCCTTCTAACGCCCCCACCCGACGCTGAATAAAGTAAGCCTTCTAACACCCCCCCGACGCTTAATAAAGTAAGCCTTCTAACGCCCACCCCAGACGCTTAATACAGTAAGTCTTCTAACGCCCCCCACCCGACGCTGAATAAAGTAAGCCTTCTAACGCCCCACCCCGACGCTTAATAAAGTAAGCCTTCTAACGCCCATCCCGACGCTTAATACAGTAAGCCTTCTAACGCCCCCACCCCCGACGCTGAATACAGTAAGCCTTCTAACGCCCCCGCCCGACGCTTAATAAAGTAAGCCTTCTAACGCCCACCCCCGACGCTTAATAAAGTAAGCCTTCTAACGCCCAACCCGACGCTTAATACAGTAAGCCTTCTAACGCCCCCACCCCCCCGCCCGACGCTTAATAAAGTAAGCCTTCTAACGCCCACCCCGACGCTTAATACAGTAAGCCTTCTAACGCCCACCCGACGCTTAATACAGTAAGCCTTCTAACGCCCCCGCACGACGCTTAATAAAGTAAGCCTTCTAATGCCCACCCCGACGCTTAATACAGTAAGCCTTCTAACGCCCCCACCCGACGCTGAATAAAGTAAGCCTTCTAACACCCCCCCCGACGCTTAATAAAGTAAGCCTTCTAACGCCCACCCCGACGCTTAATACAGTAAGCCTTCTAACGCCCACCCGACGCTTAATACAGTACGCCTTCTAACGCCCCCGCCCGACGCTTAATACAGTAAGCCTTCTAACGCCCACCGACGCTTAATACAGTAAGCCTTCTAACGCCCCCACCGACGCTTAATAACGCCCCCACCGACGCTTAATACAGTAAGCCTTCTAACGCCCACCCGACGCTTAATAAAGTAAGCCTTCTAACGCCCCCCCCGACGCTTAATACAGTAAGCCTTCTAACGCGGAACCCCCCGACGATGCATAAAGTAAGCCTTCTAACGCCCCCTCCCCGACGCTTAATAAAGTAAGCCTTCTAACGCCCCCCCCCCCCCCCCCGACGCTTAATAAAGAAAGCCTTCTAACGCCAACACCCCGACGCTTAATAAAGTAAGCCTTCTAACGCCCCACCCCCGACGCTTAATAAAGTAAGCCTTCTAACGCGGGCCCCTCCGACGCTTAATAAAGTAAGCCTTCTAACGTCCCCCCCCCGACGCTTAATAAAGTAAGCCTTCTAACGCCCCCCCCCCCTACGCTTAATAAAGTAAGCCTTCTAACGCCCCCCCCCCCGACACTGAATACATTAAGCCTTCTAACGCACCCCCCCCGACGCTGAATAAAGTAAGCCTTCTAACGCCCCCCCCCCCGACGCTGAATAAAGTAATCCTTCTAACGCGGAACCCCCGACGATGCATAAAGTAAGCATTCTAACGCCCCCCCCCCCGACACTGAATACATTAAGCCTTCTAACGCTCCCCCGACGCTTAATAAAGTAAGCCTTCTAACGCGGGCCCCTCCGACGCTGAATAAAGTAAGCCTCTGAACGCGGCCCCCGACGCTGAATAAAGTATGCCTTCTAACACCCCCCCCCCCCCGACGCTTAATAAAGTAAGCTTCCTAACGCCCCTCCCCCGACGCTTAATAAAGTAAGCCTTCTAACGCACCCCGACGCTGAATAAAGTAAGCCTTCTAACGCCCACCCCCCGACGCTTAATAAAGTAAGCATTCTAACGCCCCCACCCGACGCTGCATAAAGTAAGCCTTCTAACGCCCCCCACCGACGCTGCATAAAGTAGGCCTTCTAACGCCCCCCCCCGACGCTTAATAAAGTATGCCTTCTAACGCCCCCCCCGACGCTTAATACAGTAAGCCTTCTAACGCCCCCCCCCCCCCCGACGCTTAATAAAGTAAGCCTTCTAACGCGGGCCCATCCGACGCTGAATAAAGTATGCATTCTAACGAGCCCCCCCGTCGACGCTGCATAATGTAAGCCTTCTAACACCCCCCCCCCCGTTAACAAAATAAGCCTTCTAACGCCTCCCCCGACGCTTAATAAAGTAAGCCTTCTAACGCGACCCATCCCCACGACGCTGAATAAAGTAAGCCTACTAACACGCCCCCCCCCCCCAACGCTGAATAAAGTAAGCCTTCTAACGCCCCCCCAACGCTGAATAAAATAAGCCTTCTAACCCCCCCCCCCCAACGCTGAATAAAGTAAGCCTTCTAACGCCCCCCCCCCAACGCTGAATAAAGTAAGCCTACTAACGCCCCCCCCAACGCTGAATAAAGTAAGCCTACTAACGCCCCCCCCAACGCTGAATAAAGTAAGCCTTCTAACGCGCCCCCCAACGCTGAATAAAGTAAGCCTTCTAACGCCCACCCCCCCCCCAACGCTGAATAAAGTAAGCCTACTAACGCCCCCCCCCAACGCTGAATAAAGTAAGCCTACTGACGCCCCCACTCCCAACGCTGAATAAAGTAAGCCTACTAACGCCCCCCCCAACGCTGAATAAAGTAAGCCTACTAACGCCCCCGCCCCCCCAACGCTGAATAAAGTAAGCCTTCTAACGCCCCCCCCCCGACGATGAATAAAGTAAGCGTTCTAACGCCCCCCCCGACGCTGAATAAAGAAAGCCTTCTAACACGCCCCCCCCCCCAACGCTGAATAAAGTAAGCCTTCTAACGCCCCCCCAACGCTGAATAAAGTAAGCCTTCTAACGCCTCCCCCCGACGCTGAATAAAGTAAGCCTTCTAACACCCCCCCCCCCAACGCTGAATAAAGTAAGCCTTCTAACATGCCCCCCCAACGCTGAATAAATTAAGCCTACTAACGCCCCCCCCCAACGCTGAATAAAGTAAGCCTTCTAACGCCCCCCCCCCCCCAACGCTGAATAAAGTAAGCCTTCTAACGCCCCCCCAACGCTGAATAAAGTAAGCCTTCTAACACGCCCCCCCCAACGCTGAATAAAGTAAGCCTTCTAACACGCCCCCCCCCCAACGATGAATAAAGTAAGCCTTCTAACGCCCCCCCCCCGACGCTGAATAAAGTAAGCCTTCTAACACGCCTCCCCAACGCTGAATAAAGTAAGCCTTCTAACACGCCCCCCCAACGCTGAATAAATTAAGCCTACTAACGCCCCCCCCAATGCTGAATAAAGTAAGCCTTCTAACACGCCCCCCCCCAACGCTGAATAAAGTGAGCATTCTAACGCCCCCCCCCCCCCCCCCGACGCTGAATAAAGTAAGCCTTCTAACGCCCCCTCCGACGCTGAATAAAGTAAGCCTTCTAACACGCCCCCCCCCCAACGTTGAATAAAGTAAGCCTTCTGACGCCCCCCCCCGACGCTGAATAAAGTAAGCCTTCTAACGCCCGCCACCCCCAACGCTGAATAAAGTAAGCCTTCTAACGCCCCCCCCCGACGCTGAATAAAGTAAGCCTTCTAACACGCCCCCCCGACGCTGAATAAAGTAAGCCTTCAAACGCCCCCCCCCCCGACGCTGAATAAAGTAAGCCTTCTAACGCCCCCCCCGACGCTGAATAAAGTAAGCCTTCTAACGCCCCCCCCCCCCCGACGCTGAATAAAGTAAGCCTTCTAACGCCCCCCCCCAACGCTGAATAAAGTAAGCCTGCTAACGCCCCCCCAACGCTTAATAAAGTAAGCCTTCTAACGCCCCCCCCCCCCAACGCTGAATAAAGTAAGCCTACTAACGCCCCCCCCAACGCTGAATAAAGTAAGCCTACTAACGCCCCCACCCAATGCTGAATAAAGTAAGCCTTCTAACGCCCCCCCCCCCCCGACGCTGAATAAAGTAAGCCTTCTAACGCCCCCCCCCCCGACGCTGAATAAAGTAAGCCTTCTAACGCCCCCCCAACGCTGAATAAAGTAAGCCTGCTAACGCCCCCCCCCAACGCTTAATAAAGTAAGCCTTCTAACGCCCCCCCCCCAACGCTGAATAAAGTAAGCCTACTAACGCCCCCCCAACGCTGAATAAAGTAAGCCTACTAACGCCCCCACCCAACGCTGAATAAAGTAAGCCTTCTAACGCCCCCCCCCCCGACGCTGAATAAAGTAAGCCTTCTAACGCCCCCCCCCCCCGACGCTGAATAAAGTAAGCCTTCTAACACGCCCCCCCAACGCTGAATAAATTAAGCCTACTAACGCCCCCCCCAACGCTGAATAAAGTAAGCCTTCTAACGCCCCCCCCCCCCCGACGCTGAATAAAGTAAGCCATCTAACACGCCCCCCCCCAACGCTGAATAAAGTAAGCATACTAACGCCCCCCCCAACGCTGAATACAGTAAGCCTTCTAACGCCCCCCCCCCAACGCAGAATAATGTAAGCCTACTAACGCCCCCCCCAACGCTGAATACAGTAAGCCTTCTAACGCCCCCTCGACGCTTAATAAAGTAAGCTTTCTAACGCCCCCTCGACGCTTAATAAAGTAAGCCTTATAACGCCCCCACCCGACGCTTAATACAGTAAGCCTTCTAACGCCCCCTCGACGCTTAATAAAGTAAGCCTTCTAACGCCCCCCCCCCGACGCTTAATAAAGTAAGCCTTCTAACGCCCCACCCCGACGCTTAATAAAGTAAGCCTTCTAACGCCCCCCCCCCCGACGCTGAATAAAGTAAGCCTTATAACGCCCCCCCCCCCCCCCACGCTTAATAAAGTAAGCCTTCTAACGCCCCCACCCCGACGCTGAATAAAGTAAGCATTCTAACGCCCACCCCGACGCTTAATAAAGTAAGCCTTCTAACGCCCCCCCCGACGCTTAATAAAGTAAGCTTCCTAACACCCCTCCCCCCGACGCTTAATAAAGTAAGCCTTCTAACGCCCCCCCCCCCCGACGCTTAATAAAGTAAGCCTTCTAACGCCCACCCCGACGCTTAATACAGTAAGCCTTCTAACGCCCCCACCCCCGCCCGACGCTTAATAAAGCCTTCTAATGCCCACCCCGACGCTTAATACAGTAAGCCTTCTAACGCCACCACCCCGGCCCGACGCTTAATAAAGTAAGCCTTCTAACGCCCACCCCGACGCTTAATACAGTAAGTCTTCTAACGCCCCCACCCGACGCTGAATAAAGTAAGCCTTCTAAAGCCCACCCGACGCTTAATAAAGTAAGCCTTCTAACGCCCACCCCGACGCTTAATACAGTAAGCCTTCCAACGCCCCCACCCCCCGACGCTGAATACAGTAAGCCTTCTAACGCCCCCGCCCAACGCTTAATAAAGTAAGCCTTCTAACGCCCACCCCGACGCTTAATACAGTAAGCCTTCTAACGCCCCCCACCCCGCCCGACGCTTAATAAAGTAAGCCTTCAAACGCCCACCCCGACGCTTAATACAGTAAGCCTTCTAACGCCCACCCGACGCTTAATACAGTAAGCCTTCTAACGCCCCCGCCCGACGCTTAATAAAGTAAGCCTTCTAACGCCCACCCCGACGCTTAATACAGTAAGCCTTCTAACGCCCCCACCCGACGCTGAATAAAGTAAGCCTTCTAACACCCCCCCGACGCTTAATAAAGTAAGCCTTCTAACGCCCACCCCGACGCTTAATACAGTAAGCCTTCTAACGCCCACCCGACGCTTAATACAGTAAGCCTTCTAAAGCCCCCGCCCGACGCTTAATACAGTAAGCCTTCTAACGCCCACCCGACGCTTAATACAGTAAGCCTTCTAACGCCCCCACCCGACGCTTAATACAGTAAGCCTTCTAACGCCCACCGACGCTTAATACAGTAAGCATTCTAACGCCCCCGCCCGACGCTTTATAAAGTAAGCCTTCTAACGCCCACCCCGACGCTTAATACAGTAAGCCTTCTAACGCCCCCACCCGACGCTGAATAAAGTAAGCCTTCTAACACCCCCCCGACGCTTAATAAAGTAAGCCTTCTAACGCCCACCCCGACGCTTAATACAGTAAGCCTTCTAACGCCCACCCGACGCTTAATAAAGTAAGCCTTCTAACGCCCCCCCCCCGACGCTTAATACAGTAAGCCTTCTAATGCGGAACCCCCCGACGATGCATAAAATAAGCCTTCTAACGCCCCCTCCCCGACGCTTAATAAAGTAAGCCTTCTAACACCCCCCCCCCCGACGCTTAATAAAGTAAGCCTTCTAACGCCAACACCCCGACGCTTAATAAAGTAAGCCTCTAACGCCCCACCCCCGACGCTTAATAAAGTAAGCCTTCTAACGCGGGCCCCTCCGACGCTTAATAAAGTAAGCCTTCTAACCTCCCCCCGACGCTTAATAAAGTAAGCCTTCTAACGCCCCCCCCCCTACGCTTAATAAAGTAAGCCTTCTAACGCCCCCCCCCCCCCCGACACTGAATACATTAAGCCTTCTAACGCCCCCCCCCCCCGACGCTGAATAAAGTAAGCCTTATAACGCCCCCCCCCCCCGACGCTGAATAAAGTAATCCTTCTAACGCGGAACCCCCGACGATGCATAAAGTAAGCATTCTAACGCCCCCCCCCCCCCAACACTGAATACATTAAGCCTTCTAACGCTCCCCCGACGCTTAATAAAGTAAGCCTTCTAACGCGGGCCCCTCCGACGCTGAATAAAGTAAGCCTCTGAACGCGGCCCCCGACGCTGAATAAAGTATGCCTTCTAACACCCCCCCCCCCCCCCCGACGCTTAATAAAGTAAGCTTCCTAACGCCCCTCCCCCCGACGCTTAATAAAGTAAGCCTTCTAACGCACCCCGACGCTGAATAAAGTAAGCCTTCTAACGCCCACCCCCCGACGCTTAATAAAGTAAGCATTCTAACGCCCCCACCCGACGCTGCATAAAGTAAGCCTTCTAACGCCCCCCACCCGACGCTGCATAAAGTAAGCCTTCTAACGCCCCCCCCCCGCCCCGACGCTTAATAAAGTAAGCCTTCTAACGCCCCCCCGACGCTTAATACAGTAAGCCTTCTAACGCCCCCCCCCGACGCTTAATAAAGTAAGCCTTCTAACGCGGGCCCATCCGACGCTGAATAAAGTATGCATTCTAACGAGCCCCCCCCCCCCGTCGACGCTGCATAATGTAAGCCTTCTAACACCCCCCCCCCCGTCCGACTCTTAACAAAAAATAAGCCTTCTAACGCCTCCCCCGACGCTTAATAAAGTAAGCCTTCTAACGCGACCCATCCCCACGACGCTGCATAACGTAAACTTTCTAACGCCCCCCCCCCCCGACGCTTAATAAAGTAAGCCTTCTAACGCGGAACCCCCCTCCCCGACGCTTAATAAAGTAAGCCTTCTAACGCACCCCGACGCTTAATAAAGTAAGCCTTCTAACGCCCCCCCCCCCCGACGCTTAATAAAGTAAGCCTTCTAACGCCCCCACCCGACGCTTAATACAGTAAGCCTTCTAACGCCCCCGCCCCCCCGCCCGACGCTTAATAAAGTAAGCCTTCTAACGCCCCTACCCGACGCTTAATAAAGTAAGCCTTCTAACGCCCCCCCCCCCCGCCCGACGCTTAATAAAGTAAGCCTTCTAACGCCCCCCCCCGCCCGACGCTTAATAAAGTAAGCCTTCTAACGCCCCCACCCGACGCTTAATACAGTAAGCCTTCTAACGCCCCCCCCCCCCCGCCCGACGCTTAATAAAGTAAGCCTTCTAACGCCCCCACCCGACGCTTAATAAAGTAAGCCTTCTTCGGATATCCAGAATATGAAGAACCGGAATTAATACAAACTCGCGCGATTCTCACAGGCGACATTGGCGACAATTTAAAAGTTCAGGGCGTATCCAACTTAGATATCAAATCAGGCGACATTTAAAGGCACGTGAGACCTTAGTTGTCGAAAATATTCATACTTGTTCCAATCACCGTAAACAGAACAACATTAAAACGCATACAGTTTCGTTCATATATACCATGACCATCGCGTAAACAGCATGTTATCATAAAGACCTACTATATTTTACCTAAGCAAGAGCCTGATTGTATTACATAAGAGAGCACAATGCTACTGGCTAATCACACAAATGGCATAAACGCTCTTTATTACTTCCATATCAGGAATTCACCAACAAAGAACGCTCTTTATGTTTACCACCATAATATAAACAAACACCAGAAAAGAAACTTTTGATGCTTTTGTTTACATAACAATGGTCAAACATATGACAATAACATACTGTTTATGCGATATTTCTTATTTGTGTACGGACAAAGTCTGTCTAAATTTTGATGTTCTTTCTGTTTGTGGCGGTTTTTGACGGGTGGAATATTTTCACAGGATACCCACCGCAAGGCCAACTGTACCTTCAACTGACACATTCTCGGTAATAACAACGCTTAACCGTAGTGTAATGTTAGGCAAGGATTTGTTATCATCCAATAATGTATGCATCTATTTCGACCTACATACTTTCAGAGTAAACGGGACAATGTTTCATAAGAGTAATAGCGTATTTGTAGCCATCATACTCAGACTTGAAACACCATGCAATCTGGGCTCACACCATGCATATTCACCAACGGTAAAAGGTTGTAACAAATTATATCATTCTGAATTTCTTAGTGTTAATCAAATTGAAAGAGGATTTTTAGCCAAAAACCCTGGAGTAGAAGTTTCAGAGACAGTTCTCAAAGCTCATAATGCTGAAATCCCAACTAATTAAAAAAAATACATTTTATTTCTGACAAGCAGAGATCAGAGGAGACATGTATATTAAGGTCAAAATTACATGGAGCGATAAATTGTTCGTCTCCTTGCGTTCAAACCAACAATCCGTCATAAATTTTGTGAAATAAAATTTAGCAGTATAAATAAGAATTTCGTTATTCATGAAATACTTAGAAGGAAAAACCCACAGTCCTTTTTCACAACCGAAAATGCAAACCACCCCCTCGAATGTGTTCATTTCCAAGCAACGGCTATACAAAACAGGGCCATGGTAAATGAAATGTCTGTGCAATTTAACAAGGGCATTATAAATAATCGGTTCAAGAGACCAATTCAGTTAATTTAACCATACCTGATGCATGGGACATCGACATTTATATAAAATTTAACTGAGCAGTATAGAAATAATCGGTTCGAATAACCAATTGAGTTAATTTAAACTCCCACGCAATCAAACCCTTAACTCGAACGAATAGTATAATTCAATAACAGTATACGGATCGCAAAGACAACTTACACGTCATTTCGAGTCGCACAATGCATGTTTCTAACGTAAGGTCATACCAACAGATGAACTTTATTATTTACGCAGTGAGGATAATCGTTACCTCAATGGTTATGTATATTAACTGGCAGCAAACTCAAATTTAAAACATATATAGATGCTGTACATAATATACATCATACCATGGTCATACTCGCACGCGTAAGTGATGTATGGTAATCACTCATTGCAGGGATGTGGCTAGAGGGTCTCCGCTGGGGGGGTGTCCACCTTGGGAATTTCCAACTGCACCCCCCCCCCTTGAGTCGGAATCACACCAACTTTTTGCATAATTCCATTTGCACCCCCCCCCTTGTACCTCATGCTCAGGCCTAATTTCCTATATATTCATAAGCCAGCTACCGACAACAGACCAAGAAACACCGGGCCGACCATGGTTGTTTGACCCGGTGTGAGAAAATTTTGAAAAGTTTATACAAGAAAATCGCAAATCCTAGCGTCTAGACTGGCTTTCCTAGTGTTGGAAATTTCAAACCTCATGCTCCCCTCAGGTTGGAAAATTCTTCAACTGATGACCATTTATGTCTACAAGTTTGACCAAATGTAGTAAAATATTGTTTTGCTAAACTAATTAGCAGTTTTGTATTGGCCATGTGGATGGGGCAATGACACACCGGGCCGACCATGGTTCGGCCCGGGGTGCGAAAATTTTGAAATCTGAACAAGAAAATCGCAAAATCCTAACATCTAGACTAGCCTCAAGCCTTCCTACTGTTGGAAATTTCAAACCCTACACCCCCACTTAGTTTGGAAAATTTCCAACTGATGACAATTCCAATGACAATGTTGACCAATTGTATGACAATATTGTTTTCTTAAATTAACTAGAAGTTTTTGACTGGCCACGGGGGAGGGACCAGGACACAAGCTTTCCAAGTGTTGGAAATTTCCAACCTGTCACCCCCCTAAGGTTGGAAAATTTCCAACTGATGTCCATTTCTGTCAAAAATTTTGACAAAAAATAGGAACATATGCAAATATTGGTCGAAAAACAATAAATTCCCCCAATAAATTGTTTTATAATCAAACTACAAGAACATTTTCAACCTATTGTTGGTGTGAAATTTCGTTGTGGCAGGTATGAAATTTCCAACTATTGAAAATATAGCTCTCTGCTGGGGGGGGGGTGAGACACCCCCCACACCCCCCCCCCTCTAGCCACATCCCTGCCTCACTCATTGTCTTGGTGATGTATGGTAATCACGCATTGTCTTGGTGATGACCATATATCGGCACTGACACACAACACAGGTCACAAATGATAACAAAGTCACAACCAAGATTTGCTGGTTGATAGTAAATGAAGATGACATACAATATTCGTATATAGGCAAGCCTTTATATTGTCAACGGCAGTCAACCTATTACCAAATATATGGACGCTAACATTAGAACATAGCATAACTTCATGTGTAGGCAATACTAAATGTACTGATAAGACTGGAGATTTCATTGTAAATATATTTTTATTGAGTGAACAAAATGACTTCTCAAACAGCCGCACCCAATCACCCATGCATATACGTACATGATAGATTCGCGATTGCCAAAGTTACATAATATGTTATGTACATACATAATAAATAACAGTGTTGTATAGCTTAAAATCCACCGCAGTGATCTAAAACGCGTGACATGTTAAAGATAACATGCAATTGCAAATATAAGACATAGTTATGGACATCAACAAAAGTAGAACTATTAGTGAGATGTTATAAATATTACAGAAGCGCATAAAATCACGAATCGAAAAAATAATTAAAAAGTTACTCGTAAATTGGAGGTGATAGCATGCTAAAAAAAATAACAGCGAAAAAATGGGGTTAAATGGCGAACGGGAAACGTGCTAAATATGCAAATAGGAACGATACAAAGTAACAATAGTGTTAGTGTGTATAAGCCACACTCATTATTTCACCAATTGCTACGTACAAACTTACACCGATGGCATGCTTATCTATTGACACACTAGCATACACAAGACATTTAAAATGGAAAAAGCAAAAGCTTATTCAAAGCCACACCTATCGCAAACTGAATGTACATACAACACAAAGATTCAATTTAGATCAGTCATCAGTTATATCTATTGACACACTAGCATACACAAGACACTTAAAATGGAAAAAGCAAAAGCTTATTCAAAGCCACACCTATCGCAAACTGAATGTACATACAACACAAAGATTCAATTTAGATCAGTCATCAGTTATATCTATTGACACACTAGATTACACAAGACACTTAAAATGGAAAAAGCAAAATACACTTAAAATGGAAAAATCCACACCTATCGCAAACTGAATGTACATACAACACAAAGATTCAATTTAGATCAGTCATTGATTCGAAGATAGGATACCAAATTTCATCAATTTTTTTTTTCCACAAATTCACATACATATAAAAAATGGCACTAACCTTGCTCATCTAAAATAAACCTGTGAATATTTTATCATATTCATTCATAATTCAAATGCACACAATTACACGAGAATTAACAAATTACACGATAATTAACAAACTCAAATAATTACAAACAAGAAAACAAAAAGAATCGCACCGAAATTGTATGTGCTTTCTGATTATTATAGTTTGCAAGTCATCCAATCAACAGTAACCGAAACATATATGCACAGCTTTGTGGCATGTAATATGACATGTTCGCAGCAGTATACGGATATACGGTAAATTAAGAAATGAATGTCGTGGGTGTGTGTTATTTGGGGATACGGCGCTGTGGTAGTTGTGGTACATTTTATGTGACCCCAAAGACCACAGAGCCGTGTTCCCGGCGAATAACAAACACACCGGCTACAACATTTCTTATATCTATATAGCTTTTTGATGATTTATTCCCATATAATGCAGAGTGTATTCTTATTTATTTTCACAAAATCTGCCGATAATTGGAGACTATCCCACGCATCACATTAAGTCAGCCCTGAAAACGAGTTCCATACTCTTAGCTATGATAACGTGATCGATATAAACATGTTCCCAGCAGTACCTTTAAAAACAAAGCCGTATTCAGTAAGAATTAATATATGCATGTACGCTCTATGTACGCTATATGTACGCTATATGTTCGCTCTATGTACGCTCTACACTGCAACTCGTCTTCCTGTTAGCATCCGAAGTTGACGGCCACCCTATTCATAAATGGTATTCAGACTGTTTAAAGGCCACATTGCATCCACGCTTTAATTGTCACTCGTAATTCATACCTCACAGTTATACTGAGCTAACAAATGGAATACCACTATGATTTTTACTTACAAAATATATAGAGGATCTCCATAGGGCTCAGTGTTAAATTTTGATCGCAACTGTAGCCAGCAAGAATGAACTGATCACATCAAATTTTTCAAAAATAAATGTAAGGGTCATAGCTAGTAGTTTTGAGAACTTTCAAATCGCATCGATCACCATTCGCCAGATGGCACAATCGATCGTTTTCTGTAAATACGAAACGCTCTCTAAATTATGTTGACCCCGATTTAGGCTGACCCGCCAAAATTCAAGAATGGAAACAAGTCAATCCTGCAAACACACCTACTAGGCATACATAATCCGTTTTCAGATCGCTTTTAACAAACCAAAAATGCAAAATGACATAAGGAATCCGACTATATGTATAGAATTATATTGTGCCTAAAAACTAAGTGTCTGCATGGCATGAGCGATTTAGCTGACAATTTCTCAGAAAGAAAATAGAAAATAAACTTGCCAAGTTACCGATATATTAAAACTTCGGAACGGAAATCACAAGTGTTACATTGTTAAAAGAGCAAATTTATTTAGTTTTATATAATAAAATACTGAGGTGGGATATTTGAAGAATCGTGCATTTTGTGATAAAAGCATTAAACTTGGTATATACGTATACTCGTATATGAACTTATTCTCAGGAATGTTTTTAAGCTTAATTCCATCGGTTGTATTGATATGTTGGTAACCATGGTTACGGCGGCCATCTTGTTTGTGTGTTTGTCTGCAAGAATGGCATACTTTCATCTATAAAATCCTCTATACCAATATGTATGTGTATAACTCTATATATATGGGACTTGATCAAGTTATAAGATGGCAGAAATTTAATTATATCTAACATCTTTAAACGATATAATGAGTCTATAAAGGTGTTATCATTCAATTCCAGCCATCTTATAAGGAAATAATAATTATCCTTTGTAACCAATGTATAGTACTATAACAACACCTGTTTATCGTAAATATAAGAGTATGTTCAAATTATGGGAGAAACAATGAAGATTTTTTTGATGCGGTCATTTCAGAGTTTGACACAAATATTCGCAAAAAACGCACTGAATTATCTAACTTAGGATTCCAACTAGTTATAGGATCTATACTCTGTCTACTATCTGAATTCACGACTCTCTGCGAGAAAATAAATCGAACAGTTTTCATTGCATATTTAATTTTTGTTGGCAGCCATTTGCAGATCTAATTTATTTCTTGGAGAGAAAATCACCGTAACACAACATATAATGTCCAAAAAGACGAACTGTCTGCCAGATCTGCAAACGTGGTTGAACAATATTTATGTCCTTTTATGTTGTTTTGGTTCTGCAGGCGGCAACCAAAAAAAATAAATAAATAAATAAAATATTCAATGAAACATGTTTGATTGATTTTCTCGCAGACATGAAGTCATGATTTCAGATAGTAGACAGGGTATAGACTCTAATTGATTCCTTAGCTAGATAATGTAGTGCTTTTTTTCCAAATATTTCTTGTCAAACTCTCAAATGACCGCCTAAAAAAATCCCACCTTTAAAACACTTTAATTTTTTAATTAGAACATACCTCTTATATTGTGATATAAATTATTCAATCATAACTGATGTTATTGCATGTTTTTGTGACGAACTGTACCAAACATACTGGAACAGATTTGAAAACTCGGTTCAAACTAAGGCAAACCAAATCACCTGAGCATTGCAACATATATATTAACTCTCCCACCAAAAGGGTGTTGTTTATCCTGCTGGACTATAGAATAGTGTTAGTGTTTGTAAATAATTAGGAAAAAACCCATCAGGAAATAAATTGGCAAGCACCGGAATAAAAATGAAATTCTTCGTCAGATCCATGTATCATAGTATACAACCGTGATATGTCATTTGAGAGTTACAAAATTACTGCATATTTGTGACCCGCCATATCAAATCCAGTCGGAAGTCGGGATTTTTTTTACCCTGTGCCAATACAATTTTTTACGATTTTAATAATTTGTTCTTGTATTCTTTAACAATTTTTATAATTTCACCAATACAGAGCCCCAGACAAACATGAGCAGACGACACTCTTCTATGTGCTTCTATATATGTGTGGGGCTCCCTGCAGGATAATGGATGTTTTTTTATTTTATGTCCTAAAAATTGTAAGAAACATTTATTTAAAAAACATGATAAAAAATTGTTAAGCCAATGTATTCTCTTATATATGCGAGGCGACCTATGGTCGACTCGCATATATAAGAAAATGCATTGGCACAGGATAAAAAATTCCCGACTTCCGACTGGATTTCATATGGCGGGTCACATTTGTTTAGCCATGCGTATAGTCTGAAAGTTGTGGTAGTGTCGGCCGGGGTCTGATTTTACCAACACCGTTATACGGTGGCAATAGACATGTACTGCGTGTATATTACTTTGAGTCACATTTGGATATCAGGGGAGAGGTACTGATAAGTTTTCGAGTTTAATTATACCCCCACATTTCGGAGAATAAACTCCTGGATTGACTGTCCGTCAGTCCGCGGGGACATGTCTCAGCCATGCATTGGTTATGAGATCTGAATGAAATTTGGTATGGATGTGTGCTATCATGCCTTTCATGCTTTCAAATAGGTGAAAATTATGTTGCTAAAATTTATCATTCTAGAGTTATGCTTCTTTGTTTATCTGGAAAACTTCGTTTTGTGTCGATCCGGGAGTATTATATCTCAGCCATGGGTTATCGGATCTGAATTAGTTTTGGTATGACGGTTCGTAATCGCGACTGCTTTCAAAAGAGTGCGCTAATGACGTTGATTACATTTCGGTTCTAGAGTTATCGTTCTTTGTTTATTTTTAATTTGGGCTCCACTCTGTCCACCGACACACGAAAACGTATCTATAATTTTGACTTATTAGCGCGCGCACCGCGTGTATACTGTTCGGCAATTTCTTGATAGCCGTGGTCCCATGGGCATTTTATTTATAGATAATTGGTTTTTCCGGTTTAAAAGTCGAACTGCGCGACCAGGAGGCCGAGTCCGGTAAAAGGTGTAGTTGGGAATTTCAATTTCGTTTATTGTCCTTCACATTATTATGCCAATAATGCTGATTTTTGGTTTGTGACAAGCTATGTCAATTACCAATAAAAGAAATTTAAAAGATAATTTGTAAGTCTTATATTTCAACTTTTATAGATATGTTTCGTTCTGCAGCCCACTGAGGGTTGTAGTCGGAGACGGCCGCCGGTTCGTTAATTATGTGCTGGTTGTTATTGTTATTTTAACGGAATTCTGAGTTGGTCATTCGCGAAACCAATATATTTTATATTCTATAATTACAATCATGGGTATATAATATATGATCTTGAGTGCGTTAGCATTTCTGACTATGGTTTTCTTGTGTAACATGTCTTTTTTCTGGGCTGCTGTCAAACGTAAAGTACGTGGCCATTTTTTGTTGCTAAGGAAACGGTATGTAATCCATCCATATTATACATAGTTTGAGAAACATCTCAGCAGCCAGGATACACACTATAGTGTTGCGAATTGTGCCGTGAATAGATGGTAACATAATGCATTTTGTAGTAAAAACACTAAATTTGGCACACACGAACAACACGTGAATATAAGTTAATTGGGATATCACGCAGAGCTGCAAATTGCCTACCGTTGCCATGACAACCATTTTGGGGAAAACGTCAGTTTGTCTTCAAATTCTAGATATTATATGAATTGTTATGGAACATACAGGAAATGCATGCCTGTTCGCATGTAGAAACGTATCACTCACCTCTGAATCCTTTGCCATGACCCTGAAAAAGGATTAAATGCGTCAGTTTACCGTAGCAACGAGTGTGTATTTTATTTTATAAACCGGTTCACACCCCTCGGCCAATAAAATCGATTAAATCCATCACTCAGATGGCTGGCCATAATCCCCATATATGGAGGTGTGCCAGTACTAATAGATAGACCATATTCAGTGTTCGCGCTGTCGGTAGCCAAATTAGCCAATGGCTAATCTTTTTCGAATTTGGCTAATAAAAATTTCATTTGGCTAAACTTTTGGCTAAACTTTTTTTGAACCCAAATGGAGACTGAAAACATGGAGCAAGAAAGCTAATTGATAAAAGCGCTCAATAGATCGACATTCAAGAAGAAGTTAGGTGACGAAAGTATTTCATTATTTTCGTACTTATGAAATATCGTACAAAGGGAATCCCGATCGACAACTCTATCAACCAAGCGATCACAAAGTGATATGCAATCATCTTTAGTTTTCACAAGACGGACATTCAAAGACGCGTGGACATTAAACCGTGGTTGAATTATGACAATTTGAAGAAAGCAATGTTTTGTAAAGTGCATTGACGCCGATATATAAGCAATTTGTTCGTAACATGTGCAGGCTGTTTTAATCTGGAGAAAGATTACGTCACTCTGCACGAAGCAGCAAAAGGTCATTATTAATTTTTACATTTAATCCCCTAATCCCCCATTAAGCCCATTGTCTGTCTGGTCACTCACGGCGCGCTTGCACAATGCATGTTTATGATGACATTGTATTTATGACGGTCGAGGTTTATGAGCACCAAGTGTAAGACAATAGCTTAATCAGCCAAATGTGAATCACGACAGATATTTTGTGGCTATTTGTCGTCAATACCGATACAGTCAAAATAATATGCATACTTTTATGACAGATTGTAATTTGATAATGGCGTAACAATATTAAGTTATTAGTTTCCAGATGTCACTTAGATATTTTCGCAAGGATAAATATTTAATGATTTAAAAATAGATATTGATATAAAACAAAAAAATAATGACATTAAGAAGGACAATCCCGGGTTACCCCCCCCCCCCCCCCCCCCCCGAAATCACTCTTTCACATAAAGATTAATAAATTTTTAATAAATGATATATATAAAAATACTTCTAGTTCATCAAAATTATTTAAATTATTGTGTATTTTACCTTTGTCTGTTAGATTTTATGTTTTAGTCATTAATTGTGAACCGACCAGAAAACGATGATTTAATTTGGCCAATTTGTTTTTTAATTTGGCCAAAAAACATTTGGCTAAAGTTTTTTTCATTTGGCTAATAAAATTTTCATTTGGCTAAACTTTTGGCTAAAGTTTTTTTCGGTCCAGCGCGAACACTGACCATATTTCTTGTATGAATCTGTATGTCGCCGGGGCCAAAATATAGACTTGAGCTATAACTCACCCAGAAATTGAGATTAATTGGAGAGTAATTGAACAGGAGAGCAGAGCGGAAGGTATGACATTCTAACATTCTTCTACCGATGCCCAAGCGGGTTATAAACTATACATAATACTTATGTGCGTTCAGATGCGATTTAATTATTTTTGCTTTCATGCACAGGGGGCGGACAAAAATTCAAGACACGTATGTTGGGGGTGAGCAGAAAATCAGTTGTTTTCCCACCAAAATATTTTGTTTTCCTTCATGATGAAGTAATGTGTAGTCCTAGAAGTTCAACAAATATAATTTAAACCCTTTAAACTACATTTAGACATTCACATGTTGTATATGTGGCATGCACACGTGGGGGCCTCTGGGCTGATATATTCAGTTTGTTCATATTTTACTGCACCACAAGTTCTCATTTCAACCGTCTCATGGATATATAACCTGACATAACATATAACTACATATAGCATCAATGAGATAAAATAACTTTTCAAATAAACATTTATTTTCAATAAAGTAAACAAATATGCTGGTTAGTTAACAAGAAAAGAAATAGGGGGTATCCAATGTATCCTGAAATACCTGCAGATTTGAATGGATATTAGAAGTATATATCATGAGTGACGACAGTGTATATGTTCATATTGCATCCCATGTAGATGAGATAATACAAATATCTACTAAATTTTTGTAGAGGCTATGTATATTATTATGTATTATTAAATTTATATATGTTTAAATTTCTTCATTTGTAAACTGTTCCCCCAATAAATTGGCGCATCCATAAGTCCTTACATCTGTCTACTTTGAATGACAACTTCAGTCATGGTTAATGCATGAGTGGTCGTGATTAATGATCGAGTGGCTAGAAATATATATAGAACTAGAATATCAAAGCATTGTGAGGGCTTGAGACATTTTCGTTCTGACAGTCCAGTCAAAATGCCATTAAATGATTGTTATAGGTCGCCCGTAACTGAAGTTGTGCCGATTGATTCATGTGATTGAATATTGATTATGCAGTCTGAAACGTTAATCTTCCTTCATGTGACGTCACACGAGGGACTACTAGCGACATACAGTGTCAGACTTGAAAGGCAGTCTCAATTGGCTTGTATTTACTCGTTGTTTGCACAGATACGGCTGGACCATCGGAGCTGAAAAGTTGCACATATGAAAACTTTATCCCGGGGAATCTTATTAGGTCCCGCTGACATCAAATTTCTTAAAAGGGCACTAATAATTAATTACATTAGATAATTAATTATATACACAACATTGTTGCAATCTGGTCGGTACAATTGCAACACGTGGATAATTTGACACGTAGAGTGTCATGAGATAGATGCCGTTGACGTCAGATGGCATAATGGGCATATATGAACAACACAGAGCGTTCCTTGTGTAGAAAAATTGTTACAGATGGGTCTCCTGACCAGGGGAATGGCATGGGATAGGCTCATCGTCTCATGTTCCATCACCCATGCATAATGGCTGAACTGAGAATAAAACATTATATACTTACCTTTGATCTCAGATGACTTAAAGTGGGATTAATAGATTATATGATAATATAAAAAGCGTTTATTATCATTCCAGAAGATGTGTGGGGAAATTGGTGGCCGATTTTAAATAACAGTCTAACACCTCTATCCTGATTCCATTTACGACATGTATATACACAACGCGACATATATGTAACCCCTGACTAATACTCGTCCTATCATATGGTTTTACCACCAATTTCCCACATATCTTCTAGACTGATAATATACTTTTTTTATTGATAATATAATTTATTCCCCTTTTAAGTCAGCGGAAGTCAAAGGTAAGTAAGTAGTGCTTTATTCTCAGCCAGTATACAACTATCCACTGACATTCCCCTGGTCAGGTGACCCATCTGTAAAATTGTTATACATAAGGAACACTCGTTATTGCTCACATTTGCCCCTTTAAATCATCTTAGGTCAACGGCATCTATCGCATTATACTCTATACTTGTCAATTTATCCACGTGTTTAAATTTTCACCGACCAGATTGTGTCCATTTTGAGCATATATTCAATTATTTAATTGAATTCATTATTAGTGCCCCCTTAAGACATCTTATGTCAACAGGACCGATATAATAATATTCCTCTGGTCAAATTACCCATATGTATACATTTTCAGTTCCGATGGTCCAGTCGTTTCTGCATAAACAATCAGTTTCGATAAAAGCCAATTGCGACAGGCTTTCAAGTGTGACACTGTGAGTCGCTAGTAGTCCCTCGTGTGACGTCACACGAAGGAAGATTAACGATTCAGACTGCATAATTCTTAAATTATCTTAATGTAATATTCAATCGCATTAATCGTCATAACTTCAGTTACGGGCGACCTGTCACAAAAATCTTTTCGGCAACGTGCTCAATGGATTAGAGGGCATTAATAAAAATACACCGGTGTAATCCTTTACGGCATCTAAAGATATTTAAAGGATACATATGGATTTTGGGTGCATACCATAATTATTTCATGAGTGACTAGTAGTGGAAATATCAATTGATATTTCCACTGCTAGTCCCTCTTAATAGGTGATTCACTCAAAACACCATAGGTGTTCTATTTATTATACGTTTTAACCATATCGATACTTATTTGTAATGTATTAATACTCCTTAATTAATGCCAATTATTTCTCACAAAGCGTACATAACAGTTCAGTTGAAAATTGATTGTTGTTGTCACCAGCTGATAGTCAACGAACCACTTTCAAATGGCTACAAATTAGTCTTCCGCTAAAGAAAATATTTCCCACAAATTATCAAATAATTATGGACGAATGCTAATTTAATATCCTAAAACAACATAGTCGGATTATTCAGAACTATTTTTGACCATGGATACCTACCATCCACAATAATAATGTTAGCCCGAAACATTAGCAAGGGCAATAAATACCTGGGGTACATCGTAGAGTGCCCCCTCTTCCACAAATATTTTGGACGGCTCATAATTACAGTCTAATAGATATACGAAAGATTGATTCCAGATTTGTTAGTCATAATAATATATGTATCTACTTACCGGGTTTCTTTGGTAAATATATGCTGTATCCCCCTTTGTCGTCAGTGTCGTAATATTTTGTGTTGAGCATGAGCTTAGAATGCAGTTGTCAGGTCCCGCACGTTCTGTGGTGTACGTGGCAGATTTGCAAACTTGATATTTCAGACACAAGCCTCCACACTCAATGTCGCTCTCAGCGGAAACTGATTGTGTATTGGTGAAGTTTGTCGTCTTTCCTGGCACTATCTCAAAAGTCGCGCTTTGTAGTGTTATGCATCTACAGCCAATTAATAGAGTTATTAGACACACCAACAGAAAAAGTTTCTGACATCCAGCCATCGTATATACACTTGACAAGACTAATCAACATATAACGTTGGTTCAATCGCTGTGAAATCTCAAATATAATTATTTGTCCACAATGCATCTCGTTCATTGTCTCAATAAACTCCCAGTTCTCGGGTCTGAACCATTCAATATTATCAGACCTTTGTGTCTTTGTGTGATGAATTCACAGGATTTAAGCCAGTGTGTATTTCCTCATATAACTGCCACGCTCCGAGTAAACCAAGTAGTTGAACCGTGATTTATAAAGCGAATGGTTGTGGCGATGCCATGGATGTCTTCCGGCCAAGCACAATATCGAAAATGCAACTTGTGCCGTCGTCATGGTCGCCGAAGACTTGAATGTTTCAAGCTGCTATAGCAATATTGATTCACTCAAAACGAAATGAAAACAATTCGTTGAGATCTATATATAAAGGTCACCATTAATGTCTTATTTCTGCATGACCGTTATCGTCAATGCACTATTTAAAAAAAACAATTAAAACAAAACACGAGAGATGAATGCACCAGACCCAAGCTGGGCTAATATCACTGACTATATATATACGGTCACCCAACACGCACGTCCCGTTCGACATGTCCCTGTATTGTGTTGATTGATAAACCAGCTGGTCGGGTCTCAGTCGACGGCGATATGGATTCCGGGCCAGCTACCACACAATCGCTGACTATATTATAATTAATCTGCCTTCAAAATTATATATCATTTATCGTGATAAAAAAGGTAAGGTGATGATACAATCGTTTAATATATTGTTTACATACGTTTTCTGATAGAGCGACAAATCGAAATTCTCTGAAAAACTAGGCTTTCCTGATATACGCATGTTTGATGCCATCATGCTCGGGAAAGGCTGCCCGCTATTCGAAGCGCCCAATTGACCTAATCCGAAGACATACAGGCAAGATAACTCCCGCCCACATTTCTGCATGGACGTAAAGTCTATTATAGAACAGTACCGGGACGGGACTCGGACCAAAACAGCATCAACCCATTCAACCGATATCCGAAGCTGTTGTGGACCGTGCAAACTTGGTCGAGTGTTATCACAACAAAGATTCTTGGAAGTACACGTAATTTTCATCGGAGCCTGCTCTGCTAAAAATTAGGTTCCTCTTGGAACACTATGTTGGTTCTCAGCATCTTAAATTTATTGTCAAACGTGCTGAATTTGCTATACTGTCAAGATCTTACCAAGAATTACGTCGCTCACTGAAGTACCGTTAACATCTCTTCAAAGTAGTAATATCCAGGAAATTAAAATAAGTCAGAAGATTTTGTCTTACAGAGTGACTGATTGTAAATTTGAGGTGATGGCTTCATCAACTCTTGATGCCAAATCCTCTTCTTCTCTGTCAGACTTCGTGAGCATTTGTTCACACTCACTTAAAGGTACTCGATTCGATCAGACGGTCCATATACCATCAATATACAACAACAACATTTCTTCAAAATACTGCTAACCCATGTCAACTATGGTATCAAATTTCCCAAAACTTGTTATTTATCAACATTTTGTTCAACAAAATATGGCCATATTATCACTAAAGTATCACGAAATTTGACTGTATTACCACTTGATTTTAGAGTTATCCATCTTCAATTTTACCCGAGACCCTCCGTTTGTCCACGTGTTTCTGGGCCACATATTATTACACATCTCGAGAAATCGGTGTGACTAATTACCGCCCGGGACCGCCCGGGGACCGCCCGGGGACCGCCCGGGACCGCCCGGGCGGCCCAACGAGCCCGTGGACACAATATCTCGACGGTATAACGTAGCGACATGCCACCTGAGGGCAACATAGAAAAATTTACTCGCTCGCTCGTCTCCGGCCGGTCATATTAACCCCACAAATGCCGATATTGGCTAAAAGAGCCTGGGTGATTACTGGTGTCTTCGTGTGTGTTCAGACAGATTATTTTGGTGATTCTCGGTAGTGCAATAAGTGCAATACACCTGAGTGTTAATTCCATGTATTGACTCGTTGACGCGTCCACGGCCGATGTTATTAACCCCTCAAATTCCGGTAAAATAGTGTATAAACAAAAGAACCTTGGAACCGCCCGGGACCGCCCGGGCGGCCCCATGGGCCCGTGGACACTATATCTCGACGTTATAACATAGCGACATACCCCACGAGGTCAACATACAAAATGTTACTCCCTCGCTCGACCCCGGCCGGCGTTATTAACCCCTCAAAATCCGATAAAATGGTAAATAGACAAAAAGAACATTAGGACCGCCCGGGACCGCCCGGGTGGCCCCACGTGCCCGTGGACACAATATATCGACGTTATAACGTAGCGACATACCCCATGAGGTCAACCTAGAAAATGTTACTCGCTCGCTCGACCCCGGCCGGTGTTATTAACCCCTCAAAATCCGACAAAATGGTATATAGACAAAAAGAACATTGGGACCGCCCGGGACCGCCCGGGTGGCCCCACGTACCCGTGGACACAATATCTCGACGTTATAACGTAGCGACATACCCCATGAGGTCAACCTAGAAAATGGTACTCAATCGCTCGACCCCGGCCGGTGTTATTAACCCCTCAAAATGGTAAATAGACAAAAAGAACATTAGGACCGCCCGGGACCGCCCGGGTGGCCCCACGTGCCCGTGGACACAATATCTCGACGTTATAACGTAGCGACATACCCCACGAGGACAACCTATAAAATGTTACTCGCTCGCTCGACTCCGACCGGTGTTATTAACCCCTCAAAATCCGATAAAATGGTATATAAACAAAAAGAACATTGGGACCGCCCGAAACCGCCCGGGAGGCCCCATGGGCCCGTGGACACTATATCTCGACGTTATAACGTAGCGACATACCCCATGAGGTCAACCTAGAAAATGTTACTCGCTCGCTCGACCCCGGCCGGTGTTATTAACCCCTCAAAATCCGATAAAATGGTATATAAACAATAAGAACATTGGGACCGCCCGGGAGGCCCCATGGGCCCGTGGACACTATATCTCGACGTTATAACGTAGCGACATACCCCACGAGATCAACCTACAAAATGGTACTCGCTCGCTCGACTCCGGCCGGTGTTATTAACCCCTCAACATCCGATAAAATGGTATATAAACAAAAAGTACATTGGGACCGCCCGGGAGCGCCCGGGAGGCCCCATGGGCCCGTGGACACTATATATCGACGTTATAACGTAGCGACATACCCCACGAGGTCAACCTACAAAATGGTACTCGCTCGCTCGACTCCGGCCGGTGTTATTAACCCCTCAACATCCGATAAAATGGTATATAAACAAAAAGAACATTGGGACCGCCCGGGACCGCCCGGGACCGCCCGGGAGGCCCCATGGGCCCGTGGAGACTATATCTCGACGTTATAACGTAGCGACATACCCCATGAGGTCAACCTAGAAAATGTTACTCGCTCGCTCGACCCCGGCCGGTGTTATTAACCCCTCAAAATCCGATAAAATGGTATATAAACAATAAGAACATTGGGACCGCCCGGGACCGCCCGGGACCGCCCGGGAGGCCCCATGGGCACGTGGACACTATATCTCGACGTTATAACGTAGCGACATACCCCACGAGGTCAACCTACAAAATGGTACTCGCTCGCTCGACTCCGGCCGGTGTTCTTTTTGTTTATATACCATTTTATCGGATTTTGAGGGGTTAATAACACCGGCCGGAGTCGAGCGAGCGAGTAACATTTTGTAGGTTGACCTCGTGGGGTATGTCGCTACGTTATAACGTCGAGATATTGTGTCCACGGGCACGTGGGGACACCCGGGCGGTCCCAATGTTCTTTTTGTCTATATACCATTTTGTCGGATTTTGAGGGGTTAATAACACCGGCCGGGGTCGAGCGAGCGAGTAACATTTTCTAGGTTGACCTGATGGGGTATGTCGCTACGTTATAACGTCGAGATATTGTGTCCACGGGCACGTGGGGCCACCCGGGCGGTCCCGGGCGGTCCTAATGTTCTTTTTGTCTATTTACCATTTTATCGGATTTTGAGGGGTTAATAACGCCGGCCGGGGTCGAGCGAGGGAGTAACATTTTGTAGGTTGACCTCGTGGGGTATGTCGCTATGTTATAACGTCGAGATATAGTGTACACGAGCCCATGGGGCCTCCCGGGCGGTCCCGGGCGGTCCCAATGTTCTTTTTGTTTATATACCATTTTATCGGATGTTGAGGGGTTAATAACACCGGCCGGAGTCGAGCGAGCGAGTACCATTTTGTAGGTTGACCTCGTGGGGTATGTCGCTACGTTATAACGTCGAGATATAGTATCCACGGGCCCATGGGGCCTCCCGGGCGTTCCCGGGCGGTCCCAATGTTCTTTTTGTTTATATACCATTTTGTCGGATTTTGAGGGGTTAATAACACCGGCCGGGGTCGAGCGAGCGAGTATCATTTTCTAGGTGGGGTATGTCGCTATGTTATAACGTCGAGATATAGTGTCCACGGGCCCATGGGGCCTCCCGGGCGTTCCCGGGCGGTCCCAATGTTCTTTTTGTTTATATACCATTTTGTCGGATTTTGAGGGGTTAATAACACCGGCCGGGGTCGAGCGAGCGAGTATCATTTTCTAGGTGGGGTATGTCGCTATGTTATAACGTCGAGATATAGTGTCCACGTGCCCATGGGGCCTCCCGGGCGGTCCCGGGGGACCCAATGTTCTTATTGTTTATATACCATTTTATCGGATTTTGAGGGGTTAATAACACCGGCCGGAGTCGAGCGAGCAAGCAACATTTTGTAGGTTGATCTCGTGGGGTATGTCGCTACGTTATAACGTCGAGATATAGTGTCCACGGGCCCATGGTGCCTCCCGGGCGGTTTCGGGCGGTCCCAATGTTCTTTTTGTTTATATACCATTTTATCGGATTTTGAGGGGTTAATAACACCGGCCGGAGTCGAGCGAGCGAGTAACATTTTGTAGGTTGACCTCGTGGGGTATGTCGCTACGTTATAACGTCGAGATATTGTGTCCACGGGCACGTGGGGCCACCCGGGCGGTCCCGGGCGGTCCCAATGTTATTTTTGTTTATAAACCATTTTGTTGGATTTTGAGGGGTTAATAACACCGGCCGGGGTCGAGCGAGCGAGTAACATTTTCTAGGTTGACCTCATGGGGTATGTCGCTACGATATAACGTCGAGATATTGTGTCCACGGGCACGTGGGGCCACCCGGACGGTCCCGGGCGGTCCCAATGTTCTTTTTGTCTATATACCATTTTGTCGGATTTTGAGGGGTTAATAACACCGGCCGGAGTCGAGCGAGCAAGCAACATTTTGTAGGTTGACCTCGTGGGGTATGTCGCTATGTTATAACGTCGAGATATAGTGTCCACGGGCCCATGGTGCCTCCCGGGCGGTTTCGGGCGGTCCCAATGTTCTTTTTGTTTATATACCATTTTATCGGATGTTGAGGGGTTAATAACACCGGCCGGAGTCGAGCGAGCGAGAACCATTTTGTAGGTTGACCTCGTGGGGTATGTCGCTACGTTATAACGTCGAGATATAGTGTCCACTGGCCCATGGGGCCTCCCGGGCGTTCCCGGGCGGTCCCAATGTACTTTTTGTTTATATACCATTTTGTCGGATTTTGAGGGGTTAATAACACCGGCCGGGGTCGAGCGAGCGAGTATCATTTTCTAGGTGGGGTATGTCGCTATGTTATAACGTCGAGATATAGTGTCCACGTGCCCATGGGGCCTCCCGGGCGGTCCCGGGGGACCCAATGTTCTTATTGTTTATATACCATTTTATCGGATTTTGAGGGGTTAATAACACCGGCCGGAGTCGAGCGAGCAAGCAACATTTTGTAGGTTGATCTCGTGGGGTATGTCGCTATGTTATAACGTCGAGATATAGTGTCCACGGGCCCATGGTGCCTCCCGGGCGGTTTCGGGCGGTCCCAATGTTCTTTTTGTTTATATACCATTTTATCGGATTTTGAGGGGTTAATAACACCGGCCGGAGTCGAGCGAGCGAGTAACATTTTGTAGGTTGACCTCGTGGGGTATGTCGCTACGTTATAACGTCGAGATATTGTGTCCACGGGCACGTGGGGCCACCCGGGCGGTCCCGGGCGGTCCCAATGTTATTTTTGTTTATAAACCATTTTGTTGGATTTTGAGGGGTTAATAACACCGGCCGGGGTCGAGCGAGCGAGTAACCTTTTTCTAGGTTGACCTCATGGGGTATGTCGCTACGATATAACGTCGAGATATTGTGTCCACGGGCACGTGGGGCCACCCGGGCGGTCCCGGGCGGTCCCAATGTTCTTTTTGTCTATATACCATTTTGTCGGATTTTGAGGGGTTAATAACACCGGCCGGAGTCGAGGGAGCAAGCAACATTTTGTAGGTTGACCTCGTGGGGTATGTCGCTATGTTATAACGTCGAGATATAGTGTCCACGGGCCCATGGTGCCTCCCGGGCGGTTTCGGGCGGTCCCAATGTTCTTTTTGTTTATATACCATTTTATCGGATTTTGAGGGGTTAATAACACCGGCCGGAGTCGAGCGAGCGAGTAACATTTTGTAGGTTGACCTCGTGGGGTATGTCGCTACGTTATAACGTCGAGATATTGTGTCCACGGGTACGTGGGGCCACCCGGGCGGTCCCGGGCGGTCCCAATGTTATTTTTGTTTATAAACCATTTTGTTGGATTTTGAGGGGTTAATAACACCGGCCGGGGTCGAGCGAGCGAGTAACATTTTCTAGGTTGACCTCATGGGGTATGTCGCTACGTTATAACGTCGAGATATTGTGTCCACGGGCACGTGGGGCCACCCGGGCGGTCCCGGGCGGTCCCAATGTTCTTTTTGTCTATATACCATTTTGTCGGATTTTGAGGGGTTAATAACACCGGCCGGAGTCGAGGGAGCAAGCAACATTTTGTAGGTTGACCTCGTGGGGTATGTCGCTATGTTATAACGTCGAGATATAGTGTCCACGGGCCCATGGTGCCTCCCGGGCGGTTTCGGGCGGTCCCAATGTTCTTTTTGTCTATATACCATTTTGTCGGATTTTGAGGGGTTAATAACACCGGCCGGGGTCGAGCGAGCGAGTAACATTTTCTAGGTTGACCTGATGGGGTATGTCGCTACGTTATAACGTCGAGATATTGTGTCCACGGGCACGTGGGGCCACCCGGGCGGTCCCGGGCGGTCCTAATGTTCTTTTTGTCTATTTACCATTTTATCGGATTTTGAGGGGTTAATAACGCCGGCCGGGGTCGAGCGAGGGAGTAACATTTTGTAGGTTGACCTCGTGGGGTATGTCGCTATGTTATAACGTCGAGATATAGTGTACACGAGCCCATGGGGCCTCCCGGGCGGTCCCGGGCGGTCCCAATGTTCTTTTTGTTTATATACCATTTTATCGGATGTTGAGGGGTTAATAACACCGGCCGGAGTCGAGCGAGCGAGTACCATTTTGTAGGTTGACCTCGTGGGGTATGTCGCTACGTTATAACGTCGATATATAGTATCCACGGGCCCATGGGGCCTCCCGGGCGTTCCCGGGCGGTCCCAATGTTCTTTTTGTTTATATACCATTTTGTCGGATTTTGAGGGGTTAATAACACCGGCCGGGGTCGAGCGAGCGAGTATCATTTTCTAGGTGGGGTATGTCGCTATGTTATAACGTCGAGATATAGTGTCCACGGGCCCATGGGGCCTCCCGGGCGTTCCCGGGCGGTCCCAATGTTCTTTTTGTTTATATACCATTTTGTCGGATTTTGAGGGGTTAATAACACCGGCCGGGGTCGAGCGAGCGAGTATCATTTTCTAGGTGGGGTATGTCGCTATGTTATAACGTCGAGATATAGTGTCCACGTGCCCATGGGGCCTCCCGGGCGGTCCCGGGGGACCCAATGTTCTTATTGTTTATATACCATTTTATCGGATTTTGAGGGGTTAATAACACCGGCCGGAGTCGAGCGAGCAAGCAACATTTTGTAGGTTGATCTCGTGGGGTATGTCGCTACGTTATAACGTCGAGATATAGTGTCCACGGGCCCATGGTGCCTCCCGGGCGGTTTCGGGCGGTCCCAATGTTCTTTTTGTTTATATACCATTTTATCGGATTTTGAGGGGTTAATAACACCGGCCGGAGTCGAGCGAGCGAGTAACATTTTGTAGGTTGACCTCGTGGGGTATGTCGCTACGTTATAACGTCGAGATATTGTGTCCACGGGCACGTGGGGCCACCCGGGCGGTCCCGGGCGGTCCCAATGTTATTTTTGTTTATAAACCATTTTGTTGGATTTTGAGGGGTTAATAACACCGGCCGGGGTCGAGCGAGCGAGTAACATTTTCTAGGTTGACCTCATGGGGTATGTCGCTACGATATAACGTCGAGATATTGTGTCCACGGGCACGTGGGGCCACCCGGACGGTCCCGGGCGGTCCCAATGTTCTTTTTGTCTATATACCATTTTGTCGGATTTTGAGGGGTTAATAACACCGGCCGGAGTCGAGCGAGCAAGCAACATTTTGTAGGTTGACCTCGTGGGGTATGTCGCTATGTTATAACGTCGAGATATAGTGTCCACGGGCCCATGGTGCCTCCCGGGCGGTTTCGGGCGGTCCCAATGTTCTTTTTGTTTATATACCATTTTATCGGATGTTGAGGGGTTAATAACACCGGCCGGAGTCGAGCGAGCGAGAACCATTTTGTAGGTTGACCTCGTGGGGTATGTCGCTACGTTATAACGTCGAGATATAGTGTCCACTGGCCCATGGGGCCTCCCGGGCGTTCCCGGGCGGTCCCAATGTTCTTTTTGTTTATATACCATTTTGTCGGATTTTGAGGGGTTAATAACACCGGCCGGGGTCGAGCGAGCGAGTATCATTTTCTAGGTGGGGTATGTCGCTATGTTATAACGTCGAGATATAGTGTCCACGTGCCCATGGGGCCTCCCGGGCGGTCCCGGGGGACCCAATGTTCTTATTGTTTATATACCATTTTATCGGATTTTGAGGGGTTAATAACACCGGCCGGAGTCGAGCGAGCAAGCAACATTTTGTAGGTTGATCTCGTGGGGTATGTCGCTATGTTATAACGTCGAGATATAGTGTCCACGGGCCCATGGTGCCTCCCGGGCGGTTTCGGGCGGTCCCAATGTTCTTTTTGTTTATATACCATTTTATCGGATTTTGAGGGGTTAATAACACCGGCCGGAGTCGAGCGAGCGAGTAACATTTTGTAGGTTGACCTCGTGGGGTATGTCGCTACGTTATAACGTCGAGATATTGTGTCCACGGGCACGTGGGGCCACCCGGGCGGTCCCGGGCGGTCCCAATGTTATTTTTGTTTATAAACCATTTTGTTGGATTTTGAGGGGTTAATAACACCGGCCGGGGTCGAGCGAGCGAGTAACCTTTTTCTAGGTTGACCTCATGGGGTATGTCGCTACGATATAACGTCGAGATATTGTGTCCACGGGCACGTGGGGCCACCCGGGCGGTCCCGGGCGGTCCCAATGTTCTTTTTGTCTATATACCATTTTGTCGGATTTTGAGGGGTTAATAACACCGGCCGGAGTCGAGGGAGCAAGCAACATTTTGTAGGTTGACCTCGTGGGGTATGTCGCTATGTTATAACGTCGAGATATAGTGTCCACGGGCCCATGGTGCCTCCCGGGCGGTTTCGGGCGGTCCCAATGTTCTTTTTGTTTATATACCATTTTATCGGATTTTGAGGGGTTAATAACACCGGCCGGAGTCGAGCGAGCGAGTAACATTTTGTAGGTTGACCTCGTGGGGTATGTCGCTACGTTATAACGTCGAGATATTGTGTCCACGGGTACGTGGGGCCACCCGGGCGGTCCCGGGCGGTCCCAATGTTATTTTTGTTTATAAACCATTTTGTTGGATTTTGAGGGGTTAATAACACCGGCCGGGGTCGAGCGAGCGAGTAACATTTTCTAGGTTGACCTCATGGGGTATGTCGCTACGTTATAACGTCGAGATATTGTGTCCACGGGCACGTGGGGCCACCCGGGCGGTCCCGGGCGGTCCCAATGTTCTTTTTGTCTATATACCATTTTGTCGGATTTTGAGGGGTTAATAACACCGGCCGGAGTCGAGGGAGCAAGCAACATTTTGTAGGTTGACCTCGTGGGGTATGTCGCTATGTTATAACGTCGAGATATAGTGTCCACGGGCCCATGGTGCCTCCCGGGCGGTTTCGGGCGGTCCCAATGTTCTTTTTGTTTATATACCATTTTATCGGATTTTGAGGGGTTAATAACACCGGCCGGAGTCGAGCGAGCGAGTAACATTTTGTAGGTTGACCTCGTGGGGTATGTCGCTACGTTATAACGTCGAGATATTGTGTCCACGGGTACGTGGGGCCACCCGGGCGGTCCCGGGCGTTCCCAATGTTATTTTTGTTTATAAACCATTTTGTTGGATTTTGAGGGGTTAATAACACCGGCCGGGGTCGAGCGAGCGAGTAACATTTTCTAGGTTGACCTCATGGGGTATGTCGCTACGTTATAACGTCGAGATATTGTGTCCACGGGCACGTGGGGCCACCCGGGCGGTCCCGGGCGGTCCCAATGTTCTTTTTGTCTATATACCATTTTGTCGGATTTTGAGGGGTTAATAACACCGGCCGGAGTCGAGCGAGCAAGCAACATTTTGTAGGTTGACCTCGTGGGGTATGTCGCTATGTTATAACGTCGAGATATAGTGTCCACGGGCCCATGGTGCCTCCCGGGCGGTTTCGGGCGGTCCCAATGTTCTTTTTGTTTATATACCATTTTATCGGATTTTGAGGGGTTAATAACACCGGCCGGAGTCGAGCGAGCGAGTAACATTTTGTAGGTTGACATCGTGGGGTATGTCGCTACGTTATAACGTCGAGATATTGTGTCCACGGGCACGTGGGGCCACCCGGGCGGTCCCGGGCGGTCCCAATGTTATTTTTGTTTATAAACCATTTTGTTGGATTTTGAGGGGTTAATAACACCGGCCGGGGTCGAGCGAGCGAGTAACATTTTCTAGGTTGACCTCATGGGGTATGTCGCTACGTTATAACGTCGAGATATTGTGTCCACGGGCACGTGGGGCCACCCGGGCGGTCCCGGGCGGTCCCAATGTTCTTTTTGTCTATATACCATTTTGTCGGATTTTGAGGGGTTAATAACGCCGGCCGGGGTCGAGCGAGGGAGTAACATTTTGTAGGTTGACCTCGTGGGGTATGTCGCTATGTTATAACATCGAGATATAGTGACCACGGGCCCATGGGGCCGCCCGGGCGGTCCCGGGCGGTTCCAAGGTTCTTTTGTTTATACACTATTTTACCGGAATTTGAGGGGTTAATAACATCGGCCGTGGACGCGTCAACGAGTCAATACATGGAATTAACACTCAGGTTTATTGCACTTATTGCACTACCGAGAATCACCAAAATAATCTGTCTGAACACACACGAAGACACCAGTAATCACCCAGGCTATTTTAGCCAATATCGGCATTTGTGGGGTTAATATGACCGGCCGGAGACGAGCGAGCGAGTAAATTTTTCTATGTTGCCCTCAGGTGGCATGTCGCTACGTTATACCGTCGAGATATTGTGTCCACGGGCTCGTTGGGCCGCCCGGGCGGTCCCGGGCGGTCCCCGGGCGGTCCCGGTCGGTCCCCGGGCGGTAATTAGTCACACCCCGAGAAATAACTAACTTCAAAAATCGATATATGATCACTCTGAAAATTGATGTGTGGGTTCCTCGACTAGAATCAAATATGTTTTACCCCCGAAGCCAAAGAAATAGTAATTTAGGAGCGTCTGATCTGATTGAGTGCCTTTAAGCAAGCACATTTGGAGCAATGGGCACTCATACTGAGTTCGTGTCTCCATAAATATGACATATTATAATATCACATTTGGTAAATTCATGTAATATTTGGGATGAATTGAATAATATTTACACGATATTTTATAAATTGCTGTATTCATGACGACTACTGGTGACAAAAGAGCCATCCCCTTAAATTTTTTAAAAGATTAAAGAGAAATAAATTTTACACAAATTGTCTGTTTTAGTTGGATCGACGTATAGCCTAGACTGAATCCCTCACACATCTCGCGCATGTACACATTCGCTGTGAAGCAGATGCCCCTAATAGCAACCACCAAGGGTGCTTATACCTAAGGCAGGTGAATGACGTCATATATTTTTTTCTATATCCATCAGTGATTTTTCAAGATCGCGGGTATAGATTTTGGAGAAGTTGTCACGTGACTTCCGGTTAGCAACCGTGTGGAGATTGCAAAAATTCGCGGAATTGGATATGAAGCATCGCGATAAAAATGAAAGTAACTACTTCACAACTTACGAAAAATTCACATGTGATTTAAGTCTATTAATTTCATTTAGACCAATTTCGTTGGTCAGCTTAATGAAAACGAAAAATGAAGAAGTCATGACGATAATCCAGACAAGATTTTACAATCCACGACACGTCTTGTCAATTTGGCATGTCGTCTCCGTCGTGACCACTACATGATGTTACATAAATTATTCTTAGCGTTATGTCGCCGAGAAAAGGCAAATTTAAGGCACATCATGTGTGGTTGCTCCACTACGTGTCACGTACGATTCATATTATACGAGCACGTATGAGCAGCGTCAGATTGCTAATCTGACTGTCCTATTTGAGATTTATCTGGCCATCACCCAAAAGAGATGGGTGCTTGTGGAAACACCCCATTCAAGACACCTCAGTAACATTTCGTGGAAAGATAAGACAACTTGTGTTATATGACAGTAAAATTCATTTAATGTATCAACCACAATCAATGGAATAGAAAACTTAAACGTCAACAATCAATGTGTATACATGTAGACAGTAAACTTCGACAATCAATGCGTATATATGTAGACAATTATGCAAGCAGTATCACTGGTGCACTTTTCAGAGTTTAAATGCCCACTTAATTTTCGAGTCACTGATTATTTGTTTATAGTGTCTTGATATACGGTATTAATTACAATCTAGGCCATAACATATGATTAAAATACTATAATTCATCACCATTTATGCCCACAGAGAAATAGAAAACAGCTGGAATTATAGAAAGATTACCCCCGTTTTGGCTCCTAGAATGCAATATAATTCAAACTAAAAATGTATTTTCAATGGAAGGGGAATAACTCTAGCTTTAAGATTTAGAGTTATTCCCCCTCCATTGAAAATAATACAATTTGAACTACAATCCAGGTGAAAAAGACACGTCAGAAACTCAAGAAAAACAACATGTTCACAGTTTATTACACCGGATAAGTTGATAATACAATGTTTTGGAGCTTCCTGTTTCAAATGGTATATAATATGGCGTATATTTTATATATGTGATCTGGGAAGTCGAAAATTAAGTGGGCCTTTCAAGTTAAAGACATCTTCAGAGTTCCAGATCCCTAGCTACAACAACAACATGATTATTTGATCTTTTTCTCCTAATGGACCTTGAAAACCAAATTGACATATAAACTGACAGCATTTCCAAACAATGTAATTTTGACAATTAACGCAATGATAATTACTGTCCCTCTAAATGATGCACTAAATTTATAACAAAAAATATTTGTAATACTGATTAAGGTAATACTTTCTTGTTCCAAACAACGAGTTGTTCTATACACTAGATATGAGTACTAATGCATTGAAATAGAACATTAATTCTGCGTCTTTCAAGATTGAATATAAGAAAGACTATTGGTTTGGAAATGAACACCATTGGTTGGGAAATAATATAAATTAAATATAATAAAAACAATTCTAGTCCAAAGGTAATCAACAAGATATTAGTAGATCAATTATGTAATTATGATTAATCTTGAAGTGTTCTAGTATATAGTTGCTGGAATTATCATACCATTGGAAAACTGGGTCAAATAATATTAGACTAACATATATTGAAAGCATGCATGCTCATTGATAATACAATATACATGTATCACTATCAGAAAACGATTAATTGGTTTAAACCTGATAAATATAGAAAGCTCGTAAATATGCGAAGACTAAGAAACAACTACCCAGTATTCAAATGCTAAAGTTATCACTGATTGGTAAAATATCTCCTCATTTGCTTAACGTTTTTCTCTCAAGCATTCGAATGCTAAGACGCAATCACTGAACGAAGACAAATTAAATGACATTCGTGTTCGATTAGGGTTTTAACATTGTTTTAACTGGGACAAAGTCAATGGTTATGTGCAGTCATGTTTTGTAAAACTGATATGTTGTTGTAACCGGAGGTCTGGAACACAGAATACATCTCTGGGGCAACATATAATATTCAAGTGTAATTTATAGTTTAACCTATGCATGTTATATTATGGACAACTTGAAAGAGAGATACCCAAAACCACAGGTATATCCACGTTAGACTATCATCATTCATAATGAACCGTGACATAATTTTGTTCTTAAAGGCACGTGAGGCCTTAGTTGTCGAAAATATTCATATTTGTTCCAATCACCGTAAACAGAAAAACATACAGTTTCGTTCATATATACCATGACCATCGCGTAAACAGCATGTTATCATAAAGATTTACTATATTTTACCTAAGCAGGAGCCTGATTGTGTTACAGAAGACAGCACAATGCTGCTGGCTAATCACACACAAATGGCATAAACGCTCTTTATTCGTTCCATATCAGGAATTCACCAACAAAGAACGCTCTTTATGTTTACCATCATAATATAAACAAACACCAGAAAAGTAACTTTTTATGCTTTTGTTTACATAACAATGGTCAAAGATATGACAATAACATACTGTTTATGCGATATTTCTTATTTGTATACGGACAAAGTCTGTTGTTTTGTTGTTCTTTCTGTTTGTGGCGGTTTTTGACGGGTGGAAATATTTTCACAGGATACCCACCGCCAAGGTCAACCGTACCTTTAATCATTACTTTCACACAAAACAAAGTTAATTTGAGGATGATAAGTTGCTCTAAGGATATTGTCAGTTATAACGAAGGAACAGTCTTCTAGTTATCCACATACATGTAGTACGGGCGTCACACGTATGTAAACTACAAGGTATGACTCTCACATGCCGAATGTATCACTAATATCTTGCTCCATCAATTTATTACATTGAACAATCAACTTGTTATTTATCAGCTTAGTTATCGAAATCAATTGCTTATTTGTTGTATTGATTAATCAAATTATTATATTGACTAATTTATCAAACTTAAAGGTACTCAATCCGAACAGAGGGTCCTCTTCTCAACAGATTCCAACAACAACAATCCGACCAGAGGGTCTTATATTACTATTTCTTTGGCTTTGGGGGTAAAAAATATTTGATTCGAGTCGAGGAACCCATCAAACAAAGCTCAGAGTTATTAGATATTGATTTTTGAAATTTGTTATTTTCTCGAGATGAGTACTAATAATTGCCGTCAGTTTCGTAACCTGCGCGAGATGTGTACACCAATCACAATTCAAACAGACAAGGATGGATAACTCTAAAATCAAGAGGTAATAATAACGCAATTTTGACTGAGTTCTGGGCCAGAAAGTATTCCCGATAATGAAAAATAATACATTTCTAAAATCGATATCTAACAAATCTGAGCTTTGATGGGTGACTTCCTCGACTCGAATAAAATATTTTTGACCCCCAAAGCCATTGAAATAGTAATTGAGAGGAGTTTTATCGGATTGAGTACCTTTAAACAATCAAATTTGTTATCTTGATTAAACAACTATGTTATCTTGACTAATCACAATTTATTATCTTGAATAATCAATTGAGTTGTCTTTATTAATCAACTTATTATCGATCTTAATTAATCAACTCAACTAACTTTATAAATCAACAAAGATATATTGATTAATCAACTAATTAATTTGTTTAATCACCAGTTTACTTAAAGTTAATATCATCTATAATTAACTCGGTTATCTTAATTAGACAAATTAACTAACTTCATTATTCAAACTAATTAGCTTGATTGTATTGGTCGATGGAATATAGCTACCAATTCGACCAGCTGGCGATCGAGCGACAAGTGAAAGTCTTTCTTGAGCACACTCCATGTTTGATGATATGCTCCAGAAGGTCAACCGTGTTGTTTTACCAATGTTATTGCTACAACAAGGAGCATGACCTCGAATGAATGGCGGCCGATCGCGGTGACGTCAGCAATGGTGTCACGTGCGAAATCGTTTGGGATTGCCCGGGATGAGGTTGCGAATATGATGATGACGTATGCGTAGGACTCTGGTAGACCGCTGCCTCTGGTGGTGCAATCAGTTGTTTCTGCAAAGAAAGCAGACGAGATGTATATCAACCCACACACTAGAGAGGTTCAGCAACGTTTATGAGCAACTTGTAACGTGAGTTACTATGGATATCGACATAGCGACGCATCTAAGCCACATGTGGAAAACGTACGAGTCCATGGTAGTCGCTTAGCGTATCGTTGCGTACGTGATAAGGCCGGGTTTATTGTGTCTACGTTAAACCGACGACATGCAGAGGACTAATCGGGGGTTAATTTCGACAATGTGTTATGTAATAAGTCAAGGAACAGCATAGATTGCAGTTACAGTCATGTATATATGTGACCCGCCGTATCAAATCCAGTCGTAAGTCGGGATTTTTTTAACCCTGTGCCAATGTATTCTCTTATATATGCGAGTCTACCATAGGTCACCTCGCATATATAAGAGAATGCATTGGCTTAACAATTTTTTATCATGTTTTTTAAATAAATGTTTCTTACAATTTTTAGGACATAAAATAAAAAAAACATCCATTACCCTGCAGGGAGCCCCACACATATATATAAGCACATAGAAGAGTGTCGTCTGCTCATGTTTGTCTGGGGCTCTGTATGGGTGAAATTATAAAATTGTTAAAGAATACAAGAAAACATTATTAAAATTGTAAAAAATTCTTAGGCCAATGCATTCTCTTATATATGCGAGGCGACCTATGGCCGACTCGCATATAAAAGAGAATGCATTGGCACAGGGTAAAAAAATCCCGACTTCCGACTGGATTTGATATGGCGGGTCACATACATGTATACGCAACAACTCTGTCTCACATTGCTTAACCATTTCTGGAAGCAGACGAAAGATAACAAACATGCAGAGGAAGTCATATTTATTGGAGGACAATGTTCAGATAGTAAATTCAACAAACGTGGTCGTTTTATTGAACTTACTATATCAACATTTTATATGAGAACTACTCGTCGATGAGTATTTACTATAGATAGGGTAAACTAATTTTCGAAAAGCCCGAACTGTATGTGTTCTCTACAACCGTATCCACAATTTAAAGATGCTGCCATTTCGAGCTTTCGTGTAGTTTCATGCCGCTGCATTTATGACATCTGCACACCAATGTACTTTGCTACCCAGACGCCACATGGTTTACATACCTTATTTTCCGTTACCATGGAGTCGATTCGGCATGAGATAGCATCTTCTGGTAGCATGCTCGTGTGATAGATATTTATTTTATCCTTCAAACTGTTAAATTTGTCAGAAAGAGGACTTAATGTCCCGGATGGAGGCCAATCAACGTCATCATCCAAGAACACAAGTAGAATAGGCAAACCTGGAAAGCAAATTTCAATCTCGTAGTAACCAGGACTCGGTCATAGCCAATCAGAAGGTAGACGCGTGGATGTCTGATGCGAAACGTAGGCGGTGACGTCATACTGCGAAGAAAGCCCTAGTATATAGCACTTGTAGTAAAGGGTGTAGTAAAGGGTGTCGGAATGTTTTAGACTATCGAACGCGTAGGCGAGTGGTTATATATATAAAACCCTTGGAATCTACTGAATTCATTCTTCAGTTTCTATCCATTTAAATATTGGCATGATATACATTTAATTTAGACGGATATAAGTTAGCAAACGACAGTTTAGAGGACAAATTCCGACGATTAATTTTATAATTAAAATAACCAAAATACCATAGGAATCTCTTATCACCCTTCATCTAGTGAGAAATGCTAAAAAAATGATTTCTAAAATATTTCTGACAAAAGCTAAAGATACAATAATCGCTCCTAAATGACTATAAATTTCATTGGCTTCAGGGTAACATATTTTATTCGAGTTTGATACCAATTTCCGTTGTTGAACAAAATGTTCATATATAATACTTTTTGGAAAAATTTCTACTAGATTTGACAGTGGTTCGCATTATTTTTGTGTAATTAATCGATTCTGATGACTAAAGTGTAGTTTGAAGACATATTGTTGTTGGAATCTGATGATACTGGGACCATCGAATCGGATTGTGTCCTTTTAAATATATTTAAATACAAATTAAAGTTATAGAGTTTAAAAAAATCGGCTCGCGAACTTTTTTTTCCAGCATAGTCCAGTGCATGTATTGTTAAGACTCTGAAACGCTGCAATATTGTACATAAACTTACCACTGTCGAAGGCGATTCTGCACTCTTTGAACATCGATTCGCTATTATAGTTCGAGTCTGATAACATCATTATCACAGCATTGCTTGAGCATATTATATTCTCTATGGACGGAGATTCGTGAGTATTAGCGGATTTCTTCACATCGTACCTCTCCATCAACCTGAAAGTTGAATAAGAACTTCCATTATCCTCAGGAAGATGTTTGGTTTATTGTGGGTTGGTCGGTCGTTTCGACCACTAGGCCAAGCCTGACTTTAGTGTGTCCTGTCATTTGCAGAATGAGGTCCCCAGAGAGTGGATTTAGTGATGCTATCCCGAATAGCATCACTATATATATTCACACACAGGGGACCTCATTCTGCTTAGGCCTCATCTTCTCTGTAAAGTTTCTTTATTATCAAATTTCTATAGAAACTTTCATCACATAGATTCTATTTCTTTTTTAGTTATTTTTGCTATATCCGCAAATTGTCAGAATACACATTGCATAATCGAGGTTCCGAACGGTTTACAACACAATATTCACAATTTGGGAACATCAATCTGAGTCTATGACTCCCCATAGCAGATGAGGCCATGCAGAATGAGGTCCCCATAGGGTGAATTTGGTTATGCAATCCCGATGTGCGGGATAGCTAGCGTCACTAAATTCACCCTCTGGGGACCTCATTCTGCAAATGACAAGCACATTATGCTCAGACTTGCACTAGGCTATATCAGGACTGTAGGTGGACGAGAGATTGCGTAGAAATGTTGATCGATTACACCGAGAAATAAACTCCATGCAATGCACGTAGTAACAATGTTAACCGATATACCAGAAAGCAACTGAGTTGTCAGATACACAAATCAGCTTAAACTAGCGCTGAATATGTCGTTGTTCGGCTGTTTTCGTGCAAAAATACACCCAGGGATCTCCTAAATGTACAAAAAGACACATAGGATCTCACAAACTGTGCAAAAGTCACCCAGCATATCAGACTTTATTTAAAAAAATCTGTTTTAGATTAGTCCGCAATTTAATTATTATTACATTAATGATTTGTTTGTGATTTAAGAGTGAAATTTCAAGGGAATTTGAATGGATATTCATTCCACTGTCGAAGACGAACGATAGTTTGAGATCATGTGTGTCTTTTTGCATGTTTGCGATATCCTGGGTGTCTTCTGCACGATACCATGCGATAATGGACCAATTCGGCTTCACTATATATAGCCCCCTCCCCTTTCGCGCAGATTACAAACTCATGTCTCTCGGTATTCGAACAAGCTTCGCTATTGTGTTGGACGTCTTATGGCAGCTTAATGCGCAATTTCACATTATCAACCGAGCCACCCCCCTCAGGAACATGTAAACACTACTAAATACAGGCACACAGAACTTTTTTCACGAAATATACGTTGCTTTTAAGTTAGTTTCAAATGCAAACATTATGACATTTAAATCTGCATGAATCAGACAACATAATATATCAGATTTATGGAGGTACAGGTATATGTGCTTGCTTCATTGAGCATTAACAAATTCTCATTTCTTATTACCGAAATGGCAATGCATCGATCAGAATGGCACATTGAGATGTCCCACAACTCATATTAAGCTTCAGATATAGAAATTACACATACCCATCTATAAGGTTTTCGACAGGGTCCGTGTCTATCAACATGTGACACACATATAACCTTTGTTTAGCATCGTTGTCCTTCATGGTTGTGTCGTCTGTAATATAAAGTGAACTACAACAAAACAAATATAACCCTTTCTATAATAAATACTTATTGATAAGTAGTTCCCTTATAGGAAATGTTCAGATAATAAGTTAAACAATTTACAAACGACCATGTTGAGCTTATTATCTGAATATTCCCACCAGTGAATAGTAATCCTTCTACACTTAGACTACTATATTTTCATCTCTCTTTCGTCTGCTCAGTTGAACTTACTGTCTAAACATTTCCAACCAGTGGATCTGAATCATTGAATCATTCTGCTCTTGAATTATCTTTAATTTCGTATAATTTTATTACATGAACACCCATCTAAATTGTTAATAGACCATTCCAATGTATACTGTTATAACTGAATGGGAGAATCCATTCAGTACATGCGCTAATTTAACCCCCTTGTTATGTTATTTTTAGCATGCTAACCGTTCGCCGTTTACCCCCCCCCCCCCCTATTCACTGTTATTTTTTAGCATGTTACCCATTCGTCATGTTACCCCCCCTTTTTTCGCTGTTATTTTTTTTTTTAGCATGTTATCACCCCCAATTTCACAGTAACTTTTAATAATTTCTTCGATTTATGATTTTATGCGTTTCTGTATTTTTATAACGTCTAGTTCTACTGTTTTGTTGATAACCATAATTATGTCTTAAGCCGCTTTCACACATGTCCGTTTCTCGGATGCGTTTCCTTGCGTTTCTAATATTTTAACGCATCCGGAAAACGCATCGGTCGAAATAGTGAAGCTAGCCACACATGCTTGTGTATGATTTTTTAGAAACGCAGGCGAAACGCAGCATTTCAAGTCCGTGACATGAACAAAAGAAACGCATCCGGCAAACGCACATGTGTGAAAGACCCAGTGATATTATCACTGTTTTGACCGATGCGTTTTCCGGATGCGTTAAAATATTAGAAACGCAAGGAAACGCATCGGAGAAACGGACATGTGTGAAAGCGGCTTTATATTTGCAATTGTATTTTATGTTTAACATGTCAAGCGTTTTAGAGCACTTCGGTGGATTTTACGCTATACAAAACTGTTATTTATTTATTTATTATTTATTCATGGGAAGAAGCCTTGAACCAATTTTGGTCAAATTCCGATAACGATATTGATGATGAGTGCCATGAAACGACATAACAATTTAACTTGATATATTAGATTGTTACCCCCCCCCCCCAGTCTGATCACTGCCCTCACGTATACAAAATGTAATTATTATAACATTTTTTATTTAATTATTATTGATTGCAATTCATTCTAATATGATCTGGCCAATTTCTAAATGAATACGGACTGTCAACTCTCTCAGAAAAAAACGAGGAATGAATTGTGACTGACAAAAGTCTTAAATAAAAAATGTGAGATTTCCTTACATTCAGTATTACGCGATGGATGTGTTCAGACCACCGTGAGATTTCCTTACATTCAGTATTACGCGATGGATGTGTTCAGACCACCGTAAACGAGGGGTGAGATTTCCTTACATTCAGTATTACGCGATGGATGTGTTCAGACCACCGTGAGATTTCCTTACATTCAGTATTACGCGATGGATGTGTTCAGACCACCGTGAGATTTCCTTACATTCAGTATTACGCGATGGATGTGTTCAGACCACCGTAAACGAGGGGAACATAACTCTGTCTTGCAAGTTTGTGACAAAAATATAAGACAACGTTTAGATTGTTGGAGCCATAACGCATACATTGCATGGCACAGAGGGACTGTCAATCAAACCATAGGTCGAGTTTTGTTCTGACTAAAACATATAGGCCTAAGTGTGATATTAGTAGAGATATAGACAAAACACAACGCGCATCTTAATCGAGACCCTTTTATCGAATGAGTTGCGGATGGCGCAAGGATATATTTCGCGAGAGCGTAGCTCGAGCGAAATATAACTTTGCGCCGTCCGCAACGAGTTCGATAAAAGATTCGAGATTATGATGCAAGTTGTGTTCTGTATTTATTCTACACCGTTCAGTCAGATAAGTTCAATCCACGAATGTCACCTCCATTGTTACTATATAGCTACCTTTATTGTGATTTAAGTCTGACAAATAACCAGTAATTATGTGGGGATCACCGGAAGCGGATGATCGACGTAATGTACGTCATCTTTCTTGGCGACAACGTCAACAAGAATAGTTCCGGCTTGTATTCCACTAGAGGTATACACTTATATGTATTCAATGGCTGGGATTCCGTTGAATACATGTGACTCGCGCCAATGGGTGTGGAGTAAATATTATATATCCAAGTGAGCACTAACCTTTTTCATAAATATTTGGCATATATTGCATGACGTCAGCCATGAGATCGGCATTAAACGTCTCCGTTTGTTCAGCTTTAAACGTTTCATTTTCCGCCCACCATGACTGAATGAGCATCTGAGACAGATCTGGGGGCGTGGAATTGGTGGTCACCTCCACTGAATCACCTGTAATAAAGGGAATCATACATCGGTTGTCAATTAACGTTTTTATTGTGAGATGTGTTATCCCATTAAATTAAATAAACTGGCTCACTACCATATCAAAATTTTTTGTTATAAGATGCCCTTAATAAATTTCTTTTAGATTGTTTTATAGACGATTATTCTGTACGTGTATGTGTGTATATGAATAACATGCCATCTAATTAAAGGTACTCAATCCGATCAGACGCTCCTAAATTACTATGTCTTTGGTTCCGGGGGTAAAAAATATTTAATTCGAGTCGAGGAACCCACCCATCAAAGCTCATAGTGATCAGATATCGATTTGTGATGTTTGTTATTTCTCGAGATGTGTAATAATATGTGGCCCAGAAACAAGTGGTCAAACGGAGGGTCTCGGACAAAATTGCGGATAAAGATGGATAACTCTAAAATAAAGTGGTAATACGGTCAAATTTCGTGATATTTTATTGATAGTACGCATATTTTGTTGAACAAAATGTTGATAAATAACACGTTTTTTGAAATTTGATACCATAGTTGACAGTGGTTAGCATTATTTTGTTGCAATAAATCGATTCTGATAACTAAAGCCTATTTTGAAGAAGTGTTGTTGTTGTATCTTGATGGTATGTGGACCGTCTGATCGGATTGAGTACCTTTAATAATTTATATATAGCGATATTTGTTTTGGGAGAAGCAGGAAGCCTTCCCGGAAGGCTACGTTGGCTATGTTAGCCCCAACAATACACTGCATTATTACCTCGCATGTAATACGTTACTTCCATTGTATTATTCATGTATGTATTGTTAATAAAATTATCCCATCCTATGCCATTAACTCATACATTGGAATGGTAAATTTTTCATTTTGAGGAGTGTTTTGATGATACATCAGGTGGCCGCAGGACTGATGGGATCCTATTCAGCCATTTGTTCGGAGGGAATATTCAGATAAGTTCAAGTGATTTGGAAACAAATACATGGTACTCGAAAAATCAACGGAGGTCAGATACCACCCACACGGACCTTATATCCTGGAATTGTTCACCCCACCCCAGCCCTATCGTCGCTATATCGTCACCTTCGTGGTCGAGATAGGCCGCCAGGTAGACACCACCGACTTGCTGTTGAAACATTTGATGATGGAAGACCTCTCCATTTTTTGTTAAGTAAACAATTATCGACTGTCGAGATCTGGGATCCTGGTTGTCCCGCCTGATAACGCACAGACCGAAAACATCCGTGATTATAGCAGCATCCGAATCGTGTCTGGTCGTAACTGTAAAAGATAAAATTCCGGTGTCCAGTCTCATTAAAGATGCTCTATATCACTTACTAGAAATAACAAATCATTAAAACCCCAAAAGCAAAGAGGTCAAACCATTAAAACCCTACAAGAAATGAGTAATAGACTATAAGCGGCAAACGATTGAATTAAGGGATTTTTGACACCTCGTGTACGTACCCCCGGAAACAATAGCCGTCGGCAGATCGAGATGCTCCCAAAATACGCCCGTGGTTTGTCAAAAATGTAGGTATGGATAAATTGTCATCTGATATGATGGTTCAAAGACAGAGCTCAATAATCAAATTGAGGGCAAATTCCAACAAAGGGAACTCCGGAGAATATTGTGGGGGGGGGGGGGGGGTGGAACCCAAATTAGAAAGTTATCCGGAAATGGGCCATAACTCTGGTGAAAATTGGCGGGTGGAATTCGAACTTGACCTGTGTTCATTCCATTCATTTGAGGATATATAAAGTTATCATCCGGAAACTAAAGGCGAACGGGCGGTCGAAGAGACCAATAACATAATACCTTCCGTTTTTTAAACGGTGTATAAAAATTCAATAAAACCTTGTTCGAAGACACGTTACCACTGCTATTATCAGAAAGGCAGAAATGACATTTGGTTTTACATATTTGACTTAAAATTGTTCTAATATATAGATTGTCAATCAAAATCTTCGTAAAAATAGAAACACATATCCTGTCTCAGTTTGTGGAAAAAATAAGAAGAAAAAAATAGGAAGAAAAAAAAAGCCTCATTGGGCACTATTTTGAAAGCATGGTTAAAGGTACTCAATCAGATTCGATGGTGCCCATACAATTAGATTCCAACAACAGCAACATTTTTAGAAATGCCGCTTCAGTTATCAGAATCGATTAACTGCCCAAAAATAATGCTAACGACTGTCAACTATAGTATGAAATTTCCCGAAACGTATTATTTAACAACATGTTGTTCGACGAAATTTGGCCTTATTATCGACAGAAAGCCTCTTGATTTTAGAGTTCGAGAGCGTCGCATCGTCGACTTTTACTGGGCCACTAATAAGTCTCGATGGCGAAAAATAGTAGATTTCAGAAATCGATATCTAATAATTCTATTTTCGATAGGTGGGTTCCTCGACTCGAATCAAATATTGTTTCCCCCCGAATCCAAATAAATAGTAATTGAGGGGCGCTGAATCGGATTATGCATCTTTAACATCGTGCCAAATTTCATTCAGATTCAATAACCCATGTCTGAGATATATGCCCGGAAGAACAAGAATGATGCTAATATATGTTTTCGGACTTTATAACTCGGAAATATTTGTTTCAAACTTCCAATAGATGACCATTTTGATAAAAATAGAAAAATAGATATGTTAATGTTGTTCTAAATACAACAAATTCACCACTATTTACTGGTTGGAAAATCGAACAATGATAACATTTTCGACATATAAGTCGTGAAAATGTTCCAGCCAATGTTATGTCAGGTATGAAATTCCCAACTGTTGAACATTTTGACCATAGTTGGAGGTGATCGGGACACCCCGAACGCCACATCTCCTGTCGCACGTCCCTGATTCTTGGTATATAAATGGAAGTAACTCACTGTTACTGCATGTTATCTCGGTCATGTAAGGGAAGTAAGCGATAGTTCCAGCCTCCACTCCTAACAGCCAGCTCCGTTTTGACGTGGCGCTCGCTAGACCGAACGCCATCAACGAGTGTCCGCTTACTCTATCAACATGGAACTCCACAAAATCCTGATCTGCAAGGGAAAGCGGACGGAATCATTCCACAAACTCGGGAAATGACGTTAAAACATTATTTTTCAACTATCTCTCAAGATGCCTACACTGCCAAAAAGGATTTTCTTATTTTGAGGGAAAACACTTAAAATAAGTACAATTATCTTGGGAGTATACTTAGAAAATGTTCTTGCATCATAGTTTTTTATAGTTCCTTATAGAAATTTAAATTCTAATTTATATGAGAATATTGTTCTTAATGTTTTCTAAGAACAGTTTAAATATTTTTCACATATTTTCTTAATAGTAAGAAATAATTTCTTAAATCCTTTGAAGTATTTTTCTCAATATCTAGAAAAAGTTAAGAAATATTTTCTTATATCCTAGAAAGTCTTATTCTCAGTATCTAGACAAATGTAAGAAATAGCCGAAGATAACGTTACATTAAAAATAGAAGCCCAAATCCTATAATTATGCCCCACATCATATATTGGGTAATTGGAGTATAAAATATCTTGCATTTTACACTCTAAGAATTATGAAAAACCTAATGATTTTCACATGTTTTTTGGCCACCAAAAACCAAGAATAGGGGCAGGGTTTCTTCAATGTCCGACCGACTTCTTGTGTATTCGTTATAGAACCAATATAGCGTCTCCAAGAACCAATTTAGTATCAGTAAGAGTTGGTTCTTCTTGAGTTAGGTAAAGTAAGCTACATATTCAAACACAAAGCATTTTGTTGATATATGAATGAATAGACAACAAGGAAATGAGAGTCAGATTTCGTCTTACATTCGGAAACAACAGAATTTGATCCCACGTTTACCGTGAATTCCCCATTGAACATTGAACAAAGTTTATTGGTACTTTTTCTTCCTAGTCAAACATAAGTTATGTAGCTTTTGAAATATGTTGATGGCAGATTCACGTACCTGGTTTAATTAAAGGTACTGGGGCCATCACCCAAAGAACCGAGTCACCGTGTTCAAGATCTCTCTGTGTAACAGTAAACCTGTTACCAATGGCGTTAGTAGTTTCTTGATTATATATCCAAGTCCGGATGTCTGCCTGGAAAACGAACAAATTCATTTGTATTCTTTGAAGATTTGTGTAAGCGAATGTATGACATCCAGGTAAACAAGTAACATACGAGCTCGAAATTGAAATGTCGAGCTTGAAGTATGAATATGTGAAATGTATTTCGATTTGGGTCAGGTGCATGGTTAGACGCTCCCCGTTGGGCGTGTCGACCTCAGAATTTACAACTGCACCCCCTTGAACCAGACCAAAATTTCGACCCCAGCCAATTCCATTTGCACCCCCCCCCCCCCGTTTGTGTCGTATTTTTCCAACTGTCACCCTAGATGGCTATTTCAGCCCAAAATGTTTTACTGAAATTGGAAAGTATGTCGACTTTCGTCCTAAAATCGACATATAATTAACGAATGAACAATTTTTCAGTGCGCCATATACATAATTATGGCATGCTTGAACTCTGAAATTGTTCACTGATTTAATGTCAAGCTCCTAATTGAATCTTCGGTGTGCGCTATACACGAAATATGTGATATCATATCGTGAAATGATATGATCTTCTATACATCTATACATATCACACTAAAATTAATACTGATTTCAAATTAAAGTATCAGAACAATTTCATTTATTATTGGACTGAAATCGAAAGAACGTGATTCCCCACCGTGTGATATATATGGTATTATAATCAGTGGGTGCTTGAAGTTCGGATTATTCACGTTTAAATATAGCTACTGCAGTTAACATGATTATGTCGAACAGAAACACTTTTTATAGTTTTCTGATGCCCGTGTGTGATTTCAAGCTCCAACGTGCATATATGGTAGTATACTTACTGTGTCCACCGAAGGTTTCCCAGAAACTCTCCCTGGCCAATCAACCTCTGCCATGATAGGACCATTCTTCAGTGTTACAGTTGCGTAGATGTTTTCAGACTCCGCCACAAGGACTTTGCCTCTCCCAACCAGCACCCCGTCTAACGTGAATGCCAATATGACAGAACTGGGTGTGTCGTATTCAACAAAACATCCAATGAGATCATCTGTGTGAAGAGAGATCGAAGTTTGAAGGTATTTTTAGTTGTACCTAAGCTGTCTCATTTTTGTTGCGAAACAAATACATGCATTTCCATAATACTACAGTATTTTATAATCTGACATATGTTATCAGTGTGCAATGAGATAAGTCTGATGCCTTACCTCAGTTGTGTGTATATTATCAGTTTCCGGTCATGTGACCACTCTGCAATGGCTGTGTTATTGCCGATTAAAGCATTAGTTAAACTACTATACAACTCGTTATTTCCCGTGAGAACATTAGTCGGCTACGAAATATAACGTGGCTACATTTGGTATAGCAACTGAATATACAGAGGGTGAATGATAGAGAATACTGTGAACGATTGTTGCAATTTTCCTTGAAAATGGGGTGGAGGATGCCGGAGAGTGGATTCCGGAAAGTTTATTGCTTGTGGTGCGATGACATACAAGTTGATTCGAGAAACTGACAGAATAAAACATTTAAAGAGATAACGTAATTGGTAAAGATCCATCAAAATCCAAGACCATCAGAAATCCTGGCTAGATATAAATTCTACATCTGCGTTTAAAACAGGTCAAAGTGTAAATAAGTACATTGCAGAACTTCGCCAACACTCAGAACTGTGTAACTACGGGGATATTCTGAATATGATTCGTGACCGATTAGTATGTGGGGTGGCAGATGAGCTGATACAATGACCGCTGTTACAAAGTAGTAACTGGACATTAAACAAATCACTAGATATAATACTAGGAATGGAGAGAGAACAAAGCAATGTGCAAGAAATCAGTGAAAGAATAAAATCGTGCCAAAAGTACAAGCAACATACAAGCATTGAAATTACTTAACCAGAAATCCGACCGTGACACGGAGTGACAAAGTTGAGTGTGGGCGATGCGATGGTTCACACAACAGTAATATTTGCATACATAAGTCACATAAGATGTTCGAAAGTGGGTCATTTGGATCGATTATGTAAATACATAGTGCATTGGGTTCAACCGCCAAATGAAATGGAAGACAGTTCCTCTGTCTAACCAGAATACGAATGACATTTACAATTTGTATAAGGTCAGACAAAGAAGTGTGGATCCAATTATTGTGCATTTGAAGGTTTCGGTGAAATACGTACCGTTTGAACTAGATATGGCAGCATCATGTAGTATCACGAGTGAAAAACAGTTCACAACAACTTTTCAAGAAAGTGCACCCAGTCTTCAGCCTTATAAAAACATATACGAGTCAGACATTGGAAGTTTCTGGAACAGCAAACATTCCAATTGAGTACAGGAATCAGAGGCTAAATTTACCAATAGCGGTAGTCAAAGTGAAAGGTCTAAATCTTCTAGGCCGAGATTGGCTGCAGCACATCAAGATAGATTGGAGCAAAATAACCTTTGTTGGAGCGAATATCGAAAGGGTGAATGAACAATTGCATGACACAGAACAGTCAGTCAGTTAGTATGTGGATGTGTTCCAAGATGAACTGGGTTGTTGTCGGGGAGCTACGGCAAACATTCATCATAATAAAGGTGTCTATTTTACAGAGCACATTCCGTCCGTTTGCTATCAAACTGAACTCAATCGTTTGAAAACCTGGGCGTGATAAAACATGTTAAGAGTTCAGATTTGAAAAACCTGTTGAGAGTACATATTGGGCTACACCAGTGGTGCCTGTTATTAAGAACATTGTAAGACTCACGGTTAATCGTTGCTCAATGTTGGACAACTATCCAATTCCGAAAGTCCAAACTTGTTAAATACCTATCAAATTGTACTTTTTTACATGTATTGATATGAACAATGTGTACATGCAAATGGATCTGAATGACAATTCTTAAACCTGTACTACTTTTAACACATAAAGGGTTATTCGAGTATGTAAGGGCTTCTTTTTGGAATAAAAGCACTCCCGAGAATATTTCAACGAGAGATGGAGAAATGTTTTATTGGTGTTCCCAAAACAGTTGTGTTTCTTGATGACATTTTCGTATCTGATCTAATAGGGATGAACATAACACACATTTGCAGGAAGTGTTGCATTCTAAAGGATTTGGGTCTTAAACGGGGCACGTGCTTATTTGTTTAAGATTTGGGTCACCAAATTAGTCATGAGTGAATTCAGTTAAAGCAGTTAAAGAAACTCCGAGTCCAAAAAATGAGGATGAATTAAAAACTTTTTTAGCACTGGTATATTTTGCTAAATATCTGCGCACAATTAGAACCAGTTCACAGATTGTTGAGAAAAAGTCAAACATGAAAACGGACGGTTAAGCAGGACAATTGTTTGAAAGAGATTAAGCAATTGTTATGTCCCACACATCTTTTGGTCACGGCTTAGGCTCGGTATTATCATATCGTGACTCTGATGGAAATGAACATCTGATAGCATATGCATCACACACAGGAAATAATGGGAATGCGGATGTGTTGAGTAGATTACCATTGACCATTAAAGCAGCAAAATTTCAAAACCAGAAGAAATTGTTATTTTGTTTGAATACGTTGATTGAAAGTATATGCTTTGATTAAGTCATCTGACATTGAAATAAAATACCTCAAGATATCCAGTTCTGTCCAAGGTGAAGGATATGATTTTGGGAGGTGATTGGTCAATGGCTAACAAAAATGTAGAAATTGAACCATATATAAGTAGGAAAAGTGGGCTCAGCATTAAATCAAGTTGTATACTCTGGGGTATGGTACCAGATTGGGTATAATTTTTGTCACTGTTGCATGAGTGTCATCCGGGTAATATGTCAATGAAATCATTGGCATGATCATATGTGTGATGGCCTAACATGGATAAAGAAATGAAATATTTGTCAAGAAATGTCATATTTGTCAGGTAAAGTCCAGCTGGAAACCCATTGCTAATGTGGGAGTGGCCTAAGACTGGGGTAGAGTCCATATAGATTTTTCCAGTCCGTTTCGCAAAAATTATGGTAGAAGTGCATGTGCATTTGATATGGCTAGAGGATATGCCTATGCGCTCGATCACAACGGTGAATACCATTGAGTTCTTGAGAGAAATCTTCTCCCGTTCAGTTCAGTTTACCAGTTTCAGTTCAGTATAGTACCATATAATGATAGTACATTCACCAGTTATCTATTCCAAGATTTTCTCAAAAGAAAAACAATATTAACCATGTGACGAGCGCATCGTTCAAACAAAGTTCACTTATTACTTCCCGGGATCCGTAATGAATCTCTGCACCGGCCGAATCTTCCTGACCGAATCTTCCCTAAACCGAAAATTACCTAGCTGAATCTTCTCTCGGACGAATCATAAGTCGTTTAAAATTATGCCGAGTTAGGGCTGGTTGGTGGGTGGGTGGTTGCTTTGTGGGGCCTTGGCATGTACTACATATACCGGCACAGGCAACTCGGTGTGGTATGGGGCATTTCTACATGAATATAGGATACTAACTTACCGATGCCCCATGATTCCGTGCTGTTGCCTTCTGAGTTGAATGCAATCATTCCCGGTGAATTTTTGTAACCGGCACTAGAAGCGTTACTGCCTAACGCTTTAGTACTCATAGGGAAATCCAATGTAGCAGCACCGATCTGGATTTCAAAGGACGGACCTATAAGGAAATATTCAGCAATTAGTGATTTAGTTCATAGTACTTAGTGTCAAAACTCTAAAAACTCTAACTAAAAGAAACAAAATATAACAAAAAAACAATAAAAACAGAAAAAAAACGGGTGAATAAAAACACTAAAATAATTTTATTTAACTCCTATGGAAACGCACACAACTACCACGCCGACTTCGTGGAAATAAGGCGTGATATATTGGGTCCATTTTCGATAAACTTATTATGTAGGTTCCCGGGTCTGACAAATGAATATCAGGTAGAAGAACATTTTAAATCAATCGAAAGAAATTTCATTTTTGGCGACTTGATATACGAAATATGAAATGAAGTTATCCGGTCGAAAATGTTTTAGATTTAGTTTTTGTTGTCGAAGAACCAAGTTGCTTTTAGCCGCATGTCACCAGAACAGAAATTGACACCACCACAATAATACTTAATCATATATAGAAGATTGTCACATGGATTTTTCAATGCGAAGCATGCATGTGCGTCGACGCCATATTGTAGGGGATGTCCTATGTAGCGGTTCTAATGAGAAAGATGTCGTAATGTTTCAGACCATTGAACGCGATCAATAGTCTGGGTTCGCTCATAATGTATCATCATTATGCATGTGGATCTTTAAGCAGATTATAATATAATTAGAATTCAAACCTGCTTCTAGAACTCTGATTTGGAAATACCCCGTTTTCTCGGTCAGTGGATCCTTCGTATATTGCACCACAGAAATCGCCGTCTCCTTGGGTCGGAGATACACTCTCGCCCCACCATTCCGCTCGAACTTGGGGAATTCCAATAACTCCATAAACCGGAAATCCTGGTATAGATCAACAGTAGATGATTGGAAGCTAACATGATCATTTGGTGGTACCACGGGTGTAGGAAATGTCACTTTTACGACGTCACCTGCAATATTAGAGAGCCTATACATGTATATATCTGAGGATCTAGACCACCAGTTACAGCAATTATTAACGTATTTATTTAAATGTCAGTTTGCATTATTATTGGCTTTGTCCGACCTAGATACCACACATTTATTATATGCTTCCCCACTAAATAGTGGGAAATTGCCGCAACGTAAATATCGTATTTAGTGTCTGGACCGACAGTAAAGGTATAATTTTATTATTCAAATAATTATATCTTCGCTATCGCTTACTTCCGGTAAAATCACAAAATAACAGTGAACGAATATCAATGCGCGACGGAACTACCTGTATGAAAATGATAAAAAAGACTTGTTTTAACTGAAATACCAGTAATGTTATTATTCCGCGATTAGAATGACATCTTATTGTTATGTGAGATATTAAATTGGTATCCACACTCATTGCAGCCGGATCTGTGCGTTGCGTTGGCCCTGTGTATAGCGGCTCACCGGCGGGGAAAACAGTTTTCACCATCGCTCCCGGTCAGGCAAGCGAGTGGGGTGACATTAACGCCGCGTAGAGGGCGATAATTTGTTAATATGTCCACAGATTAGCTTGTAATTTGAGTATAGAAGTTTGTTCCATTTATTGGAAAATGTGGCCAATGTTCAAATAGAAAATCGTTTTATCTTACAATTCTGGCAAGTGTGTGATAACTATTCAGAAAACCTACGATGTAGACACTTTTCTGAGTGCGTGTATATCTCGTTTATACAATGGCACCAAATCCCAGTTCAATATGCCCATATTTCATGGAAAAAATTCAGACCAACATGCATGTCATATCCTGAAATTATGGCGCATTTATAGCACTTATATGACTTGCATATAACACCAAAACATTTGTTATGATTGTGTGTAGAGGGTTTTTGATTTACGATTATCTGCGATTTTTCTCCAACTGAACAGCAGTGACAGGATTTGCGTGCCCGCCCGAAGGGTGGCAGGAGGACGGTGGTCGGCTCATCCGAAGATCGCCCTTACGCCCCTGACTTGAATTTTCTTTGGACTTGTAGGTACCATCTATCTAGGTCGTGGCTCAGGAGGGTCAGGTGAAGTGGGATTCTAGCTGTTAAGGGATTTTTTCTTTTTCTTTTTCTTTCTCTTTTTGACTTCCTTTCGTTTCTTCTTTGGTGGTGACGACTCACAGGATGATGATTCTGGAGATGATGGTGGTAAATTGGCGAAAATTATTTCTTCAATGGTGCTATCTAAACGTCTGGATGGGTCATATTGGTCTTCCCAGTCTGTGTTGCTTCCTCTCATGGATCCGGCGGCTTCTGCTTTGGTTGAGGGCGAAGTCTCCGGCTCGGTATATTCCGGTGTCTTCGGAACGAAGTCAGAGGGGTCCTCGTCTTAGTTTTTAGTATCCTCGTCTGGCCGTGATGGTGGTTGTAATTCCATCCCCTGGGCAGACTGAACCGGGATCTCAGCTGTATGGGCGGAGTCGACTGGTGAAGTTTCCGTCGACTTTTTCGCTTTCCATGCTGCGAGTCTCTCGGCATCTCTCTTTTTTCTCGATGGTGTTTTCTTCTTCTTCTTATTTTTCACCTTCTGTCGAGGCTTCCGTGCTGATCTGGTATTATCCGATCCACTCCCGATAGGGAGCCCTGAAAAGGGCTTTGCCGGCTGGACTGGAAATCCAGAATCAACTGGTATCCGCCTTTGTGAGCGTGGAGTGACCAGCTCAGACAAGGCGTGACATGTATGGCGTCCAGCATATTAGTGACACTAATTGGTATTAGCGGTGGCGAGTTCATCCTGAGAGGTGGCGATCCGAGCTCTCTGGAGGTCCGACTGCTAATGATGACAAACTGAACATCCAAACTGCTCAACCAATATACGGCCGATCACAATCAAGCCCAGACCACTTGTATCGTGAATGCAAGTTGTAGAAAAAGAGCACAACGCCAACGCCATCATATTCCACACGTAGACATGATGATAGGTCATTGTTCCAAGCAGGGGGGGGGGGGGTGTTGATGAAGATCAATTATACATTTCCACACATATGTTCCCATTCTGTTCGTATTTCTGGTCCTATACGCATACCTATACAAAACCATATGTATATTTTCAATGCATCAATGCATTCGCAGATGAACAACGATCTGTTTCGTATATAAATGATGGAATTACATACGGGACATTGATAGAATTGGGAATTGGTACATTGCCTAATCTAGGTTTACTTATTCATTTAGCTGGATGGGGAAGGAATAATGGATATTAATTGCATACAATAACATTTATAATTGTAAGTAAAAGACTCTGTCTCATATAAAGATATATAAACTTGATATATGATGATAAACATATATATGGACACTTTTCCTTTTAAAATCATCAAAGTCCCACTAAAACGTCACGACTGTGGTCGGTGCTAAAAAGGTCTTGTCGAATTGTAACTATACACTGTCGTAGACAAAAATATAATCTACATAAAAATATTAAACTCTCAATACAAAACCTTATTTAAGCTCTCTTTAAATATAGAGAACCAATGTACAAATTCGCGCCATAACATTCACGCACCAATAGTCGGATGCATATTTGTGTGTACTGTCGGATGAATATGAGTATAGGCCTACTACCTTTTGTTGTGAATCCTACTTTCGGATAGAATCCGCCTAGCGGTTGTTTCCTACAGCGCTTGTAAATGACTGATCCGTTTTTGGTGAAATAGACGACGACCAATAATGATTGGAATATCTCTGATGACGTCAGATCCGGTGGGAACACGAGGCCACACCCGAGCCTATCGCCGACAGTACACTTCCACTTCTCGTCCACACAATCTGTAAACAAGACATGCCCGACAAGAAAACCATAGTCAGAAACGGTAACGCCTTCAGGATCATATTATTAGGCATATATCAAAGATATTGGAGCTTTACTTTAGTGATTGTGAAAATGCATGGGTATATAGGTAACGGCTATGTAGTTCATTATATGTAATATTTTTGTATGTGTGTATATAGTGTGCAATTAGTGAGAAAGCATGTGAAAACATTTTTTTTTAATGGGACGTGCCAAATTAAAGTTATGATAATTATGAAATAATTACACACCATGTATGTGTTCACAAAGGGCGCACACGTTCCAATTGGTTGAAATGTTCATTTCCAAAAATGAATCGGCCATTGCATTGATACACCAATAACCACACCCCCATTGCCAAAAAAGTAACAAACGCCTTAAGTGACGATTGACACGTTATTATGTTGACGGGCTGCCAGCCCACGACAAATACAATAAAATATTTTCTCGGTTCTCTTATACGACATTTGAATTGTTTTCTGCTGACATGTATCTTTTCTTTGTTATTTGTTCTAATTTCTATTGCAATAGAGGTCTGAATAGTGGATGATATAGTATGCAGAATAACAATCAGGTCAAGATTGTCGAACTTCGTTACATGGTTCAAGTACGCAAATACCGAGTACGTTTTAATCACATTTAGTAAATCACATCCTATGACAGGGACAGCTATGCTTTTCAATATACACCAAAAGAGGGCATAAAGTGACAGTGGCGAAATATATGTCACGTGGTACTTGTCACGCATTTGGTATATTAAATACACAGAGTCGCACATGACGCATCATAATGGTGTGTAGATGCTTCGAACACAATGTAATGTCATGTGACTTTTGTGAGAGAAAAAAACACCTAGAAATGAGCCGCTTTTTGTCACATGTTTGTGATGTACTTACTGCATTTTTATGTGCGACCGTCGCATCCCACACCGAGACAAGCGTGAAGGTATATTGCTGGTGCTATTGTTAATTTTGGAGAAAATTTCCCAATATTACTATTAGTTAGTGAAGAGACATAGAATGAAATTGCCATACCTATTTATTTCTTACATCACCGACTATATTCTTATAGGCAATCCCTTTCAAACCATACATATATAAGTATCACTGGGGTTGCGGTTGACGCAGTTAAACGCAACCGATTTCAAAACTTTTTTGAAATCGTTTGCGTTTAACTGCGTCAGCCGCAACCCCGGTGGTACGTTGATTGTGCCTATAACCCGATAGTCGCATGCATGAATTGTGTTCGTCAATTAGCCTATATACATCAAAACGAATTAAACTTCATTGGGAAATCCACTAATTTTAGATAAATCCATGTTGTTTGTCTGATGGCTATCGTGGTAATTCAATCTTAAATAGTGTATAGTGGAGAGGCTATTTAATGTAGCTCACCTCGTGTTTCACCACTATCGTGATAAATACCACCATCGTCACCATGGTAACCTATCGTGCCCGAATCCCATCCTGGCATTCTGAATTTGTCTGTCCATGCTGCACTCAGACCGAGGCCCTGTCCACATTCTTCGTCCTCTCGTGACAAAACTTCAATCTCGAAGTATGAACATTCTGAAATTGAAGGGCGAACGAGGAAATTAATTAACTTGTTAACAAATTAATTAAGGTCCAGGCCGCATATATACAGCTTCTAGGTTCAATGGGTTGCCGTTGAGGATTTGTCATTCAAATTCATTTATACGAAGAAAAAAAATCTGTATCGGTAAATAAAACTCATGATTGCATAGTTGCCATATCAATATTGGCTGAAGTGTCACTGACACTTTCATTTTAATAATCAATCATGTCAGAGTGAAAGTACACCACGTACACATAGCTGTTTCCATGAAACGTGTATTATTATTTTTGTAGTAGTTATGCTGTTAGGGGGTAGACTATTGTCAGTAAAATGATTATTATATAGTGTTCATTAGCACGTATACTTGTACATGTAACACAAAATCGTGTTGGTTTTTCTAGGCTGCAACATTGAGCTCACCGGTATCAAGGGGCCTTGGCGCCTGGATGCTATATGCTAAGCGTTCTTTCTCGTCGTAACCGAGGAGAGTCAGTTTGTTTTCGCCGTTGTCCTTCCCGATATACTTGAAACCGTGCCAGTTTGTCATCAAATCCTGTAAAAACACGAAAATCTCATAAATATATCAGTGAGCATGGACTTGGCGAGAGGCCGAGTTATGAGAGGGCGAGTCCAACTTTGGTAAAAATTCTCAACAGTTGAAAATTCAACGAGTGACACAACATCGCGGTTGAAATAGGTTATACTTTTTCTGATAGTTTGGTTTTCCAACCAGAATTTAGTGTGTAATTTGTTGTTTTTAGATGAAATCAGACGTCCATGATTTTCCAACTTTCGGTAAAATATTCGGACTGAAAGGACCATCAGCTGGGAATTTTCCAACCACATATAGGAGGTGTACGTATGCAACGCTTGAATAGTTGAGGTACTATAGCTGGAATTGTCCAACAACATAAGGGGTGCATGCTTGGAAATTCTAAGACTTGCAAGAAAGAAAGTGTGTGATCAAATCTAATGTTATAAATGGTGATGTTCTAAGCGAATCATTCATTTGTAGTCTTAAAATGTATGGCTATTAATGACTTACCTTCACGGTCAAATTAATTATGGGCCGAATTGTCTCAGAATGTTTCGCCATGCTCCCCTTACCAACACACGACACCACGTTTATCTACATTATTGTTCCAGAAATGTGTTTATGTGTGGTGTGAATCTTGTGATTTTTAACCAGCAAAAAAAAACGAAAAATTTCAATACTAAACCTGTTCCAAAGTTAAGTTGTCTCCCGTGACTTGTGGCCATTCCACTGTCAGTTCTGCCGTTCCCCTGGACACGCCGATAGAAGCATAGAGCTGGTCCGGTCCGACGCCAATCCACTGTCTGTACACTATTACTCCGTTCTTGAAGAAGTTGATGACTGATTTTTCTGGGAATATTCTTTCCACATAACACATTACCGTGTCTCCTGAAAAAACATTCATTTATTACAATCTACATAATTATAGCCTGTGTGTGTACACTAAATCGTGTTTGGTGATTGGTCAACTGGGAATTGGGTAATATTTGCTTTTCATATCTCAATAAAACAGACCATAACACGAACTAACGTCACTTCGTGTTGACCTATATATGACTAAATGCGCAGATCAAATGATGGACGTGCTTTTTTGAGTGGGTGGTCATAGACTATAATAGATCGATAATGCAATGGTAATATTGGGTTAACTCACATAGCTGCATGGTAATTATCGAAAGTGCTGACATATTCAGGAAAATAAATTGAGCTAAGTTTATAGAAATTACAGTAATGAAAAAGCTGAAATAAGTGTAGTGTGAGTGTTTTATTGAGGGGTATAATATACACCTTTCAATAAAACACTCAAACTACATTAATTTCTGAAATTACACCAGGGCTAGCAAAGCTGGTCATGGCCGAATATTGTCTTTTTAATATACTCCCAGAATCACTCTAGTCATCTACTCGACTTCTCATATCTCGGAAGGCCATACTAGTATGCGGTTTATCCCAAGTTATGTCATAACCGTCATAAATATTTCTATTTTACTATAGTAAAAAAAACATAATTTAGGCCTACCATAGTAAAAAAAAAACACTACTATATATCCCGTATACAAAAAAACATAGTTTCCTAAATAAAAAAAACAATAGTTAATTAAAAACCATAGTTAAGCAGGATCATAACAAACAGCCATCGCTAAAATTCAGTTGAGACTGAATGTAAAATGTTGGTTTAGATTTTTGGTCTTTAAGTTCGAAAAGTCTATATATGGAAGCACATGCCGACTGGAACTGCTAACTTTATGCCAGTCATAGGAAGTTTTAGCCATTTAGTTTTAGTGTTAGTTGTGTTTGCCCGATAGCACGAATACACGAATCGATTATGTAGCCATTTTCTGGTTTCGCAGATAAACATACCATTGTAAATACGAATTGACGTTATATGCGTTTATCAGACATTCATGTGTATAGAAGACGTTCACAACCTACACGGTTGTTTAATATTTCGTGTTGATTTTCCGGTGTATATCAATTGACCAAGTGTTTAACTTACTGTACCAATATCCAATCACAAGTGTTTGTAGCAATTGTCTCAACACCCAATTTATAAGAACAACGTACACATATGCAAGCAGTACAAGTGATTGCACGTGTAAGCATTTTTCCATCGGTTGTTAGATAGCCTGCTGGGGGATTATAATACTAACTTAGTGGCCCAATTCAGTACACCATGCATGTGGATTAAGTTCTCCCTATTGTAGGGATAGAGTTCACTAAACTACATAAATTATATGTGCATGCGTTACACCTGATATTCCAAATGAGTTAAATATACGTGGAATTAGCATCAATGGTTGTAGTTATCTGCTGTATCTGATCATGTTCCACAGCAATACAAATCTCAGCCTGTTACAGAACCTAATCTTAAACGAGGCGTTTATTCAATGGCCATTAAAATAGCCATATTGGCGTTTAAGCAATATCATGTTCCTGGTTTGCGTGTCTCGAAATCAGAGTGTCGGAAATCTTTCACACATAAATGGCGCCTTCTGATTGGTTGCGAGATGTGTCATATATATGGGGTATTGTTGTGCTATATTTAGCATACTACTATATCAAACTCGCATGCAAAAAAGCAATGATCAGGGACAGCATATATACTGAAATGTATCCAAACTTAAAATATTAATGTGAACACCTTTGTTCACATGAAGGAATGACGTCAACTTGCGGAGTGGCCACATTCGGTTGAATTCACTTTGTGGTAAAGTTTCGGGTTTTCGTGCATTCAAAATTAAAGCTAAATACTGCGCGTTTCAGTTTATTAACTTAGATTTCAACACAATCGTGTGACGATTATGTTTCTCCTAAACTAAAAAAAATTCTCAGTAAAAAGAGTTGAACTTGATTTCTATGTGAACGTCTTTTGAAGGGACTTATGGACAGTCAGCAGTTGGTGTTGGTATATGATACGATTATGTAGTTCGAATTGTTCATAAAATATAATCAATAGATCATGTCGTGTTGACTATACGCGGGTATATAGTTCCCATTGGGGTGGGTAGTCCATTCCGCTTCGCGTCGTGAACTATACCACCCCACTATAGGCACTAAACCCGCATATATATAGTCAACTCCAAGCCATGCTCTATTATTAACTATAAACTTTATTCAGACTCATGCACTGTAAAATATTGATAATGCTATGTCGAAAGAAAATAACAATATATATAATTATTAAACATATTAGCAGCACAAACCTTTGCCATATGGATTGTCTGAGTGGAGCCCCGGTCCTCCAGTGAATACTCCACCAGTATCACTCACATATCTCACGTTGTTATTGGAGAACCACTGAGGCTTCCCAAGGTAGCATTTAGGATTCACTCCAAACATGAGGAACGCCCCTGAAGGAAGAAAAATCAGGTCTGTGTCGGGAACTTACATTAATGCCCTAAATAATCGACTCCTTAACCACAGCAGAATTATGGGTAATTTTTCAGGATTTAGTCGGGAATATGGCTTGTTGACATTCGTCGGAAAGCTTTGCTAAGGAGTCGATTATTTATGGCATTAGGTACGTCAGTGTTTGCTCGAAAATACATCGCGGCAGCAATTTAAACATTCGTTTTTTTCTATATTTTCCAAATAAAAAACCGCCGATATCGAACAGATTTGTTTGAAGGAAATTTTGGCGTTTAACTCTTTACCCAACAAAACGGCCAAAAACGCCCAAATAAAGCTTCAACAGCCTAAAATATCTTCGGTCTGTCTCAATAACACCATACAAATATGGATATCATTGGAACCGGTTCATTGACCACATTGTGATGGTTACAGTTATGCCCTGTGCCAATGCATTCTCTTATATATGCGAGTCGACCATAGGTCGCCTCGCATATATAAGAGAATGCATTGGCCTAAAAAATAAAAAAATTTAACTCTTTTTACCATTTTTTCTTACATTCTTTAACAATTTTATAATATTTTCTTACATTTTTTAACAATTTTTATAATATTTTTCTACATTCTTTGACAATTTTATCATTTTTAATATGTGTTAAGCCAATGCATTCTCTTATATATGCGAGGCGACCTATGGTCGACTCGCATATATAAGAGAATGCATTGGCACAGGGCCGTTCTGTTGGGTAAAGGGTTAAATTTCACAACCTGGACATTGTAATGGTTGTAAAAGTCACGCGAACACTTACATCTTACGAGCTGGTGTGTCCGACTTCGTCCGGGCTATTTAGGAATTTCTTTGCGAACAACGTTGAAAAGTATTAGGAGAAACATAAATCAAATAAACATAACAAAATCTATATAAAATTAATTATTGAATTCTATTACACGAACCGACTATTATTCCAGTCATTAAAGCCATTTTATAATGAAAGTGTCAATGACACTGTAGCTCAACTTAGGTAGGGGAATAATTTAATGGTTGACAGTAAATGGAGGAATAGGAAAGGTGCTAATTGAAATGTCTAACCTGCGCCAAAGGATTTAGTGATGCAAAGAGTAAAATACAAGATGGCTGCTGGTGGCCATTTTTTTTGGCCAATTGACCCCAAAAGGACTCGTTCCCATCTACGTATAATTGTTAACATCCATGACAAATTTTATGAAGATCTGACCAAAGCTACGACCTACAAATTTCATGATGTCAGATCAGACGAACAGTACGACCTGTAGACCGCGCCAATGGATTGAATTTTGAAATCCAAGATGTCGCTGGCAGCCATGTTTTTGACCGAATGACCCCACAATGATTCGTTCCCATCTACATGTCAATGTCAACATTCATGACAAATTTCATAAAGATTAGACCAAAGGTACAACCTGTAGCCCGTGCCAAAGGATTTAGTCATGCAAAGAGTAAAATCCAAGATGGCTGCTGGCTGCCATGTTTTTTGGCCGAACGACTCCAAAATCACTCTTTCCCATCTACTTGTCATTGTTAACATCCATGACAAATTTCATGATGTTCCGATCAAAGCTACGACCTGTAGCCCGCGCCAAAGGATTTAGTCATGCAAAGAGTAAAATCCAAGATGGCTGCTGGACGCCATGTTTATTGGCCGAACGACCCCAAAATGACTCGTTCCCATCTACATGTCAATATTAACATCCATGACAAATTTCATGATAATCAGACGAACAGTACGACCTGTAGCCCGCGCCAATGGATTGAATTTTGAAATATAAGATGGCCGCCAGCGGTCATGTTTTTTGGCCGAATGACCCCACAATGATTCGTTCCCATCTACATGTCAATGTCAACATTCATGACTAATTTCATAAAGATTAGACCAAAGGTACAACCTGTAGCCCGCGCCAAAGGATTTAGTCATGCAAAGAGTAAAATCCAAGATGGCTGCTGGCGGCCATGTTTTTTGGCCGAACGACACCAAAATCACTTGTTCCCATCTACATGTCATTATTAACATCAATGACAAATTTCATGATGATCAGGCGAACAGTAGATCTGTAGCCCGCGCCAATGGATTGAATCTTGAAATCCAAGATGGCTGCCAGCGGCCATGTTTTTTGGCCGAATGACCCCAAAATGACTCGTTCCCATCTACATGTCAATGTCAACATTCATGACAAATTTCATAAAGATCAAACCAAAGGTACGACCTGTAGCCCGGGCCAAAGGATTTAGTCATGCAAAGAGTAAAATCCAAGATGGCTGCTGGCGGCCATGTTTTTCGGCCGAACGACACCAAAATTACTCGTTCCCATCTACATGTCATTATTAACATCAATGACAAATTTCATGATGATCAGGCGAACAATACGATCTGTAGCCCGCGCCAATGGATTGAATCTTGAAATCCAAGATGGCTGCCAGCGGCCATGTTTTTTGGCCGAATGACCCCAAAATGACTCGTTCCCATCTACATGTCAATGTCAACATTCATGACAAATTTCATAAAGATCAAACCAAAGGTACGACCTGTAGCCCGGGCCAAAGGATTTATCATGCAAAGAGTAAAATCCAAGATGGCTGCTGGCGGCCATGTTTTTCGGCCGAACGACACCAAAATTACTCGTTCCCATCTACATGTCATTATTAACATCAATGACAAATTTCATGATGATCAGGCGAACAATACGATCTGTAGCCCGCGCCAATGGATTGAATCTTGAAATCCAAGATGGCTGCCAGCGGCCATGTTTTTTTGCCGAATGACCCCAAAATGACTCGTTCCCATCTACATGTCAATGTCAACATTCATGACAAATTTCATAAAGATCAGACCAAAGGTACGACCTGTAGCCCGGGCCAAAGGATTTAGTCATGCAAAGAGTAAAATCCAAGATGGCTGCTGGCGGCCATGTTTTTCGGCCGAATGACCCCAAAATCACTCGTTCCCATCTACATGTCATTGTTAATATCCATGACAAATTTCATGATGTTCCGATCGAAGCTACGACCTGTAGCCCGCGCCAAAGGATTTAGTCATGCAAAGAGTAAAATCCAAGATGGCTGCTGGCGGCCATGTTTATTGGCTGAACAACCCCAAAATCACTCGTTCCCATCTACATGTCAATATTAACATCCATGACAAATTTCATGATGATCAGACGAACAGTACGACATGTAGCCCGCGCCAATGGATTGAAATCTAAGATGGCCGCCAGCGGCCATGTTTTTTGACCGAATGACCCCACAATGATTCATTCCCATCTACATGTCAATGTCAACATTCATGACAAATTTCATAAAGATTAGACCAAAGGTACAATCTGTAGCCCGCGCCAAAGGATTTAGTCATGCATAGAGTAAAATCCAAGATGGCTGCTGGCGGCCATGTTTTTTGGCCGAACACCTCCAAAATGACTTGTTCCCATCTACATGACAGTGTTAACATCCATGACAAATTTCATAAACTTCCGACCAAAACAACGACATGTAGCCCGCGCCAATGGATTGAAATCTAAGATGGCCGCCAGCGGCCATGTTTTTTGACCGAATGACCCCACAATGATTCGTTCCCATCTACATGTCAATGTCAACATTCATGACTAATTTCATAAAGATTAGACCAAAGGTACAACCTGTAGCCCGCGCCAAAGGATTTAGTCATGCAAAGAGTAAAATCCAAGATGGCTGCTGGCGGCCATGTTTTTTGGCCGAACGACACCAAAATCACTTGTTCCCATCTACATGTCATTATTAACATCAATGACAAATTTCATGATGATCAGGCGAACAGTAGATCTGTAGCCCGCGCCAATGGATTGAATCTTGAAATCCAAGATGGCTGCCAGCGGCCATGTTTTTTGGCCGAATGACCCCAAAATGACTCGTTCCCATCTACATGTCAATGTCAACATTCATGACAAATTTCATAAAGATCAAACCAAAGGTACGACCTGTAGCCCGGGCCAAAGGATTTAGTCATGCAAAGAGTAAAATCCAAGATGGCTGCTGGCGGCCATGTTTTTCGGCCGAACGACACCAAAATTACTCGTTCCCATCTACATGTCATTATTAACATCAATGACAAATTTCATGATGATCAGGCGAACAATACGATCTGTAGCCCGCGCCAATGGATTGAATCTTGAAATCCAAGATGGCTGCCAGCGGCCATGTTTTTTGGCCGAATGACCCCAAAATGACTCGTTCCCATCTACATGTCAATGTCAACATTCATGACAAATTTCATAAAGATCAAACCAAAGGTACGACCTGTAGCCCGGGCCAAAGGATTTATCATGCAAAGAGTAAAATCCAAGATGGCTGCTGGCGGCCATGTTTTTCGGCCGAACGACACCAAAATTACTCGTTCCCATCTACATGTCATTATTAACATCAATGACAAATTTCATGATGATCAGGCGAACAATACGATCTGTAGCCCGCGCCAATGGATTGAATCTTGAAATCCAAGATGGCTGCCAGCGGCCATGTTTTTTGGCCGAATGACCCCAAAATGACTCGTTCCCATCTACATGTCAATGTCAACATTCATGACAAATTTCATAAAGATCAGACCAAAGGTACGACCTGTAGCCCGGGCCAAAGGATTTAGTCATGCAAAGAGTAAAATCCAAGATGGCTGCTGGCGGCCATGTTTTTCGGCCGAATGACCCCAAAATCACTCGTTCCCATCTACATGTCATTGTTAATATCCATGACAAATTTCATGATGTTCCGATCGAAGCTACGACCTGTAGCCCGCGCCAAAGGATTTAGTCATGCAAAGAGTAAAATCCAAGATGGCTGCTGGCGGCCATGTTTATTGGCTGAACAACCCCAAAATCACTCGTTCCCATCTACATGTCAATATTAACATCCATGACAAATTTCATGATGATCAGACGAACAGTACGACATGTAGCCCGCGCCAATGGATTGAAATCTAAGATGGCCGCCAGCGGCCATGTTTTTTGACCGAATGACCCCACAATGATTCATTCCCATCTACATGTCAATGTCAACATTCATGACAAATTTCATAAAGATTAGACCAAAGGTACAATCTGTAGCCCGCGCCAAAGGATTTAGTCATGCATAGAGTAAAATCCAAGATGGCTGCTGGCGGCCATGTTTTTTGGCCGAACACCTCCAAAATGACTTGTTCCCATCTACATGACAGTGTTAACATCCATGACAAATTTCATAAACTTCCGACCAAAACAACGACCTGTAGCCCGCGCCAAAGGATTTAGTCATGCAAAGAGTAAAATCCAAGATGGCTGCTGGCAGCCATGTTTTTTGGCCGAACGACCCCAAAATCACTCGTTCCCATCTACATGTCATTATTAACATCAATGACAAATTTCATGATGATCAGATGAACAGTACGACCTGTAGGCCGCGCCAATGGGTTGAATTTTAAAATCTAAGATGGCCGCCAGCGGCCATGTTTTTTGACCGAATGACCCCACAATGATTCATTCCCATCTACATGTCAATGTCAACATTCATGACAAATTTCATAAAGATTAGACCAAAGGTACAATATGTAGCCCGCGCCAAAGGATTTAGTCATGCATAGAGTAAAATCCAAGATGGCTGCTGGCGGCCATGTTTTTTGGCCGAACACCTCCAAAATCACTCGTTCTCATCTACATGACAGTGTTAACATCCATGACAAATTTCATAAACTTCCGACCAAAACAACGACCTGTAGCCCGCGCCAAAGGATTTAGTCATGCAAAGAGTAAAATCCAAGATGGCTGCTGGCAGCCATGTTTTTTGGCCGAACGACCCCAAAATCACTCGTTCCCATCTACATGTCATTATTAACATCAATGACAAATTTCATGATGATCAGATGAACAGTACGACCTGTAGGCCGCGCCAATGGGTTGAATTTAAAAATCTAAGATGGCCGCCAGCGGCCATGTTTTTTGACCGAATGACCCCACAATGATTCATTCCCATCTACATGTCAATGTCAACATTCATGACAAATTTCATAAAGATTAGACCAAAGGTACAATATGTAGCCCGCGCCAAAGGATTTAGTCATGCATAGAGTAAAATCCAAGATGGCTGCTGGCGGCCATGTTTTTTGGCCGAACACCTCCAAAATCACTTGTTCCCATCTACATGACAGTGTTAACATCCATGACAAATTTCATAAACTTCCGACCAAAACAACGACCTGTAGCCCGCGCCAAAGGATTTAGTCATGCAAAGAGTAAAATCCAAGATGGCTGCTGGCAGCCATGTTTTTTGGCCGAACGACCCCAAAATCACTCGTTCCCATCTACATGTCATTATTAACATCAATGACAAATTTCATGATGATCAGATGAACAGTACGACCTGTAGGCCGCGCCAATGGATTGAATCTTGAAATCCAAGATGGCTGCCAGCGGCCATGTTTTTTGGCCGAATGACCCCAAAATGACTCGTTCCCATCTACATGTCAATGTCAACATTCATGACAAATTTCATGAAGATCAGACCAAAGGTACAACCTGTAGCCCGCGCCAAAGGAAATTGTTGACGGACACACGCACACACGCACACACGGACACACGGACGACGAACGCCAAACCATGGCAATAGCTCAAACTTACAAAAGTAAGTTGAGCTAATAATGATATACAAGTTACAACGGTCATTGTATAACAAGAATAGTATAGGTGTACCCAAAGGTATTATTGTTGCGCAAAGTGACATTTGACTGCCGGCTTGTCATTTGTTTACATTCCGTATGCTATACGCACGCTAAATCGATGTTTGTGACTATTGTTGAATAAGTTTGAACAAATATTTTATTAAATTTACGTCTTTAAGTACGTCAAAGACTAATATTTATCTGGGACTAGCTACGCGTAGTTACGTCACACGTCATCACAGGCCTTACAGAAACCGTTGTTAGTTTGACGTAACATTTATTGATTTAAGTATGTTTTATGGAGTTCTTGTATCAAGTGATAAATATAATCTACAACTCGTCCCCAGTTTATATCGATATTTACAAAACTCGTCCAATAAATTAGGTCGAGACCTCGGCGAAGGCTCGTTCAGACCTAAGTTACTGGACTCGTTTTGTAAATTTCGCTATAAACTGGGGACTCGTTGTAGATACTCCATATATTTTATATCTAAATTTAGTACAAAATAAAAACTATATCTTCAATTAACCTCACATGATCAGTGTATTGCTTTGTTTAATATATAAGTGCGAGATCTAATATCAAAGCATATACACGGTTGAAATTATCAACCGATGCTGTCTATGTATATGTTGATCAAATTTGTGTCATATGCAAATTTGGACCCCCCTCTCAAAATGGGGTGAATATTTAGATTGGCCTGGGCCACACCATACAACGCCTATTTGAACCCTTCTGGGCGGCGCCCATTTTGGACCAGGGTAGGAGTGTGGAAAGAGTACCATGGGGCCACCATACAACACCCTTGTTTGACCTAAATATAAAAAAAAACATTCGAATAAGGAATTGAAGTCACATTCGTATATATTATGAGCCTAAATTTAACAAAACATGTTATAACACCGATACAGGGCTGTACGAATAGTCTGGACATACCTTCTCCAAGAGATCTGACAGTCATCTTAAATGACCTTGCCCTTTCTGACAACGGTATTCTGTGATACTGCACCAAGCTGGTCGACAGTGGTACATCACAGGCCGCCGCAACAATATCTTCTCCGCCATTATTCAGCTGTATGTTCTCCGAGAACGTGAAATACACGTGGTGACCTTCCGAAGACATGGTCTAAACTAGCGAGATTCACGACATTATGCCGTCTCTGAAAAATAGTGTGCAATTAAAGATGCGGGCGGCCTTGGTGGTGGGTATAGCTGTTAAAATAGTCACATCCGCTAAAACCGCCATAAACAGAAAGAATATCACATAATAGACAGACATTGTTCTTATACCAATCATAAATATCGCGTACAGTGCATGTTATTGTCACGTTTGTACGCTTTGTTTTGTAAACAAACACCAAAAACGTTACAGAGCTTTTGTTCATAGACAAACACTAGGAACTACGGGATCGTCCAATGAAAATGTTCCGTTGTGCTGCAGTATTTTCTCCTAACCAATATATGGTGATACATACTAAATAAGGAATTTACTATGGCTAGTATTGTGAGTTGTAAGTTGTAGACGCACCAAATTAGCGGTTTTACAACAGACGTGTAATGCGCCCGAATCTAAATAATGAAATGACGCAATATCCTTACTATGCTTTATAAACAATCCACTGCGCTTTTTGCGAGAAACTAAACAATACTCGACCTATGTTTTCTCGGACACAAATCGTGTTATGTGAATATCGCATTCATATATCATCATTATGCTATACTATTAGTATATTCTTGAGGAAATTAACATAATTTGATAAATGTTATTTCTAATTTACAACCTACAACGAATGCCGACCGTCCTTTAAAAGATGGTGCAGCTCTTTCCTGAACTGCCTGTATAAATTCGGTGTGAAATAATAATTTTGAGTGAGAGAGACTGGCCAAGCAGTAGCAGCTTCTATCACAAGCAAATAATATTTTCTCCGGTTATTTTCTATGAATTGGGATACGAAATGTAACTATACTTTTACATGTTAAAACACGTTGTTATTAGAAACACTTTTAGTTGAAATATTAGCAACTTTAGATGTTAAATTCTTATATGTGTTTGTTTAGTAGTAACACGAAAACATACCTTCAAAACGAGTTTCATAGAAATTGTGTTGTTGCTGTTATTGTTGTTGTTGTTGATGGAAATGGAACCTGTAGGAATAGATAGCGCATCTTTAAAGTGACAGTCCTGGTTTAAATTAATTTTGGAAATGGGACAAGCTTAGCATTGTATACATATATTTGAAATCGAAACCATATCGCTAATCCGGGCTGAATGCCATCAACAGTCGATGACAAGAATAACTAGATTTCATGTCGACAGAACTGAATTGATAGAACATAATAGAGTTTTCATATCATCGATTCACAGTTCTGATTCGACATCGAATCGAATCGAATCGGTGGTGATGGTCGATAAATCCCAACAGCCGCATGAATAATCCCTCAGATATAGATAAACTCATTTCATAAAATATTGTATCCCAACATAACTCGTTGGAGATCTTGAATATCACATGAAAAACAAACTAAGAGCTTTATGCCTTTATAACAAATAAAAATCCTTAAAAGAAGCTACAGAATTCATACATTTACAGCGTTGGCTGAGGCGCTTCGCACCCGCATACGACAGTATTGCGCGCTCTGGGGCTGGCGGCGGAAAATATAGTCCCCCATTTTTCCTCTTAGTTTGTGTGTCTATTTTCGTTCCTACAACGACAAGAATTTAACTTTAATGAACAAAGCAATCATTTTGTATTGCCTGGTGTTGGTTTCCCTCGCTTTTCGAAATAGTATTAATGCGCCTGAATCAATGTAAAGACGCACGGTACTTTTGTTGGTGCGATGCCAAGTGATATGTAACTAATTTGCACGCGCCGTCCGGGAAGCACGCGGCTATTCATAACTAGTGAGAGATAAGAAAATATGTAATGGCTTTTTAAATGATATAATAGGGGTTTCATGTTATATTTTCATATACTACATATTATAGCAATATAACTCTTATATCATGCATATACATGCCATGAATCTAAACTCTGCATGGCTACCGTCGTATTCCAATAGTTCAAACCCTGGGAACTTTTTTATGCTTGACGGGGAACTTTATAATATTGAAAAAAACAACGTATGTCTCATATTTCTTAGTTAATGCACATTCCTGATTAATTATTTCACAGTAGGTGATGGTCTTTACTTTAAACATATTTTATTCGTATATAAATATACAAAAGGTATCGGGGCACAAGTTATTTCAACTTAAGTAGCCCCTCTCCAGTACAAAATTGACAATACATTGTTATGACAAGAAGGCGATAACAGAAACGTTTGTAACGATATGCTTTATTCTCTCATCCAAATAAACACATGGAAATTACATGTAACGGATATTGAGAAACAGAGTTATATACAATAGTCATATAGTATGATTATAATACAAAAGATAATATATACATGTAACCCCGGATCTATAGCAGGTTGGGTTTAATAACCCTCATTAGTTGTCAGAAACCGCTACCAGCGTATCAGCTGAGACGAGTAAGACTGCACCGCGCATTTTCCGAATCTGCAAGACTACTCGGGCCTGTTTGTGTTCGTAAATAGTGAGAAAACAATTTGAGTTTGCATTATGTCGAATAACATCTTTCAGCGTATATGTCTATGGATTACCAATTAGGACGAGCATACAACTATGCATATCTATATCTATTGAGATATTTAAGAAAGATGTGAAATATAGATTTCAAGGCTATATATATATAAAACATTTGACTGTAATGTTAATCTGAATTGGTATATATAGTAGATAATTTGGCGATTGGCCCAATGACTCCCTTGACAGATACGCTGGAAGAAATTATCGATGTGTATACAAATGGTGGATGTGGCGATCCGAATTATGGGGGGGGGGGGGGGTGTCTAGCAATGTTTGTGTTTGGTGTATGTTGAGCGATTTGTGGTTGACATTGGATTGTGGCTATTTAATGTCAGCGCAGCCAGACAGTCATGAATCGAAGCGTTTTGTCGCAGCAATATACTGTTGCACTGTTTGGAAAAACGTTATATTCTCCGGAGATGAGATGTACCATATCCCGGACAAAAAACTGGTCAATGTCGGTTATAGTGAAGCGTTCGCGGTTTAACTTATCTTCGAGTTCCAACCGTTCATTTTGATATAAAGGGCACATAAAAAAGAAATGGTATGCATCTTCCGAAGGGTTCTCACAACTGCAAGTAGGACTTTCGGCTGTGAAGTTTTGATACACCTCAGCGCAAAGTTCACTCCACCCGTTTCGAATTCGGGAATGCATCATATTATATCGTCTGAGACCTGAATAAAGGTGGGGGGTCACGGGGTTTGGGGGTTGGTATATGAGTCGTAAATTGAATTTGAAGTCAGAGAATGGGACAACGTCGGTCATTTCAGTTGGGATTATGTTCCAATCAGCTATCGCCGAGGGCAGAAAGGACTTTTTTTAGTGCTCAGTGTGGCATCGGTAAGAATAGAATTTTCCCGGGCGTCTGAAATTATAACTTGAGACCTGGTTAGCTCTGGGTGAGAGGATAGCAGATAAGTAATTGGGCAATTCATTTTTAACTATTTTGTAAATCACTTCAATTAAGCTTGTGGAATAATTAGAAACCGAGCGTGTCAGTCCAGAGACTGTACGGTTATATACAGCATCTGAATGGAGGCGATCGAGGTAACGCGGTGCGCAGTCCCATACACCATCAGAATAATCGAATAGTGGTAATATATAAGTTTTGTATATCCTATCGAGCGTTTTTCTATCGAAATGATATTTTAATCACCTCAAGTGGGCCAGACGAGAGGCGATTCTCTTCACTGTACTTGTTTCAATTTAGATTGTGTGGTAGTTCAAGACCAAGGTGTTTATGTGATTCCACAAAGACGACAGGGTCGTTTATAAATTTAAGTTTTGGTATTTCTGGAGAGGGTGTGGTCAACGAGAAAGACATACCTACGGTTTTGGTTGGGTTAAAGCTCACGAGCCAGTTTTTTTTTACCAGGTCGTTATTTTCATAATTTTAGAGAGTTCATCCAGATCCCAGTGGCTGCTCATAATACAAGTGTCATCTGCGCACATTCTCGTGTTGGAGTCAATATTATCTGCTAAATCATTTATGTAAACAAGGAATAAAAAGGGCTCAGAATAGATCCATGGGGGACTCCTGCGGAGATAACCTCGTAGCCGGAAAAGGTATTATTTATCAGGACTCTTTGTTTTCTGTTTAGTAAATAGTCTTCGATCCATTGTAATGTTTGACCCTCCACACCGTAGCGTTGAAGTTTGTAAATAAGTCCCCTGTGCCATTCTCTTTCAAATGCTTTGGATATGTCACAAAATATGCCGCATGGGAAGAGGCCTTTATCGATAGATTGACAGATATTGTGGTATAGATCGATATATTAATTGGTATGTGGTATTGAGACCAGAGAGAAATCAGGATTGGTGAAAGTACACGATTTTAGAAAGCACTTATCTGTTTCAAGACAACCTTCTCAAAGACTTTGGCTAGGCATGGTAGCAATGAGATCGGGCGGTAATTTTTGGGGTCAGCGGGGTCTTCTTTTTTGAAAATTGGGATAACATTAGCTAGTTTCCATATTTCTGGGAATTTCGCACTATTGGTGGATTTCTTAAATAGGAGGACTACGGCTTTGATATTGAATTTGAAGTTTCGCGTGGAGCATTCTAACACTGATTCCGTCGTGGTCATGAGCTTTATTCAATTTTAAAGATTTGATAGCTGTTTCAACATCTGATTCCACAAAAGACAATCCTGGCATCAGATTTTTGGTGCAAACATATTTATTTCTCTAAATCATGCACATAAATTAACAGAGTTGTATAATATATAAAGACAATTATTTTAGAGAATGGGATTTTGCAGAAAGTGTGACGCTTATATTAGGCATTTCCCCATCTTTAGCAAACACATGTGGTGGTGTCTTTATAGCTTTTTCATAAAGCTTTTTGCTTCCAGTGTGAAAGAGGGGAGGGTATGCGCAGAATCGTTTATGGTGGAGTTTGATATGAAGTTCATATTTAGAATTTTACCTTTTTCAGAATCATCTGACCCATATGTTTTCCCACTGCATGGCATTTATGGTTCCAGTGGCGCTATATAGAGGAGGGATATTATTCACTTTCTTTTTATTTAGGAGACGGTTAACAAGCTGCCAGAAATCACGGGGGTTTGGGGATTCTTTTATTCTGTCTCCCAAATATTCATCAAATTTTATTTTGGCGTATTTTTTCATGTTATTAACTTTATTTCTTGATTGTTTATATGCCCGCCATGAAACTGGGTTGTTGATTTGTATAATGCCTTTGCCCTGAGCCTATCTCTCTTGCGTAACTCTATTCTAATCTCCGGTGTGAACCATATTTTATCTTTGGGGCGGATTGTCACGTTATGCTGTGGTATATGTCTGTCCATGATTAATAGGGAAGTAGATTGGAATATTTTGACTGCCGAATCGATATCAGGGGCCGCATTGATTAGGTCTTCCCAATGTACCTCATTTAGCATGCAGTTCGCTCGCTGGAAATTAGCTTTTTTGTAATTCCATACTTTTCTCTGGAAAGCGGAGACTGTGGAGCAGTCGAAGGATATTGTTGCATAAACACCCAAGTGGTCTGAAACTCCGAGGTTTAAAACATCGTAATCCAAGACATGAAGTGATTTACTGATAATAATAGGATAAAGTAGTGTGCTATAGTCCTAGTGGTAACTCTTGTTGGGTCTTTTATAACATTTTCCAAGCTATATGCGTCGGAAATTAGTTTTATTTTGGAGGTGCTCACTAGGTAATTAGAATTATAGTCTACAGTGAGTACTATATTTTCAGAGATGTCAAGTGCATCAGAAATTGAGGTGCCCAGTAGGTCCCAGTAATTATGGCTACAAAATTGGTCTGACATGTATGAGACCCCAAGTATCATGCAAAGTATCATGTGAGATTTTGTTAGCAAATAATTCAAACCAAAGAATCGAGGAGTCGAATTCTAGGTCAAACCTTTCTCTGTAAATAACATGATCAGCAAACATGACACATATTCCGCCCCGTACGCGTCTCGGTCTTTTCGAATAGGGGAACAGTAACCATGGACTTCTAAATGTTCGGAGGTGATGGTCCTATCTCGAGTTGACGCGATGGTAAAACGAGAACCTCGCGGCACGACACGACAAACGAGTGTGATAACGTTACCATGTGTTGTTCTGTGTTTATTCCACACTCTAAAGATTGTAATACATGCTAAAATTTAGGTCGATATTGTTTTATTTAATCAATCAAACGTGTGATTTATGCAGACTATACTCCATAAGTTAGTCAATAATTTTATTTTAATGTTGACGTCGTGAATTACGCTGTCAACGTAATCGGTCTGTATTGTTCAACGACAAGACAAATCTTTTTATTGAACATTGTAAAATATTCTGTATTTTACTGAATTTCGAAGAAATAAACAAATGGGTTTGCGATAAAGTTGATTCTTGTCGCTGTACATCTATTCCAGCTAATTTCCGAATGAAAAATAGCTTTTTGACGTTCGAAAGCCCGTGCGATACATAGTTCTCCTCTAAAATCCGAATGAGCAGAAGAAAAATTAGATCGAAACAATTCGAAAAAAATGCATATGGGCTGAACTATAGAAAACATTCCCACTTCGTATAGATGGACATACACGTATATTCTCTTTGTTGTGAATGTGTATATTGGAATGATACATGTCTCATAGCCTACATTTATTATCTGTGTGAGAATATTAATTTTCCCATTCACTCCATTGTCTTTGATACCATCCAGGTAGGTGATACTCGCTTTAATGCATATGTATCTATATACAGGTAAAGAACGACACGGAGACAACAACTCATGTCGATTGGATATTTTGCGAGTCAGCCGACCGATTCCATCTCGAATATTCGCAGAGCCATATTATCGGACTGACATGCAGATCAAAACCAAATGGGCTCATTTAAAGATCCACAATGGTCGTTGGTGGTTTAAATGCCATTATTATGTTAAGGGAGACTATCTGAAACCAATCGCTTGGCAGCGGAAAGTTTGTATTAGAAATTAAATCAGCGATACTCTTTAGTCATAGTATAGTCCTACTCGTGCGTATTGGCGTGGCAACCTTTGGCAATCAAATATTATTCTGGGTATACCTCCAAATGCTCGGGAAACCCTAGTGTTATTCAGCTGATAATATCACAACAGTGCGTTATAAGGAGATGAGTTGCGTCCAATTTAAGACATGTATACTAGTTATAGGCATCTTACCTGTAATCACTGACTATGAATCCGCAGGTAATCCTCGAGATCCTGAGCCACATGTGCCCCTTTGCATATATAGTTTTAAACGTGACACATGAACCAGTTCTACGTCCAGTGATAACCAGTCAGAACATACCCTCTGTTATACCCATTAAAGACCCCGGAACACACGCATTCACCCGACACAAACCATACATATGCGTGATAATTGATCCGTACAGTACTATTTGTCGACCTGCAGCGATCAATAGCAAATATAACAAAACGCCATTCACAGCAACACTATCAACAAACACAACGGCATAACAAGGGGAGCCACTCTATTAGGCCGATTCTGTAGTGTATCGATCATTTGGGTTTCAGTGTTGGGTGGCTCAACAAAAATTATGCTTATTTTAACATTGATGGTCATAACATTTTCCTTCAAATTAAGTCACGGATAGCCTTCGCGGTGGGTGTGTATTAAAATAGTCACACTCGTTAAAACTGCCACAAACAGAAATAATATTAAAATATAGACATATCTTGTTCTTATACCAATCATTAATATCGCGTAAATAGTATGCCATAATCAAGTCTGTACGCTGTGTTATGTAAAACAAAGGCCAGGTTCTGTAGCATTTTTTGGCATTTGTTTACATAACAAAGCAAATGAACTTGACAATAACTATTTACGCGATATTTATGATTGTAAAAAGAACACAGTCTGTCTATATTTTGGTATTCTTTCTGTTATGGTGGTTTTAACAGATGTGACTATTTAAAGGTACTCAACCCGATAAAACTCCTCTCAATTACTATTTCAATGGCTTCGGGGGTCAAAAATATTTGATTCGAGTCGAGGAAGTCACCCATCAAAGCTCAGATTTGTTAGATATCGATTTTAGAAATCTATTATTTTTCATTATCGGGAATACTATCTGGCCCAGAACTCAGTCAAAATTGCGTTAAAATTACCACTTGATTTTAGAGTTATTCATCCTTGTCTGTTTGAATAGATTTGGAGTACACATCCAGAGCAGATTACGGCAGTTATGAGTACTCATCTCGAGAACATAACAAATTTGAAAAATCAATATCTAATAACTCTGAGCTTTGTTTGATGGGTTCCTCGACTCGAATCAAATATTTTTTACCCCCAAAGCCAAAGAAATAGTAATATAGGACCCTCTGATCGGATTGTTGTTGTTGGAATCTGTTGAGATGGGGACCCTCTTTACGGGTTGAGTACCTTTAAACAGCAATACCAACCACGAAGGTCATCCGTGCCTTTAAACTTGATCATTCAAAACGGAGTTACATCTTCAAACTTCACCGATACCCTGTTTCCTGGTGAATGTGTTGCTAGAAGCTATTAGAGCCGATATAGGTTACAAACAACTAATTATTGTTGCAACGTCAGTGTGAATTTAATTAACTCATATATGCCTAGCGTCCTTTTTAAAGGACGGCTATCATTCCTGCATTGATGGACGATAGGCAGTGGGACATTCCATTATGGATCGTTCCAAATTGTATAAATATAGAACGTCCTTGAAAGTTCCACATGATACTAAATTCAAATATCAATTTCAGCATTGTTTTTGTCTGGAAGTCGGGTTTTGTTTGTTGCTGTTTTTATCATGGAAAATGAACTAACAAGGGAGGTAAGTTCACATAATAAATATATTTAACCCCATGGTATCACTTATTTCATTACGATTGCAATAGTGTTTTTAAATGAATATGTGATAAATTTATGGCAAATTGTGGATATCTCTAGCGAAAATATCGTCCGTGGGCCAATTCTCATAAAGCCTCTAGTTTAGAAGTTGGCTGCACCCCCCTCCAACAAAGGTTTTTATATATCAAATTAAAGGTCATTATATGACTCATCCGATTTTGCTTGTTGCCCGCTTCAGTGTGTGTCCCTTCAGGGAAGAAAACTCCTACCCCTTAATAAAATAGAAATTTCATCGAGTACAAGTGTCAGCGTATAAAAATATTACTGCGGTTATAAAGTGAATAAGACATTGTTTATATTAATTACAGATCACCATAAAACAACATGAGATACAACACTGGACCAATGTATAAGTTAGTTGAATTTTGAAAAATAGTGTCACATACAATTGGCTATAACTTGTGAAACACATGGGCTATTGGCGCGCAACATATCTCAAATATTGCCCCAAAGACCTAGCAAAACATTTTGGATGATGGACTGATAATTATATTTCTGTGAAAATGCGCTGTGGGCATAAACTTAACCCCACCCCCTAAAATATAATTTTCTCATAAAAATGAATTGCATAGTTTATACTTAGAATGCCGCATGCAAAGGATGCTTTAGGGGCATAACATTAAAAGGTGTAGATATTGATGAAGGGGAATTATAAACAACCTTGTCCGAACATGTTTTAAGATGAACATTTTGGGGAAAATGGTGAAAAATGTTTTTTTCTTTTTCACTAATTTCTCAAAATTTTACAACATTGTGATTAAATTTTGATAGGGATATGGAAAAGTCACCGAGGATACTGGTCCAAAAAATGTAAATTCATAAAACCTCACATGATAACTTTTTTGTCAACTATTTCATATTTTTTCAATTTTTATTTGAAGTTTTATACAAAGCCGATTAAATCTCATATATATTTTGAAGACCTCTGTCTGTTTGTTTGTCTGTCTGTCTGTCTGTATGTTTGTCTGTATGTTTGTCATTAATACAAATCTACGATTCTCGACCGATCGGGACGAAACTTGGTGCGTGTGTGTAGTTTGACCAGGCGGTGGACGTTGTCGTATTGGCGAGCCCGTGCGGCGCCCGCTTCGCGCATGCGCAGACGAGATCTCGGAAACGGGTGGAGCTATCGACTTGAAATTTGCTATGTGAATGTATCTTGCCCCGGATACGAATTTTATCGGGTCGCCGAGCCCGTGCGACACCAGCTTCGCGCATGCGCAGACGAGATCTCGGAAACGGGTAGAGCTATCGACTTGAAATTTGCTATGTGAATGTATCTTGCCCCGGATACGAATTTTATCGGTTGAAATTTGGTTTTTGAATAGCCCGGACAACGTCGGGCTCATCGGCTAGTCTCATATATATTTTGAAGACCTCTGTCTGTATGTATGTATGTATGTCTGTATGTATGTCACTGATACAAATCTACGATTCTCGACCGATCGGGACGAAACTTGGTACGTGTGTGTAGTTTGACCAGGCGGTCGTCGTTGTCGTATTGGCGAGCCCGTGCGACGCCCGTGCGACGCCCGTGCAGCGCATGCACAGACGAGATCTCGGAAACGGGTGGAGCTATCGACTTGAAATTTGGTGAATGTATCTTGCCCCGTATACGAATTTTATCGGGTCGCCGAGCCCGTGCGACGCCAGCTTCGCGCATGCGCAGACCAGATCTCGGAAACGGGTGGAGCTATCGACTTGAAATTTGGTATGTGAATGTATCTTGCCCCGGATACGAATTTTATCGGGTCGCCGAGCCCGTGCGACGCCAGGTTCGCGCATGCGCAGACCAGATCTCGGAAACGGGTGGAGCTATCGACTTGAAATTTGCTATGTGAATGTATCTTGCCCGGATACGAATTGTATCGGGTCGCCGAGCCCGTGCGACGCCAGCTTCGTGCATGCGCAGACCAGATCTCGGAAACGGGTGGAGCTATCGACTTGAAATTTGGTTTTTGAATAGCCCGGACAACGTCGGGCTCATCGGCTAGTCTAATATATATTTTGGGACTTCTATTTGTCTGTCTGTCTGTTAGCTATGGCCGGGAAAACTGTCGGACGGATTTAGCCTAAACTTGTTATATAAAGTTAAAATCCCAGATGGAATGTCATCTGAGAACGTCAGAGCACTCATTCTCCAATCCCCCGCCACCACAATTGGTAGTTCATGGGTTAATCGCGTGATAGTTAAAGAGCATTCGTATCCGCAGTGTCGTTGATAAAGAGCGTCTATGTGTCAAACCGTTACATAGGATATACGAGTCTTCCCAAGGCTGGCAAAATTGTTAATAAATGCGTTTATGTCTCTTCGATAATTGCCTAATACAATTAAAGCGTGGAGTCTGTCCATTTTCCCATGAAAAATCGAATTCTACGACCACCGGGTTCGAGATATGTTATTATTTCCGACATCGTCATTTTTGTCACTCGAAATCACGCACTCGATTCGGCGTCAATTCATCCCTTGCGAGGCCTTCTAAAATTATGTCTTCACTTCCCAGTTATGCCCCAGGGTGTGGACTATGAGGAGAGATTTATTGCAAGTCATAAGATATTTTGTATTGCCCGGGAACAATACTTATTAGTTGATTCCATCGATCGTCTTGTGTTTCCGTTTTCGACGCATCGCGTAAATAATGTACTTGCACTAAATCGTTCCTCTTGACTCATCGCCGAGAGGCTTTATCTGTATGACATCATAAGGGTGGATGAGGGAGATATTCATCGGGTCAGTTTTTCCACCCGATGTGAGCTTCACCTTGAAACGGGTACCCACAAATGATCTAATATATATTTTGGGACTTCTGTCATGTCGGCGGCCAAATAACAATTCGCATGAATCATTGTAGCCAATTGCAAATCGCAATAGTCCTATAACTGCATTTGGATGGGATGAAATGCCATCAATGCGTTGTTGACGGGTAGGGCTTCCGGGTCCCTCACGCAACGACCATGCGATGGCCCTCAAGGAAAACCAAACCCATATAATCTCATGCACCCATATATCTCATGCACGGTACGTACGCTTTATATACCAGTACTTCTGTTGCGGGATCATTTTGGCCAGACCTATGTTCAACCTTGAGGGAGACAAGCAGAACTCCCATGGCTTGATTATATATTAGCGCTGGGAGATGGACCGGGCCACCCGGGGCGATCCGATACACTGCATGTCAACAGGTTCAGTACTTCAGGATTTTAGGAAAATATTTGACTCTGTTAGGCTGTTATGTTTCTGCCCAGCTTGTGGGCATATATTCTTGGTCAACTGAAATAATTTGGGTTTGTTAACAATCCGAAGATTATAATAGTAGCATGGTGTTGATCTATGCTATGAACCCGACGGGCATGAAAGGGACAGTAAGAGTGGACTGGCCGATCATGAATACGCCTGAATCTTGCTTCATCATTGGTTATAGATTCATTTTTATGCATGTGCATCTGGGTGCTGACTATTCCCTCTCTGCGTAGAGGATAACGTTATTTACATGAAACTCAAACGGGCATATAGGTAAAGTGACATACTTTAGGGACACCTCATGTCACTCTGCCTAGTGTTGTTATCATATAACCATAAACTTGTATCTCGTCCACTATAGATAGGGCTATGGTTATATATGCCACACACCATAGGACACTATCGAGCCCAAATTACATAGGGTTATAAGGACATGGCATTCCAGACTGGGTTGAGTTATTGTGTCAAGTAATTGCCTGATAGTTCACACGAAAAAAGGGTGACTTAAGAAGTCTGTATTTTTGTTATTCTTGTTTAACAACAGAACATTTATCGTAATTCGTGGACTTGAATACATGTCGGCTTGTCACATAAAGCACATACAAAATCTTGACAGGATGTAAGTAGGTCATCATCGATATTGGTAGATTGTTGAAGTTGTTGCATAATATGATGCATTGCAATTCTTTTTCAGAATAAGTCATTATGCTACCTTTTTCCTGCAACCCGAGAATACAATCCTGGTATTCAGGCAATGCTTCACACGTCCTGTGTTCATGACACAGTTCCAGACAATGCCAAATATTTATCAGGTGGTGATAACAAAGACTCCTTGACAGGCTTTTATTTTTTTCGCGAATGGTGCATAATTTACATGTGTTTCAAAAACACTGAATTATATGTTTGCCATGGGGTGGAATGTCACGTGATATGGTCCCCGAATGGCGACGTTCGCTTACAGTTAGTTCCTGCTCTCGTGCTAGTATGTTACAACGAGGACGCGGATACATGTACTGTTACATGCAGCCAGTGCACTACGCCTCGGTCGGAAGCTAGTTATTGTTTTATTCCACTTAACGACATAGCGGACAGTATTGTTCAATGAGGTGTGTGAATCCTTGCCTCCAATCCACGCGTTGACAGGCTGCGACATTCACAAATACCTATAAAATGAATCCGTTTGACTTAGTAGTCAAAAGCAGTGAAATGTGATGCGACTTTAAATTTTCATCAATTTGTGTAATATATTAATTTTGAAGATATATCCTACCAAGAGTCTGCATGTGGGCTATATTATGGTGGGCCATAATTTCGTCTATTCGACAAATTAATGCACACGTTCTTATATTGTATAACCGAACGCTGGAACACATTTTCTACCCCCAGCAGCCACAGACTCCTTAAGAAATCACATTAACACATCTTCGTGTGAATTATACCAGTGATTGGCACAGCATACTAACTCCCCATCCTGGTGTGCAATATCCTGACATGGTCGCTCTTTGATTAGTGATTGGCACACCATACTAACTCCCAAGTCATGACAACCATGGCTGGTCGCTCTTTAATTGAGTCCTACAAACCAGACGGATTATACTTCTCCCGACGGACTGTGACTACTGAGCTTTGGTTGCAAAGATTCACGTGAATCTGACACATGATCTTGTTTCAGCGCAGACTAACAATGTAACGGTGTATGTGAGAATGTCTACAATTTACAATAGCCGAAATAGTATAAAGTTTTACGACTCATAGGATGAGTAGAGTGAGAGAACATTTAAGGACTATAGATACTCAAATTATAGAACAAGAAGTAGTAGCATGTCCTGAAAACTGTTGGCAACACAATATTATATACAACAAAAGTCATTCCTTTATTGACAAAAAATCCTCTGTATAACAACTAATTTTTTTAATATAAAAAAACTACACCTGAACATATGTTTACATCAGAGATAGGCAACTTGAAATTGGAGGCTGGTAATTTGGGCATACAATTTGTCAGAAAAATTATATAAAATGATATTACTTATCTAAACTGGCCCAAAAGGCTCATGTTTAGTGGTGATTGTTTTAATCTTGCTTGTATCAAGCATTCCCCCAATAAATGATTATCTATATTCGTTAAGACAACCAATTACTCATTAGCTTAAATTAATTGAAACAATAGTAGGGTTCTATGGTCTGATTATGGTTACCAGTGAACTCGTGATTAACAATTTCCTTGTCCCCAGATAACGAACTCAGTCACGTTTTTGATGGAAAGTGTGAGAAACTTCGATTTTGTTGGCCGATTTGGATGCCATCCTAAACTTATTGTCAAATGTGGAGTGCATGTAATGCCGTATCTATTGTCAGTTTTTATCATTGTCCCGACATGCGCGGCACAAATAAGATACCGTTCTGTATAAGGTAAGTCTCACTCACAAGCCTTTGTAGCCATATGTGTTCTGTTGAAAAATATATATATATATAATCTTTCCATAAAAATTCAAACTAAAAATTGAAAATTATACGAAATAGTTGCCAGAAAGGTGATCGTATAAAGTTTTATGAACTGCCTAATTCTAGACCAGTTTTCTCGTGAGGTTATACCATAGCCTATCAAAATTTAATAGAAATGTTGTAAATTTTACAGAAATTAGTAAAGCTTCTCATTTTTCACATTTGTTTCTTCAAATTTTAATCTTAGATCAAGTTTAGACACCGTTATTTATAATTCCCTTCAACACTCTGCACACTGTTTCAGTTTAGGCTTCTAATGCCAACTTGACATGCAGCATTCTTAGTGTAAACTACATAATTCGTTTTTCTGCAAAAGTTATATTTTAGGGGGTGGGGTTAAGTTTACGCTCATATCACATTTTCACAGCAATATTCTTGGCATTCCATTACTAAAATCGTTTTGATATGCCATTGGGGCAATTTTTGAGCCATGTTGTCGATCATTAGCCCACGTGGTTCACAGGTTATAGCCATTTATATGTGACCATTTTTTTCATAATCGCGATTTCAAAATATTTATCGCAATATTTTCTAACTAGCTCATAAATTGGTCTAGTTTTGTATCTCGTATCATTTTACGATCATATCTTATTAATATAAACTACAGATTGTGCAGTATTGTTTTTATGCTCTGACACTTGTACTCAAGAAAATATTCATTTTATTTTAGGGGTAAGAGTTTTCTTCCTGAAAAATCTATTTTGGGACACTTTCTGAAACTGGCAACAAGCAAAATCTGATGCGCCATATGATGACCTTTAATTTGATATGTAGAAACCTTTGTTGGAGGGGGGTGCAGCCAAATCGAAAAATATCTGGTTTGGCCCACGGACTACCCGATTCAGCGTATCGGCCCTGAAGATTTCCATTCCAGATCCTTTATAAAGGACACTAGGCATATGCGTGATATTGTGGTCAATAAATGTCGGACAATGATTGACATACACATCTTTATTACACACTTATAATCCCAGAAATTACAGTGTCTCTGTTCCATATTTACAAATCCGTTCAATACGCATCCCGTTGACGTCAGATGACGTAAATGACGCTCCTCTCAACCACGAAACCGGAACTATAAAATAAAAACGTCATCTTACACGACAGAGCAAGCCCTGTATGACTTTTTGTGCCCGAATAAACATTGGCTGTTGTGTCACGGTTTTAGGACGGGTGTGTGTAATAAACATAGAGCGACCATGTGTTAACGAGTTTGTCGATACGGCACTTGCGCCATCGCGGAAGGAAAAACTCGAGGCTACGCCCTCATTCTATCCTTCCGCGCTAGCACCCGTGTCATATCAACAAACATATTAAGACACTTGTGTCGTTCTGTGTATTTATTACATGCTTGTTCCTAGAATTGCAGTGTTACTGCTGTTCCATATTAACAAATTCACGAGTATGGAACATACGCATCCCGTCAATGTCACATGGCGTAAATGACGTTCGCATCAACCATGAAACCGGAACTATAAAATAAAGCATCACAACACATGCCAAAACAAGCCCTGTGTGTGCCCGAATAAACATTGTAAGTCTGTTTTTACGGATTCTATGTCGGTGGTGTATAATAACAATCGAACGACACATATGTTAATGGGTTTGTTGATACGGCACTTGTACCATCTGGGAATGATATATAAAACTTGAGGCTATGCTACTCGTTCTATACGTATGCGCTAGTACTTGTGCAATATCAACTAATCAATTAGCACACCGATGTCGTCATATGCATATATATAATGTCTATATATGCCATGGAATTTGTTTTCACTGTTTTAACTTTCCACAAATGTGAAACGAACGCTCTTTATTCATACAACATCAGGCATAGATTCCATAAACGCTCTTCAATTTGATATAAAGTTCTGCTTTATTTTTTCACTCCAGGAGATATACGGCCCCCGATCTGCTTGGAATGACAGAACAAGGCGACTTCTGTGAGGCCACAGTCTACATCACTCCTCCGGATGGCGACCATTCAGATGTGGATAGTGGTGATGAGGCGAGCGGAGGATACTAGTGATTAGTGATAAGGGATTTAACGAATTTACTAAACGATTCAGGGATTTCGCGTAATTACTAATTTCACTGATTTACTGTAACATATATAAAGTGTAGTTAAATCATGTTATATATCTACTTATCATGTTACATGTATTCTGTCTGAGTAATAAACCATTACATTACAAAAAAGACTGGTTGACAATCTATCTAGGTCACAGTTGTACACTGAAGACAACATGTAGACTAACTAAGCTTAGTCAAACGTTTGTCCACATGATGACTAACTTAGTTTAGTCAAAATGACTAAGGTAGAAAATTAGTCATAATCACTAAAGTGATGTTAGTCACAACGACGAATAATTGGGCCATTATAGATTCAGTTGTTTTGACTATCTTTTCTTAGTCACTGGGAAGTGAAAATGTAATTGGTGGAAAGTTTATGCACACAATTCTGATACTCAGCCAGATGCTATATTCTCCATAATCAAACACCGAATTGGAAGCAGAACAACCATCGTTCAATTCCCTAAAACACTGATTCCAACACTGGTCAGTTGAGAAGTATATCAACATATTGTGATGTAAGTCTGTTTAACTGGATGATTTGTCCTGGACGGATGGATTTTACGAGATGATGTCTATGAAATCTACTGCTATCTGGGTATATTACTGCCTCCTGGTTGTAACTTAAATTGCGACGTAGCGCTAGAGTTCAACACCTTTCAAATAACTTTTTTATTCTGTATTTATTTTTACATCACTGAATAATATAGTATGACACTTTTCAGACGAGGGTCAAGAGACTTTTAAGCGAGGGTCAAGTTGGATTAACACATTACAGAGATTTATCGTTGACATATTTCATTCAACACCCCCGGAGCCCCTGTAATAAATATTTTCACTTGTACTCATACACTTCAGAAGTCCAAAGTAGTATTAGTATCAATTTTATGTTTTATAACATGTACACACAATGCCGCCCAATGTTGATTTTGCCCTTTACTAACCTGAAACTATCTAACATCATAAAAGATTTTTTTTTTCGCAATATATGAAAGTCCCGGCAGCGATGGGTTAAGCCTATTTAAACTTCAAGAGGTCAATGTTCCTTTTCTGGTATTTTAAAAAACAATAATCTTGCAGTTCCACAACAACCCAATTTACTGCACAAAAATCAGCAGTATAAATAATACCTAGACTCCTTTCGTAACTTCGGAACTCCGCCAGACTCTACCTGGCCATCCAGGGGGGAGTCGAAAAAAATTTGCAGGCACGTATGCTGATTTTTTACTTTCGATCCTTGTTGGGACCCACCCACCCCCGCGTCCAAATTTTTTTCCATTTTCGGCAGGGGGGGGGGGTCGGAAAAAATTTCCAGGCACGTATGATGGGGTGGGTGGGTGTCTCTCGGGTCCGAAAAGCAGTTTTTTCCATGTGCCAAATTTCTGTTCCATTTCTGCTATTGAGTCTTATTTTGATGTGTTTTGAACAGAAACAGGTCATATATAGTTAATAGCAATGCTATCTATTATATATTTTGGGAAATCTGTGTGTCTGTCTGTCTGTCTGTGTGTTCGCGATGGACTCTAAAACGGCCGAGCCGATTTCGACGAAACTTGGTATGTGGGGTTACTTTCGGCCGGGGAGTGGCATGGGCCTGTTAATTTGCCCATGCGACGTGACTTTGACCTTGAAATCGGGTTATTTCAAGGTCGAACGCCCGAGTATCACGGGATTTCGATGAAAATTAGTGTCTGGGGATACTTTCGTATGGGGAGTGTCGTAAGCCTATTCGTTTGCCCGTGCGACGTGACCTTGACCTTGAAATCTGGTCAATTCAAGGTCAAATCGCGAATTTTGATGGGATTTCGACGAAATTTGATACGTGGGGTTACTTTTGTCCACTGAGTGTTTTGGACGGGTCGAGTCGTGACCCCGACCTGACCTTGACCTTCAAATTGATCAATTTGAGGTCAAATCGGGTAAAACCGGATGGATTTCGACGGGTACTATTGTCGGGTACTTTTGTCCTGGCAGTGTTTTGGACGGGTCAAATCGTGACCCCACCTCACCTTGACCTTCAAAATGGACAATTCTAGGTCAAATCGCGCAATTCGCCGAAAATCAGAGGGGAAACATCCCGGACGAAGTCGGGTCCACCTGCTGACCTTGACCTTCAAAATGGACAATTCAAGGTAAAATCGCGCAATTCGCCGAAAAGCAGAGGGGAAACAGCTCGGACGAAGTCGGGTCCACCTGCTAGTCTATTATATATTTTGGGAAATCTGTCTGTGTGTGTGTGTCTGTCTGTCTGTCTGTGTGTTCGCGATGGACTCGAAAACGGCCGAGCCGATTTCGATGAAACTTGGTATGTGGGGATACTTTCGGCCGGGGAGTGGCATGTGCCTATTAATTTGCCCGTGCGACGTGACCTTGACATCGGGTCATTTCAAGGTCGAACGCCCGAGTATCACGGGATTTCGATGAAAATTAGTGTCTAGGGATACTTTCGTATGGGGAGTGTCGTAAGCCTATTCGTTTGCCCGTGCGACGTGACCTTGAAATCGGGTCAACTCAAGGTCAAGTCGCGAATTTTGATGGGATTTCGACGAAATTTTATACGTAGGGTTACTTTTGTCCACTGAGTGTTTTGGGCGGGTCAAATCGTGACCCCGACCTGACCTTGACCTTCAAAATGATCAATTCAAGGTCAAATCGGGTAAAACCGGATGGATTTCGACGGTACTTTTGTCGGGTACTTTTGTCCGGGTAGTGTTTTTGACGGGTCAAATCGTGACATCCACCTGACCTTGACCTTCAAAATGGACAATTTAAGGTCAAATCGCGCAATTCGCCGAAAAGCAGAGGGGAAACAGCCCGGACGAAGTCGGGTCCACCTGCTAGTACTATATATAGAGGTTATCAGAAGTTGGATCAGTTGCACGACGGCCAACAATAACCCAAATTCAACTTGATAGAACAAGAAACTGGGCTATTGGAAAAATAAAATTTAATCAGGATTCCATCTACTGATACAACAAAATAAGAATAACTATGCAGAACTCAGCTGAAAATAAGCAATAAAATGAAAGCACACTTGACCATATGTGACATGGAAATAAAGATATAATAAATAATGGAATAAAATAGACTTTTGACAACGTAAAACATAAAATCTTAACATATAAATTGAAGGCCAGCCGGGCCAGCTTGAATAATTTCAAATTGTTTTCCAAGTCAATGTGGATCAGTTTGTAATGTTAATCACAGTAACAAAGATTTTATCGTCACTGATATCGTGAGCAAAAAAGAAGTGAGATTGGGCTATCCATCCATATGTTATTCCCAATTATTACGAAGTCTATTACGTCAAGCAGTGGCTACCAGCCTGCCATTACACGCTATAACATGTTTCCTCACTTCTGGTTTCTGAGATGCCACAAGAAGAGTCATGCGGGTATATCATGGTTATGTTTGGTATTAGCATTATTCTTCAAACTGGGATGAACTGGGATGAACAGTTGTATTTCCACATGTTTTGATAAACAATTTAGTTCAAGCAATATATCACATAGCAAATATCAAAATATCAAATAATCTGAAATGTGTTGTACCATGTAGTCTGTAGAATACTCAAATGTGATTATGTGACTAGATCATGTGACTATATATTATGAAAATGAATGTTAATAAAAACTTTGGCACTCTGCCTATCCCTAGAAATGTGATTATGTTGACACATTTCTTGATTAATGACACTTATATGATAAATTCAAATAGTATCGTTATCTTCATTATGCACTATTAAAATCTCGCGCAATAAACTATTTATGGGGTGGGTGTCCAAAACTGACCGAAAAAAAATTCCTGAAACGGAAAAAAAAGGTGCCGAGGTGTCCAAAATTGCCTGGAAAAAAGGCCGGAAACGGAAGAAATTGGGTGGGTGCGTTAAAAATTAAAATGATCATACGTGCCTGGAATTTTTTTTCCGACCCCCCCTGTTTTCGGCAGTTTTTCCTACCATTTTTGGACACCCACCCCCTTTTAACACTAAAACAGAGATTTGCGGGGGGGGGATTCACCTTGAACAGCTGTATATAAATTTATGTGCATACTATTAAAGACATATTATGTACTTGTTCGGGTGCGTATAACTCACCTGATACAGACCAATGTTACTCTGTAGTAATACAAAACTATTAGTTAAAAGGCCTGAGTGGTAAAGGGTATGTGGCATGCCACGCCAGCCGTTGAGGCATGCCAATATCCCATAATATGTCAAATATAGAGAATTATTGAAATATGAAATACAACGAAAAAGCGAAATAGGAAAATACAGCAAAATAGCGGAATAAAAAATGCATCGAAATGACGAAATAGCTCGAATTATAGAAATAAGAACGAAATAGAGCGAATTATAGAAATAAGAAATCATTTTTATTAACTAAATAACGGAGATATTTGAAGAAGTGTTTTTGACGAAATAACGGAGATATTTGAAGACGTGTTTTAAAGAGCGTAACCCGTAAGCATAAGGGTGGGCTTGTGGAGGTTTGGGGCCGCTATTTAAAAATACGCTCTTTAAAAAATCGTCAGTTGTGGGTTGCACCCCACAAGTTACTCAAACAAAAGATCGCACCCCACAAGTATTCATGGGTATGTGTGGTCACCCCACAAGTATACTCTGGCCAGTGCGTCCATCCGTCCGTCCGTCCGTACAAACATGTTGCATTATTGTTCAGCAACCGCTGGGCAGATTTAGCTGATTTTTGGTATGGTGATAGAGCAGCATGGGGGAACAGCTACATGCATAGCGCGGGATTCGTCCACCCATTTTCACCAGAGTTATGGCCCTTTTTTCACTTAGAAATTTCAATTTTGTCCGTCCGTACAAACATTTTGCATTATTGTTCAGCAACCGCTTGGCAGATTTAGCTGATATTTGGTATGGTGATAGAGCAGCATGGGGGAACAGCTACACGCATAGCGCGGGTTTCGTCCACCCATTTTCACCAGAGTTATGGCCCTTTTTTGACTTAGAAAATTCAATTTTGTCCGTCCGTACAAACATTTTGCATTATTGTTCAGCAACCGCTGGGCAGATTTAGCTGATATTTGGTATGGTGATACCGTCCATGCTTAATCCGAATAGCTACGATCGGGGGTAAATGCCACGCGACAGCGTACCTCTTGTTTTGGTTGTGTTCATATTTCAAAAAGCCTATTTCCATCGGAATTTTGACTGATATTAAAGTCGGAAATTGATGAAATGATCTCTTAACTTTTAAACGTAAGGGGAATAGTTTATTTTTGTCCTATTCACGTTATTTGGTATAATGATTCGATTTTTTTAGAGTATAGACTCTTAAAACAATAGGTACTCTAGAGTATAGCTACGTAGGTACTGAGCTTTGTCCCAGGGGGACCTGCCTAGGTACTCTGTAGTACCAAATATTTAGGTACCCTGGAGTACCAATATTTAGGTTATCTGGAATACCTATATTTAGGTTCTCTGGAGTACCTATATTTAGGTTCTCTGGAGTACCAATATTTAGGTTCTCTTGAGTATCTATATTTAGGTTATGTGGAGTACCTATCCAGGCATTATAAATAACGCCAACGTCATTGTTGAATCAACTGGTGTACAGTACACTTCACTTATACCCGACAAAGTCAAAACGTTATTCACTGCACATTCAATTTAAGAAATATGTCTGTCCAACGATGCAATTCATCATCCCACACGACGCAGCATCATTTTGGTATGCATCATAGACTGGCTGCTTCCGTAGTTGAATTTCCACCGCATCCCATATTGACCTGGGCCCACTTGAGTTGTGTTGAGATATTCGCCATTAAGACTGCTATGGAAACAACAATCAAACCACCACGCCCCGCGCCGAGTGCTTGGACATTTGCATCGGCTGTGGTCATTATCAAAGGTGCTGAACTCTTTCCCGTCATGGTAACTCATGGATTCACCAGTCGTCCCACTGTAGCCGGTCACGTGGATGGTGTAGCTGTTTGGTGCGCCATCGAGACTGAACCTGGAATATTTAGCATACCCTTCCTGTCCGTCTGCCCTTCTCAGTGCGACATAGAGCTCGGTCGTTCCACTTTGAGTGAGAATGTGTACATTTTCCAGCCCAAGCCAATAATCTCCAGATAAGAAGGTATTACTGAATCCACAGACATAATCAATCCAGTTCCGGAAGAAATCAACCTTCCCGTCGCGTCTCAGTTGGAACACCGTCCACCCGCCTCCATCAGTCGCCATGTCGCAGACGACTTCCATTTCAGTGGTGCCATCTGGAAGAATCCGATACAAGCCTTCACCGTAGCCAGCATCCAATAACTCTTTACAATCTAAATGAAAAATATTATTAATGTATAACTCATGTACACTCTAAAACTCCAGGGGCAAACCTCTCTAATTAAGCAGCTCAAGAACAATTTATCACTCAACGAAATTACTACTCTTTCTGGGGATACATAATAGCACTTTCGAGGAGCAAAACAGTTCTGCCATCCGGGGTTATAACTTAGCACTTTCGAGTGCTTGTGAAATATTGCACCGCAGAATGGTAACAAATATACCCACCAGAATTGTTAATGGTTTACCTCCCTGGAGAGGCAACATATATCAGTTAAATCCAGAGACAACTGTGTCACAAGGCCCTCTTGGTGGGGAAATTAACCATCCAAGACTGGTAGAGTAGCATTTATGGAGCGCAAAGACATTACCTCCATGGAGAAACAACTTGAATGTGAATTAATGTGTGACTCCAATGTATGAAGCTGGTTGAGTGCAATTTAAACTAGAATGCACTCAGAGAGATGCCAACGTGCGCAAAAATGTAATAAACAATAATTTAAAAAATAATTTCACTGTATTTTACTTAATTTATTTAATTTAATTTAATGTTAGCAAAAAAAAGACAATTACCATTTCTCATTTCATCACAGATAAAAGGCAAATTACTATATTAATCATTTAAGTAATTAAAACCAATTCCATGTTGCCGAAAGGATGAGACTTTAATATCGATTACATTTTTTTCAGCGGCATATTTTGATTTTCATTTTCCGATAGTCAAAGTTGACCAAAGGAGCAATTATAAGAAATAATTAATACTATTTGTGTAAATATTGATAGCAGCCAATATGCAACAATAAATATCAATAATTAATCAATAATTATTCAATAACGATCATTTTATGTAATAATAAACTCTTCAAACGGTGTTTGTGTCAACAAATGCGTTTTGTTTTGTGTTACGTCATTCGTCGTATTTGACCCGGAACTCGGCTGAAGGTTAGGCTATTAAGCCTATTGCGTCGAATTACGAAATCGCGTTTTGAATGTCTCTCTTTTCCCGCACGATAAAAAGAGGTCTTCGCACGAACCAAAAATGATAAAACTTCCCAATTATAAGTAAAAATACCCAAATGAAGGAGTCTATGTAGGTCCCGAAGGAGTCTATAGACTCTTTGATGTAGAGTTCTGATGGAGAAAATGTAGGTCGATCTATTTTTGTCATAACTCTGACGTATTTTGACCTGGGAGAAAAAATCGAAATCGAGGCTCACTACGAGCATGCCAGTTTTAAATATAGAAACAGGGAATCCTGACAAATGGCGATATCGGCGACAAACAAATAATCGAAAACACATAAAATAAACATAGCAAAAACGCGGCACAGTAAAAATGTCAGAACGCCACGAAGTTTTACGTCGCTTTTGGTGACGTCATGGAGTGTGACACCAACCTACGAATCTGTCTGATCGCCATACTGTTGCGCGAGCGCACGTAACAAGGTAAATGAATAGATTGACTCTTTTATTTTTTCAATGTGAGAAAGTATCGGATAACAGTTTCAAAAATAGTACAAACTGTGCAGATATATTCTGTATAAATGTTGCATATATATGTACCAGAATAATAATAGTCTTTTATATACAGCTTGAGAAAATGTTATCGCTCAACAGCACGCACCATAGGCATGCCATTCAACGGGGTCAATGGGATTGTGATAAATTGACAATTGACTAACCCATCATTACCGATGATTAATAACTAGTTTTTTTTCTAATATATATTCTTCTTTAAGCAAAAGTGCTATACTTTAATGGATGTGCACGCATGCATGCAACATAAATGTGACCCGCCATTTCAAATCCAGTCGTAAGTCGGGATTTTTTTACCCTGTGCCAATGCATTCTCTTATATATGCGAGTCGACCATAGGTCGCCTCGCATATATAAGAGAATGCATGCATTGGCCCAACAATTTTTTACAATTATAATAATTTTTTCTTTTATTCTTTAACAATTTTATAATTTCACCCATACAGAGCCCCAGACAAACATGAGCAGACGACACTCTTCTATATGCTTCTATATATGTGTGGGGCTCCCTGCAGGGTAATGGATGTTTTTTTATTTTATGTCCTAAAAATTGTAAGAAACCTTTATTTTAAAAAAATGACAAAACAATGTTAGGCCAATGCATTCTCTTATAGTGTAGTGACTTAGCGACAAAATTTTGTCATATCGGAACGGACTGGCCAAAAGTGCCATTTTTTTATATTATGTCAAGTTAGGTGTGCTCTTTCAGAAAGTGAACTAGAAACAGGTTTCTGGTCAATATTAACCCTTGTTTCCAGTATAAATCCAAGATGGCGGCCAAATTCAATCATTATTTCACCATGACGTTCCAACTGGTATACAATTTAAAGCACATGCATAATAAAGGCGTCATTCTATCCGGCATTGTCATATTTTGAAGATAGTAGCAATCCAGGCTGACCAAATTTGAAAATTATCACTTTTTGGACCAAAAGCATGAAATTTTGTCATAAAATCATTCTCGTTTCAATTATTTCGGAATAATAAACAGACAATTTCTCAAAACTGTTTCAGTGCAGATCAAAGGTTAAGATCTTAAAAATTTCAGAAAAGTATACTGCAAACAAAATATACAACATCTAGGACAAATTCGTAACCATATTTTAGACATTTTGGATTATGTTACCCCTCACCTCAAAAATCATGAAATTTTGTTTTTGTGATAAACATCCGATAGAACATGGATGAGAATCTGTAAAGGGCTCTATTCGATCACATTTCTAAATACTGTAATTGCAATTACACACACAATGACCAAAGTTGAAATTTACAACTTTTTCGACTAAAATATGCAATTTTGTAAGAAAATCCTCATCATTTCAAATATTTTGGTCCAATAAATGGTCATTTACACATAGGATATTTGCGATTGTTCAAAATGTTTGGTCTTAAATGTTTTGGACATATATACTGAAAACAATGAATACATTCTCTGTGGTTCATATGTAACAACGTTTCAGAAAATTTGTTTTATGTTACCCCTCACCCCAAAAAGCACGAAAATGTGACTTGGTTGTAAAGATTCAATAAATCTTTGGTTAAATCTTATAAAGTGAGTTTGTCGATGACAATTAGTCATATATTGTTATGTAACAATCTCATTGCCAGTATACTGTTTAAATTTACAATTGTATGCCTAATAACAGCTATATTTTATGGTAAAATAACCATCATTTCAAATATTTTCAACCAATATATGGGCAATTTCTCAAACATTTCCCAAGATTGTACACCACATGCGGCCTTGAAAGTTTCGAAAATGACTGTCAAATACAACACATTTAAAGGTGTATACATGTCATGTCTTGGTGAAATAGAATAAAATTCTAAAAATCTATTATACCATAAATAATTTGAAGGTTTTGACTTATATAATCTACAAATGTAGCATACAAGAAGGGGTATATATAGACATGTAGTTCAGATCACAACTTTAATTTGTCTATCAATAATACACATAACATAAAGATGGTCTATCTTTGTTTATACTCTGTTCTTAAATTCACGTTTGTTATGTTGTACCTGTATTACTATAATGTGCACAGTCTGATCATACTAGCAGATATATAGCAACTCATAGATTGTCATGTTATAATCACCGGTGACCATGTTGATACATTGAACAAATATTTTAGGCATTCTTAATATCACAATTACAACTGCATAATTATGAGCATGGTAAATCAGCTATTGCACATTTGCACCTGTTACAAGTTTGGGATTTGCAACAACACTTGATGAGTTCTGAACACGCAGCTGCAGCTTCGGTAATGTAGTCCACAATGGTTTACATCCATGATCTTCAACTGTCCATTCCCAGTCATGCGGGCCATGTATTGGAATTTTTATGTCATGACAAGTGTACCACAATCCTGCATGGTATATGGCTCATTTCATATGATGTATTAGGGCCCCTTTTGAGCGACAAGTTTTGGAGAATTCTCTTCATATGCCTCATTATCAGCAACTTTTGACAACCTTTATTATAATTAATGGCAATGAAACGTTTGAGTTCTTTGAAAATATATGAGGACGAATCTAGTTGAATAAAAGGTTGATTCGCCTATAGAAGAAATGTACATGTATCTGTGATAACAGGATATTATTTCCATGCTATCCAGAAACTTTTTCTGCCCTTTATATGGAAGAACAAAGTGGTATCAAACCCAGATATCGAATGAAAATTGGGTAGTGATAACAATTGTCATCGCCCAGAGCGGAAAATGAGCTGTTGTCATGGTACAATGTTTTAGTTTTGCCTGTTCCTAGAGAAACACATGTATCACCACCACTGTTAGCATCCGTAAACTTTGAAAACAGACCGATGACCATTACCAGGACATATGTGTCAACAATCCGAGCACGGATGGTCGTCAGCCCACAAGAAAGCGCATGGATAATGTGCGGCACAATTCTAATATCAGCTTCCTCCTGACAACAGTTTCTCAAGATTTACTAGGAAGAATTTGCTATTTAGAGAGTTGACGAACATTCTGTCATGTTTAACACTTTATCATCATGTTCTGACGCATTACTTGTCAGGAATACAAAAAGTTCAAGCTTATTGTCAGAATGACGGAGGAAGTTGTTCCATTTTTTTTTAATCTTAGTTTGGCCACCAACTTTTCGTCAAAGAACTATACCACGATTCTCATTAGTGCTGCCTTTTGTGCTGCCTTCTAAACAACTATCCCACATAACACACATGACATTAACACTTCTTAGTTTGTAGAGTATAAAGTTCATTGGTGACTGTAATAATTAAAAGTACATGTAGATCTTATCGCAGGCACAATAATTATATGTACAAGAACGCCTCCATAAAATATCTTGCACGTACTTCCAATATTTTATTTCTTGTAATAGTGTGTTCGAACAACAATTGGGCAGTTCAAAAAACCCGAAATCGCTTCTCCGCCATTCCAAACGATCAAGTGCAGGAACAGGAGAACATCAAATTGAAAGGAAATGGAGCGTTGATAGGTTTAACAGAGAGCTCATCAACAATAACGAGATGGCTACAACTCCCCGAACCAGACGTGTTTTTCTCTCATGAGAGTCGGCTATTTCCCCACGCCTTATCAACGGGAGGTAAATTCAAGGGGACACAATCTGATTTCTGGGATGTATCCGGGAAGCAATTGGGGATATATCGGACCCACCTAAAAATATTCAGTGCAAGATATTTGATGGAGGCGTTCTTGTGGATATGATTGTACCTGCGATATAGTATCTACTTTTAATGATTACGCCCAGTCACTAATGAAGTTTCTACTCTACAGACTAAGAAGTGTTATTGTCATATATATGTGGTGTGGGACATATGAAACGAGCTGCCTACCAGGTAGGATTGTGGTACACTTATGTCATGCCAAGCTGCAGTTGTGTGCTCAGAACTCATTAATTGTTGTTGCAAATCACAAACTTGTAACAGATGCAAATGTGCAAACGCTGATTTACCATACACAGAGTTATGTAGATGTAATTGTGTGCTTAAAATATTTGTTCAACGTATAAACACAGGCAGCCGTGATTATAACATGACAATCTATGAGTTGCTAGGTATTATCAGTCTGTGAACATTATAGCTACATAACATAACAAATATGAATTTAAGAACACACTATAAACAAAGATAGGCCATCTTTATATGTATTATTGATTGAAAATTTAAAGTTGTGACCTGAAATGCATATCTGTATATACACCCCTCTTGAATGCTAGATTACATAAGTCAATGATATTTGGTCAAATATATCAATTAATGGTATTATAGATTCTTTTATTTTTATTTTATTTCACCAAAACATTACATGTATATACCCTTATATGTGTTGTATATATATTGGATGTTCATTTTCGAAACTTTTAAGACCGCATATTGTATATTATTGCATATTGCCATTTTATTGGTTGAACATATTTGAAATGATCAAATAAATTGTTATTAGGCATACAATTGTTAATTTCAACAGTATACTGACAATGAGATTGTTACATTATAATATATGACGAATTGCGATCGACAAACTCATTTTATAAGATTTAACCAAAGATTTATTGAATCCTTACAACAAGTCACATTTTCGTGATTTTTGGGGTGAGGGGTAACATAAACCAAATTTTCTGAAACGTTGTTACATATGAACCACAGACAATGTATTCATTGTTTTCAGTATATATGTCCAAAACATTTAAGACCAAACCTTTTGACCTCTCGCAAATATCCTATGTGTAAATGACCATTTATTGGACCAAAATATTTTAAATGACGAGGATTTTCTTACAAAATTACATATGTTTTGTCGAAAAAGATGTTATATTTCAACTTTGGTCATTGTGTATGTAATTGCCATTGCAGTATTTAGAAATGTGATCAAATAGTGTCCTTTATAGATTATCATCCATGTTCTGTCGGATGCTTATCACAAAAACAATATTTCATGATTTTTGGGGTGAGGGGTAACATAATCCAAAATTTATAAAATACGGTTAAGAATGTGTCCTAGATATTGTATGTTTTGATTAGAGTATACATGTCAAAAAATGCTAAGACCTTAACCTTTGATCTGCACTGAAACATTTTTGAGAAATTGTCTGTTTATTATTCCGAAATAATTGAAACGAGAATGATTATATGACAAAATTGCATGTTTTTGGTACAAAAAGTGATAAATTTCCAATTTGGTCAGCCTGGGTTGCTACTATCTTCCAAATATGACAATGTCAGGTTGAATGACGCCTTTATTATGCATGCGCCTCAATTGTTTATACCAGTTGGAACGTCAGTGTGAAATAATGATTGAATTTGACCGCCATCTTGGATTTATACTGGAAACAAGGGTTAATATTGATCAGAAACCTGTTTCTAGTTCACTTTCTGAAAGAGCACACATAACTTGACAAAATATAAAAAAAATGGCACTTTTGGCCAGTCCGTTCCAAAAAAAACGCTAAGTCACTACACTATGATATATGCGAGGCGACCTATGGTCGACTCGCATATATAAGAGAATGCATTGGCACAGGGTAACAAAATCCCGACTTACGACTGGATTTGATACGGCGGGTTACAAATTGGCGTTCGAATTGTCAAAATAGACAAAATAGGAGTACATGTTTGTAAATGAACAGAAGATCGTTTTAATAGAGGACGAATTCGTGTGGTTACAAATTTAAGTTTAAATTATTTTCTTTCTGTTTTTCATTTATGAAAGATTATTTTAAAGGTACTCAATCCGATCAGACGGTCCCCATATCATCAAGATACAACAACAATATGTCTTCAAAATATGCTTTAGTTATCAGAATCGATCATTTGCAACAAAATAATGCTAACTATTGTCAACTCAGTATGGTATAAAATTTCCCAAAATTTATCAACATTTTGTTCAACGAAATATGGCCGTATTATTATCACTTGAGTATCACTTGATTTTAGAGTTATCCTCCGCAAATTTTGTCCCAGACCGTCGGTTTGACGACTGTTTTCTGGGCCACAAATAATTGCACATCTCGAGAAATAACAATCTTCAAAAATCGATATCTGATCACTCTGAGCTTTGATGAGTGGGTTCCTCGACTGGAATCAAATATTGTTTACCCACCGAAGCCAAAGAAATATTAATTTGGGAGCGTTAATTCGGATAATGTATCTTTAAGGACACGCACGTGAGATATGATGATATGTGAGAACCATGAGATGAAATGAGCCTGTGTATTTACACATGTTATAACTCACCTCGATGTCTGCTATGAACAATCTGAAAAAGTAGGAGACAAGACGGTATATCACAGGTGCATGCATGTGTTAAAATAACTTAATTAGGGCGGAGGTATGACTTAAGAGGGTATATAGTTCATCTGAAGAGGACATATGCGCGGTTTCAGAATATTTGTACCCGAAATTTCAGGGAGATGATTTCGTAACCTTATATATGCCGAATGCAAATTGTGGTTTGATAAACACGAGGAAATATACAGAACATAATTATATAGTGCTACTACACCCAGGCCTGTATCCGGATATGTCTATAGTGGTGGACATGTCTATAGCGGCGGATATGTCTATAGAAGTGGTTTGAAAGCACGTGATTTTATGGTAAGTTTTTTTTCCAATAAACACAGCTTTCTCCAACATGTAGTCTTTTTCTAATTTAACATCGATGATCGGCTCAAACAATAAAGCAGTTATCGCCATCATAAATGATGAAGTTTGAAGACTATGTTTTCTTTTAACATTTCAATGTAAAATGTTGAAGTGTTCCCAATTTAATTCAAATTAATTAGTATATGTATTAGCACTAGACATATAAGTATACTAGTAGTTGAGCAATGTATAATATCCAAACTCCATGAATGTGCACAACTGCAGTCAAACATAAGCGATATAGTTTTATCATAAGTGCTCGAAAACTCAATTTGCGTCGATACACTCAAACGGTTTTGTGGCATGCTATTGTTTTCTTGAAACTTGTTATGATATGGCTATATCAAAATGGATATGCTCATATCGTGACAAGAATTTCCAAGTTATAAGTCGGAAACACATTGTTTCATGACATTTTTACATTGCTAAGCTCAGCTATGAGACTGACAGGCTATTAATTGAAAACGGGATAGGCAACAAAAGAGATACCATAATTATGAAATATTAATTCCACATAATTATAATGACGTTCTTAGTTCATTATTATAGCACATACACGGGTTGAATTATGTTGTGGGGATGTGACGTCCAGGTTTGTGCTCCGTTCGGGCTTTCACAATCGTTGTGGTGGCACTAACTTGGCCGCTTTTAAAACCTCCACAACAACATGCTATCCTTAGTTGTTTTCAGGGTGTACCGAAAGAAGAAGTGAGAAGGCTGCTGCATGCGTCGCGAGACATCGTCAGTGATATATTTTTTATTTTAAAAGGCAAAAAGCCTTAATATATCATGCCAAATTAAGTTTATTTTAAAATTAAGTTATTCTTTATTTTCAGACAAAGTCTTGTATATATACATATTTAAAAAAAAAATAAAGAATATATATATTCTTTATTTAAAAAAATAAAATCTGTAATTGCATTTAACACATATTCAATAATTATTATATGTTGGCAGCTAAATGAGTGCAGGTAATTTGGTCAAAATAGCACTTTTCGCGCAAAAAACTCAAATTCGGTAAAGTCCAGAGATGGTCTGGAAAATGGGAGCACGAATTGGGTCAAAATAACACCTTTCGCGCAAATGACTCAATTTTTTTGTAATTTTTAAAGAATGTAAGAACAAATTATAAAAATGATAGCAAATTGTTAAAGAATGTAATACAAAATGATAAAAATTGTTAAAGAATTTAAGAAAATAAAGATTTTACAAAATGACAAAAATTATTAAAGAATGTAAGGAAAATAATAAATAAATGATAAAAAATGATAAAAATTATTAAAGAATGTAAGAAAAACTGTTCAATGCTATAAAGTTATTATACAATGTTGTGTACAGTATGTGTTTTTCTTGTACGAGTCCAGGTTGTGGTGAAAAGTCATATTGGACGAGATACGCAGTGTCGAGTCCAATATGACTTTTCACCACAACCTGGACGAGTATAACAAAAACTCATAATGTACACAACATTGTATAATGACATTTTTATTATCCATCTGTATGTTTGTCCAAATTTTGGGAATCAAACTTTTGTGGTTATTTTTGGTATTTGTCGGCACTTAATTCACGATAAAAGCCTGTATTTTGATCATCAGAAAACATGATTTGGAAAAGTAAACACGGAAGTGAGAAAAAAATTCAACGCGGAAGTGAAACGTCTGCTAAAATCCACCAGTGTTGCGCGCGCATCACAATTTCACCGATTCATTTCGCAATAGAGTTAATTCGTGACGTCACGGAGTCCCAATAAAAAGTTTTATTATATGATCATAAGTTTCTTTCCCCAATTCCTATGTTAAAACGTAAAGAAACAATGAGATATCTAACGATGTTCACCTCATTAATGAAACAACAGGTTAATAACAGTTCTGAGTGACGTCAGATACTTCAAAGGTTAACATAACTTACCAGACCTGGAAATAGATCAGGTTTCCCATCGACGTTCAACGTCACAACGTCTTGTCCAATCAAAGTGTGTTTCATATAATAAAACAGTTATCCCATTGTTTCTTGGTTGACACGAGGAATTGTCAGCCCTTGGAAGTCAATACTCACCTCGGCCTACGGCCTTGGTGAATATTGTCTTCCCCGGGTTGACAATTCCTCATGTCAACCAAGAAACAATGCGATAATTGTATAATATTGTACAGTCGGGAGTCCAATATGACTTTCGGGAGTCCAATATGACTTTTCCAGGACTATCACGTGGCGGCTTTTGCCCAATCGGAAATTGATGGATAATAAATTCTCAAAAATATGCGAGGTCACCTATGGTCGACTCACATATCTAAGAGAATGCATTGGCACAGAGGCTTTAATGTTGTGCCATCACAGCTCCCGCCATGAAAGGCTTTATAGTACGGTTTCCAATTTGACAATAAATTATGCTGAAACTATATGTGCACCGAATCCAGTTTACCAACCTTTTCCTTTCTCCTTATCACCACCGAATTTCCATCGGGTTCTAGGCATCCACCAACGATTGAAGATGGGAAACATTTGTAACCATTAGGTCCGCCATTAGAGATGAACGTAGCCGCAACACACCACGGGTTACGCAGGCACCATTCCGCACATTCAATTCGGCTTCGAGGGGACGCAATGTTTGAACTGGATATGTTCAGCTGTTTCTCCCTCATTCCTTTGAGCACAATATAATCACCTGTTCGGGCACCTTGTATTCCACAGAGAAAAGGTGCAGCCATGGTTACTATCATCAATACATTCATCATGATCGAGATCGCTTCCAAAGTATTTGATTTAAATGTCAGCGTCTCCAACTCAACGCGGCCCTGAAACGTTTTGTGTTAGCCGGTCGTATTCAACTTTGGTCAGCAGTCGTACACTCTATTATATTACATTCGTGAAACGAATGGACCCGCGAATATAACTAATGTCTTAGAATTGTTGCCGATGTGGCTCAGAATTGTCCTAACAGCTTATGAATATTTGGCGCCATTCACAATAATTGCGCTAATGTACTGATTGAAACCAATTTAAAGAGAGGAACGACTCCAAACATGCGTGGCACATAATTATACACTATTCGAGACTGATTCCCTCCGCGTTTCGACTTCTATACCCAACAGAAGAGGTAAGAAATCTCTGCTATAGTATATATCCAGGCGAACATGAGAATGTGGAAAGCGTGGTCGATGTCACAAGAATGTCAGCTAGCTTAATATGAGAGGAGTCCTTGTCCGCGCAGCACACACTTGAAATATATTTATGACTGAAAGCTCTTAAAGATGTTTTATTTTTTAAATGAGAATATATTTCAAAATATCTTTGAAAATATGTGAAGTGATTCATGCGGATCGAGATAACAGCTCAAGTATGGTGCTGATGTGGTGCCGATAATGTTCAACGTTTCATAAGTGGTGTGGATAGAAAGTTGTCCGAAGATCCATACCGTCGAGGAAATTTCATTGATTGATCATAACTGAGAAAACCTGATTCACTTGTTTCTATCCGAAAACAATTGCACGATTTTTGTGACAATAGCCTTTCTCTGAATAGCTGGAAATTCTGCAGGATGGTCAGCACAACTTGAGTATGTCATTGATGGTCGATGCCGATGACACTCATATATGCTATATGACACTCACGCTCACACTTAGTATAATATACCGCTCCTCTCGGGCTCTCACATGACAATGACACTATACTGGGTACAAAACCAAGAAACCGACCAGTGGCATAATATAACTCATGAATAGCTGGAAAATATTGATCAATATTAACAAAACGGAAAAGGAAAATCTCCCAATGACATTTCCTCCCAGATGATATTCCTGGACCATCACAACAGAGTAGATCGAGTGTGTCACCCCCTCCCATAAGTCCTAAATAATCAGTTACCGATATATGTAATATGGCGTAACTTTGAAATTATTATCCAATAAAGATATGCACCAAAATAATTCTTCCTTGCAAAATAAATATATCAAGGCACCAAATCGTAGCAAACTCGATTGTCACCATACCAATTACCAGTGAATTGGGTACACATTAAACACCCGAGTGTCACTCAAATTGGTATCCGACTTATCAAGTTGTTTCAGTCCCATATGAATATCGTATTATTCTATTGACATTTACTTGAACTATGACGATAGCCATAGACGTTGTTTATATAAGCACACTATTCTAAATTCCGTTATATACACCGTCCAAGTACCGATTACGAAGGCGATGATGGCAATAAGTTGAAATGCTGTTACGAAAATTATGATATATAGAGTACGAACTTTTACTGGGACCTTTACGTAGTCATTTCTGCACATTATTGGTTGGCTATATTTAAATTGCGAGATCGGAGGTCAATGACGTGTTGACAATTTCTTCATGCATATTAATAATTCATTATACTCATCGTAATCTTAGTGACATCATCTTCGTGTATTTATCAGTAAATAATATTTATTTGTGATTATTCGTTCGCACCTTGTTGTTGTTTAACTACTATTTAATATTACGATTCTCACATATGTTTACTACACAAGGAATGCACTCCATATTTGGAAACTATTTATTACGTCATCTTCGGAAAGTCGCGTCTACCTAAAAATGAACTTTGAATCACAGTTCTAGAGACGTAAATAGGATAATACCATGGCCAGTTTTTTAAAAGAGACTCAGGCTGGGTTTACTCCAAAAGAGTTTATTAGCCCAACTTTGAGCATGCAGCAAGAGTTCTATTCTTTTTTTTATTTGAATAGACCAAATAGCAATGAAAAGTTCTTTCCTTCATAGTTTCACGGCTGCTATATACATGTGTATGGATGTTCATGGAAATAACCAACATGGTATTCGCGGCAAATTATTACACGTTGTACTATAGGATGTGACATGGTTTTATTCGTGCATTCAAGTATATAACTCACTATATTATACCTCAATCAAACATCATTCATTTCGGAATGAAGATTTGTTTTGGTAAATATGTTATTGGATCCAATGTAGCATCACATTCCATAAACTGAGGGTCTTTTGAAAATTTAGTGAAAATTTAGATTTTGGCGCATTAAGCCACCATATTGGTGGCCATCTTAGAAACGATTGAGCTAAAATACACCTAATTTAATCCAGAAAACATAACAATTGTGTCAAATATGAGTTTGTATGCTAGACATTATCTCACTCATTTTGGTGATCAATGGTCTTTTCCGTATATTTTCACCAGAGTTACGGACCTTTGATTGTCATTTCGGCCAATTTGGCCGTTTACTTCATGTCTGTTTTTCATCTGACGTGTGTGTCGGATAAATGATGTGGAGGATTTATGTAAATGTTAGCCCAAACTACATTTCCAAGTAACGATGGTTTTGTTGTTTATTTTGAGGAATAATACCGCGTCAGATGAATTCAGCCCAAATATGTTAACAGTTGTCGTGTAAAACATTCGGCAGTAGGTTAGCGTTATTTAGAATTTGTGGATGTCCTTTAACATGGGGAAAATAGACTACTGCGCTTGAACGAGCATGTGAATTTGTCGTTTTTAATGTATAGCAACTTGATAATCAATACCAGAGGCATTCTCTGTCAAATATGGTCGCTCTATTTACGGTATTAATTGCGGAACTTTCTAAAGTAAACTACGCGTAAACGGATACATACGGTAAATTATAGAAGATGCCCTAATCGGCCTAATCGCCCCAGGGCCAACTCGCCCCAGTCGACGTGTGTCCATTCGGTACCTACTATAACATGTACCCGAGGCTGACCGGTTCGGAATAAAAGATGTATACGTGTGTTATATAGCGTTTGGTCAGTTGTTTCTCAATGAATATTATTGAAATTTGGTGTATATGTCCGGGCTGGGACATGGAATACAACAACGTTTGAATTGTTTTTAAATTTACAAATTTGTTGATTTTATTCATTTTTTTTTTCGTTCTGAAAACACACTATAAAGTGTATATAATATAATAACGAACACGAGACATACATAATTTATAAACTGTTAACAAAAGATATCAAATTCAATACATGACAAAGATGACTCAGTGGAGTTTATAAAGTGAACATAAAAACATTGAGGTAAGAATATTTTTAAGGAATGCAACTTTATTTAATGATAATAAACACATAAATTAAAATAACAAACATGAGACATACATGGTTTATAAACTGATAACAAAAGATATCAAACTCAATACATGACAAAGATGACTCATGATCAGTGAAGTTTATAATGTGAACATAAAAATATTAAGGTAAGAATCTTTTTAAGCATTACTAAACCGTTTAGCACAGACCACAGTCCACTTCACTCATCCGATCATCACCAAACTTCATATTTATCTTGATATTGATCTATCAGATGAGAGCTATCAAATATTTTTTTAATTTCATAGGAAAAAATGGTCGCCAGCGGCCATATTGCATTTACGTTATATGTTATCGCGTCATGTCGATATCTAGTATTACTTAGAAATTTCACCTTTCCAGATTCATAATTGCTCCATTGACTGTAACAGATGAAATTATTCCCCTCTTCGGATAGAGTGTCACTGAAACTTTATTTTGTCAGACTGTCTGTATAATCACTGATTATATATGGCAATACTCTGTAATAAGATGTAGCACTATTTTATTTTATATTTACATGCAGTGCTGTTTTTATACAACAATTCTAATCCCCCTAGATCATCATGTAATCGACCATACATCGCGCGAGGACCTGGTTGAATTAAGGGGGGTTTTATGGATCACTTCTGTCCTCAAGCTAGATTATACTTATGACATTTAATGGCATGTTTTTAACGTGGAGGGTTAGATATGCTTGAGAAACCACCACTCTTTAATTCACACCAAGTTCTCAGCTGTCATGTTCGGATATTAGAACCCATAGCCATGATATATGGTTTATTTTGTGTATACTAGTAATATAGTTATTTTCAGTACCTTTATATACCAGTACTGTGTATAACAATGCATATAAATTAATCCATGTATACATGTATATTGATTCAACGGATTCAGTGGTTTTGTTTTGTTTTGTTTATTGGAGAACTTTTTCTCATGTGGATATTTTGGGTCACCGCTAGATGTGAGCCATAACCAGGGTGAGAGTAATCTAATTTTCCAGAATTTCGTTAAAAAACATTACCACAGGCAGCAATTTGGTATCTTACTCTTTGATCCTCTTTTGCATGACTGAATTGTTTAGCAACTGTACAGACATATCCCTCATCTGATAGTCACCAAACTTCATATTGATCTTCGGGCTGACAACTAGATGGGAGCTATCGAATGCTTTGAATTTTTTTGGAAAACATTGTCGCCAGCAGTCATCTTCTATTTTGGTTTGTATATACATGTATATCTCTTCATGCGGATAGCCAGTATTACGTATGTACTTCAATTTTCCGCATTCCTGTCATCATTTGAAATATAAAAATTTACCTGATACATGCACCCTTCAAAATATGTTTCGTCGTATCTATTTTAATGACCCGTATGGTAATATTGATACAGATATATTTGTCAAACATTTCTTTGTACAATATACAGGTATTTAGTTTGTAACTAAATCTAGAAATATATAATAGTAGCTGGTGGACCCGACTTCGTCCGGGATGTTCCCCTCTGATATTCGGAGAATTGCGCGATTTGACCTTGAATTGACAATTTTGAATGTCAAGATCAGGTCAGGGTCATGATTTGACCCACCCGAAACACTCTTGGGACAAAAGTAACAGTAGGTATCAAATTTCGTTGAAATACTTCCGTTTTACCAGATTTGACCTTGAATTGATCTTTTTGAATGTCAAAGTCAGGTCGGGATCAAGATTTGACCCGTCCAAAATACTCCCTGGAAATAATTTCCCCTAGGAATCAAATTTCGTCAAATCTGTCCGGCAGTTTTCAATCAATCAATCAGTTTATTGCGAAAGCTATGATTTAACACAGAACATGCAAAATATATATATACATATATGTACAATAGCAGGAAACTATTTAGTGGCTATATAATCGTATACTCATGCCACAGCCATAATAACATAATATTTATACATCTCAATCCCGCTGGGTGAAGGCACGCCCATTCCCATTTTGTCACCCACATCGAATAATGCAGGGGAACAGTAGTTATAATTACCCCCGGTCTCAACAATTGGGATGTGTTTTGAAATGGGGAGTTTTTGCCCAGGCGGGTGGGGTCTCCAGTGTCTCAGATTTTGGGCAATTCCTTAAAGGCACACTTAAGATATAATGATAATCTCCGCAATATACTAATATTTTCAATCGATAGAAGTCTATAGAACTTTTCTTTGCTCGGATATTTCCAGTAATAGTCCGGGATATATTTGATTCGGATATCATTAAGGTGTGAACATTTAATTACAAAGTGGTATTCATCTCCTATTCCGTCATTACATAATGTACAAACTCTGTCATTCTGTTTTGATTTTTTCCACCGTCCACTTTCTATTGGTAATCGATGATTTGATGTCCTAATCTTAACAATGCATTCGGCTAAATACCATGGAAGTTGAGTTAGATATCTTCTAATCTCCGGACGTACAGAAATACCACCATAGAAACCACCCCTTGATGATGTAGCTACATTTCCCAACCATTCCTGGTTAAACTGATCAATAAGTATGGACTTTATTCGTTTTATATCCGATTGTGTAAGATCCTTTCTGCTCATGAACATGGAGTTCTTTCCAGTATCTTGGAATGTCTGCTCTATAAATCGGAGCCATTTGAGGTCTCCACTGCGATGCTGATTTTGATAAACGGTCAGTATTAATGTACACATATTTTTGGCGATAATCGAGCCCTCATTCGACATTAGTTTCGACCAATACGTTAAGATTCTACATTTTATTTCAATTATTAAAGGATGGCGACCTAATTCTCCGTATACCATATAGTTAGGTGTACTTTCTTTCATACCCATGATTATCTTACAGAATTTGAGATGTACACTTTCGATTGATTTACAGGGTTCAAACCCCCAAACTTCACTGCCATATAATAATATGGGTGCGACCATCGTATCAAACAAATGAAGCATGATATCTACAGGTAGCTCTAATTTCCTTACTTTATTCAACAGTGCATACATCGCCTTCGTACCAAGTTTGCACGTTTTTTTAATAGATCTACAAAATCTCCCATTAAAGAAAAAATTTACACCCAGATACACAAATTCCTTTACCGTTTCCAAAGGTTTACCATTGAATATAAATGTCGGTACAATCTTAGGTAATCTTTTACAGAAAATCACAACTTTCGTTTTTGATGAATTAACTTCTAGACCCCATGCGTCCGCATAATCACTAAATGCCTGAATCGCCCTGTGCATAGTTGCCTCGTCGTCTGTCATTAGTACGGTATCATCCGCATATAACAAACATAATATACCCACAAAGCATTTCAAATTGTCAAAAAATAGTTCATCGAGATACTTTAAATTTTCGACCGCACAGTTACTGATAAATTCCTGCAAGTCATTCACAAATAAGGAGAACAAAAAAGGAGACATTAATTCTCCTTGAAAAAGGCCTATGTTGCTGGCAAAAAACTCAGAACGTTCTTGTTCTTTTCTCACACATGTTTTTATCTGGCTATACATGTTCCTCACTACCCTGAACAATTTACCATTTATTCCATTTTGCAGCATTTTAAGAAATAATCCCTCTCTCCACACACTATCGTATGCCTTTTTAAAATCTACAAATGCACAATAAAGTTTGCGCCCACTTACGAGATACATGTTAATGATACTGTGCATAATAAATACATTATCAACAGTTGAGTGTTTTTTCTTGAACCCTGTTTGGTTTGTACCAATGAGACCCGTTTCATCAGACAATTTTGAAAGTCTTCTATTCAAGATTGATGTAAACATCTTAGCGAAACAGCTCAATAAAGTTATCCCCCTATACGAATCGGGGCTCCCACGATCACCGCTTTTCTTATATATGGGCTGTATCATTCCAATGGCCCAATCTTTCGGGAAGAACCCGGTGTCCAATATCAAATTGAACATACCAATATACACTTCAATTAGTTCATCGACAGAGAATTTTAGGTACTCATTACATACATTATCTACACCTGTCGCTTTATTATGTTTAAGATTTGAGACAGCTTCCCGTATTTCCGCTTCGGTGATTTCATGGTTTAATATACTCATGTGTGATTCAGTAAATATTTCATCTATATGTTCACCCAAATCTGCGTTCTCGTCATCGTCCTCGTTTAATTTCTTAAAATGTTCGGCAAAACACTTTGTATCGGGACCGGATCTATTATCGCCCTTTTTGCCGTTATCGCTCACTAAAGTATTGAGCTTTTTCCAAAAGTCTGCGGTAGATCGACCATGAAAATGTCTCAAATTAGAGATTTCAGACACCCTTCTCTCTTTTATTTTCTTGTCCATCGTTTTTCTATAGTCGGTAGCCGCCTTACGGAACAATGATTTATTTGATTCTGTCTTGTCTGAATTATACCCGCGTTTAGTCTTATTAAAAAACTTTCGCTTTGTTCCACACTCGGTATCAAACCATGGCTTCCCCTGTCGGTCTCTATTTCGTGCCCCAGTACCAACACTGGTCACACCGCATGTATTGTTCGCGGATTCAATTAGGATTGCCGTTATTTCTCCGCAAATCTCATTTATTGCTTCGCTATTTGTACCGTTGACACTCATGTCTCTAATTGCACATTTGACACCATTTACACGTTGAGTATTTATATTTCCTGCGTACTTCTGGCAGTGTTCGGATTTCCACCTCTTCGGTTTTGCTATAATTAAATTCTTATTATAATAATCCCGCGTGTCATTCTTACTCGGTCTTGTGATCCCCAAAATACATAAATCAAGTTCTATGTGTATACCTCTATGTATATCAGAAAACAAGGAATTAAACTCGTTTACTTTAAAATTTCTTACATCATGAAAAATGCCATTACTGCATATGGCGTAATCAATGACGCTTTTGTCACTACACGTTCGCTCCCCAATGCCTCTATCTTCTCCACATCTACCGTTCAAAACGACCAGGTTAGAATTAATACATATATCTATTAGTTTATACCCGTAGCAGTTTGCTTTTCCAGTGTCCTGGGAAACTCGCTTTGGAATCTCGCGCGTTCCATGATGATGCTGAACTGCATCGTCACAAATGTAATTAAAAAACGACTCCCCTTCCGGTCCATCGATGACATAATCTAAGTCCCGTCTATCCACGCGCATAATATCACTCAAACAACTTATGCGAGCATTAAAATCCCCAACCAGTAGCGCCCCCTCAGTATCTCTGCGTATCCTTCTTATATCCCCCTTTATATACCGTGCCCACTCGTCATCGGCATATCTGGTATTGGATGGGGGTACATAGACAGACCCAACTAATACCGATCTCCCTTCGCCACACGAAAATCTGACCCACACTACATTCTTGGTATCCGATTTAACCACTTCCGTCGCTTTCACGAGGACTGATTTGACGGCAAGTATTATCCCACCACTCCTCTTACCCGTTCCCATTTTTTTCCCTTTCCTAGCTAATATCTCGAACCCAGGTATATCGACCACATCTTCGACAAATGCTTTTGTTTCAGAGAAGCAGAGAACATCGTACTTATCAACCAATTCAATGAATTCCGGGTAGTTTAGCCTTCGTTCTAACCCGCACACGTTAAGGGCTAATAATTTCAGCTGATTAAAACTCGATTGACTTGTGTTCTCAGCGACAGTATTGCATGATATACTTTGATTGCATTGTCGTATGCATGACATATTATCACTATCGTTCAACATAACATTACATGTACAAGTAAACATATCACAAATTTCACACCTATTTTCGATTGTTTGTTCAACAAGATTAGGACTCAAACAATTAATTAGAGTTCCCTGCGCACAGAAACATCATTCATCATCCAGTTTGGCGCTTTTCCGTTCCGGGGTGGGCGAACGGTTGTTGCTGCTCCTTGTTCTCTTCCTTTCGGCCACTCGCGTATCACGAATAATAGAGGCAACCTCCCTCTTCCCTTCCGGGCTCAGATGAAGACCGGACTGGTCATCATGTTGAAAGAGGGCTTTAATAACGTGCCCTTCGTCAGTCCAATACAGTTGCCTGGTGTCAATAAACTTCAAGCCCGGTTCTCTCCTGCACAGCTTCTCCAAGAATAAGTTCATTTGGGCAGCAGTGTCGTTAAAGGCCTTGATTTTGCCCCCTTTTCCTTTCCTGGGCGGTATTGTGCACAAATTTACTGTTGCATTTCTGAATTCGTTTCTGATGACAGCAAGACCCTTTGTGTATTCCATAATTACCATATCATAGTCACTATATTGATGAATGATGTCATTTGTCCCGAGATGCACGAACACTGACTTGATTTCCTTTTTATCAAGCTTTGCTTGGTCGATACTTTCTATCAGTTTTGATACATCGCTCATGTCTGCGCCAGAATAGTTGAACACCCTCATCTCTGGGTCCTTAATTTCTAGGCCGTAGCAATTGCTGGCCCCTAGCACAATTGAATCTGTCCCGACATGAATTTTGGCTTTGGGATTTCCGGGTGTTGTGTCGCCCACGATTACTGAGTCCTGATCGGTGACAACAACGAACTCGTCTTCCATTGGCAATCGAGTAGCAATCGACGGCTTTTTGAACTCGTTCTGTCTGCCGTTATCAGCTCTCTTGTCAAAGTCAGGCGCGGCTTTGGTTTGCTCCGATTTACCGTTTTCTGTTTGTCTGCTCGATTTTGGGCATTTGGACATATGCTGGCTCTGCCCATGCGCACCACACTGATCACATTTAACTTGAACACGTTCACCACGTGACTTCCACTTTGGACATACTGGCATGTATTGTTTATGACCACTTAAACCACATTGTCTACAAACAACCTCCTGATCACATTGGTATGAGTTGTGTTCATCACTCAGACAGTTTCCACACCTAGGCCGTCTGCTAGCATTATCGCATGACTCCCACCTATAATGCAGCGATTCACACCGTGAACACATTTGCTTTGTTTTGTCTGACAACACATACAGATCAAAACTGTCGATCTCGATAACATTTGGAATCTCGTCGCAGTCGGTCATCTGAATGTATCGATTTCCATCTTCAATATTAGAATCACCAACAGTCCCTCGCTTCACACTGTCCCCTATCACTTTTCCATATTTTGAGAGTTCCTCCACGACTTTAGAATCTCCCATCTCAAAAGGGGCCTCTAACACAGTCACCATAATGACACGCCTTTCAACATCAACTGGTCTTACACGGCGCCCGAACAACTGTACCCCATCTGTAATCAATTTGGATTTTGAGTCTAGGTCTTTTAGAGTCACTAACCACTCTGTTTTTGTCAATTGGACTGCTACTATGTTGTCAATGTCAATAACTTCGGAAATCCCTTGCACGATATTTAGGTGAGTTATTCGTCCGAAGAGGCCTCGACGAATGCTAACTGTTTTATCTCTGCATAAAGGTTCAGCCATACTCACAGTTTACTCGAAAGAGACACAATAGTCCACAATAAAGAGAATATACACTTAGACAAAACAGTTTTTGTTTTATTTGACATAATTCGCACACACAGAGAAACGCTGATCTACACCTGACGCCATCATTCCCGACCATAGCTAACAGACAAACAGACAGACAAATGTCAAAAATATATATTAAACTAGCTGATGTACTCGACTTCGTTCGGGCTAGTTAGGGATTTTTTTTGTGATCGCCTCCATCTGGACAGTACCCAGTATATACAGCGTCTGGCCAAACTATTGTTCAATTGGTCCAGAAACATGCCTATATCAGCACGTTCGAGAACATGGTCCCACATGAAATTGGACCCGTCCATATTGCTCCCGGGATCGAAGTAGTCCTACACACAATTTTTTAGTCGGATCGGTCAAGGTCCAGAAACATGCCTATGAGCGAGGTCAAGTTGACACGTTAAATACCAAATTCGAGCAGTGTTAGAGTCTATAACACATACACACATGCATTCATGCATATACACACATACATACAGACAGGTGTTCCAAAATGTATAACCGATAGCTACAACAATTCTATGGTAGATAGTTCACGGCCGACCTGATGCATGCATCTTAGTTTTCTTGTTTTCTTTGGCCTTGCAATTCAATGATATGTTAGCATATTTTGAAAATGCCATATCCCCAACTTTGCCCACCTACGCGTGGAATACCGCCGTCGCGACTGCTTGTTGTTATTGCTGTTGTTGTAAGTGGTGCTGGGAAAATATAATGTATATACATGTGTAACACGACTCTTGTCCACGCTTACCGGAATGTCGGTTAACCGGATTAGTAGTTCCAGTGTATAAGAATAAAGGTGACCACACATTGCCTGAAAACTATAGACCTATAAGTATACTTAGCTGTCTTGGCAAGTTGTTCACGCGCATCATAAATGCACGACTGACTGATTTTGCAGAGTCGACGAATCTCATTACTGTAAACCAGGCTGGATTCAGGAAGAATTTCTCTACCATTGATCATATCTTATGCTTGGATTTTCTCACAAACATCTATCGCAGGGCAAATCGGAAATTATTTTGCACATTCATCGATTTCAAACAAGCTGTTGATACTGTTTGGCATGACGGACTTAGACCGGCCCCCAGATGAGAAGTGTAGAAATTTTTACGCTATCTCCAATTAGTTTTCCAGAAAGTTTTCTATACAATTTTCGTTTTTTGGTATAAAGCCCTCGGTGGTACATAAATTTTTTCAGCATTATATACCTGATTCATTGATAATTACACCCACTTCATTCTCTATAGTAAATTCCCGTTGAGTTTATCGCATAATTACATTAGGTCGAGATTTTATCAGTGCACCGGAAACGACCCAAAAGTACTTGCGCGCAATGATATTTGTAGTCCGTTGCATAGTAACTACATGTATGGACGCCACTCGCTTCGCACTCGCTTCGCAGTACACATTTTTATTTCACTAACGGTATGAAAGCCAATTAAAAGAATAATAAATAAATATCCAAATAAAGACAATGCACCAATGAAATAAACATTCCCAAGCTGTTTACAGAATATAAATTTGGTCGAATTTGCGACGTTTCTTTACGAAATACACGGCTAAACTTGCACAACTTTTGTGTTTTGTTTTCATTTTTCAATAAAACTCAGCCTCAAAGCCCCACCCCAGTGCACGCTTTCCACCTTAGACCACCTGATCGTTATCACCTGGTTACCTGCACGCGTATTCGGACAGTGAATCTGTTTCGGCCCGTTATTTGACAAAATATAGTTCCCTGTTTCAACCGTCTTGTAAATGGCAAATTAAAAAAAAAAAATTAACAATCAATGGCATAATTATAAGAAATAATCTCGGTTTCCTAATGTAATTACACAGTTTAAAGGCATATGCCGAATCACAAACCTATAAATCGCGAAGCGATTTATAAGAGTTTGTGATTCGGCATATGCTGTGTAATTACATTAGGAAACCGAGATTATTTCTTAAATATCAACATCACAACCACTGATATCCAATAAGCCGAGATATTTTCAAAAACTTAAAGGGGTACTGTACGCCATTTTCATTAAATTTCCGGTGACAACAACGATCTAATATCGATAATATATAGAAACATAAGTAATTTGAGTCGAAGATGTATTCTGTAAACGCTCAGGTTAATAGGCTATCTTAAAATTTAATAATTTAAAAGTTAATAATTTGATATAAATTGAATTTATGACTGGAGCCATAAAATGGCGTCAATTAAATTACGAATATCCGTAATCAAACAAAGTAATTGAGGGATACTGGATTGTTAAACCGATCGCACACACGATCGCTTAAAATATTATGATACGGGGAGAACACCCAAGCACTGTCTGGAATCAGTACGGCTGACTCATGTTTAGACGTTTCCGGTTTCGTCGGATCTCGAATTATTGTTGTCGCGGTAGGCACACTTTTTTGCTTAATAAATACATTATGCGCGGATTTTTGGATTGGCAATGTAGTCAGTTGTTGTTTCTGTATTATTTTGTTTCTATGTACACTGAAAGTCGCTCGCAAAATGATTTCATACGACGATACGGTCGTGGTTTATGCCAAGTAAAAAGTGAAAAAAAGAAAAAATCGAGAAAAATAAATCATCTAGGATTGTATTCACAATGTTTCAGCAAAGCAATTCAACAAATAAAACATCCATCGCGAACTAGGAACCTTCTCTGACACATACGAAGTTCACAAGTGCATTTGCAACCTTCACCGAGAGCTTGCAGACAGATGGAAATCTTGACAAGGAAACAAAGTTATATATAATGCTGATGATGGAATTTGTTCATAACACACCTAAGGATATATTCATTGCGAAACTCTTGTTTTCAACAAAAGAAAATGAAGCCAAGCTGGAAGAGATGCGCCAGACACTATTTGCTGAAATAAAAAAACTTGTCTCAATTAACCTGGCACCAGATGCAATATTAAAACGCAGGATCCAAACAAAAGCTTCGGAACCAGTGTCGAAAAAACTCGCCACTGATGTTTACCAACTATTCTTGTGTATCCTGGATGAGAAGATTGAGCACATAGTACCCCTTTTGAGTGCATCTCGCAATAAAACACAACAAAATGCAAAATGTGCTACTCCGAAAACTCCAGCAGTTAGTAATAACAACGAAAACGAAACTGATGTGAACACAGACTCCTCTCGTGATATGTATACTAACGTCGAAATGCGTGCAAGCATAACCATTCTCCAACAGGCAAGAGACACAATGCAGTCTCAAATCGACAATATACAATCAGACATCCAAAGTCGCGTCAGCAAAAATGAGGTATTACTGCAAGACACCATTAACCGTATCGATGCATCAGAAAGTGTCTCCTTTGCAAATAAGCTAGCGATCGAACGAATTGAAAGCGAAAAATGTAGCGGTGTCGCAAAACTAAAGGCGGATATTAAAACAATAAAACTTGACATTGGAACAATTCTGGACAAGTGTGAGAGTTTCCTAAATCAAAACAACTCAGTAAAAGGATCACTCGCCAGCATAAGTGGTAGAATGAAAACGTTAGAGGAAGCACAAAATAAACTGAAGTGCACATCGAAATCTTCTCAACCCATTGACCGATGCCAATGTGAGCATCGATGCGCAGAAAATCTTAGAGCGGACCTTCGTAGTTTTGCCACGCATGTTTACGGCGAACTAAATCGTTTTGCTCATGTCACCTGGTCAACTCTTCACGCCAACAGAACTCAAAACGTGCCTGATGTGTCCATAATTCAGCAATCTTCTCCAGAAAGTCATGTTGATATACAGCCTGCGAACTCGCCTAATGTTGGGAATACGTCTTCACCCGTGCCCCGTGCATCCCAATTACACCCTCAAGACGCATCAACCCCAACTTCTTCTAAACCAAATGTCAAGTATTCAGACAACGTTGACAGTGATTGGACGGGAGGTAACTCTATTAACGCTACGCACAACTCTCATTCTAGTCGAAAAGTTGACAATAGCCATTCAGCCAGCACACTGGAGAGCGTAGATGTCGATGACTTCAATAACCGACCTAGACATGCATCTCCTAGAGATACCACATCTTCTTTCAGCCAGAATCATACGCGAACAGAGGATAGACGTGTTGACAATAATTCAAACCACGATAATCGCAGTAACGATTACTACAGATGTGACGATTCGCACGACATGGATTATGTACGTTTTAAACAAAATGAAAACTCACGTCCCATCAGGACGCGGAGAATCTTTGTTGGTAATCTGGACACCAAAGTGGACGCCCAAGTTCTCTCAGACTACCTTAGTGAATATAAAATTCGTCACTCAGTAATTCGCATTCTCCGTGGTGGAAAGTACGATGGTCCCGTCTCGGCACGTATAAATGTTCATGTTCATGATTTTGAAGAAGCCCTGGAGACCGGTTTCTGGCCAGAGTCTGTACTTTGTAGACCCTGGCTTTCTAAGAGTTCATTCGGCGACAGACGTCCAGCAACAAATAATGTCCGTTTTAACCGTCAGTCAAATCGGTTTGGAGAGGATGCTTGATATCCCAAATGTTGTAGTAATTTCTTCATTTTCAGATCTACAATATTCCTAATGCATGGCACAAAATGATTCGCACTGATAAACATAGTATTGTGTATAAGAACTCACACAAACGTAGGTCTTTTGCACTGTCAATTTGTATAGTCGTGATGTTGAATATCGTCACGTGGAACGCCACTGGGGCGATGGGTAGCAGCAGCTACATGTCAGATCTACTTGCAAATCAGGAGGTGGACTTTTTTGGAATCAGCGAGCATTGGCTCCACAATCACAATGTACACATACTTGATACTATTAGCAACAATTACCGGTACCACGCAGTGTGTGATTTCTCACAGAGACTACCCATGCAGAGGGGGCGTGACAAGGGTGGTGTAGCGATTTTCTGGCACAGAAGGCTGGATAGCGCTGTCTCAATACTTGACCTAAATGACGATAGACTATGTGGTATTCAATTACAGTTAGATAACTTGCAATACATTTATATTATACAGGTCTATCTGCCCTCAACGAACTACACAGTCGCATTTTATCGTGACTATTTAAATAAGCTGGACATTACGATTGATTATTACTCATCTATGGGTACAGTTATTGTCATGGGTGATTTTAACGGCAATATCCAGAAATCGGATGCCAGAAATCGCAGTTTCAAGAAACTTATCGCACGTAGGAAACTCGTTTCTGTGAATCAGTCTGATCCGGTCACACGTTTGGTTGCTACACACATTCCAGCTTCTGCAGCAAGCGATTCAGGCACCACGATCGATCATATATTTATACACAAATCAAATCTGCACCGTGTAAACGAAATAAGAGTCATCGACGACTCTGCCACTGATTATTCTAACCACCGTCCTATCAAAATGCTCATCGAGCTAGGTAATCACCGCACTCGTCCAAATTCCGAGCGATGCACTGTCAACTGGAAGAAGTTTTTATCTTCAGAATCTTCAATGGCTGGTTATCAAAATTGTGTCGATGAACTTCTACCCAATAGTCCCATTACGGACTCTGCTAGTCTTGATAAATATTACTCAGGCATTATCGAAGCTATTAATTCTGCGTCGTCAATCTTCATTCCAAAAAAAATGTACAAATCGCACGTTAAACCATACTGGAATGAAAAGCTGAAGGAACTTCATAATCAAATGCGCAACTTCAAACGTATATGGAACGTTGAAGGTCGCCCAAGAGGTCAGGATCACCTCTCGTATGCCCAATATAAAGCAGCGAAGTGTGCGTTCCGCAAGGAACTACGACATAGCAACTTGAAATTCTTGTCAAGCCAAAACGACCAAGTTGACAATGCTGCGGAAATCAACCAAGAGCACTTTTTTCGGTTATTTAACCAAAACAAATCTAGAACTAGGGCAACTAATAATAACTTCTTCGAGGTTGACAATGCTATGCTCCGTAATCCAGAAGAAATCACAACTGCGTGGGCTGAGTATTATGAACGATTATATTGCCAACTTGAGTCGGACGCATTCGATCATCATCATTACGATTATGTCAATAATTCAGTTGAAGACATTGCATCTAACATAAACACACATGGTGTCTCTACCCCACTTGATAAACATATGTTATATCCTATTTCTATTCAGGAGCTAAAGGAAATTCTCAAGTCAATGAATATGGGGAAAGCTCCTGGTCCGGACATGATATGTTACGAGCACATTGTGTATGGAGGCGAGTCGTTACATGAACGGTTAGCGTACGTCTTGAACAAAATGCTAGATCTACAACATATACCCGCTATGGCAAAATCTGGCCTGATGTTTTCCCTGTATAAGGGGGGTGATAAGCCAAAAACTAAATTCGACAGCTACAGGGCAATAACTCTTCTACCAGTTCTGTATAAGACACTAGAAAAAATAATGTTGTCTCGCATGGAACGCAATACGCCAAATCTAATTAAAGTTCACCCCCTTCAAAACGGTTTTCAGAAAAATGTCAGTTGTCTTATGTCGTCATATGTATTGCATGAAAGCATGAATTTCACAAAAGAACAACAGTCTAAACTATTCGCCTGCTTCTTGGATGTACATAAGGCATTCGACACAGTATGGATCAACGGCTTATTGTTGAAACTACACCATCGTGGGTTCCAAGGCAAAATATGGCTCCTCCTAAGAGAGTTTTTGAGTAATATATCATGTGTAGTCAAACATACAGACATTCTGTCTAAGTCAATTGCGATAAAACAAGGCGCACGGCAAGGGGGTATTTTATCCCCTCTGTTCTATATGTTGTACATAGATGATCTGTTGTATGAACTTGAAGCTTCAAACTTTGGTTTTCGACTTTTATCCTCCAACTGCTCGTCTCCAACACAAGCTGATGATATGACATTGTTGTCCCTCTCAAGTTACGGCTTACAACGTTTATGCGATATATGCACATCATATAGTCAAAAGTGGCGGTTCATGTATAATCCAAACAAATGTAAAGTCATCGTTTTTAACGAAACTTCTCGCCAGAGTTGCAACACAAGTAGACGATGGACTGTCGCTGGTAGTACTTTGACCGAAACAGACGAAATCACTCATTTGGGCATACAAGTAAATAAGTACAGCTTTGTCAAAGAATTTGTTGAAGTCATTGTAGACAAAATCAGGTCAACTTTTTTCCTCTTAAGTAATGCTGGTCTTTATGCCGGAGGGATCACTCCGTCGAGTTGCGCAACTATATACAAAACGATGGTGCTGCCAAAAGGATTATATGGATCAGAATTTCTGTGTGGCATGTCTGTGTCAGATACTACTTCGCTCGAGAAAATCCACCGATTTTGCTTGAAACGCATTCAAGGACTGCCTGTAAGGACGAGAACCGATATTGTCCTAGGTCTCATGGGCCTAGGCCCTATTTCCTCTTTTATAGATGCACGAAAACTCAGTTTGTTTGGTAGCCTTTGTCGCATATCGCCTTCCAAAGTATGCAAGGAAATTTTTGTATCAAGACTTCACATGCATCTTTCTCGTAAATATAATAATCCTCAGTCATACTTTGCTGACATTGAACGAATTCTTATTTCTCACAACTTGAACCAATATCTTGAGCAACTCGCAGTAGTCGGTACGTGTCCAATCCGCCCGGAGTGGACCCGACTAGTCAAAACGGAAGTCAACAGTAAGCGCGATATCGACTGGACGCAAAATGTTCAAAACGACCCAACACTAACATGCTTCTATCAAATCCAAAGTCACTTACAGATGTCTCTCCTTTGGCGTTGTTGTCGGCAATATCCAGAGCGGAAGAGATACTTTTTCACCGTTGCCCAACTTATAGCGACTACTGCTACCAAACACGAGGGTACTTGTGCGTTATGTCACTTGGTTTATGACGACGTGGTAACACACGTTATGATTTATTGCACTCATCATATAGTGTGCTCTCGTCGTAATGACATGTGGTACCAAATGATTGACACATTTGGATTACTGTTCTATCTTTGGGTGGATGAGCTTGACGATGATGAACTTGTAATGCTTCACCTTACAAAACTTCCGTCTGAATTATTTTCTTTCATTGAAGACCCTATGTTTTTCGTATCATTTATAGTTCACCACACCCACATATTATGGCTATCACACAAAATGCTGTCAAGTCTTCATTCTGAGTAATCTCCAAACGTATCAACGAAACTCCACAGTGGTATGTTAGGACCAATTATTAACTGATCACCACAGAAATCAAATTCCAATGTTCGGATCAAAAATGCAAAGGAAATAAGCTTTCATTCCCAATTAAGTTATATTACCACATCAGACGAAAGGCCAATTACGTTGATACAGGTAATATGGTTTTTTCGAAATTGTATCTCTGTGTATTGTAGTCTGTCGGTGTAGTCATCATCACTCGTCCATGCGGATGTGATGTTACCGGTGTGAATGTAAAAATAGCAGTTGTGTGCGCTTTTGTATTCCTTGCACTTATGCATTGTGGTATATCAATTGTATTTGAATAGTAAACGACACAATACTAACATTTGAATAATATTCCAAATTCTAACTGATTGCCGCCAGTAAATTAGCAAATGCGAGTTTAAGCATTTATTCTCTGTACCTTTCGGATTTTATCCGCATTATGTAAATATGTTCAGGTTTAAAAGTTATGTTCGCGTGCCTGCATGTGTTTGTCTATGTCCGCATGTCGGTATGTCTGATTGTATGTCTGAATTTATATCTGCCTGTGGGTAAGGCTTCTCAATATTTGACCCAACATGTATACCATGTCTTGGAGGCACTTGTGTCATTTGTGTATATATATACTGCTATTTGTTTATTTTCATGTTGGCTAAAATGTTAGCCTACCTTGATACTGTATACATGTATAACATTTGATAAACTCTTCAGTTATGGAGGTCAATAAAGATATATATAAATAATAAATGTGACAAATCTAAATTTAATTGTTTTGTTCGTGATTTAGACTCCGGCAACAATAAAATTGCTTATCTACTACATAATTATATATGTATAATTATGTAGGCCTATCTCAAGACTCGTCCACGTACCTGTGTAAAGCGTGCATGCGTAAGGGTGCGTATGGTTGATGGGTCTATACGCATTACGCACGGTGTCAAGACCGTTCACAGACATGAATTAACTATCCGCTTGACTATTTATATAACATCTTCCTTATTTGTGCAATTTGTTTAATGGGTGAAAGAATAAAGTATTTGATTGTTTGACAAAATCATGACGCACTTGACAGACATCGTCTGTAGTTTAAACATATTGTATTTGCTCTAAATAGTACATTAATATAAAATACATGTAATACATATATAGGCTATTTTAAAGGGATCGGAGGACAAGTGCTAACCACTTAGATGATCCCTCCGTATATATAGACCCATCGATCAGCCATTATATATGCACCCTTACGTGTACACGCATACTGGGCGACCAATAGTTGATTATTATGATTTTTATCTTCGGTTTGTTTACGAGTATAGTGTTCTCTCCATCCTTACGGTCGTATCTGACCACTATAGGGGTCCAATACAAAGCCGAAAATGTTAAAATGCTGCATGTTTAAATTTACTATACACGTTTAAAAATATCTTGAACACTAAAACTATATATCAGACCATGCAATTGTTTTCAAATATGAATTGAACTCATTATTTAATTGTCTACGTTTTGTATTCTACTAGAAAAAAATAGCCTATTGTATGGTCATTGGTCCTGTCGTGGCTTTGCGGATTAAGAGAACACTATATCGTGTAGTTTATGTTTCATCTTTTTACAGTTTTGTTTCATGTTTTCGGATTTTTGGTACACGCATGTTCTGTTTGTTTTCGTTTTGTTCACAGGTAAGAAAAATCTATTATTGATTATTTGTGGTTGCCACAAACGCGCACACAGAATAAATAAATACATAAATAGACAAGACTCTGACTATAAATAGCGCATGTGTGCTAAATATAGTGAACGTGAACAGTTGAGTTTTCACAGACTGTATATACTTGCACAATTTGGCAATGAATCTTACTATACCTGAACATGATACTTAATCTCTATATATATATATATATATATATATATATATATATATACATTCCAAAATTCGCTATTAAGGTGACCACTTCTTTTGTTCGATGAACTTAAGTTGACCATATATATATATATATATATATATATATATATGTATATATATATATATATATATATGTGTGTGTGTGTGTGTAGTTCAATTGTGAGCATGTTAACATTTGGAATACACAACTCCTCCGTGGTACCGTTTCTGAAAGTCTGCCAGGGGGTAATCATGCCACTTACACCCAAACGCAAAACAATATTGACGAAAGAAAGTTTGGAATTGTTTACCTGATTTCACAATATTTATTCTATCGGTCCCTTAATCGTGCGGAATAACCATGAACACGTGGTTACGGTCACATTCCCTGTGCGGAATATCACAGCAACAACGAGTTCATAATAGCATGCATTGTGGAAAACAAACATTCATTTGTTATATATATGAATTTTAACTCATAAACTTAAAAATGACAGGTTTTCTGTAAAATATACGCCAAAGAACTGACAGAAACCCAATAAACAGTACGTCTGAACCGTACACAACTAGGACATGAAATGCTGATCAACCGTACACTAGCTGCATTCTAAACCGTACACAAAAAATCGTCGATGACCATCCAAAATATACGTTTTTCTACTATACAACACACCCGAATGGACAAATGGTTACGGATTATTGTTTGATAAACATTACGAATTATATATGACCTGCAAGATTATAATTTTAAAAGGATAAAACACTTGTAAAACGGATTTGAAAGCGAATTTTTGCACAAAAATATACAAAATTATCGATTCAATTGTGCTATAATCTAACAAAGTATGACATTATATAACTCTGGTTAGTTTCCTGTGCACTGTTAACATATCCTGAACATATCCGACCAAGATTCCATTATGGTACGACAGTCTGAACATCAAAAATCAAGCATTTTAGTCGGTTGTATACCGTCGAGTTTCTGTCTTTGCGACCAAACCGGAAACGTCTAAACATGAGTCAGCCGTACTGATTCCAGACAGTGACCCAAGCCACTCACTGACTAGCGACGATACAATAACTTAAATGATCATATGGGACTAGTATGCCTATAATATAACTTTTATTTGATTCATTTGGTTGAAAACTGTACAAAAATTACTCGACAACGACAATTTGTATTTTTGCATTCAGGTAAATTTGTCACCCGTAACACAACTTCGTACTCAACAGACTTTCAAATAATGAAATATTTTTTACCTTATTCTCCGACTCGGAGACTATAGAAACCAACAACAACATTTGGCGTACAGTACCCCTTTAACCCTCCCCCCTAAAAATGATTTTATATCTGAAAATACCTGTCAAGTCAGAATAGCCCATTTTGGTTCCGTTTTGTTAACCAATTCCGAGTATTATCATATATCATGGAATTAGAATATATCTGAGAAGGTCTATGTTATGGGAGAGTCTATTTTGTTTAAATATTAGATTTTTTGGGTAAATTAGCTAAAATTTTCATTATTTTTAAGTGAAAATTTTCTGAAAAATTCCCATGACTTTGTCAGTTTTATGGACAAAGCTGTAAACCGTGCACAACAATAAGCATAAATTCATCCCCAATAGTAGAAATGAAATTCTATAATCATGTATACCAGACCAGAAATAATAAATAAAGTTAAATGTAACCATATCCAAAGATAGTGTTCTTAATGCTTTCAATGTTATGCTATATGCTACTCAACTCGAAAGGTCATTCAGACTAGTGGATCTAATTCATACCATATATTGCAATAGTACTGCCCACGGATTATGCAATCTCATCTTCACTGTCACTGTCAATTTCATCAAATGTGATGGTATCAGTCAATAGAATTTCTTCCGGGAAGATTGGTTAAAACAACTCAGGTTGCCTATAGGCCGTCCATCCATGAAGTGCTACATCGGGGGTGGTTGATTTGGCAACAGTTGCAAGTTTCCACTGTGTTGGTATCATGTGGGCTCGTTTTGAGTGTAAAATTAAATATTCCTTACATGGTGGAAGTGCAGAAAGATCAACTACCTTCTGCTGATATTCAAACTTCTGCTGGAACATTACCCACCTAGCTTAATTCACTTTTCTCGAACGTTGACCATATATGTATAAGGCACATGTTAACTTCTCGATTGTATTAAGCGTGTTACTGTCCAAAACCCAATTCATTCCTAAATAAGCCACGAGTTCCATATATTTTGATCATCTTTCCAGCAACTTCAAGAAGAGTTTTTTTTCCTTTTCGGAAAAACGATGAAAGGTAATTATTACCTGTGAAGAAATGGAACCAAATAACTCCATTCTTCACCCCGCAATCGCTTACAAGTTATGGTTGATGTATACAACTTGCCATTCTGCCTTCTACACATTGAACACTAACATGTCTGATGCACCTTGGTTAATTTTTACTTAATTTGTATCACTGACATTACCAGAAATATTGGATGTTTCTCTCACAAACTTGACACAAATATCGGGAAAAAAATTCAAGTAAAATGTAACTATCTTTGGTAGGAAAGGTGTTTATTGTTTTGAACATTATTCTCTGCTGTTCCGAAAATGTAACAAATTGTGACTCACTTGGTTATTATACATGTTAACTAATCAACTGACAACTAAATGTCCTATTCTGGTTGTCCCATTTCCTTATGGGGCATAACATATTAATTTTAAAGTTGCATTATGGAATTTTGCCGAGAACCCCTTTTGGGATACTGGCTATATTTGTTTTTAATAAATGGGCAGAACTTTGAAACGGAACTGAAATGAATCATAATCTGTGGCTATTCTGGCCTATTAGGATAAAAATTTATCAACTTGATACAGAGTGCAGGTCAAGATGGCAACCAGAGGATTACCGTATGGGCATGGCCATTGTGAGATGTATGGGTATACAAGGAGTATATGGTCATGTGTGAGGTGAATAGGTATACAGGGAGTGACTATGGTTATATGGTTATGTGTACCCAGTACAGGTGTACCCAATGTGGCTGTATGGGCATTGCTGTGGTTTACAGTAAAGCCTTAAGTAATCGACTCCTTAACCATAGCAGAATTATGGGTAACTTTTCAGGATTTAGTCGGAAACCTCCCCCCCCCCCCCAAGGAATGGCAACAAGCCATATTTCCGACTAAATCCTGAAAAGTATTTGATTTAAATGTCATTATATCAGTGTCTCCAACTCAACGCGGTCCTGAAACGTTTTGTGTTAGCTGGTCGTATTCAACTTTGGTCAGCAGTCCTATACCCTATTACATTATGTTTCGTGAAACGAATGGACCCGCGAATATAATCGAATGTTTTAAAATTGTTGCCGATGTACGTGGCTCAGAATTGTTCTAACAGCTTATGCGTATTCTCTGCTATAATATATATCCAGGCAAACATGAGAGTCTTTGTCTGCGAAGCACACACTTACACTTGAAATATATATATGACTGAAAGCTTTTAAAGATGTTTTACTTTTCAAATGAGAATATATTTCAAAATATCTTTGAACATATGTAAAGTGATTCATGCGGATCGAGATAACAGCTCAAGTATGGTGATGATGTGATGTGGATAATGTTCAACATTTTATAAGTGGTGTGGATAGAACGTTGCCCGAAGATCCATATAGCGTCGAGGGAATTTCATTGAGCATAACTGATACTGCATGACGGTTAACAGAGGGTGAATACTGAATATCAGTTAAGAACATATGAAAGGACCTAGATATCACACATCAATACCTTCTCTTTTCATTACTTTTCTAAATACACATGTAGTAATCTACAAAAACATAGTCCAACCGGCAAGGTAATGCGAGTTTTAGCGAATAAATATCATCTCAGCGGATTCCGTTGGTCGAGGGTATCCTTCTGAATAATTCACCGGCTGCCAAATCGGCAGCTTTGGTGAATTTGATAAATCTGGTTAAAACAAAAATGCGGTCAATATGGCCGAAATTATTTTCACAAGGAAATGGTTTTCATCCACACGGAAGGGGAAAACATATAAAATACACACGCACACACAAATAAATAAAATACATAAATATACATACAATTAACACAATTGGTATGTTTGTCGGATTAAACTATGTATCATTGAGATCAATATTTGAAATATCGTAATTCTATTTTGACCACCATCTTCATTCACCTGGATTTATCAAATTCACCATATGAAGTTGCAGCCAACGTAGACGCCGATGCAGTAGTCGGTGGATTCTTCATCAGGGTATATACCAACACACCGCGGTCAAATGTCAAATCATTTTTCTTTTCGAAATATCGAAAATATCTTGACCTGAGATAAATCTCGAGATATTGGCTTATAATCTCGAAATAATATCGACTAGACATTATAAAATATCCGAGTCAATATTTTATGTAATAGTTATATACAAGCACATCTTGTCAATGAGATACCTGGGGTTCACATTCAGCATACGTCTCGGCTTTGCTGGAATAAATGATAAAATATTCGACTCTTGTTGTGAAAACAACAAATTTCACACAAAATATTGGTTGGAAAATCTATCGGAACAATTTCAATCATATTTACAGGCCTGAAATTTCAACAAATGTTGTGTCAAGCACACAGGGGTCGAGAAAAAAATTAGTTCCGAGCCCCTGTGGTTATAGGCATGATATGTTCAACACTGTTGAACATTTGGGAAGTGAGATATACACCGTGAGACCCAGGTAATGTCGTAGGGTGTCCACCCCCTATTTTAGTACGCCGGACTCATGCCATTTTAGGCGGTACGCGGGATGCACACACCTCTATTAACTGGTACTAGGGATTCATATCCTTAAATATAACCGATATTCGGGATTTAACAAAAAAGTCAATACGCAGATTGTCAGTATAGCAAAAATTGTACAAATTTGGATTATTTTCCAGCCCAAAAGACATGTCTTCAAGTTAATGTAATCCAGTCGTCTTATATCTCTGGATATGTGGAAGTTATGGATGCTACTTAATTAAGCAAATCTGTGAAAACTACAATGTATGCTGTTGTAGTACAAATCACTAAGTATATTCCATATTTTCTTAAAGATGCATAATCTGAATTAACACTCCCAAATTACTATTTCTTTGGCTTCGGGGGTAAATAATATTTGATTCGAGTCGAGGACACCAACCATCATAGCTCAGAGTGATCAGATATAAATTTTTGTAATTTCAATTTCTCGAGATTGTGTACTTATTTGTGGCCTGGAAAAATAGTCGTCAAACCGACGGTCTCGGACAAAATTGCGGATATAGATGGATAACACTAAAATAAGGTGGTAATGCGGCCAAATTTCGTGATACTCAAGTGATAATACGGCCATATTTCGTTAAACAACATGTTGATAAATAACGTTTTGGTAAATTGTATACCATAGTTGACAGAGGTTAGCATTATTTTGTTGTAATTAGTCGATTCTGATAACTAAAGCGTATTTAGAAGAAATGTTGCTGTTGTTGTTGTTGTTGATGTTGTTGTTGTTGTGCCTTGATGATATGGGGACCATCTGATCGGATTGAGTACCTTTAACTGTGCCAAGGATTCATATCCGCCTCTCTATTTTAACTGGTATTCATGATTCAGGTGGGTAGTGGGCGACACCATCGCATCGCCACGCCCTTGTCCCTAACCTTGACCCCTTTCTTAAAGTGTTTAGCAGAAATTAGCTGAGCTAAATGCACACTCACCGACTTCATGGACTTCTCTGGTCTCAGAAGTAAAGCATTCTGGCTCTGGTGGCGAGTTCTGCTCGTGCGCGTGGTCGACAACGCTTTGGGGAGACTTCACTTGTATTCGTTTACCACGTGTTGTTATGGCGGGAAACGCGGACATCGAACGCGAGAGAACAAACCTCACGTTGACACGGTTGACAGGGACGCGGTGACATGCAGTCTATCTGACTCTATCATCACCGCACATATGACAAGAGTGTTGGAATTGATATTAGCAGGTGTGTCGGAAAACATTTCAGGCACGTATGATAATTTGTTTTGCTTTTCACCATTATGGGACACACCCACCCCTTTACCGAATATTTTTTTCTATTTTGCCAATTTTTCCAGCCATTTTTTTACACTCACCCCCCCCCCCTAGTAACAGGAAAACAAGGGTTTACAAGAGAAAATAAACACTGAATGTATTTCCTGATATCTGAATTGGTCTCTGACAGTATGCGCTTTTCTGAATGCAGTTTATTTTGTCATCACAATCAGCCTGATCCCAGTTCAAAGTTTTTGTCAGATGCTGTTTGAATTATGGTAAAGTACTATTATTATTTATGATTTATTCTGTGCATTCTTTTTGGAAGATTATAGTAGAAAGGTATGCCTAGCTGATACTTGCATAATGTACAATTGAAAAATCAATTATAAATGCGGGTAGCTAGATTCTGCTAGATTTTGAAAAAAACATGTTAGAATTAGTCACAAACAAATACAGTAATGCCCTAAACAATCTACCCTTAACCACAGCAGAATTATGGGTAATTTTTCAGGATATAGTCGGAAATATGGCTTGTTGCCGTACATCGGAAAGCTCTCACGGATATATTTCAAATGAATGGCAACAAGCCATATTTCCGACTAAATCCTGAAAAATTACCCATAATTCTGCCGTGGTTGAGGAGTCGATTATTTAGGGCATTACTGTATATGTAATTTATTCAGTTTGTTTTAGGGGGTGGCAGGAAGACAGCCCGATAGGGTTAGGCTAAACCCCAACAATATACAGAATTACCTTATTATGTGTTACTGCCATTGTATTATTCATGCGTGTATTGTAAATAAATTATCATATCGTATCATATCAGTTTGATATGATAATGCTTGCTTAATGCTTATGCATTTTTTGTCAATGAGTTCTAAGTGTGAATGGACTTATAGTGAAAGTAATTTACAACAATATACTAAGTACTGACTGTGCACAAGTAATATGGATGTTAACTAACATTATTCCTAAGTTTTAAGAAGAAAAACTTTGTTTAACCCCCCCCCCCCCCCCCCCCCCCCCCCCCCATCTGATATCAAGTGTAGAACAAATTTGAACATTTTCATAAAAGTCTAATTTCACATTCAAGTTATGGAACTGAAATACCCATCAGTTGGAAAATTTCAAATCATATCATAGGAAGGGCTGTAATGGAATTTTCGGAATTCAGGCCTGGTTTAAGGGAGTGAGGGTTCAAATGGAATCTCTTGGCTTTGAGCATTTCAGTCTGGTTCTTCAGTAGGCCTAGGGTGTGTGCAGATGGGAATTCTATATATAAATTTGTGTTATTATGAGTTAAGATTAAGATTGCCTTCATGTCTGTAATAACAAGAATACATTGACAGAGAAATCAACCAATTCTCAGATCTGAATATTCTTTTTTGTGTTTGATGAAAACTTTTTACAAAAAGTTGCAAGCGATTTTCTTGAAAGTCATGAAAAGAATGAATATTTTGGGTAGATGGTTTAAATTAGGACAGAATAGGGAAACCCCAACCACAAATATATTTTCTTTGGCCCCGAGAGTACACGTACAGCTTCCGGTTAATAGTACAAATGGGTGCCCAGGACTGCGATAGATTAATCTCCCAACAATTTGATGTTCTCTAATTAATAACCATAATTGAAAATAGACCATTCCATTGTATAGTTTTAGAAGTAAATGAAGTGGAAATCCATTATGTAAACAAACTGTTGACCCTTTCTATACTATTATATTACATCAGAGTTTGTAATGGTTACACCAGAGTTTATATTACATCAGAGTTTATATACAATATACCAGAGTTTGCAACGGTTACATCATAGTTTATATATAATACATCAGAGTTTGCAATGGTTAAATCAGAATTTATATTACATCATAGTTTATATACAATACATCAGAGTTTGTAAAGGTTACAGCATAGTTTATATATAATACATCAGAGTTTGTAACTGTTACATAATAATTTATATTACATCAGAGTGTGTAATGGTTACATCAGAGGTTATATTACATCAGAGTTTGTAATGGTTACAGCAGGGTTTATAGTGGCTACATCATAGTTTGTAATGGTTACATCAGAGTTTATACTACATCAGAGTTTGTAATGGTTACATCAGGGTTTATATTACATCAGAGTTTGTAATGCTTACATCATAGTTTATATTACATCAGAGTTTATAATGGTTACAGCAGGGTTTATAGTGGCTACATCAGAGGTTGTAATGGTTTCATCAGAGTTTATATTACATCATAGTTTGTAATGGTTACATCAGAGTTTGTAATGGTTACATCAGGGTTTATAGTGGCTACATCAGAGGTTGTAATGGTTACATCAGAGTTTATATTACATCAGAGTTTATAATGGTTACATCAGAGTTTGTAATGGTTACATCAGAGTTTTAATGGTTACATCAGAGTTTGTAATGGTTACATCATAGTTTATATTACATCAGAGTTTGTAATGGTTACAGCAGGGTTTATAGTGGCTACATCAGAGTTTGTAATGGTTACATCAGAGTTTGTAATGGTTACATCAGAGTTTATAATGTTACATCAGAGTTTGTAATGGTTAATACAGCAGAGTTTATATTACATCAGAGTTTGTAATGGTCACATAAGGGTTTATGGTGTCTACAGCCGAGTTTGTAATGGTTACAGCAGAGTTTGTAATGGTCACGTCAGAGTTTGTAATGGTTACATCAGAGTTTGTAATGGTTACATCAGAGTTTGTAATGGTTACGTCAGATTTCATATTACATCAGAGTTTGTAATGGTTACATCAGAGGTTATATTACATCAGAGTTTGTAATGGTTACAGCAGGGTTTATAGTGGCTACATCAGAGTTTGTAATGGTTACATCAGAGTTTATACTACATCATAGTTTGTAATGGTTACATCAGGGTTTATAGTGGCTACATCAGAGTTTGTAATGGTTACACCAGAGTTTGTAATGGTTACATCAGAGTATGTAATGGTTACATCAGAGTTTGTAATGGTTACATCAGAGTTTATAATGGTTACATCAGAGTTTGTCATGGCTACATCAGAGTTTATATTACATCAGAGTTTGTAATGGTTACATCATAGTTTATATTACATCAGAGTTTGTAATGGTTACATCAGGGTTTATAGTGGCTACATCAGAGGTTATAATGGTTACAGCAGAGTTTGTAATGGTTACGTCAGATTTCATATTACATCAGAGTTTGTAATGGTTAAATCAGAGTTTATATTACATCAGAGTTTGTAATGGTTACATCAGAATTTATATGACATCAGAGTTTGTAATGGTTACATCAGAGTTTGTAATGGTTACATCAGAGTTTATATTACATCAGAGTTTGTAATGGTTACAGCAGAGTTTATATTACATCAGAGTTTGTAATGGTTACACTCAGAGTTTGTAATAGTTACATCAGAGTTTATAATGGTTACATCAGAGTTTATAATGGTTACATCAGAGTTTGTAATGGTTACATCAGAGATTATATTACATCAGAGTTTGTAATGGTTACAGAGAGTTTATATTACATCATAGTTTGTAATGGTTACAGCAGAGTTTATATTACATCAGAGTTTGTAGTTTCCCCAGACTTTGGGAATTCAGGCCTGGTTTAAGGGAGTGAGGGTTCAAATGGAATCTCTTGGACTTGAATATTTTCATAAAAGTCTAATTTCACATTCAAGTTATGGAACTGAAATACCCATCAGTTGGAAAATTTCAAATCATATCATAGGAAGGGCTGTAATGGAATTTCCGGAATTCAGGCCTGGTTTAAGGGAGTGAGGGTTCAAATGGAATCTCTTGGCTTTGAGCATTTCAGTCTGGTTCTTCAGTAGGCCTAGGGTGTGTGCAGATGGGAATTCTATATATAAATTTGTGTTATTATGAGTTAAGATTAAGATTGCCTTTATGTCTGTAATAACAAGAATACATTGACAGAGAAATCAACCAATTCTCAGATCTGAATATTCTTTTTTGTGTTTGATGAAAACTTTTTACAAAAAGTTGCAAGCGATTTTCTTGAAAGTCATGAAAAGAATGAATATTTTGGGTAGATGGTTTAAATTAGGACAGAATAGGGAAACCCCAACCACAAATATATTTTCTTTGGCCCCGAGAGTACACGTACAGCTTCCGGTTAATAGTACAAATGGGTGCCCAGGACTCCGATAGATTAATCTCCCAACAATTTGATGTTCTCTAATTAATAACCATAATTGAAAATAGACCATTCCATTGTATAGTTTTAGAAGTAAATGAAGTGGAAATCCATTATGTAAACAAACTGTTAACCCTGTCTAAACTAGTATATTACATCAGAGTTTGTAATGGTTATACCAGAGTTTATATTACATCAGAGTTTATATACCTTATATATACCAGAGTTTGCAACGGTTACATCATAGTTTATATATAATACATCAGAGTTTGCAATGGTTAAATCAGAATTTATATTACATCATAGTTTATATACAATACATCAGAGTTTGTAACGGTTACAGCATAGTTTATATATAATACATCAGAGTTTGTAATGGTTACATCAGAATTTATATTACATCAGAGTGTGTAACGGTTACATCAGAGGTTATATTACATCAGAGTTTGTAATGGTTACAGCAGGGTTTATAGTGGCTACATCAGAGTTTGTAATGGTTACATCAGAGTTTATTCTACACCAGAGTTTGTAATGGTTACAACAGGGTTTATACTACATCAGAGTTTGTAATGGTTACCATTTCAAACTTTGATGTAATATAAACTCTGATGTAACCATTACAAACTCTGATGTAATATAAAATTTGACGTAACCATTACAAACTCTGATGTAGCCACTATAAACTCTGCCGTAACTATTACAAACTCTGATGTAATATAAACTCTGCTGTAACCATTACAAACTCTGATGTAGCCACTATAAACCCTGCTGTAACCATTACAAACTCTGATGTAATATAAATTATGATGTAACCATTACAAACTCTGATGTATTATACATAAACTATGATGTAACCATTACAAATTATGATGTATTGTATATAAACTATGATGTAATATAAACTATGATGTAACCATTACAAACTCTGATGTAATATACACTCTGATGTACCCACTACAAACTATGATGTATTATAAACTCTGAGGTAAACATTATATACCATGATGTAACCATTATAAACTCTGATGAATTATAAACTCTGATGTAACCATTACAAACGCTGATGTAATATAAACTCTGACCTACCCATTACAAACTCTGATGTATTATAAACTCTGAGGTAAACATTATATACCATGATGTAACCATTATCAACTCTGATGAATATAAACTCTGATGTAAACATTACAAACTATGATGTAACCATTATAAACTATGATGTAACCACTATAAACTCTGGTGTAACCATTATAAACTCTGATGCAGTATACACTCTGATGTAGAATAAACTCTGATGTAATCACTATAACATATGTTGTAATATAAACTCTAATGTAACCATTACAAACTCTGATTTAACCATTTTAATCTCTGATGTAACCATTATAAACTATGATGTAACAATAATAAACTCTGATGTATTATTAACTCTGAGGTAACTATTAAAAAATTGAGGTAATATAAACTCTGATGTAACAATTACAAACTCTGATGTAACCATTACAAACTCTGATGTAATACAAACTCTGATGTAACCATTATAAACTTTGATGTAACCATTACAAACTTTGATGTAACCATTACAAACTCAGATGTAATACAAACTCTGATGTAACCATTACAAACTCTGATGTAACCATTATAAACTCTGATGTAATACAAACTCTGATGTAACCATTACAAACTTTGATGTAACCATTATAAACTCTGACGTAACCATTACAAACGCTGACGTAACCATTAAAAACTCTGATGTAGCCACTATAAACCCTTCTGTAACCATTACAAACTCTGATGTAATATAAACTCTGCTGTAACCATTACAAACTATGATGTAATATAAACTCTGATATAACCATTACAAACTCTGAAGTAACCATTACAAACTCTGATGTAATATAAACTCTGATGTAACCATTACAAACTCTGATGTATTATAAAAAATAAAATAATAATAAATAAAATAAATTTAGTTTAAAGCCGTAAATCCTCATAGAGCTCTTAGGCTTTACATCAATACATATATAATGATGATTAGAACATAGTAAGAAATATCAATTATGTAACCATTACAAACTCTGATGTAACCATTACAAACTCTGATGTAGCCAATATAAACCCTGCTGTAACCATTACAAACTCTGATGTAGTATAAATCCTGATGTAACCATTACAAACTCTGATGTAGTATAAACTCTGATGTAACCATTACAAACTCTGATGTAACCACTATAAACTCTGGTGTAACCATTATAAACTCTGATGCAGTATACACTCTGATGTAGAATAAACTATGATGTAATCACTATAAACTCTGTTGTAATATAAACTCTAATGTAACCATTACAAACTCTGATTTAACCATTTTAATCTCTGATGTAACCATTATAAACTATGATGTGACAATAACAAACTCTGATGTATTATTAACTCTGAGGTAACTATTAAAAAATTGACGTAATATAAACTGATGTAACCATTACAAACTCTGATGTAACCAATACAAACTCTGATGTAATACAAACTCTGATGTAACCATGATAAACTTTGATGTAACCATTACAAACTCTGATGTAACAATTACAAACTCAGATGTAATAAAAACTCCGATGTAACCATTACAAACTCTGATGTAACCATTATAAACTCTGATGTAACCATTATAAACTCTGATGTAACCATTATAAACTCTGATGTAATACAAAATCTGATGTAACCATTACAAACCATGATGTAACCAATATAAACTCTGACGTAACCATTACACACTCTGACGTGACCATTACAAACTCTGACGTAACCATTACAAACTCTGATGTAGCCACTATAAACCCTTCTGTAACCATTACAAACTCTGATGTAATATAAACTCTGCTGTAACCATTACACACTATGATGTAATATAAACTCTGATGTAACCATTACAAACTCTGAAGTAACCATTACAAACTCTGATGTAATATAAACTCTTATGTAACCATTACAAACTCTGATGTAACCATTACAAACTCTGATGTAACCATTACAAACTCTGATGTAGCCAATATAAACCCTTCTGTAACCATTACAAACTCTGATGTAATATAAACCCTGCTGTAACCATTACAAACTCTGATGTAGTATAAACTCTGATGTAACAATTACAAACTCTGATGTAGCCACTATAAACTCTGATGTAACCATTACAAACTCTGATGTATTACAAACTCTGATGTAACCAATATAAACTCTGATGTAGCTAATATAAACTCTGCTGTTACCATTACAAACTCTGATGTAGCAACTATAAACCCTTCTGTTACCATTACAAACTCTGATGTAATATAAACTATGCTGTAACTATTACAAACTCTGACGTAGCCACTATAAACCCTGCTGTAACCATTACAAACTCTGATGTAATATAAACTCTGGTGTAACCATTACAAACTCTGATGTAAACATTAAAAACTCTGATGTAACCATTACAAACTCTGATGTAGCCACTATAAACCATGCTGTAACCATTACAAACTCTGATGTAATATAAACTTTGATGTAACAATTACAAACTCTGATGTAATATAAACTTTGATGTAACAATTACAAACTCTGATGTAACCATTACAAACTCTGATGTAACCATTACAAACTCTGATGTAGCCATAATAAACCCTGCTGTAACCATTACAAACTCTAATGTAGTATAAACTCTGATGTAACCATTACAAACTCTACTGTAACCATTACAAACTATGGTGTAACCATAAGAAACTCCGATGTAGCCACTATAAACCCTGCTGTAACCATTATAAACTCTGATGTAGTATAAACTCTGATGTAACCATTACAAACTCTGATGTATTATAAACTCTGACGTAGCCACTATAAACCCTGCTGTAACCATTACAAACTCTGATGTAATATAAACTCTGGTGTAACAATTACAAACTCTGATGTAATATAAACTCTGATGTAACCATTACAAACTCTGATGTAGCCATTAAAAACTCTGATGTATTATAAACTCTGACGTAGCCACTATAAACCCTGCTGTAACCATTACAAACTCAGATGTAATATAAACTCTGGTGTAACCATTACAAACTCTGATGTAACCATTAAAAACTCTGATGTAACCATTAACAACTCTGATGTAACAATTACAAACTCTGATGTAACCATTACAAACTCTGGTGTAACCATTATAAACTCTGATGCAGTATACACTCTGATGTAGAATAAACTATGATGTAATCACTATAAACTCTAATGTAACCATTACAAACTCTGATTTAACCATTTTAATCTCTGATGTAACCATTATAAACCATTATGTAACAATAACAAACTCTGATGTATTATTAACTCTGAGGTAACTATTAAAAAATTGACGTAATATAAACTGATGTAACCATTACAAACTCTGATGTAACCATTACAAACTCTGATGTAATACAAACTCTGATGTAACCATGATAAACTTTGATGTAACCATTACAAACTCTGATGTTACAATTACAAACTCAGATGTAATAAAAACTCCGATGTAACCATTACAAACTCTGATGTAACCATTATAAACTCTGATGTAACTATTACAAACTCTGATGTAACCATTATAAACTCTGATGTAATACAAAATCTGATGTAACCATTACAAACCATGATGTAACCATTATAAACTCTGACGTAACCATTACACACTCTGACGTGACCATTACAAACTCTGACGTAACCATTACAAACTCTGATGTAGCCACTATAAACCCTTCTGTAACCATTACAAACTCTGATGTAATATAAACTCTGCTGTAACCATTACACACTATGATGTAATATAAACTCTGATGTAACCATTACAAACTCTGAAGTAACCATTACAAACTCTGATGTAACCATTAACAACTCTGATGTAACAATTACAAACTCTGATGTAACCATTAAAAACTCTGATGTAACCATTAACAACTCTGATGTAACCATTAACAACTCTGATGTAACAGTTACAAACTCTGATGTAACCATTACAAACTCTGATGTAGCCAATATAAACTCTGATTTAACCAATATAAACTCTGATGTAATACAAAATCTGATGTAACCATTACAAACTATGATGTAACCATTACAAACTCAGATGTAGCCATCATAAACTCTGATGTAGCCATTATAAACCCTGCTGTAACCATTACAAACTATGATGTATTATAAACTCTGATGTAACCATTACAAACTCTGATGTAACCATTACAAACTCTGATGTAACCATTACAAACTCTGATGTAGCCATTATAAACCCTTCTGTAACCATTACAAACTCTGATGTAATATAAACTCTGACAAACCATTAACCATTTACATACTCATATTTAACCATTATAAACTCTGATGTAACCATTACAAACTCTGATGTAACCATTACAAACTCTGATGTAATACAAACTCTGATGTAACCATTACAAACTCTGATAACCATTACAAACTCTGGCGTAGCCACTATAAACCCTGCTGTAACCATTACAAACTCTGATGTAATGTAAACTCTGGTGTAACCATTACAAACTCTGATGTAACCATTAAAAACTCTGATGTAACCATTACAAACTCTGATGTAACCATTACAAACTCCGATGTAGCCACTATAAACCATGCTGTAATCATTACAAACTCTGATGTAATATAAACCCTGCTGTAACCATTACAAACTCTGATGTAATATAAACTTTGATGTAACAATTACAAACTCTGATGTAACCATTACAAACTCTGTCGTAGCCACTATAAACCCTGCTGTAACCATTACAAACTCTGATGTAATATAAACTCTTGTGTAACCATTACAAACTCTGATGTAACCATTACAAACTCTGACGTAGCCACTATAAACCCTGCTGTAACCATTACAAACTCTGATGTAATATAAACTATGGTGTAACCATTACAAACTATGATGTAACCTTTAAAAACTCTGATGTAACCATTACAAACTCTGATGTAACCATTACAAACTCCGATGTAGCCACTATAAACCATGCTGTAATCATTACAAACTCTGATGTAGTATAAACCCTGATGTAATATAAACCCTGCTGTCAACCATTATAAACTCTGATGTAACCATTACAAACTCTGATGTAGCCATTATAAACCCTGATGTAACCATTACAAACTCTAATGTAGTATAAACTCTGATGTAACCATTACAAACTCTGCTGTAACCATTAAAAACTCTGATGTAACCATTAAAAACTCTGATGTAACCATTACAAACTCTGATGTAACAATTACAAACTCTGATGTAACCATTACAAACTCTGGTGTAACCATTATAAACTCTGATGCAGTATACACTCTGGTGTAGAATAAACTATGATGTAATCACTATAAACTCTGTTGTAATATAAACTCTAATGTAACCATTACAAACTCTGATTTAACCATTTTAATCTCTGATGTAACCATTATAAACCATGATGTAACAATAACAAACTCTGATGTATTATTAACTCTGAGGTAACTATTAAAAAATTGACGTAATATAAACTGATGTAACCATTACAAACTCTGATGTAACCATTACAAACTCTGATGTAATACAAACTCTGATGTAACCATGATAAACTTTGATGTAACCATTACAAACTCTGATGTAACAATTACAAACTCAGATGTAATAAAAACTGCGATGTAACCATTACAAACTCTGATGTAACCATTATAAACTCTGATGTAACTATTACAAACTCTGATGTAACCATTATAAACTCTGATGTAATACAAAATCTGATGTAACCATTACAAACCATGATGTAACCATTATAAACTCTGACGTAACCATTACACACTCTGACGTGACCATTACAAACTCTGACGTAACCATTACAAACACTGATGTAGCCACTATAAACCTTTCTGTAACCATTACAAACTCTGATGTAATATAAACTCTGCTGTAACCATTACACACTATGATGTAATATAAACTCTGATGTAACCATTACAAACTCTGAAGTAACCATTACAAACTCTGATGTAATATAAACTCTGATGTAACCATTACAAACTCTGATGTAACCATTACAAACTCTGATGTAACCATTACAAACTCTGATGTAGCCAATATAAACCCTGCTGTAACCATTACATACTCTGATGTAATATAAACCCTGCTTTAACCATTACAAACTCTGATGTAGTATAAACTCTGATGTAAACATTACAAACTCTGATGTAGCCACTATAAACTCTGATGTAACCATTACAAACTCTGATGTATTATAAACTCTGATGTAACCAATATAAACTCTGATGTAGTATAAACTCTGATGTAACCATTACAAACTCTGATGTAGCCACTATAAACTCTGATGTAACCATTACAAACTGATGTATTATAAACTCTGATGTAACCAATATAAACTCTGATGTAGCCAATATAAACTCTGCTGTTACCATTACAAACTCTGATGTAGCCACTATAAACCCTTCTGTTACCATTACAAACTCTGATGTAATATAAACTATGCTGTAACTATTACAAACTCTGATGTAATATAAACTCTGATGTAACCATTACAAACTCTGACGTAGCCACTATAAACCCTGCTGTAACCATTACAAACTCTGATGTAATATAAACTCTGGTGTAACCATTACAAACTCTGATGTAACCATTAAAAACTCTGATGTAACCATTACAAACTCTGATGTAGCCACTATAAACCATGCTGTAACCATTAGAAAATCTGATGTAATATAAACTTTGATGTAACAATTACAAACTCTGATGTAACCATTACAAACTCTGATGTAACCATTACAAACTCTGATGTAACCATTACAAACTCTGATGTAGCCATTATAAACCCTGCTGTAACCATTACAAACTCTAATGTTGTATAAACTCTGATGTAACCATTACAAACTCTGCTGTAACCATTACAAAGTATGGTGTAACCATTACAAACTCCGATGTAGCCACTATAAACCCTGCTGTAACCATTACAAACTCTGATGTAGTATAAACTCTGATGTAACCATTACAAACTCTGATGTATTATAAACTCTGACGTAGCCACTATAAACCCTGATGTAACCATTACAAACTCTGATGTAATATAAACTCAGGTGTAACCATTACAAACTCTGATGTAATATAAACTCTGATGTAACCATTACAAACTCTGATGTAGCCATTAAAAACTCTGATGTATTATAAACTCTGACGTAGCCAATATAAACCCTGCTGTAACCATTACAAACTCTGATGTAATATAAACTCTGGTGTAACCATTACAAACTCTGATGTAACCATTAAAAACTCTGATGTAACCATTAACAACTCTTATGTAACAATTACAAACTCTGATGTAACCATTACAAACTCTGATGTAGCCAATATAAACTCTGATTTAACCAATATAAACTCTGATGTAATACAAAATCTGATGTAACCATTACAAACTATGATGTAACCATTACAGACTCAGATGTAGCCATCATAAACTCTGATGTAGCCATTATAAACCCTGCTGTAACCATTACAAACTATGATGTATTATAAACTCTGATGTAACAATTACAAACTCTGATGTAACCATTACAAACTCTGATGTAACCATTACAAACTCTCTGATGTAGCCATTATAAACCCTTCTGTAACCATTACAAACTCTGATGTAATATAAACTCTGACAAACCATTAACCATTTACATACTCATATTTAACCATTATAAACTCTGATGTAACCATTACAAACTCTGATGTAACCATTACAAACTCTGATGTAATACAAACTCTGATGTAACCATTACAAACTCTGATAACCATTACAAACTCTGGCGTAGCCACTATAAACCCTGCTGTAACCATTACAAACTCTGATGTAATGTAAACTCTGGTGTAACCATTAAAAACTCTGATGTAACCATTACAAACTCTGATGTAACCATTACAAACTCCGATGTAGCCACTATAAACCATGCTGTAATCATTACAAACTCTGATGTAATATAAACCCTGCTGTCAACCATTACACACTCTGATGTAATATAAACTTTGATGTAACAATTACAAACTCTGATGTAACCATTACAAACTCTGTCGTAGCCACTATAAACCCTGCTGTAACCATTACAAACTCAGATGTAATATAAACTCTTGTGTAACCATTACAAACTCTGATGTAACCATTTTACAAACTCTGACGTAGCCACTATAAACCCTGCTGTAACCATTACAAACTCTGGTGTAATATAAACTCTGGTGTAACCATTACAAACTATGATGTAACCATTAAAAACTCTGATGTAACCATTACAAACTCTGATGTAACCATTACAAACTCCGATGTAGCCACTATAAACCATGCTGTAATCATTACAAACTCTGATGTAGTATAAACCCTGATGTAATATAAACCCTGCTGTCAACCATTATAAACTCTGATGTAACCATTACAAACTCTGATGTAGCCATTATAAACCCTGATGTAACCATTACAAACTATAATGTAGTATAAACTCTGATGTAACCATTACAAACTCTGCTGTAAACATTAAAAACTCTGATGTAACCATTAAAAACTCTGATGTAACCATTACAAACTCTGATGTAACCATTACAAACTCTGATGTAGCCAATATAAACTCTGATGTAACCAATATAAACTCTGATGTAATACACAATCTGATGTAACCATTACAAATTATGATGTAACCATTACAAACTCTGATGTAGCCATTATAAACTCTGATGTAGCCATTATAAACCCTGCTGTAACCATTACAAACTCTGATGTATTATAAACTCTGATGTAACAATTACAAACTCTGATGTAACCATTACAAACTCTGATATAACGTTTACAAACTCTGATGTAGCCATTATAAACCCTGCTGTAGCCATTATAAACCCTGCTGTAACCATTACAAACTCTGATGTAATATAAACTCTGACAAACCATTAACCATTTACATACTCATATTTAACCATTATAAACTCTGATGTAACCATTACAAACTCCGATGTAACCATTACAAACTCTGATGTAATACAAACTCTGATGTAACCATTACAAACTCTGACGTAACCATTGCAAACTCTGGCGTAGCCACTATAAACTCTGCTGTAACCATTACAAACTCTGATGTAATGTAAACTCTGGTGTAACCATTACAAACTCTGATGTAACCATTAAAAACTCTGATGTAACCATTACAAACTCTGATGTAACCATTACAAACTCCGATGTAGCCACTATAAACCATGCTGTAATCATTACAAACTCTGATGTAATATAAACCCTGCTGTCAACCATTACAAACTCTGATGTAATATAAACTTTGATGTAACAATTACAAACTCTGATGTAACCATTACAAACTCTGTCGTAGCCACTATAAACCCTGCTGTAACCATTACAAAATCTGATGTAATATAAACTCTTGTGTAACCATTACAAACTCTGATGTAACCATTACAAACTCTGACGTAGCCACTATAAACCCTGCTGTAACCATTACAAACTCTGATGTAATATAAACTCTGGTGTAACCATTACAAACTATGATGTAACCATTAAAAACTCTGATGTAACCATTACAAACTCTGATGTAACCATTACAAACTCCGATGTAGCCAATATCACACTGTGGCCACTATAAACCATGCTGTAATCATTACAAACTCTGATGTAATATAAACCCTGCTGTCAACCATTTTAATCTCTGATGTAACCATTATAAACTATGATGTAACAATAACAAACTCTGATGTATTATTAACTCTGAGGTAACTATTAAAAAATTGACGTAATATAAACTGATGTAACCATTACAAACTCTGATGTAACCATTACAAACTCTGATGTAATACAAACTCTGATGTAACAATTATAAACTTTTATGTAAACATTACAAACTCTGATGTAACAACTACAAACTCAGAAGTAATAAAAAGTCCGATGTAACCATTACAAACTCTGATGTAACCATTACAAACTCTGATGTAACCATTACAAACTCTGATGTAACCATTATAAACTCTGATGTAATACAAAATCTGATGTAACCATTACAAACTATGATGTAACCATTATAAACTCTGACGTAAACATTACACACTCTGACGTAACCATTACAAACTCTGACGTAACCATTACAAACTCTGATGTAGCCAGTATAAACCCTTCTGTAACCATTACAAACTCTGATGTAATATAAACTCTGCTGTAACCATTACACACTATGATGTAATATAAACTCTGATGTAACCATTACAAGCTCTGAAGTAACCATTACAAACTCTGATGTAACCATTACAAACTCTGATGTAATATAAACTCTGATGTAACCATTACAAACTCTGATATAACCATTACAAACTCTGATGTAACCATTACAAACTCTGATGTAGCCAATATAAACCCAGCTGTAACCATTACAAACTCTGATGTAATATAAACCCTGCTGTAACCATTACAAACTCTGATGTAGTATAAACTCTGATGTAACCATTACAAACTCTGATGTAGCTACTATAAACTCTGATGTAACCATTACAAACTCTAATGTATTATAAACTCTGATGTAACCAATATAAACTCTGATGTAGTATAAACTCTGATGTAACCATTACAAACTCTGATGTAGCCACTATAAACTCTGATGTAACCATTACAAACTCTGATGTATTATAAACTCTGATGTAACCAATATAAACTCTGATGTAGCCAATATAAACTCTGCTGTTACCATTACAAACTCTGATGTAGCCACTATAAACCCTTCTGTTACCATTACAAACTCTGATGTAATATAAACTATGCTGTAACTATTACAAACTCTGATGTAATATAAACTCTGATGTAACCATTACAAACTCTGACGTAGCCACTATAAACCCTGCTGTAACAATTACAAAATCTGATGTAATATAAACTCTGGTGTAACCATTACAAACTCATATGTAACCATTAAAAACTATGATGTAACCATTACAAACTCTGATGTAGCCATTATAAACTCTGATGTAGCCATTATAAACCCTGCTGTAACCATTACAAACTCTGATGTATTATAAACTCTGATGTAACAATTACAAACTCTGATGTAACCATTACAAACTCTGATATAACGATTACAAACTCTGATGTAGCCATTATAAACCCTGCTGTAACCATTACAAACTCTGATGTAATATAAACTCTGACAAACCATTAACCATGTACATACTCATATTTAACCATTATAAACTCTGATGTAACCATTACAAACTCCGATGTAACCATTACAAACTCTGATGTAATACAAACTCTGATGTAACCATTACAAACTCTGATGTAACCATTGCAAACTCTGGCGTAGCCACTATAAACCCTGCTGTAACCATTACAAACTCTGATGTAATGTAAACTCTGGTGTAACCATTACATACTCTGATGTAACCATTAAAAACTCTGATGTAACCATTACAAACTCTGATGTAACCATTACAAACTCCGATGTAGCCACTATAAACCATGCTGTAATCATTACAAACTCTGATGTAATATAAACCCTGCCGTCAACCATTACACACTCTGATGTAATATAAACTTTGATGTAACAATTACGAACTCTGATGTAACCATTACAAACTCTGTCGTAGCCACTATAAACCCTGCTGTAACCATTACAAAATATGATGTAATATAAACTCTTGTGTAACCATTACAAACTCTGATGTAACCATTACAAACTCTGACGTAGCCACTATAAACCCTGCTGTAACCATTACAAACTCTGATGTAATATAAACTCTGGTGTAACCATTACAAACTATGATGTAACCATTAAAAAGTCTGATGTAACCATTACAAACTATGATGTAACCATTACAAACTCCGATGTAGCCAATATCACATTGTGGCCACTATAAACCATGCTGTAATCATTACAAACTCTGATGTAGTATAAACCCTGATGTAATATAAACCCTGCTGTCAACCATTTTAATCTCTGATGTAACCATTATAAACTATGATGTAACAATAACAAACTCTGATGTATTATTAACTCTGAGGTAACTATTAAAAAATTGACGTAATATAAACTGATGTAACCATTACAAACTCTGATGTAACCATTACAAACTCTGATGTAATACAAACTCTGATGTAACAATTATAAACTTTTATGTAACCATTACAAACTCTGATGTAACAACTACAAACTCAGATGTAATAAAAACTCCGATGTAACCATTACAAACTCTGATGTAACCATTACAAACTCTGATGTAACCATTACAAACTCTGGTGTAACCATTATAAACTCTGATGTAATACAAAATCTGATGTAACCATTACAAACTATGATGTAACCATTATAAACTCTGACGTAACCATTACACACTCTGACGTAACCATTACATACTCTGACGTAACCATTACAAACTCTGATGTAGCCAGTATAAACCCATCTGTAACCATTACAAACTCTGATGCAATATAAACTCTGCTGTAACCATTACACACTATGATGTAATATAAACTCTGATGTAACCATTACAAACTCTGAAGTAACCATTACAAACTCTGATGTAATATAAACTCTGATGTAACCATTACAAACTCTGATATAACCATTACAAACTCTGATGTAACCATTACAAACTCTGATGTAGCCAATATAAACCCAGCTGTAACCATTACAAATTCTGATGTAATATAAACCCTGCTGTAACCATTACAAACTCTGATGTAGTATAAACTCTGATGTAACCATTACAAACTCTGATGTAGCCACTATAAACTCTGATGTAACCATTACAAACTCTGATGTATTATAAACTCTGATGTAACCAATATAAACTCTGATGTAGTATAAACTCTGATGTAACCATTACAAACTCTGATGTAGCCACTATAAACTATGATGTAACCATTACAAACTCTGATGTATTATAAACTCTGATGTAACCAATATAAACTCTGATGTAGCCCAATATAAACTCTGCTGTTACCATTACAAACTCTGATGTAGCCACTATAACCCTTCTGTTACCATTACAAACTCTGATGTAATATAAACTATGCTGTAACTATTACAAACTCTGATGTAATATAAACTCTGATGTAACCATTACAAACTCTGACGTAGCGTAGCCACTATAAACCCTGCTGTAACCATTACAAACTCTGATGTAATAATAACTCTGGTGTAACCATTACAAACTCAGATGTAACCATTACAAACTATGATGTAACCATTACAAACTCTGATGTAGCCACTATAAACCATGCTGTAACCATTACAAACTCTGATGTAATATAAACTTTGATGTAACAATTACAAACTCTGATGCATCATTACAAACTATGATGTAACCATTACAAACTCTGATGTAACCATTACAAACTCTGATGTAGCCACTATAAACCCTGCTGTAACCATTACAAACTCTGATGTAATATAAACTCTGATGTAACCATTACAAACTCTGTCGTAGCCACTATAAACCCTGCTGTAACCATTACAAACTCTGATGTAATATAAACTCTGATGTAACCATTACAAACTCTGATGTAACCATTACAAACTCTGACGTAGCCACTATAAACCCTGCTGTAACCATTACAAACTCTGATGTAATATAAACTCTGGTGTAACCATTACAAACTATGATGTAACCATTAAAAACTCTGATGTAACCATTACAACCTCTGATGTAACCAATACAAACTCCGATGTGGCCATTATAAACCCTGATGTCACCATTACAAACTCTAATGTAGTATAAACTCTGATGTAACCATTACAAACTCTAATGTAGTATAAACCATGCTGTAATCATTACAAACTCTGATGTAGTATAAACCCTGATGTAATATAAACCCTGCTGTCAACCATTATAAACTCTGATGTAACCATTACAAACAATGATGTAGCCATTATAAACCCTGATGTAACCATTACAAACTCTAATGTAGTATAAACTCTGATGTAACCATTACAAACTCTGCTGTAACCATTAAAAACTCTGATGTAACCATTAAAAACTCTGATGTAACCATTACAAACTCTGATGTAACCATTACAAACTCTGATGTAGCCAATATAAAATCTGATGTAACCAATATAAACTCTGATGTAATACAGAATCTGATGTAACCATTACAAACTATGATGTAACCATTACAAACTCTGATGTAACAATTACAAACTCCGATGTAGCCACTATAAACAATGCTGTTATCATTACAAACTCTGATGTAATATAAACCCTGCTGTCAATCATTACAAACTCTGATGTAATATAAACCCTGCTGTCTGGTGTAGCCATTATAAACCCTGCTGTAGCCATTATAAACCCTGCTGTAACCATTACAAACTCTGATGTAATATAAACTCTGACAAACCATTAACCATTTACATACTCATATTTAACCATTATAAACTCTGATGTAACCATTACAAACTCCGATGTAACCATTACAAACTCTGATGTAATACAAACTCTGATGTAACCATTACAAACTCTGATGTAACCATTGCAAACTCTGGCGTAGCCACTATAAACTCTGCTGTAACCATTACAAACTCTGATGTAATGTAAACTCTGGTGTAACCATTACAAACTCTGATGTAACCATTAAAAACTCTGATGTAACCATTACAAACTCTGATGTAACCATTACAAACTCCGATGTAGCCACTATAAACCATGCTGTAATCATTACAAACTCTGATGTAATATAAACCCTGCTGTCAACCATTACAAACTCTGATGTAATATAAACTTTGATGTAACAATTACAAACTCTGATGTAACCATTACAAACTCTGTCGTAGCCACTATAAACCCTGCTGTAACCATTACAAAATCTGATGTAATATAAACTCTTGTGTAACCATTACAAACTCTGATGTAACCATTACAAACTCTGACGTAGCCACTATAAACCCTGCTGTAACCATTACAAACTCTGATGTAATATAAACTCTGGTGTAACCATTACAAACTATGATGTAACCATTAAAAACTCTGATGTAACCATTACAAACTCTGATGTAACCATTACAAACTCCGATGTAGCCAATATCACACTGTGGCCACTATAAACCATGCTGTAATCATTACAAACTCTGATGTAATATAAACCCTGCTGTCAATCATTTTAATCTCTGATGTAACCATTATAAACTATGATGTAACAATAACAAACTCTGATGTATTATTAACTCTGAGGTAACTATTAAAAAATTGACGTAATATAAACTGATGTAACCATTACAAACTCTGATGTAACCATTACAAACTCTGATGTAATACAAACTCTGATGTAACAATTATAAACTTTTATGTAAACATTACAAACTCTGATGTAACAACTACAAACTCAGAAGTAATAAAAAGTCCGATGTAACCATTACAAACTCTGATGTAATACAAAATCTGATGTAACCATTACAAACTATGATGTAACCATTATAAACTCTGACGTAAACATTACACACTCTGACGTAACCATTACAAACTCTGACGTAACCATTACAAACTCTGATGTAGCCAGTATAAACCCTTCTGTAACCATTACAAACTCTGATGTAATATAAACTCTGCTGTAACCATTACACACTATGATGTAATATAAACTCTGATGTAACCATTACAAGCTCTGAAGTAACCATTACAAACTCTGATGTAACCATTACAAACTCTGATGTAATATAAACTCTGATGTAACCATTACAAACTCTGATATAACCATTACAAACTCTGATGTAACCATTACAAACTCTGATGTAGCCAATATAAACCCAGCTGTAACCATTACAAACTCTGATGTAATATAAACCCTGCTGTAACCATTACAAACTCTGATGTAGTATAAACTCTGATGTAACCATTACAAACTCTGATGTAGCTACTATAAACTCTGATGTAACCATTACAAACTCTAATGTATTATAAACTCTGATGTAACCAATATAAACTCTGATGTAGTATAAACTCTGATGTAACCATTACAAACTCTGATGTAGCCACTATAAACTCTGATGTAACCATTACAAACTCTGATGTATTATAAACTCTGATGTAACCAATATAAACTCTGATGTAGCCAATATAAACTCTGCTGTTACCATTACAAACTCTGATGTAGCCACTATAAACCCTTCTGTTACCATTACAAACTCTGATGTAATATAAACTATGCTGTAACTATTACAAACTCTGATGTAATATAAACTCTGATGTAACCATTACAAACTCTGACGTAGCCACTATAAACCCTGCTGTAACAATTACAAACTCTGATGTAATATAAACTCTGGTGTAACCATTACAAACTCAGATGTAACCATTAAAAACTATGATGTAACCATTACAAACTCTGATGTAGCCATTATAAACTCTGATGTAGCCATTATAAACCCTGCTGTAACCATTACAAACTCTGATGTATTATAAACTCTGATGTAACAATTACAAACTCTGATGTAACCATTACAAACTCTGATATAACGATTACAAACTCTGATGTAGCCATTATAAACCCTGCTGTAACCATTACAAACTCTGATGTAATATAAACTCTGACAAACCATTAACCATGTACATACTCATATTTAACCATTATAAACTCTGATGTAACCATTACAAACTCCGATGTAACCATTACAAACTCTGATGTAATACAAACTCTGATGTAACCATTACAAACTCTGATGTAACCATTGCAAACTCTGGCGTAGCCACTATAAACCCTGCTGTAACCATTACAAACTCTGATGTAATGTAAACTCTGGTGTAACCATTACAAACTCTGATGTAACCATTAAAAACTCTGATGTAACCATTACAAACTCTGATGTAACCATTACAAACTCCGATGTAGCCACTATAAACCATGCTGTAATCATTACAAACTCTGATGTAATATAAAACCTGCCGTCAACCATTACACACTCTGATGTAATATAAACTTTGATGTAACAATTACGAACTCTGATGTAACCATTACAAACTCTGTCGTAGCCACTATAAACCCTGCTGTAACCATTACAAAATATGATGTAATATAAACTCTTGTGTAACCATTACAAACTCTGATGTAACCATTACAAACTCTGACGTAGCCACTATAAACCCTGCTGTAACCATTACTAAGTCTGATGTAATATAAAATCTGGTGTAACCATTACAAACTATGATGTAACCATTAAAAAGTCTGATGTAACCATTACAAACTATGATGTAACCATTACAAACTCCGATGTAGCCAATATCACACTGTGGCCACTATAAACCATGCTGTAATCATTACAAACTCTGATGTAGTATAAACCCTGATGTAATATAAACCCTGCTGTCAACCATTTTAATCTCTGATGTAACCATTATAAACTATGATGTAACAATAACAAACTCTGATGTATTATTAACTCTGAGGTAACTATTAAACAATTGACGTAATATAAACTGATGTAACCATTACAAACTCTGATGTAACCATTACAAACTCTGATGTAATACAAACTCTGATGTAACAATTATAAACTTTTATGTAACCATTACAAACTCTGATGTAACAACTACAAACTCAGATGTAATAAAAACTCCGATGTAACCATTACAAACTCTGATGTAACCATTACAAACTCTGATGTAACCATTATAAACTCTGATGTAATACAAAATCTGATGTAACCATTACAAACTATGATGTAACCATTATAAACTCTGACGTAACCATTACACACTCTGACGTAACCATTACATACTCTGACGTAACCATTACAAACTCTGATGTAGCCAGTATAAACCCTTCTGTAACCATTACAAACTCTGATGTAATATAAACTCTGCTGTAACCATTACACACTATGATGTAATATAAACTCTGATGTAACCATTACAAACTCTGAAGTAACCATTACAAACTCTGATGTAATATAAACTCTGATGTAACCATTACAAACTCTGATATAACCATTACAAACTCTGATGTAACCATTACAAACTCTGATGTAGCCAATATAAACCCAGCTGTAACCATTACAAATTCTGATGTAATATAAACCCTGCTGTAACCATTACAAACTCTGATGTAGTATAAACTCTGATGTAACCATTACAAACTCTGATGTAGCCACTATAAACTCTGATGTAACCATTACAAACTCTGATGTATTATAAACTCTGATGTAACCAATATAAACTCTGATGTAGTATAAACTCTGATGTAACCATTACAAACTCTGATGTAGCCACTATAAACTATGATGTAACCATTACAAACTCTGATGTATTATAAACTCTGATGTAACCAATATAAACTCTGATGTAGCCAATATAAACTCTGCTGTTACCATTACAAACTCTGATGTAGCCACTATAAACCCTTCTGTTACCATTACAAACTCTGATGTAATATAAACTATGCTGTAACTATTACAAACTCTGATGTAATATAAACTCTGATGTAACCATTACAAACTCTGACGTAGCCACTATAAACCCTGCTGTAACAATTACAAACTCTGATGTAATATAAACTCTGGTGTAACCATTACAAACTCAGATGTAACCATTAAAAACTATGATGTAACCATTACAAACTCTGATGTAGCCATTATAAACTCTGATGTAGCCATTATAAACCCTGCTGTAACCATTACAAACTCTGATGTATTATAAACTCTGATGTAACAATTACAAACTCTGATGTAACCATTACAAACTCTGATATAACGATTACAAACTCTGATGTAGCCATTATAAACCCTGCTGTAACCATTACAAACTCTGATGTAATATAAACTCTGACAAACCATTAACCATGTACATACTCATATTTAACCATTATAAACTCTGATGTAACCATTACAAACTCCGATGTAACCATTACAAACTCTGATGTAATACAAACTCTGATGTAACCATTACAAACTCTGATGTAACCATTGCAAACTCTGGCGTAGCCACTATAAACCCTGCTGTAACCATTACAAACTCTGATGTAATGTAAACTCTGGTGTAACCATTACAAACTCTGATGTAACCATTAAAAACTCTGATGTAACCATTACAAACTCTGATGTAACCATTACAAACTCCGATGTAGCCACTATAAACCATGCTGTAATCATTACAAACTCTGATGTAATATAAAACCTGCCGTCAACCATTACACACTCTGATGTAATATAAACTTTGATGTAACAATTACGAACTCTGATGTAACCATTACAAACTCTGTCGTAGCCACTATAAACCCTGCTGTAACCATTACAAAATATGATGTAATATAAACTCTTGTGTAACCATTACAAACTCTGATGTAACCATTACAAACTCTGACGTAGCCACTATAAACCCTGCTGTAACCATTACTAAGTCTGATGTAATATAAAATCTGGTGTAACCATTACAAACTATGATGTAACCATTAAAAAGTCTGATGTAACCATTACAAACTATGATGTAACCATTACAAACTCCGATGTAGCCAATATCACACTGTGGCCACTATAAACCATGCTGTAATCATTACAAACTCTGATGTAGTATAAACCCTGATGTAATATAAACCCTGCTGTCAACCATTTTAATCTCTGATGTAACCATTATAAACTATGATGTAACAATAACAAACTCTGATGTATTATTAACTCTGAGGTAACTATTAAACAATTGACGTAATATAAACTGATGTAACCATTACAAACTCTGATGTAACCATTACAAACTCTGATGTAATACAAACTCTGATGTAACAATTATAAACTTTTATGTAACCATTACAAACTCTGATGTAACAACTACAAACTCAGATGTAATAAAAACTCCGATGTAACCATTACAAACTCTGATGTAACCATTACAAACTCTGATGTAACCATTATAAACTCTGATGTAATACAAAATCTGATGTAACCATTACAAACTATGATGTAACCATTATAAACTCTGACGTAACCATTACACACTCTGACGTAACCATTACATACTCTGACGTAACCATTACAAACTCTGATGTAGCCAGTATAAACCCTTCTGTAACCATTACAAACTCTGATGTAATATAAACTCTGCTGTAACCATTACACACTATGATGTAATATAAACTCTGATGTAACCATTACAAACTCTGAAGTAACCATTACAAACTCTGATGTAATATAAACTCTGATGTAACCATTACAAACTCTGATATAACCATTACAAACTCTGATGTAACCATTACAAACTCTGATGTAGCCAATATAAACCCAGCTGTAACCATTACAAATTCTGATGTAATATAAACCCTGCTGTAACCATTACAAACTCTGATGTAGTATAAACTCTGATGTAACCATTACAAACTCTGATGTAGCCACTATAAACTCTGATGTAACCATTACAAACTCTGATGTATTATAAACTCTGATGTAACCAATATAAACTCTGATGTAGTATAAACTCTGATGTAACCATTACAAACTCTGATGTAGCCACTATAAACTATGATGTAACCATTACAAACTCTGATGTATTATAAACTCTGATGTAACCAATATAAACTCTGATGTAGCCAATATAAACTCTGCTGTTACCATTACAAACTCTGATGTAGCCACTATAAACCCTTCTGTTACCATTACAAACTCTGATGTAATATAAACTATGCTGTAACTATTACAAACTCTGATGTAATATAAACTCTGATGTAACCATTACAAACTCTGACGTAGCGTAGCCACTATAAACCCTGCTGTAACCATTACAAACTCTGATGTAATATAAACTCTGGTGTAACCATTACAAACTCAGATGTAACCATTACAAACTATGATGTAACCATTACAAACTCTGATGTAGCCACTATAAACCATGCTGTAACCATTACAAACTCTGATGTAATATAAACTTTGATGTAACAATTACAAACTCTGATGCATCATTACAAACTCTGATGTAACCATTACAAACTCTGATGTAACCATTACAAACTCTGATGTAGCCACTATAAACCCTGCTGTAACCATTACAAACTCTGATGTAATATAAACTCTGATGTAACCATTACAAACTCTGTCGTAGCCACTATAAACCCTGCTGTAACCATTACAAACTCTGATGTAATATAAACTCGTGTGTAACCATTACAAACTCTGATGTAACCATTACAAACTCTGACGTAGCCACTATAAACCCTGCTGTAACCATTACAAACTCTGATGTAATATAAACTCTGGTGTAACCATTACAAACTATGATGTAACCATTAAAAACTCTGATGTAACCATTACAACCTCTGATGTAACCATTACAAACTCCGATGTGGCCATTATAAACCCTGATGTCACCATTACAAACTCTAATGTAGTATAAACTCTGATGTAACCATTACAAACTCTAATGTAGTATAAACCATGCTGTAATCATTACAAACTCTGATGTAGTATAAACCCTGATGTAATATAAACCCTGCTGTCAACCATTATAAACTCTGATGTAACCATTACAAACAATGATGTAGCCATTATAAACCCTGATGTAACCATTACAAACTCTAATGTAGTATAAACTCTGATGTAACCATTACAAACTCTGCTGTAACCATTAAAAACTCTGATGTAACCATTAAAAACTCTGATGTAACCATTACAAACTCTGATGTAACCATTACAAACTCTGATGTAGCCAATATAAAATCTGATGTAACCAATATAAACTCTGATGTAATACAGAATCTGATGTAACCATTACAAACTATGATGTAACCATTACAAACTCTGATGTAACAATTACAAACTCCGATGTAGCCACTATAAACAATGCTGTTATCATTACAAACTCTGATGTAATATAAACCCTGCTGTCAATCATTACAAACTCTGATGTAATATAAACCCTGCTGTCAACCATTACAAACTCTGATGTAATATAAACTTTGATGTAACAATTACAAACTCTGATGTAACCATTACAAACTCTGATGTAACCATTACAAACTCTGATGTAGCCATTATAAACCCTGCTGTAACCATTACAAACTCTAATGTAGTATAAACTCTGATGTAACCATTACAAACTCTGCTGTAACCATTACAAACTATGGTGTAGCCATTATAAACCCTGATGTAACCATTACAAACTCTAATGTAGTATAAACTCTGATGTAACCATTACAAACTCTGCTGTAACCATTAAAAACTCTGATGTAACCATTAAAAACTCTGATGTAACCATTACAAACTCTGATGTAACCATTACAAACTCTGATGTAGCCAATATAAACTCTGATGTAACCAATATAAACTCTGATGTAATACAGAATCTGATGTAACCATTACAAACTATGATGTAACCATTACAAACTCTGATGTAACAATTACAAACTCCGATGTAGCCACTATAAACAATGCTGTTATCATTACAAACTCTGATGTAATATAAACCCTGCTGTCAACCATTACAAACTCTGATGTAATATAAACTTTGATGTAACAATTACAAACTATGATGTAACCATTACAAACTCTGATGTAACCATTACAAACTCTGATGTAGCCATTACAAACTCTGATGTAGCCATTATAAACCCTGCTGTAACAATTACAAACTCTAATGTAGTATAAACTCTGATGTAACCATTACAAACTCTGCTGTAACCATTACAAACTATGGTGTAGCCATTACAAACTCTGATGTAGCCACTATAAACCATGCTGTAATCATTACAAACTCTGATGTAATATAAACCCTGCTGTCAACCATTACAAACTCTGATGTAGTATAAACCCTGCTGTCAACCATTACAAACTCTGATGTAATATAAACTTTGATGTAACAATTACAAACTCTGATGTAACCATTACAAACTCTGATGTAACCATTACAAACTCTGATGTAGCCAATACAAACTCCGATGTAGCCACTATAAACCATGCTGTAATCATTACAAACTCTGATGTAATATAAACCCTGCCGTCAACCATTACAAACTCTGATGTAATATAAACTTTGATGTAACAATTACAAACTCTGATGTAACCATTACAAACTCTGATGTAACCATTACAAACTCTGATGTAGCCATTATAAACCCTGCTGTAACCATTACAAACTCTAATGTAGTATAAACTGATGTAACCATTACAAACTCTGCTGTAACCATTACAAACTATGGTGTAGCCATTACAAACTCTGATGTTGCCACTATAAACCATGCTGTAATCATTACAAACTCTGATGTAATATAAACCCTGATGTAATATAAACTCTGATGTAACCATTACAAACTCTGCTTTAACCATTAGAAACTATGGTGTAGCCATTACAAACTCCGATGTAGCCACTATAAGCCATGCTGTAATCATTACAAACTCTGATGTAGTATAAACCCTGCTGTCAACCATTACAAACTCTGATGTAATATAAACTTTGATGTAACAATTACAAACTCTGATGTAACCATTACAAACTCTGATGTAACCATTACAAACTCTGATGTAGCCAATACAAACTCCGATGTAGCCACTATAAACCATGCTGTAATCATTACAAACTCTGATGTAGTATAAACTTTGATGTAACAATTACAAACTCTGATGTAACCATTACAAACTCTGATGTAACCATTACAAACTCTGATGTAGCCAATACAAACTCTGATGTAACCATTACAAACTCTGATGTAGCCAATACAAACTCCGATGTAGCCACTATAAACCCTGCTGTCAACCATTACAAACTCTGATGTAATATAAACTTTGATGTAACAATTACAAACTCTGATGTAACCATTACAAACTCTGATGTAACCATTACAAACTCTGATGTAGCCAATACAAACTCCGATGTAGCCACTATAAACCCTGCTGTCAACCATTACAAACTCTGATGTAATATAAACCCTGCTCTCAATCATTATAAACTCTGATGTAATATAAACCCTGCTGTCAACCATTACAAACTCTGATGTAATATAAACTTTGATGTAACAATTACAAACTCTGATGTAACCATTACAAACTCTGATGTAACCATTACAAACTCTGATGTAGCCATTATAAACCCTGCTGTAACCATTACAAACTCTAATGTAGTATAAACTCTGATGTAACCATTACAAACTCTGCTGTAACTATTACAAACTATGGTGTAGCCATTACAAACTCTGATGTAGCCACTATAAACCATGCTGTAATCATTACAAACTCTGATGAAATATAAACCCTGCTGTAACCATTACAAACCCTGATGTAATATAAACTCTGATGTAACCATTACAAACTCTGCTGTAACCATTACAAACTATGGTGTAGCCATTACAAACTCCGATGTAGCCACTATAAACCATGCTGTAATCATTACAAACTCTGATGTAGTATAAACTCTGATGTAACCATTACAAACTCTGATGTATTATATATAAACTATGATGTAACCGTTACAAGCTCTGATGTATTGTATATACACTCTGATGTAATATAAACTCTGATGTAATATAAACCCTGCTGTAACCATTACAAACTCTGATGTAGTATAAACTCTGATGTAACCATTACAAACTCTGATGTATTATATATAAACTATGATGTAACCGTTACAAGCTCTGATGTATTGTATATAAACTCTGATGTAATATAAACTCTGATGTAACCATTACAAACTCTGATGGAATATACTAGTATAGAAAGGGTTAACAGTTTGTTTACATAATGGATTTCCACTTCATTTACTTCTAAAAATATACAATGGATTGGTTTATTTTCAATTATGGTTATTAATTAGAGAATATCAAATTGTCAGGAGAGGTCACCCATTTGTACTATTAACCGGAAGCTGTACATGTACTCTCGGGGCCAAAGAAAATATATTTGTGGTTGGGGTTTCCTATTCTGTCATATTTTAAACCATCTACCCAAAATTTTCATTCTTTTCATGGTTTTCAAGAAAATCGCTTGCAACTTTTTGTAAAAAGTTTTCATCAAACACAAAAAAGAATATTCAGGTCTGAGATTTGGTTGATTCCTCTGTCAATGTATTCTTGTTATACAGACACGAAGGCAATCTTAATCTTAACTCAATCTTTCATGTGATATAAAAATTGGCATAATACAAACTCTGATGTAACATAAACTCTGTGTAACCATTACAAACTCTGATGTAACCATTATAAACTCTGATGTAACTATTACAAACTCTGATGTAACCATTACAAACTCTGATGTAACCAATACAAACTCTGATGTAGCCACTATAAACATTACTGTAACCACTACAAACTCTGATGTAATATACAATCTGATGTAACCATTACAAACTTTGATGTAACCACTATAAACTTTACTGTAACCATTACAAACTCTGATGTAATATAAACTCTGATGTAACCATTACAAACTCTGATGTAATATAAACTCTGCTGTAACCATTACAAACTATGATGTAATACAAACTCTGATGTAACCATTACAAACTCTGATGTAACCATTACAAACTCCGATGTAGCCAATACAAACTCTGATGTAGCCACTATAAACATTACTGTAACCACTACAAACTCTGATGTAATATACAATCTGATGTAACCATTACACACTTTGATGTAACCACTATAAACTTTACTGTAACCATTACAAACTCTGATGTAATATAAACTCTGATGTAACCATTACACACTCTAATGTAATATAAACTCTGATGTAACCATTACAAACTCTGATGTAATATAAACCCTGCTGTAACCATTACAAACTCTGATGTAATATAAATTCTGATGTAACCATTACAAACTCTGATGTAACCTTTAAAAACTCTGATGTAATATAAACCCTGCCGTAACCATTACAAACTCTGATGTAATAAAAACTCTGATGTAACCATTACAAACTCTGATGCAATATAAACTCTGATGTAGCCATTACAAACTCTGCTGTAACCATTACAAACTCTGATGTAGTATAAACCCTGCTGTAACCATTACACACTCTGTTGTAGTATAAACTATGATGTAACTATTACAAACTCTGATGTAATATAAACTCTGATGGAGCCACTATAAACGCTGATGTAACCATTACAAACTCTGATGTAATATAAACTCTGACAAACCATTAACCATTACATACTCATATTTAACCAGTATAAACTCTGATGTAACCATTACAAACTCTGATGTAACCATTACAAACTGTAATGTAATGTAATATAAACTCTGATGGATTATAATCTCTGAGGTAACCATTATAATCTCCGATGTAATATAAACCCTGCTGTAACCATTACAAACTCTGATGTAGCCACTATAAACCCTGATGTAACCATTATAAACTCTGATGTAGTATAAACTCTGCTGTAACCATTACAAACTCTGATGTATTATATATAAACTATGATGTAACCGTTACAAGCTCTGATGTATTGTATATAAACTCTGATGTAATATAAACTCTGATGTAACCATTACAAACTCTGATGTAATATAATAGTATAGAAAGGGTTAACAGTTTGTTTACATAATGGATTTCCACTTCATTTACTTCTAAAAATATACAATGGAATGGTTTATTTTCAATTATGGTTATTAATTAGAGAATATCAAATTGTTAGGAGAGGTCACCCATTTGTACTATTAACCGGAAGCTGTACATGTACTCTCGGGCCAAAGAAAATATATTTGTGGTTGGGGTTTCCCTATTCTGTCATATTTTAAACCATCTACCCAAAATTTTCATTCTTTTCATGGTTTTCAAGAAAATCGCTTGCAACTTTTTGTAAAAAGTTTTCATCAAACACAAAAAAGAATATTCAGGTCTGAGATTTGGTTGATTCCTCTGTCAATGTATTCTTGTTATACAGACACGAAGGCAATCTTAATCTTAACTCAATCTTTCATGTGATATAAAAATTGGCATAATAACACAAATTTATATATAGAATTCCCATCTGCACACATCCTAGGCCTACTGAAGAACCAGACTGAAATTCTCAAGTCCAAGAGATTCCATTTGAACCCTCACTCCCTTAAAATGGTTACAGCAGCGTTTATATTGGATCAGAGTTTGTAATGGTTACAGCAGAGTTTATATTACATCAGAGTTTGTAAAGGTTACATCAGAGTTTATATTAAAGCAGAGTTTATAGTGGTTACATCAGAGTTTATATTACAACAGAGTTTATAGTGGTTACATCAGAGTTTATAATGGTTACATCATAGTTTATAATGGTTACATTAGAGTTTATAATGGTTACATTAGAGTTTATATTACAACAGAGTTTATAGTGGTTACATCATAGTTTATAATGGTTACATCAGAGTGTTTAATGGTTACATTAGAGTTTATATTACAACAGAGTTTATAGTGGTTACATCAGAGTTTATAATGGTTACATCATAGTTTATAATGGTTACATCAGAGTTTATAATTCATCAGAGTTGATAATGGTTACATCATAGTATATAATGGTTACCTCAGAGTTTATAATACATCAGAGTTTGTAATGGGTAGGTCAGAGTTTATATTACATCAGAGTTTGTAATGGTTACATCATAGTTTATATTACATCAGAGTTTATATAAAATACATCAGAGTTTGTAACGGTTACATCATAATTGATATATAATACATCAGAGTTTGTAATGGTTACATCAGAATTTACATTACACCAGAGATTGTAGTTGTTAAATCAGAGTTTATATATAATACATCAGAATTTGTAACAGTTACATCAGAGTTTATATATAATACATCAGAGTTTGTAATGGGTACATCAGAATTTATATTACATCAGAGTTTGTAATGGTTACAGCAGAGTTTATAGTGGCTACATCAGAGTTTATAATGGTTACAGCAGAGTTTATATTACATCAGAGTTTGTAATGGTTGCAGCAGAGTTTATATTACATCAGAGTTTGTAATGGTTGCAGCAGAGTTTATATTACATCAGAGTTTGTAATGGTTACATCAGAGTGTATATTACATCATAGTTTATAATGGTTCCATCAGAGTTTATAATGGTTACATCAAAGTCTATAATGGTTACATCAGAGTTTCTAATTGTTACATCAGAGTTTATAATGACTATATCAGAGTTTGTAATGGATACAACAGAGTTTATAATGGCTACAGAAGAGTTTGTAATGGATACAACAGAGTTTATAATGGTTACATCAGAGTTTATAATGGCTACAGAAGAGTTTGTAATGGATACAACAGAGTTTGTAATGGTTACATCAGAGTTTATAATGGCTACAGAAGAGTTTGTAATGGATACAACAGAGTTTATAATGGTTACATCAGAGTTTATAATGGCTACAGAAGAGTTTGTAATGGATACAACAGAGTTTATAATGGTTACATCAGAGTTTATAATGGCTACAGAAGAGTTTGTAATGGATACAACAGAGATTATAATGGTTACAGCAGATATTATAATGGCTCCATCAGAGTTTATAATGGTTACATCAGAGTTTATAATGGCTACAGAAGAGTTTGTAATGGATACAACAGAGTTTATAATGGTTACATCAGAGTTTATAATGGCTACAGAAGAGTTTGTAATGGATACAACAGAGTTTGTAATGGTTACATCAGAGTTTATAATGGCTACAGAAGAGTTTGTAATGGATACAACAGAGATTATAATGGTTACAGCAGATATTATAATGGCTCCATCAGAGTTTGTAATGGTTACAGCAGATATTATAATGGCTACATCAGAGTTTGTAATGGTTACATCAGTTTATAATGGATACAACTGAGTTTATAGTGGTTACATCAGAGTTTATAATGGTTACATCATAGTTTATAATGGTTACATCATAGTTTGTAATGGTTACATCATAGTTTATAATGACTATATCAGAGTTTGTAATGGTTACATCAGAGATTATAATGGCTACATCAGAGTTTGTAATGGTTACATCAGTTTATAATGGATACAACTGAGTTTATAGTGGTTACATCAGAGTTTTAATGGTTACATCAGAGTTTATAATGGTTACATCATAGTTTATAATGGTTACATCATAGTTTGTAATGGTTACATCATAGTTTATATTTCGTCAGTTTATAGTGATTACATCAGAGTTTATAATGGTTACCTAAGAGTTTATAATGGTTACATCAGAGTTTGTAATGATTACATAAGATTTTGTAATCAGCAGAGTTTGTAATGGTCACTTCAGAGTTGGTAATTGTTACATCAGAGTTTATATTACATCAGAGTTTGTAATGGTTACATAAGATTTTGTAATCAGCAGAGTTTGTAATGGTCACTTCAGAGTTGGTAATTGTTACATCAGAGTTTATATTACATCAGAGTTTGTAATGGTTACATAAGATTTTGTAATCAGCAGAGTTTGTAATGGTCACTTCAGAGTTGGTAATTGTTACATCAGAGTTTATATTACATCAGAGTTTGTAATGGTTGCAGCAGAGTTTATATTACATCAGAGTTTGTAATGGTTACATAAGATTTTGTAATCAGCAGAGTTTGTAATGGTCACTTCAGAGTTGGTAATTGTTACATCAGAGTTTATATTACATCAGAGTTTGTAATGGTTACATAAGATTTTGTAATCAGCAGAGTTTGTAATGGTCACTTCAGAGTTGGTAATTGTTACATCAGAGTTTATATTACATCAGAGTTTGTAATGATTACATAAGATTTTGTAATCAGCAGAGATTGTAATGGTCACTTCAGAGTTGGTAATTGTTACATCAGAGTTTATATTACATCAGAGTTTGTAATGGTTGCAGCAGAGTTTATATTACATCAGAGTTTGTAATGGTTACATCAGAGTGTATATTACATCATAGTTTATAATGGTTCCATCAGAGTTTATAATGGTTACATCAAAGTCTATAATGGTTACATCAGAGTTTCTAATTGTTACATCAGAGTTTATAATGACTATATCAGAGTTTGTAATGGTTACATCAGAGTTTATAATGGCTACAGAAGAGTTTGTAATGGATACAACAGAGTTTATAATGGCTACAGAAGAGTTTGTAATGGATACAACAGAGTTTATAATGGTTACATCAGAGTTTATAATGGCTACAGAAGAGTTTGTAATGGATACAACAGAGTTTGTAATGGTTACATCAGAGTTTATAATGGCTACAGAAGAGTTTGTAATGGATACAACAGAGATTATAATGGTTACAGCAGATATTATAATGGCTCCATCAGAGTTTATAATGGTTACATCAGAGATTATAATGGCTACATCAGAGTTTGTAATGGTTACATCAGTTTATAATGGATACAACTGAGTTTATAGTGGTTACATCAGAGTTTTAATGGTTACATTAGAGTTTATAATGGTTACATCATAGTTTATAATGGTTACATCATAGTTTGTAATGGTTACATCATAGTTTATATTTCGTCAGTTTATAGTGATTACATCAGAGTTTATAATGGTTACCTAAGAGTTTATAATGGTTACATCAGAGTTTGTAATGATTACATAAGATTTTGTAATCAGCAGAGTTTGTAATGGTCACTTCAGAGTTGGTAATTGTTACATCAGAGTTTATATTACATCAGAGTTTGTAATGGTTACATCAGAGTTTATAGTGGCTACATCAGAGTTTGTAATGGTTACATCAGAGTTTTATATGGTTACTTCAGAGGTTATAATGGTTACATCAGAGTTTATAATGGTTACATCATAGTATGTAATGGTTACATCAGAGTTTATAATGGTTACATCAGAGTTTGTAATGGTTACATCACAGTTTATAATGGTTACATCATAGTTTGTAATGGTAACATCAGAGTTTGTAATGGTTACATCAGAGTTTATATTACATCAGAGTTAATAATGGTTATTCCGAGTTTGTAATGGTTACATCATAGTTTATAATGTTTACATCAGAGTTTTAAATGGTTACATCAGAGTTTATAATAGTTACATCAGAGTTTATAATGGTTACATCAGAGTTTGTAATGGTTACATCAGAGTTTATAATAGTTACATCAGAGTTTATAATGGTTACATCAGAGTTTGTAATGGTTACATCAGAGTTTATAATACATCTGAATTTATAATAGTTACATCAGAGTTTATAATTTTTACATCAGAGTTTATAATGGTTACATCAAAGTTTTTAATGGTTACATCAGAGTTAAAAGCATCATTGGTGAGTAGTTATCCTATAGAAATGTTCAGATAATAAGTTGGACAAACGTGAACATATTAACTCAACATTTTCCTCATTAAATAGGGCTCCCTGAATAAATAGGGCTGCACTTTTATTTATGGGTCGTTTGCTTTTATCACACTTAACATCCCTCCAAATGAACAATAAACCACTCCAATGTAAACTTTTATAACTGCATGGGAGAATTCATTTAGTATAGAAAGGGTTAAAATGCTAGGCCTTTTTATCTAACTGTAACATTTGTTGTGGAGAGACCTCTCATAACAGTTTAGAAAAACTACAAAAAATCCACAACCAATTGGAATATGGGCCACAATGTCATTGATTTTTACTGTCTGTATTGTGAGTGATGTTTTATGCCCATTTATAAATGTTAGCTAAGGCGACACCTATTTAATTTAGTTGGTGGGCCAACTTTTAAAGAAAATAATTGTTTCTATGTGAACCAGTGTATATGTATGTGTGTGATTGTACTCTCAGGACCCCAATAAAAGAATGGTGCAGAATTAAAGTGGGCACTGGAAATTATCCAAAAATCAAGTAAGCTAGAGTAGGGGGCGGAATTAGGGGTGTGAAATTCTCAAAACTTGATTCAGATTTTCAGAAAAGTCACTGATAAACACATACAGCCTAGTACGTGCTTGTGACAATGGTTATAATATTACCAGAAAATTGAAATAATGTACGCTATTGGATCCAAATCCCTTTCAATAAGATGAAAAGGTAGGCTATTGTGTCAATTTTAATAGAAAATTGGCTCCCAGCAAAATATTACAGAGTTTCGGAATTCTGACATAATCCTCAAGCAACCGATTGTAAGAATTACAGTAATGCCCTAAATAATCGACTCCTTAACCACAGCAGAATTATGGGTAACTTTTCAGGATTTAGTTGGAAATATGGCTTGTTGCCATTCATCGGAAAGCTCTCCCCTACGAGCCATATTTCCGACTAAATCCTGAAAAAGGACCCATAATTCTGCTGTGGTTAAGGAGTCGATTATTTAGTGCATTACTGTAGTTACCATGTTGTTGGAGTTCATAAACTCAGAATATGGTTATCATAAAACAACTGAGTCTGTGTTAAATATTGTGAGGCAGGGAGCTGTTGTGATATATGATACTGGCTTACATGTACATGTATATATACTTTAGAAGAAATTAATTCCCAATATTTGACTCGCCAAAATTAATTAGGCAAATTATTAGATTGTATCATTTTTGCATTTGTGAAATGTAGGGGTCCAAATAAGCATCATAGGGGTGTGATTCTTTGGACAAAAATGATAAATGTTGGCATACGTTTATTTGGATCCCAAGAGTGTGTGATTGTGGGAGGGTGTGCATGCATGTGCGTATATATGTATGTGTGTATGAAAGTATGTATGTCCTTGTATGTTCGTATGGGTGTGCACATGTATGCACCTATGTGGTTAGGTGGGGATGTGTGTCTTTATGAAAGCATAGAGCAATGATTATATAGTTTATATTTTTATAACACTGACTTATATTGTAGGCCCAGGAGTCTGGGTGTATGTATTTTGAAACTTTATGTTTTATAAAACATGTAAACGCAAGTCACTTAAAGGGGTACTGTACACTAAATCCGGCCATTTATGGGACCATCTCCTATATACTCAACAGAAGATATGCAACAAATGAATGAATTTGAGCCATGTATGAGTTAAAAATACTCTCATGAGCTCTATGAACGATGCAAACAACTTGGTAATTATAATGAAAATGAGTTAATGACTCATTTTCATTATAATTACCATCTTGTTTTACATCATTCATAATTAAAGTTAATGAGTGTATTTTTGCACTCATCCATGGCTCAAATTCATTCATTTGTTGCATTTATTCCATTGAGTATATAGGAGATGCATGGTCCCATAAATGGCCAGAATTAGTGTACAGTTCCCCTTTAAAGACATATTATGTACTTGTTCGGTGCGTGAAACTGATCAGTTAGTATTCAGGCGTAATGCCAACTGGAGGAATGTAGCATTCTACTAACATCACTGAAAATCTTAAGCAAATCGACCATACCCCTCCATAAAGAACATCATCTGAATTACGTTCAATTGTAAATATTTACTACTTGATTCGGGACGGATCTATCAACGATAATCTATAAAGAAAACGATTTCGACATCAAGAGTCATTGCATTTAATTAAGAATGATGGTGTGTTGTCAATTTGGATATAATATTTGTAAAAAAAATTGACCAAGGTTAATTATTCTCCATTTATATTTGATCACCTTACGGAGTGTTTCACATCACTTTAAATAAAAGATAAATCAGTAAACCAAGTAATGCAATTGCTGTGGCCTAGCTGTGACTGCAGTAAGTTTCTTATTACATTGTTCTGAAAATAATTACTGAAGTCCTGTCAGTGCCTGTGTTTAATTAAACAGTTTAACAGGTGTCAGTTACAAGGTTAATCACTAGCCAGCCATGTGCACCACAGTGTAGATTAGCTTGGGTGCAGTTCCACTTGGATTAATCAACTCAGATTATGAGATATGATTATAGTTTGTGTTTCTGTGTATGTCAGCTGGCTGTGTTGTGAAAATCATGTTTGGAAGCTTTATATGACATCTACTTAATATGTTTGGTGGTAAGTTATACAGTGAAGGAATTTATTTATTTATTTATTTTGTGGGCAAATATACTATCAGAGCTTATATACCTGCACACTTCTTACAATTAAATTATATGACCTCTTCGATACAAATAACAGAAAGATCATAGTAAATCTATCAATATATCTAAAAAAGGCCCAAACACTAATGATCCACTCCTGAGGCTCAATGAAAAACAAAAACAAAACAACAACAACAACAAATGCCCACCCTCATACAACACATGTACAGGGAATCGCCCCACATACATTATATACCCCCAATAATTATAAGATAACATTATCACATTATAAGATAGTATACCCTCAATCAATATACCATGTACATGTAGTACACTAATAACTCCAACCTATATTGTGTATGTATATTATGTTACCTCACATTTATATTATGTAATATGTACACTGTTTGAAATTGAATCGCCTGTTATGTCAAATGCGACGAAAGGCGTAATAAACATCTGAATCTGAATCTACAAACATGCAGTTCCTGCATGGGTTTGAAGAGAATTAAACCAGGGAAAAAGAATTTTATTTTATCAAATAAATTTGTAACCATGCATGCACTGATGCATGCAATGAGTTTACCAGATCACATGTGACCATATCTGATATGTTTCAGTCCTTTTAATATATTCATAAACATTCAATTGCAGTTTTTGGAACTTGAATAATTTTCTGATAAACATACATGTACAGTAATGCCCTAATTAGTCGACTCCATAACCACAGCAGAATTTCCGATGAATGGCAACAAGCCATATTTCCGACTAAATCCACAGGGACTTTGTAGAAAAAATATTTATAAAATATACATTTAACAAAACGTTTTGTTAAATGTATATTTTATAAATATTTTTTCTGCAAAGTCCCTGTGACTAAATCCTGAAAAGTTACCATAATTCTGCTGTGGTTAAAGAATCTATTAATTAGGGCATTACTGTATGTCAACTAATGAATCTTCTCTACTTATGAAATCCAACTTTGAGTGCCTGTAAATCAATGTATAGTCAGGTCAGGCACATCCTGAATTCCACTATTATAGTGATATTCCACTATTATGTGATATTTGACTATAACATATTGATGTTTTCTTTATTTGCATCGGGGATAGAAGACGGCGCATACCAGTGCACAGCCAAATGTCACTCATAACAATATCACAGCGAATGAACAGTCTTCCGACAAAATTCGTTGTGCAATCTTTTTCGCCAGCTTTGATATTCAATAATATTATAATATTACTAATATATCCCGTTCTAAATGACAATAGCAGGATGACTCAATCACTCCTTCATAACAATATTTTAACTAATTACATGCTAATGGAGTTGCTTATCGTGTGCCGTCATGATAAATCATTCTCCGGGACAAACTATATGTATGATACCGAATTAGTGCGACCTGATTTTGAATAATATTTGTGTGAAATATGATTTTGGATTATCCCTCTTTTGTCAAATTAACAAAGCGGCATTAATGGTCAAATATCACTATAATAGTGGAATATCACTATAATAGTGGAATTCAGGATGTGCCTGACCTGATAGTTCAAACTTCCAAAAAGATGTTCAGTATTTACAACTGAAGGCATCATGCACCCCACACTTTCTGCTATATACATGTATATAGTACATGATTTGGGTGTTTTATGAATTTCATACCCCATTATGGAATGTCATTCCTAAATCTTTGCATATAGTATTTGCTTATATTTACTGTACTTGACTTAAAATTGAAACAAAAAACACCAAGTAAGTGAATATATACTCAGCAATTTCTGGGCTGTGTTCTGACTCTAGACAATAATACAGCGCACTTACAGTACTTCACATCTTCCTCTTCAGTGCTGCTTTCCCTAAAACTACCTCTCAATCTTTATACTAAATTTACCTGCCACCCTACCCCAAACCCCCCCCACCTTCCCTTAAAATGGCATTATCTCCAATATCCATACTATTTCTAGTCCTCAAGAAGAACTTTTAGTCGATTTATTTATTATTATTTCTAGTCCTCCTCCAATCTGTAGCACATAGTGAAGAGGGGCACAAAACAAAAACAAGAGCAAACTTAATATGAGCCTTGCACAAGCCTTGAAATAGGGTGTCTGTCATTTGCAGAATGAGGTCCCCAGAGGGTGAATTTAGTGATGCTACCCCGCATAGCGGGCTAGCATCACCAAATTCACCCTCTGGGAACCTCATTCTGCTGAGGTGTAAGCAGAATTAGGTGCCCAGAGGGTGAATTTGGTGATGCTAGCCCACTATGCGGGGTAGCGTCACTAAATTCACCCTCTGGGGACCTCATTCTGCAAATGACAGACACCCTATTTCAAGGCTTGGCCTTGCATGGGGCTTAATTGTTTAATCCCCTATTAATTGTTTTACTTTTATGTTGATGCATTATAATTTATTGCTTTTTATATGAAGGTTTGTCAAATACACATAGAATCTGATAGAATTTGAAATAAATGATGCATATTTACTTAAGGTCTACTGGATGTTCTGCCAACTGACGAGAACAAAATTTGTGAAAAATGTTTTCCCAAGCCAATTTCAGCCCATAAATATGGAGCAGTGTTTAGAACTAATGGAAAAACTGAAAATGCACCTAAAAATTTCAACGAATTTTGCATAAACTATAATTTTCCTGTTTTTGAAGTTGACAATTGCTCAATATTTGACGTTCCAAAGTTTCACATGGATAAATATTCACAAATTCAAATAATTCATTGCATTCTCACATATTTAACCCTTTCATGACGGGAGCTACACTAGTGCATCATAAACCCTTCCATGACTGGAGCTTCCTGAAATTTAGCGAAAACCCTGTGCCAGTGCATTCTCTTATATATGCGAATCCCCAACGAGAGCATCACATATATAAGAGAATAAATATACTGGCTTACAAGGTCAAGGTATAAAATATTGTTAGGCCAAAGTAAGAGTAAGAGAATGCATTGGCACAGGGTTTTTGCAAAATTTCAGGAAGCTCCAGTTATTGAAGGGTTAAGTATTAATATTTATTATTTGATTGGTGGAATTCAAGCCTTGAAATAGCGTGTCTGTCATTTGCAGAATGAGGTCCCCAGAGGGTGAATTTAGTGATGCTACCCCGCATATATAGCGGGCTAGCATCACCAAATTCACCCTCTGGGAACCTCATTCTGCTCAGTTGTAAGCAGAATAGCCCATTATGCAGGGTAGCATCAGTAAATTCACCCTCTGGGGTCCTCATTCTGCAAATGACAGACCTGCTATTTCAAGGCTTGGTGGAATTTCATTAACTTCTATTCATCAAGCAAATGCCTAAACCCTTTCTATACAGAATGGATTATCCCATTCTGTTATAAAGTATACATATTGGAATGTTCTAATGCTCATCTGGAAGGGAAATATTCAGATAATAAGTTCAACAAGACAAGACATTGAACTTATTATCTTAACATTAACCTTTTCACCTCCTGACATAGATCAGACGTGGAAACCGTGGAAACCCCTTAAAGGTACTCAATCTGATTTGATGGTCCCCATATCATCAGATTCCAACAATAAAATTTTTTTTAAATGTACCCACCCACCACCCCATCCCGCCAATCATAGTATCTTATGCGCCGCAGGCGCTCGTATATAGGTAGTACCCACCCACCATCCCATCCCGCCACCCATAGTATCTTATGGCCGCAGGCACTCGTATATAGGTAGTACCCACCCACCATCCCATCCCGCCACCCATAGCATCTTATGCGCCGCAGGCGCTCGTATATAGGTAGTACCCACCCACCATCCCATCCCGTCACCCATAGTATCTTATGCGCCGCAGGCGCTCGTATATAGGTAGTACCCACCCACCATCCTATCCCGCCACCCATAGTATCTTATGGCCGCAGGCACTCGTATATAGGTAGTACCCACCCACCACCCCATCTCACCACCCATAGTATCTTATGCGCCGCAGGCGCTTGTATATAGGTAGTACCCACCCACCATCCCATCCCGTCACCCATAGTATCTTATGCGCCGCAGGCGCTCGTATATAGGTAGTACCCACCCACCACCCCATCTCACCACCCATAGTATCTTATGCGCCGCAGGCGCTTGTATATAGGTAGTACCCACCCACCATCCCATCCCGTCACCCATAGTATCTTATGCGCCGCAGGCGCTCGTATATAGGTAGTACCCACCCACCATCCCATCCCGCCACCCATAGTATCTTATGCGCCGCAGGCGCTCGTATATAGGTAGTACCCACCCACCATCCTATCCCGCCACCCATAGTATCTTATGGCCGCAGGCACTCGTATATAGGTAGTACCCACCCACCACCCCATCTCACCACCCATAGTATCTTATGCGCCGCAGGCGCTTGTATATAGGTAGTACCCACCCACCATCCCATCCCGTCACCCATAGTATCTTATGCGCCGCAGGCGCTCGTATATAGGTAGTACCCACCCACCACCCCATCTCACCACCCATAGTATCTTATGCGCCGCAGGCGCTTGTATATAGGTAGTACCCACCCACCATCCCATCCCGTCACCCATAGTATCTTATGCGCCGCAGGCGCTCGTATATAGGTAGTACCCACCCACCATCCCATCCCGCCACCCATAGTATCTTATGCGCCGCAGGCGCTCGTATATAGGTAGTACCCACCCACCATCCTATCCCGCCACCTATAGTATCTTATGCGCCGCAGGCGCTCGTATATAGGTAGTACCCACCCACCATCCTATCCCGCCACCCATAGTATCTTATGCGCCGCAGGCGCTCGTATATAGGTAGTACCCACCCACCATCCCATCCCGCCACCTATAGTATCTTTAAATGCCACTTCAGTTATCAGAATCAATTAATTGCTCAAAAATAATGATAACCAAGTGATAACCACAGTATATAATTGCCCAAACCGTGTTGTTTATCACCAATTTGGCCGGTTTGTCAAATATCTGACACAAAAAAGCCACTTGATTTTAGAGTTATCCATCTTCATCCGCAAATTGATCCGAGACCATCGGCTTGATGAATAATTGCCAGTCCCCCAAAAAATATATATCTCGGGAAATTACAATTTAAAATTTTTATATCTGATCACTCTGAGCTTTCAAGGGTGGGTTCCTCGACTTGAATCAAATATTTTTTACCCCCTCAAAGCCAAAGAAATAGTAATTTAACCCTTTCAGTGCCAGGTCCGATTTTTGTATCAACCCATATACCCTGTGCCAATGCATTCTCTTATATATGTGAGTCGACCATAGGTCGCCTCGCATATATAAGAGAATGCATTGGCCTAACAATTTTTCATCATTTGTTATTATTTTAAATTTTTTTACAATTTTAATAAATTTTTTCTTATATTCTTTAATGAACGTTAATTCAGATTATGCATTTTTAACTTCAGATGAGAGCTAGCTGCTCACTAACACATCATGGAGGGTGACGATGCAGATGTTTACGAAGCTCAACTCAAAGATGTCTTCAATTGCTGTGACAAATCTGAGCTTGGATACCTGGATGCAGATGGCTTACAGGAGATATGTAAACGACTGCAGCTCGGGAATCGTGCCAAGGGCCTTCTTGTTAGAATTGTCACAAATTCCAATAAGGTATATGTATAGGTTACTTATGTATGGTTTTAACCCTTCCATGACTGGAGCTTCCTGAAATTTTTTGAAAACCCTGTGATAATGTATTCCTTTATATATATGCGAGTCTCCCATAGGGAGCCTCACATAAATAAGAGAATGCATTGGCCTTACAATATTTACCTTAACCTTGAATGCCAGTGCATTCTCTTATATATGGGAGGCTCCCTATGGGAGACTCGCATATATAGGAGAATGCACTGGCACAGGCTCTTTAATGCTGCACCAGCGCAGATCCCATTATGAAAGGGTTAAGGGAGAATCTAGCCTCTAACTACATGTAACTAATAGCAATCATAGTTTGATGTATATAACAATATGGTAATTATACTCCCATGGACGAAGTGGATGGTGGATATACTGGATGCGTCTGGTTCTCCATCCATCTACTGTAGCTGTCCGTCTGAGGCTCTGAGCAGACATTTCAGCCATACTTTTTATCGGATCTCAATAAAATTGATGTTGGCCATCAGGTGGGTTTTCAGAGAAGTATTAAATGACGTTACTAGCATTTGCTGTTCTTATTATGCCCCCGACTTGAAGTCGGCGGGTATATAGTCGATGTCTCTGTCCGTCCGTACGTACGTCGAGCCGTCCGTCCGTCCGTCATACCATCCGTCCGTACAAACATTTTGCATTATTGTTCAGCAACCGCTAGGCAGATTTAGCTGATATTTGGTATGGTGATAGAGCAGCATGGGGGAACAGCTACATGCATGGCGCGGGTTTCGTCCACCCATTTTTACCAGAGTTATGGCCCTTTTTTTACTTAGAAAATTCAATTTTGTCCGTCCGTACAAACATTTTGCATTATTGTTCAGCAACCACTGGGCAGATTTAGCTGATATTTGGTATGGTGATAGAGCAGCATGGGGGGAAACAGCTACATGCATATCGCGGGTTTGTCCACCCATTTTCACCAGAGTTATGGCCCTTTTTTTACTTAGAAAATTCAATTTTTCCCTTGTTTTTTGGCCGTTCAAAATTTTTAATGATTCTTCATGTTTTATAGGAGTTAGGACATCGCAAGTATTTCTTATATTCCTGGTTCCTTTTAATCGAGCCTGGACTGTTTCGGACATTTTACTTTGAAATTTTAATTCACTGTTTTAAATTTTTATCACCTTAAGTTTTAAACAGGGTCCGCGCTGGACCAAAATTTACTTTAGCCAAATAATTTGCCAAATGAAAATATTTTTTGCCAAATTCTATTAGAATATGCCAATTGTTATCCCTGATAGTATCATTTTCTGCAACCTTCATTGAGTTTAATGTTTCGACACTCATGGTTTAAATGGCATTTTATGTCGATAGGAAAGCAGTTAGTTATAATTATACACGCTTGTGGTTTAACATACAACAATAAACCAATCACCGATCAATACAATGGTAGAAGAGTTGCTTCATCGGAAGGTAACGTCACAAGATGATTAGGTATCACACTAAATACTGGTAATCCCTCCACCCATTGATAATGTTACCAGATTAACTGCAACTTAATGGAGGTGTTAACTTTTCCGAAACCATATAAAACACCACTAATAAAATTATAATATCTATTATATATTTTGAAAGATCTGTGTGTGTATGTGTTTGTTTGTGTGTGTGTGTGTGTGTGTGTGTGTTTGAAATCGATGGAATCCAAAACGACTAAGCCAATTTCGATGAAACTTGGTATTTGGATGTGTTTTCGGCCGGAGACGAACATAGGCATATTTATTTGTCCGTGCGAGGTCAACTTTTCACGTGCGGAGGTCAAATCTATTTTTACACCGTTTTGCGCTAATATATTTCAGTTCGGTGCTCACAAATCGATTCGATATAGCGCGAATAATAAATTGCCAGTCATATAATTTGCACGGTTAGAATCTGTGGCGTTTCCTCTTTCCAACGATATATAATATGTATGTATCCGTTTTAGTTATCTGCCTCAATTATTAGGTACAAGTGGTGCGATCTTTTATCAGGATAAAATCAAGCGTAAATTCTATGACGTCGTCAGAGGTCATAAAGTTAGATTACGTTAACTCTCACCCTGCCGATGCATTTGACTGTGTCGCGTTAACTCACCACCGACCGAGGTATCCGCAAATGACATTGGGCTATATATCTCGGAAACGGGTGTAGCTATCGACTTGAAATTTGGTATGTGAATGTATCTTGCCCCGGATACGAATTTTATCGGGTCGCCGAGCACGTGCGACGCCAGCTTCGCGCATGCGCAGACGAGATCTCGGAAACGAGTTGAGATATTGACTTTAAATTTGGTATGTGAATGTATCTTGCCCCGGATACGAATTTTATCGGGTCGCCGAGCACGTGCGACACCAGCTTCGCGCATGCGCAGACCAGATCTAGGAAACGGGTGGAGCAATCGACTTGAAATTTGGTTTTTTAATAGCCCGGACGAAGTCGGGTCACCTTCTAGTCTATTATATATTTTGAAAGATCTGTGTGTGTATGTGTTTGTTTGTTTGTGTGTGTGTGTGTGTGTGTGTGTGTTTGAAATCGATGGACTCGAAAACGACTAAGCCAATTTCGATGAAATTTGGTATTTTAGGGTATTTTCGGCCGGAGACGAACATAGGCATATTTATTTGTCCGTGCGAGGTCAACTTTTCACGTGCGGAGGTCAAATCTGTTTTTACGCCGTTTTGCGCTAATATATTTCAGTTCGGTGCTCACAAATCGATACGATATAGCGCGAATAATAAATTGCCAGTCATATAATTTGCACGGTTAGAATCTGTGTGGATTCATCTTTCCAACGATATATAATATGTATGTATCCGTTTTAGTTATCTGCCTCAATTATTAGGTACAAGTGGTGCGATCTTTTATCAGGATAAAATCAATGCGTAAATTCTATGACGTCGTCAGAGGTCATAAAGTTAGATTACGTTAACTCTCACCCTGCCGATGCATTTGACTGTGTCGCGTTAACTCATCACCGGCCGAGGTATCCGCAAATGACATTGGGCTATATATCTCGCAAACGGGTGTAGCTATCGACTTGAAATTTGGTATGTGAATGTATCTTGCCCCGGATACGAATTTTATCGGGTCGCCGAGCACGTGCGACGCCAGCTTCGCGCATGCGCAGACGAGATCTCGGAAACGGGTTGAGATATTGACTTTAAATTTGGTATGTGAATGTATCTTGCCCCGGATACGAATTTTATCGGGTCGCCGAGCACGTGCGACACCAGCTTCGCGCATGCGCAGACCAGATCTAGGAAACGGGTGGAGCAATCGACTTGAAATTTGGTTTTTTAATAGCCCGGACGAAGTCGGGTCACCTTCTAGTCTATTATATATTTTGAAAGATCTGTGTGTGTATGTGTTTGTTTGTGTGTGTGTGTGTGTGTGTGTGTGTGTGTGTTTGAAATCGATGGAATCCAAAACGACTAAGCCAATTTCGATGAAACTTGGTATTTGGATGTGTTTTCGGCCGGAGACGAACATAGGCATATTTATTTGTCCGTGCGAGGTCAACTTTTCACGTGCGGAGGTCAAATCTATTTTTACACCGTTTTGCGCTAATATATTTCAGTTCGGTGCTCACAAATCGATTCGATATAGCGCGAATAATAAATTGCCAGTCATATAATTTGCACGGTTAGAATCTGTGGCGTTTCCTCTTTCCAACGATATATAATATGTATGTATCCGTTTTAGTTATCTGCCTCAATTATTAGGTACAAGTGGTGCGATCTTTTATCAGGATAAAATCAAGCGTAAATTCTATGACGTCGTCAGAGGTCATAAAGTTAGATTACGTTAACTCTCACCCTGCCGATGCATTTGACTGTGTCGCGTTAACTCACCACCGACCGAGGTATCTGCAAATGACATTGGGCTATATATCTCGGAAACGGGTGTAGCTATCGACTTGAAATTTGGTATGTGAATGTATCTTGCCCCGGATACGAATTTTATCGGGTCGCCGAGCACGTGCGACGCCAGCTTCGCGCATGCGCAGACGAGATCTCGGAAACGAGTTGAGATATTGACTTTAAATTTGGTATGTGAATGTATCTTGCCCCGGATACGAATTTTATCGGGTCGCCGAGCACGTGCGACACCAGCTTCGCGCATGCGCAGACCAGATCTAGGAAACGGGTGGAGCAATCGACTTGAAATTTGGTTTTTTAATAGCCCGGACGAAGTCGGGTCACCTTCTAGTCTATTATATATTTTGAAAGATCTGTGTGTGTATGTGTTTGTTTGTTTGTGTGTGTGTGTGTGTGTATGTGTGTGTTTGAAATCGATGGACTCGAAAACGACTAAGCCAATTTCGATGAAATTTGGTATTTTAGGGTATTTTCGGCCGGAGACGAACATAGGCATATTTATTTGTCCGTGCGAGGTCAACTTTTCACGTGCGGAGGTCAAATCTGTTTTTACGCCGTTTTGCGCTAATATATTTCAGTTCGGTGCTCACAAATCGATACGATATAGCGCGAATAATAAATTGCCAGTCATATAATTTGCACGGTTAGAATCTGTGTGGATTCATCTTTCCAACGATATATAATATGTATGTATCCGTTTTAGTTATCTGCCTCAATTATTAGGTACAAGTGGTGCGATCTTTTATCAGGATAAAATCAATGCGTAAATTCTATGACGTCGTCAGAGGTCATAAAGTTAGATTACGTTAACTCTCACCCTGCCGATGCATTTGACTGTGTCGCGTTAACTCATCACCGGCCGAGGTATCCGCAAATGACATTGGGCTATATATCTCGGAAACGGGTGTAGCTATCGACTTGAAATTTGGTATGTGAATGTATCTTGCCCCGGATACGAATTTTATCGGGTCGCCGAGCACGTGCGACGCCAGCTTCGCGCATGCGCAGACGAGATCTCGGAAACGGGTTGAGATATTGACTTTAAATTTGGTATGTGAATGTATCTTGCCCCGGATACGAATTTTATCGGGTCGCCGAGCACGTGCGACACCAGCTTCGCGCATGCGCAGACCAGATCTAGGAAACGGGTGGAGCAATCGACTTGAAATTTGGTTTTTTAATAGCCCGGACGAAGTCGGGTCACCTTCTAGTAATATATATTTTTCAACTTTATTGAGGAATTAAAAAGTGACTTGCCAAAACTTTTGCCAAATGAAAATATTTTTTGCCAAATGTGAATTATTTTTGCCATTGGAAAATTTGGCAAGTGGCAGCGCTAACCCTGGTTTTAAACCTTCTTATATGTGACTGCAGTTGAAGGATGGCTCATGGAGAGGTGTGGCTACTTAATGTCCGAAAAAATGTGTTCACTGATGAATTTGGTAAGGCAATCTGTAAATCCAAATTAGACATTCACCAGTCAATGAGTGTTTATGAAGAGATCGGGGAGTCAGAAATACTTATGTTCAAGACGTGTACATATGATGTCGATTATTTATGGCATCTCTAACTGTACCAAAATGTACAAACTTTCCGTAACTTAATGTGCTCATTCAAGTATGACTGACTTCTCTGGAAAGTGTTTGTGCCATATCAGACAATGTGTCATTCAAATTCTATCACCAAGATCTCAACAGTAATTTTCAGATTTTTGGTTGAATCTGTTGTGTCATTTTCACGAGTGAAACAAACTTCCTGTTGGACTAATTCCAAGTGCAGTGAACTGTGTTTTAATGTTGATATGTTATTAATTGTTTCAGTCATTCCTCTTGTATTTTACCCATTTGACATGGGTGCGCTGTTAAATCACCAGCGGAATCTCAATAAAACCATTACCATATTCCTCTATCTTCATCTGGAAATATTGTTTTGTGTCCATTTAAGCATATTTCTCAGTCACAGGTTATCGTATCTCGATGAAATTTGGTAAGGATGTTGTCTTTCAGTGAAGTATCCAATGATATATCACTGAGTAATACTGAGTCAACTGATGATATTCCATCCACAAACTGGACAACTTATAGAACACCATTATTCTATTAAAGGTACGCAATCCGATTCAGTGGTCATGATCAGATTCCAACAACAACAACATTTCCTCGACTCCAAAGAAATAGTAATTAATTTAGGAGCGTTAATTTGGATTATGTATCTTTAATGTATCAGTTTTCTTAGAAAAAGAAATACAATTGTTATATCTGTGACACCTGGTTGGAAATCAATTGCTGTGAAAATACATTTGTTTGAGTTATTCCTTTCAAAATTAGGCAATATGTTACAGGCTTTATAAGTAGCAGCTGTTGTCTCTATTGCTAAGCCTCTGAACATGGTCATATGCTCTGTTAACATTATAGGCCAATGGATGAATTGTATGGTAATGACTCTATTTTTAAAGTGCCTCAATGCGTTCATGGTGGGTATAATTTAGCCAAAAAATCATCCAGATGTTTATAAACCATTATTACTAATTATATGTATAGTCTATATCAGTTTAGGAGATGCATATATTGATTGTTTTATATCATATGGATAAAAGAGCTACTCTCATTATAAAGATGCACAATCCAATTCAACGGTCCCCATATCATCCAGTTACAACAATGGAATTTCACAAAAAGGCAGTATACAGTAACGCCCTAAGTAATTGACCTCTTAACCAAAGCAGAATTATGGGTAACTTTTCAGGATTTAGTCGGAAATATGGCTTGTTGCCATTCATCGGAAAGCTCTCGATGAATGGCAACAAGCCATATTTCCGACTAAATCCTGAAAAGTTACCCATAATTCTGCTTTGGTTAAGAGGTCGATTACTTAGGGCATTACTGTAGTTATCCATATTAGTTTATTACAAATAAATACTCACAACAAAACCAACCAAGCATGATATCATATTTGCCACAACAGTCCTGTAATAATTTTTTTTCTTAGAAGTTTGGATGGTGAGCGAGTGTGGTTTACAACTTCCATATATGGTGATGCCTATTCAAAGTGGAATTCCCCCAACACGTTTCATCACAAATGTAAACAAACTCTAATTGCACGTATAACCGGTATGCGTTATATAACATTTCTATTTGTATGAATAAAACATGATTTATGTCGATTCAGAAATAAGTGTATGTATGTATCCACATGTCAATTATCACAATATACCTTTATTTTGTGGCTGGCGAAACTTTGAATTGTCTTATATTCTGAAAAGATTTTGAAATCAAGCCATGGAAATATAGCGCAAAACATGACATTACGTGACCTCTCGAACTCCGGTGACAGTGTGCGCACATCTCTGAATTTCTGTAAGAAGTCAGTAGAATATTTGTTAGGCTGACAAATATTTAAGGTGGATAAAGCTAACAGATTTCAAAAATCTAAATCGGACATATACATGTATGCCCATACAGCCACTCACATATATAAGAGAATGTATTGGCACAGGGTCTTTAATGATGCACCAGTGCAGCTCCCGTCATGAAAGGGTTAAGAATTATGGCCCATTATATCCCAGATTTTATATGACAGAATTCATTTAAAATATTTCAGCCTCCCATCAACACTTGAAAAAAAAAGGGACTGAAATCATATGCTGCTACATATCTTGATATTCGATTATTCCGCAGGTAACATTTGTGGACTTTAAGAGTGCATTTCTGAGTGTTCTCGCACAAGTACAGGCGCTGAATAGTGACACCGAAGATGAGTTTGATACAGATGAGATTTTTCCTGTTGATAATATTGGTAAGTTAAGCCTTTCTATACTAAATACTCATGGACAAGTTGTTCCCTTAAGAAATGTTCAGATAATAATGACAATAACCTGGCTGAACATTTCCCATCACTGAGTATGAATCCTTCTGCTCTTATATAATCTGTTTTCTGCCTGTCATATACTGAGCACCCCTTCAAATTAATAATAGACCATTCCAATATACAATGTTATAACTGGGTGAGAGAATCCATTTAGTATAGACTCTGGCAGGAGAGTGGAGCGAAAGGGTCGTGATTGCTTCGATCCGATTAGTTCCTCTTTTGTCAGAGCGTTGAGCACGGGTGAGTCGTGTGGCCACGCCTCCGGGTGCAGCTGCCCCCGTGCTTAACGCCAGTGAGACGGTTTTGGATTAGGCTTATGGATTTAATCCCAGACGCCGTGTTGGCTGCAGTGCAAAGGTGTTCGGTAGTGGACATTGCTAACTGGAGTCTCCAGTCTAGCAGGGGCTACCTGACCCTTTGCCTGGAGTTCCGGACTGAAGATGCTGGCATCCAGAGATCACAAGCCCGGGACACCAACTCCAAGACTGCCTCCTGTCATATGAGTGGGAAGAAGAAAGGGCCGCCCAAGAAGAAGACGCTTTCAAGGAGAAGAAGGGACGCAGCCAGACGTGTGAAATGGAAGAAAAAGAATGGGGGTGACCATTGATCTGCCGGTCACCCCTCCCCGTGTGGTTCAGCCGTCCAGGGTCATAGCCGGCAGGTCAAAGTTGTCTGAGAGACGCCCAGACGACTCGACCTGCATGGAGACCGACGACATCGTACCAGCTAGCAGGGACTCTGTGGATCTGCCGGAGGTCCCTGCTGTCGTCGTCGAGGCGAGCGGAGACAGGGACGTGGACTCCACCCCAGATGTTCCTGCCGCCAGCTTCGACGTGGAGTTGGATAGCCTTCCACCTAGGACACCGGAGTACGTACCATCACATCCCGGTGTCCTCCATCTCCACCACCACCACAGAAAAGGAGCAGGCACCAACACCCCCTGCTGCTGCTGAAGATTGGTTACTAGAACACCATGAAAGGATAAGGAAATCTAAAGAAATCGTCGCAGATTCAGAAAAATTTCGAGAAGAAACTAGACAGTACATGAAAGAACAAAACCAAAGATATGAAGAATAAAACCAAAGAACTGAAGCGATGTCACAACAAATGAGACAACAACGACAACAACAACATGAATCCTCACCATCTTCAGCGGAGAAGCCTAACTCCAAAAAAGAAAAGAAAAAAAAAATAAGAAATAATCAAGACAAAAAATGCTTTTTTTTTTTTTTTTTTTTATGAATTCTAAATAAAGCTTGAAAAATGAGGGATTAAGGGGAGTTACCATTCGGTGCTTCCGACAATCCCGAGCTAGCCCCCCGAACCACTCACTTATATTTAGTATAGAACGGGTCAAAACAGTTGGCAGTTAACTAACGGACCTGAAAACCTTAACCTCTTCATGACAGGAGCTGCGCTGGTGTCGCATTAAAGATATTGTATCAGTGCTCCCATAGAGAGCCTCGTACATATAGAGAATGCACTGGCTTACAAGGTCAATATGTATGTATATATATATATATATATATATACTAGTATATATATATATGTATATATATATATATATATACTAGAAGGTGACCCGACTTCGTCCGGGCTTTGACCTTGAATTGTCTATTTTGAAGGCCAAGGTCAAGTGGGGTCACGATTTGACCCGTCCAAAACACAGTGCCCGAACAAAAGTACCCGACAAAAGTACCCGTCGAAATCCATCCGGTTTTACCCGATTTGACCTTGAATTGACCATTTTGAAGGTCAAGGTCAGGTGGACCAACACCCCAAAAATGGTGGAAATCGGCCCAGCGGATACCGGGAAATCGGCCCAGCGGATACCGAGATACCCTATGCATCAAATTTCGTCCGTAAAAATCCGCCAGTTTAACCCGATTTGATTTCCACTGAAGTATATAAACGCGCCTCATATACACACGCTCATTAATTATCAAGTTTCAACGTAAAGATAAATTACCATCGGTGCCCGAGATATCGCCAAGACGTCTGAAACAGTCAAATGCATCGGCCGGAGAAGAGTTAACGTGATCTAACTTTATGACCTCTAACGACGTCATAGAAGTTACGCATTGTTTTTACCCTGATAGAAGATCGTACCACTTCTTCTTAATAATTGAGGCAGATAACTAAAACGGATACATACATATTATATATCGTTGGAAAGAGGAAACACGAAAGATTCTCATAGTGTCATTATTATGACTGGCATGTTATTATTCGCGCTGTTTCGAATCGATTTGTAAGCACCGAACTGAAATATATTAGCGCAAAACGGCGTAAAAACAGATTTGACCTCGGCACGTGAAAAGTTGACCTCGCACGGACAAATTAATAGGCCTATGTTCGTCCCCGGCCGAAAATACCCCCACATACCAAGTTTCATCGAAATCGGGTGGGCCGTTTTTGAGTTCATCGCGAACACACACACAGACACACACACAGACACACACACAGACACACAGATCTTCCAAAATATATAATAGATATATATATATATATATATATATATATATATATATAAGAGAATGCACTGTTAGTATTTTATTGAATCATCAATTAATAAGGCTTAAAACCACCATGTTTTAATTTTAGAAGGAGATGGTAATGGGAGATTGTCTGGAATTAACGAAGACAACACAAGTGCTGATGTCAGCGAGACTCTCACATCAGAATCGATATCACCGAATGCCTCAATCCACAATAAGCGAAGGATGACAAAATCATCAAAAGAAGCTGATAAGGTTAGTAGAAAAAATAATTAGTTTTGAGAAAAAGTTTGCATTTTCATTTTGTAGGATAATTTTGTTACAATTATTTGTTTTAACCCTTCATGTCGGGAGCGGAAATGGTGCAACATTAAAGAACCTGTGCCAATGCATTCTCTTATATATGCGAGTCGACCATAGGTCGCCTCGCATATATAATAGAATGCATTGGCCTAATAATTTTTTTATATTTTTTTTTATCAATTTTTCTTACATACTTTAACAATTTTTATCATTTTTTATCATTTTATAAACATTTTTTTTATCATTTTGTCTTATATTCTTTAACAAATTTTTCATTTTTTCTTACATTCTTTAACAATTTTTTTTATCATTTTTTCTTACATTCTTTATTAATCTTTATAATTTTTTCTTACATTCTTTAACAATTTTTAAATTTTTTATCATTATTTCTTACATTCTTTGCCAATTTTTTCATAAATTTAAAAAAAATGTTTTTAATTTTTTCTTACATTTTTTAACAATTTTAAAAATAATAGAAAATTTGTTTGGCCAATGCATTCTCTTATATATGCGAGATGACCTAAGGTCGACTCGCATATATAACAGAATGCATTGGGCACAGGATTTTCGCAAAAATTCAGGAAGCTCACATCATGAAAGGGTTAAAGTTTTTGAAAAAAAATAATTTGGCGCCAATTGTCCGTATTTTCAGGATAGCAGTGATTGCTCAGATAATAAATTTCTGAAAAGGAAACATGACGAGCAGTCGGATTCAGAAACCCAGAAGATTAGCTCCGAGACATACGAGACTGAAGGTGAGCCCTGTTCAGACATTATTTGTATGATTGCATGCTTCAAGTTAATATGGCTTCAGTTCAATGATTCTTGTACACCTGTTCTTAAAAGACAATGTATCATATTGTTAGTTAGATAACTATCCAGTAAAGTTACACTGTACCTAGTGGAATTAAATTTGTTGTTGACATTAAACCAATCCGTAACTATATTGTTACTAAATGCATTCTCCCACCCAGTTATAAAAGTGCAGAAGAATTCATATTCTTCGGTGTGAAATATTAAATAATTTAGTTCAACAAATGACCTATGACGATTACAAAAATAATTAGTAGCATGTTCATATATATTAAGGGACGCATAGCTGGAACAATAAATAACAAACTCTTTGCCAAAGAAAATGGGAGATTGTCTGGAACATAATGCCCTAAATAATCGACTCCTTAACCACAGCAGAAGTATGGATAATTTTTCAGGATTTAGTCGGAAATATAGCTTGTTGCCATTCATCGGAAAGCTCTCAGTGAGAGCTTTCTGATGAATGGCCACAAGCCATATTTCTGACTAAATCCTGAAAAGTTACCCATAATTCTCCTGTGGTTAAGGAGTCGATTATTTAGGGCATTACTGTATTTCAAGTTAATATGGCTTCAGTTCAATGATTCTTGTACACCTGTTCTTAAAAGAGGATGTATCATATTGTTAGTTAGATAACTATCCAGTAAAGTTACACTGTACCTAGTGGAGTGATATTTGTTGTTGACATTAAACCAATCCTTAACTCTTTCGTTACTAAATGGATTCTCCCACCCAGTTATAAAAGAGCAGAATGATTCATATTCTTTGGTGTGAAATATTAAATAATTTAGTTCAACAAATGACCTATGACCGTTCCAAAAATAATGAGTAGCATGTTCAGATATATTAAGGGATGCATAGCTGGAAACAATAAATAACAAAATTGCCAAAGAAAATGGGAGATTGTCTGGAACATACAGTAATGCCCTAAATAATCGACTCCTAAAACCACAGAAGAATTATGGGTAATGTTTCAGGATTTAGTCGGAAATATGGCTTGATGCCATTCATCTCAAAGCTCTCAGTGAGAGCTTTCTGATGAATGGCAACAAGCCATATTTCCAACTAAATCCTGAAAAATTACCCATAATTCTGCTGTGGTTAAGTAGTCGATTATTTAGGGCATTACTGTATGTTCGTATGACTGTTAGTTTAACTTATTATCTGAACATTTCCTAAGGATACTACTCGCCATTGAGTATTAGTAAAGAAAGTGTTAAGCTCCTGGCTGATAGGAAATAATAAAACCAGTTATCTATAAAAAACATGGCCGCCAGCAGCCATCTTGGATTTTACTATTTATATCACTTAATCCATTGGCACACATTACAAACCACATCCCTCATTTGATCTTCACCAAACTTCATATGGATCTGTTGGGTGACCTAGATGGGAGCCATTAATTTTGTCAAAAATTAGTTAAAACACATGGCTGCCAGTTGCCATCTTGGATTTTACTGTCATTGCATGACTAAATCCTTCGACACACCCTACAGGCCACATCCCTTAACATATCGTTATCAAACTTCATACAGATCTTTAGGGTGACATCCAGATGGGAGCCATCAATTTTCTCTGAAATTCATCAAAAGACCAGGCAATGTTGAGCCACATTTGTAATTCGGGCTCAATTTTTATATCCGGATAACTTGAACTAATGTTGACTGACTGATGCTTCAAACTGCTGCTGCTTTTAACCCTTTACCCAACAGAAGGGCCCTGTGCCAATGCATTCTCTTATATATGCGAGTCGACCATAGGTCGCCTCGCATATATAAGAGAATGCATTGGCTTAACACATTAAAAATTATAAAATTGTTAAAGAATGTAAGAAAAAATGGTAAAAAGTGTTAAAAAAAGATTTTTTTTAGGCCAATGCATTCTCTTATATATGCGAGGCGACCTATGGTCGACTCGCATATATAAGAGAATGCATTGGCACAGGGCATAACTGTAACTATCACAATGTGGTCAAGGAGCCGGTTCCAATGATATCCATATTTGTATGGTTCTATTGAGACAGACCGAAGATATTTTAGGCTGTTGAAGCTTTATTTGGCCGGTTTTGGCCGGTTTGTTGGGTAAAGGGTTAACCCTTTCATGACTGGAGCTTCCTGAAAGTTTGCAAAAACTCTGCCAATGCATTATCTTATATATGCAAGTCTCTCATAGGGAGCCTCGCATATATAAGAGAATACATTGGCCTAACAATATATACCTTGACCTTGTAAGCCAGTGAATTCTCTTATATATGTGAGGCTCCCTATGGGAGACTCGCATATATAAGAGGATGCACTGGCACAGGATATTTAATGCTGCACCAGTGCAGCTCCCATCAGTAAAGGGTGAAATATGAGAGCAGCCAGTAATAAATTGATCGAGTTTCTCATATCTTAAAGATGGTTTATCTCTTCCTAAATAAGTTTTATATAGTTTCCGTGGTATAAAATAAAAATATGAGTCAAAGACATCAGTCTGAAAATGCTTCTGTCAGTTAATATTAATTTGCGTCCTGATTGATCAGGTGATCTCAGATTCATATACAGTTCTCCCACTTGCTATGCTCCGTGAGCCGTATTATGTCACATACTGATTGTATTTATTATATGAGAAAATATGAAATAAAATCAATATTAATTGATAGAAACGTTTCTGGTTAGGGGTCTTTGATTCATATTTATTATTATATGCCCAGGAAACTATATAAAACTTGTGATAGGATGAGATAGACCATCTTTAATGTTACATTTGTTTAATTTTTCAGGCCAGCTGAGTTCGGAAGTGTCTGAATTGAATTGCGTCATCAATAATCGTGAGGACCAGCTGCTGGAGATATGGAAATCTGTAGGAGTGGGATCCTCCGGGTTTATAAACATGCAGGACCTATCCAAAGTTTGCGAATTTATCGGCGTGGACAACAGTGAGAAGGTAGCAGAACCAATCATTAATAATAATACTGTAAAAGAACATTTATTCGTGGTGTTCCAATTTTCATGGTTTTTGTGGTTGTTGATAACCACATAATTAAAAACCCCACGAAAAAAGTTATCTTTGCGAAACTATCGCGGTCGCCATTTTGAGAATGTCATGCGGGAGGTAACTCTATTGACCTGATATACATTCAAAGCCTAGGGAGGTAACTCTATCGATCTGGGAGTATATAATAGCTACGGTCTAATTACAATGTTTAGTCGATCTAACTTCATAAAAATAAATTATATAACAATAACACATGTTTTAATTATTAACTGTCACTTATCACAGTCCAGCTGTAAAACCCGACATAATCCCAAGTCTACTTTTGTAACCAGATTGTAAGAGATATATTTACATTATGTAGTTGAGTAGTTGAGTTGCTTCCAGTCGAAAGCCGGGCAGGATGATATAGGACAGCATTTTTCAAGTCCCTGCATCATAATTATGTAATTAACTGTTCGGGGGTATATGTTATATGGCGGAGATTAATCAGATGTTGGCTTCGGTAAATATTCCATTCTCGCATTGATTGTTATGAGAGGAGAGAGACTATCACCTAGGTTATGTAGGTTTATGTAATACAATCCCGTTTTTGACATTGTCAATAGTCAAAAATAACTTGGACATGTGACATGCTAATTACGCTAATTTTCATATATGTACATGTATTTTTGTTTGTTCAACTATAAATATTTCTTGTATCTTTTTTCGACCACAAATCTTGAAAGCATATGTAACACTACTCATCTTGCAACTACAGTAATGCCCTAAATAATCGACTCCTTAATCACAGCAGAATTATGGGTAATTTTTCAGGATTTAGTCGGAAATATGGCTTGTTGCTATTCATCGGAAAGCTCTCAGCAACAAGCCATATTTCCGACTAAATCCTGAAAAATTACCCATAATTCTGCTATGGTTAAGGAGTCGATTACTTAGGGCATTACTGTAATCATTACACCCTCAAATCATTGTTTTGGGTACGTATATATCAATGTTTGTTGACATGCACAGCAGTCTTCTTATATATTTTGCATGTTAAATATAGTAGCCTGTCTTTGTTTCTTGGACTGCATTAGTTGCAGCACCACCTATCGCCGACATGGGCAATTAATCCACTTGAATCTCTCATTACAAGCAATCAGCGTCATTTTTGATGCATCTCTGGGTGTATAGATGTGTCTGTTGCCGAACAGCTTATGTGGTATAAGTTTTGCTTTGCGAAATAATACAGTATGTTGTTCTATGTCTCTAACGCTTCTATATGCCCAGAGATGCATAAAATATTGACGTTGATTGCATAAAAAGTGTTTTTCCATTCAAATCTTACAGGAATTAAGAGTGTTATTTGAGAAGCTTGACGCTGACCATGATGGACTAGTAAGCTTCACCGAGTTACTGGAGGGTCTGCACAGCATTACTCCCATTCCCATGACCCCTATCCTGTCTCAGCCGGCCACGCCTATCAGACCATCCTCACTCCCAACACCTCGACCAATGTCTGCTAAGAAGATCAGAGTCCTATCCGCTGGGATGGATGATTGGATTACGCCACCCTCGTTTCTATATAACAGCAATAGACAGGGTCTTCTCTCCTGCCTTCCGGACTCTGATACTGGGTGAGTCTATCAACACATGGTGTAATCAGTTAAAAGAATTATTTGGCAGACAACATGGATTCGAGCATTTTTTGTGCATTTAAAAAAATTGCGGCTTTTGATTTGACTCGTGACTGCAGGTGGCTGTTAGTGCGATAACCATATAAACACTTAGCATTCCATACTCTCTAAAATGAGCAGCAAGTGTAACTTTGGGGCATAGAATATGCTTGGCATTGCACTTTTTGATTAATTTCTATTATCTATACTATTATCTATACTATTATCTATACTACATGTATTATCTATATAAAAGTTTTATACAAAGTTGTTATTATTGCAGGTATTCAAAGGCAGATGCCATAATTGACTTGTTTGAAACCTGGAACATCTCAAATGGTGGTGATATTCTACAGGTAAGTTTAGGCCAATATTCACCCTTTATATAAAAAATGGATTGTCCCATTCAGTTGTAAAAGTTTGGTCTATTCGTTTAGAGGTATGTTCAGTTGACAAAAGCAGAAGATGAACAGATAATACAAAAGCAGAAGGTTTCTCATTAATTGGAAGGAAATGTTCAGATAATAAGTTCAATATGGTCATTTGTTGAACTTAATACCTGAACATTTTCTAATGTAGCTACTCACCAATGAGCATTTAGTAAAGAAATGTTAAAGAAATAGATAATACGGCACATTTGTGTGAAGAAACTTATATGGTTTGATTTGCAGATGCAAGAATATATTTCTCACGAACCTATGGTTATGAATTGTGACTACTAGTATATGTCAACGAGTTTCATAAAAGATTTGAGATTCTTATATAACTGTGAAATCAACTACTAAAAGTTGTATGAAACTAAAACTTTTGGACATTGTAACTGAAAAACTGAGGACTAGCAGTATATATTCTCATAATATACTTTCTCTGAGCTAAGTTAAATTACATTTTGACTAAAATTAAATTGCAGCGTTTTCTTCCAATCTAGCGGCAGGATACCACGAAAAGCATAAGCTTCCAATATGTGTTTCACAACAGAACTATAGAAATTAATAAAGATATGCATGTCAAATCTACTTATATAGAGGGATTCATGTTATCTTCGTCCTTGCCAACATAATGACTCTAGATCATGGAAAATTGCAGATGATGCAATGCATAATCGAGGTGCCCAATAGGTGCCCTTCACCATCTGGGAACTTAAATCTGTGTCTAGGTCTCCCCTAGCAGAGGAGGCAATGGAGAATGAGGTCCTCAGAGGATGAATTTGGTGATGCTATATATATAACCCCCTGTGCGGGATAGCGTAACTAAATTCACCCTCTCGGGACCTCATTCTGCAAAATATAATATCCAAAGGGTTTATTCACAATGGGATTCACATGCTCCGATACCATATCGTTGGTGGTGGTCTAAAGAGTTGTATCCTCAAAAAATCTAATGTTACAGGAAACAGAAAAATTCTATTGATATCCAAGTCTGAGTTTAGTGTGCTTGTCATTTGTAGAATGAGGTCCCCAGAGGGTAAATTTAGTGACCCTATCCTGCACAGTGGGCTATCATCACCAAATTCACCCTCTGGGAACCTCATTCTGCATGGCTTCATCTGCTATGGGAGATCGACATAGACTCAGATTGAAGTTCCCAGATGGTGAATATTGTGATGTACACCCGTTGGGAACCTCGATTATGCAATGCGTCGTCTGCCAATTTGGGGATATAGAGAAACTAACTAAAAAAGAAATAGAATCTATGTGAAGAAGTTTTTATAGAAATTTGATAATAAAGAACTTTCCAAAGTAGATGAGGCCTAAGCAGAATGAGGTCCCCAGTGAGTGAATTTGGTGATGCTAGCCTGTTATGCTGGATAGCGTCACTAAATTCACCATCTGGGGACCTCATTGTCTCCCTAAAAAATTTATTTTTGGGGGACTTTTTTTGGGGGACTTTTGTAATCAGCCCCGTCTGTCCGTGCGGGACAGTCTGTCCGTCCGTGCGTCCGGAGTTATAACTCCAGTAATGATCATCAGTTTGATTGAAACTTGGTATGTAGGTGTCTCAACCAAGAACACAGGTACTCTGCAATTCTGATGTTCTTTTATGGAGTAATTTCCCTTTTTTTCCACTTTTTTTTTTACTTAGAAAATGTCTCACTTTTTCGGTTTCCGGATGATATCTCAAGTTTGGATCCTTTAATTGAAAATACGGTTTTTATGTGGATCAGACATATCAAGATACAGGTTGAGTTCGAATTTGAGTTTGATCTGATGATTTTTCCTAGAGTTATTGACTTTTTTCGACTTAGAAAATTTAATTTTACTTCTTTTTTCTTTGGTTTCCAGATGATAACTCAAGTTTGGACTGTTCAATTGAAAATTTGATCCAATGATTTTTCCCAGAGTTATGGGCCTATCGACTTTGAAAAACATTTTTTATAATTTTCTGTATGAGGGTACCTTCATGGTGTAATCAACTCCTCCTACAGTTTTGTTTGTAGATATTTGAAACTTCAAAGTATTGTTACCCACATATTGGAGATGTGCAACATGTATATAGATGACGGAAAGAAAAAAATTTTAACGGAATTTTTAACCCTTTCGACTTAGAACATTTCAACATTTTTTTAAATTTCTTTAACAAAGCGGCATCGACTTGCCACGTTGTCGGGGGACACTGTGGTCGGCCGACCTTTTATACTGCAAATGACAGCCACCTTATTCTCAGGCATGTTGATCTCTGGAGATAGCAATGCTATCTACCAATACATTTGCAAGATAATTCTTTTTATTATATGCTCAACAATAGATTATAGAAGAGATCACTAACATATAATAACCGTTATCCACTGCTAGCAGTGAAGATATAGAAAATTACACTTTCATTGTAGCTTTGACATTATGGACGCGTATGACATAACTGAATTTCACGATTAACTATCATCGAATTGTAAAATGATAACCATATATAGTAGCATTGGTATAATTCTATTATGAAGTATTATAATAGATTTGAATGCGACCTGGTTATAATGCATGTAATGGGTATATGCAAATCACACGTGAAATAAAAAAATCTCTAGTGTTTTTGAGTGGATACCGAAAATGATCTCATTCATGCCCGTGACATATCCTCCAAGGAACGTTTTTTTTGAAAATGGGAGATGCCATATTTTAGTTTTCCCAAAACAATTTCTGAGGATGTTTTGAATTGAACTAGTATATTCTAAAAACTGCTTTTGTGCCAAAACACCAGATACAATATTTTAAGAGCCCTCTAATGATATGATGAATCCATAAGTCATTTCTGGAATATATAGTTTTTGAATATTTTTCCATGACTATGAATTTTAAAATAAGCCTTAACAAGCCTGGATATAGAGTGTCTGACATTTGCAGAATGCGGTTCCCCAGAGGGTGAATTTAGTGATGCTATCCCACACGGCAGGCTAACATCACCAAATTCACCCATTGGGAAGATAATTCTGCTTAGGCCTCAACTGCTATGGGAGACCTAAGATCAGATTGAAGTTGGTGCTGTTCACCCTAAAAGTCACCTCGATTATGCATTTTATCTTCTGCAAATTAGGGGATATAGAAACTGAACAGAAGGGAAAAAGTAGCTAAAAACATTTTTAATTTGAGACAAAAGATACTTCCCAGAAGACGAGGCCAAAGTACAATGATGTCCCCTGAGGCTGTGCGGGATATCGTCACTAAATACACTCTCGGGGGACATCATTCTGCAAATATCAGACACTATATCCAGCTCAAGCCATAAATAACTCTTTCAGGCCCTGGGATTTGAACTTACCAGGAAAATTAGCTTGTCCGAGTTATCAAACTTGTTGGAACAGGAACTGATGATGGCTGAAGATGGAAACACAATTGTTCAGGCGGCAATAACATTATACAGACAAGAGCTGCTCCTTCTGAGGTCGGTGAACTACACAAAAGTCTTTCCATTTTTGGAATAGGAGGTCTGCTATTTGTCACTCGCCTATCCGGTGTTCAAATCAGATTCTCTAATCGGGGCTACCAATTCATTCAAATATTTTTCGATTCACTCTTCGTGGCTTTCTTTTGCTTGTTGGTGAAAAATACCATGAGGTTGAAGATGCCTAAAACCTAAGTTTGAAATCTAACTATAGGTCTTTTACTTATAATATTGCCTAAAATTTTAGCCTGCAGTAATGCCCTAACTAATCGACTCCTTAACCACAGCAGAATTATGGGTAACTTTTCAGGATTTAGTCGGAAATATGGCTTGTTGTCATTCATCGGAAAGCTCTTGCCAAGAGCTTTCCGATGAATGGCAACAAGCCATATTTCCAACCAATTCCTGAAAAGTTACCCATAATTCTGCTTTGGTTAACCCTTTGAGTGCCAGGTCGATTTTTGTATCAACCCATATACCCTGTGCCAATGCATTCTCTTATATATGCGAGTCGACCATAGGTCGCGTCGAAAATATAAGAGAATGCATTGGCCTTTTTTTTCTTTCTTTTTTTTTTACAAGTTTAAAAATTTATTCTTATATTCTTTAACAGACTTATTTTGTAGGTTTAGGGCCGATGAGATCGGCCCCTGGCACTCAAAGGGTTAAGGAGTCGATTACTTATGGTATTACTGCAGCTCGCTGTTTTTGTCTTGCTGTATTGATTTGTAACATACCTCCCAAACGGTGTAACAGTAATACAATATATTTCTCACCCGATCACACAAATGCAGGGCGTCATTGAAAATATTGAAAAATTTATACGAATGTGAACAATCTTGATTAATCAGAGATATGTCAGTCTAGGCATTCTTGAAATTTACTTACAGACTTATAATGTTCATGAGTTTCGAAATACAAACTGCATGTGTACAAACTTTTATAATCTGAAGAAAGATTTTTGTGACTGAAACTTCCAGCGGTTCCATAGGGAGCCTCGCATATATAAGAGAATACATTGGTCTAACAATATTTACCTTGACCTTGTAAGCCAGTGCATTCTCTTATCTATGCACTGCTCCCTATGGGAGACTCGCATATATAAGATAATGCACTGGCACAGAATCTTTAATGCTGCACCAGTGCAGCAAGTCTTGACTACTAGCGATTATTTTTTTTATGCAATTTTGGTAAAAAAAAAAAGTTGCAGGTGAGTTCGTAAACCGACTAATTAAATTGGTTTTGCCTAATCTTATTATTTTTACAGCACAACAACAGAGCAATTGAGTGCAGAACGAAACAAACTTCAAACTGATCTTCAATTATCAAACGCACGGAATCTAACTCTGGCTAAGGAGTTTGATGATCGGCAGATTGCAAGTGAAAAAACAGCTAGTGAGCAGAGACAGTGAGTGGAAGCCATCTTAAAACCTATGTTGTTCTCCATGTGACTTCACAGCTATTTAGGCCAATATAAAAAATTGCTAGATTTGCATCCCCACCCGACCCTATTTTTAGTCCCCTCATCAATTTTTATGTTTACCCATACCATAGTATGGTAAACATAGTGTCAACGTCCGGATTGACCACTCGTCGTTAGTCCGTCCATCGTCTGTCTGTCTGTCCGTAGACACTTTACGCATGGTACGATAACTCAAACATTTTCTATCTGATTGGAACCAAATTTGGTATGTGAGTTTATCAGCCCAAAATACAGAACGAGTTCAAATATGGGTTTGATCCGATTATTTTTAATGGAGTTATGGCCCTTTGACAGAATTCAATTACATGTAATACACTGTGAGAATTTTAAGAGAAAGTCAAAATCACACAGCAGTGAATTATTAGATTCTATAAATAGCTATGGATAGGTACAGTTTATTGTCATAATACACCAGTACATATGGCCAGCTAGCAGCTGTAGAGACACTGTATCTTATCTTAGACAAAAATTAACCCACCCATTTCATAGACCGTAGTTCCATCATATAATGTCATTGAAAATGATTAACCCTCTCCATAAATCATATAGTTTTTATGCATTTCATTTGATCGTTCTCTGATTCTATGTCCAGGTTGATGGTGATCCACTTTCACTTGCAAGGATTTTAGGATTAAAATTAACCCATTCCGTAGACACATGATATCCGATAGGCAGATATTAAATTATACCTTTCACTTTGACTCGGAGCCAGGTTCAGTAAGGTTTCTAAAAACCACCAATTGAATATTCATCATTAGAGGAAATGTCTTATTTTGTAATTCCTTCTATTGCATTTGGGGTGCAGGATAATAATAACGTTGCCTGTATTCTTGAGACTGACTTATTGTATGGGCTTCTAAATCCAATTACTTGCTTTTATAGACTATTTTGTGTTGATCAGTTCTTTAGTGTGGTTAAAATTAATCCCTTGCTATCTGATTTGATAACTCAAATATTTGTCAATGATTATGTTTATATTTCATGTCATAGTTTATGATAACACACCCCTAACCTGCATAGAGAGGGTCATTTGGTTTATTTGCTTTAAAATATTAACATTCTCCAAAAATCCTGTTGACACAATGTGATAACTAAACATTTTTAACCCAATCACTCTTATAATCACATCCAGATTAATCATGACACATTCTTCACTATAGATTTTGGTATCGATTGAATGGTTTTGAAAATATTAACCCTAAGGCCACCGCAATTTAATGACTTGGTTTACGAACATGAGTGGAAAAATTCCCTAGATGGAGGAGGGGAAAAAAAAAAAAAATCTTGGGCATATTATTCGACGACTTTCCCCGCATTATCACTGGTGAACTAAACATCATTAATTAATTTAGATATCATTTATTAACTTCTCATAAAATGTAAACAATAACACGAAACATGATAGTCATTATTTCCCCGGCCAGTCTTCTGTGGTTGAATTTGAGTGTATCCTATTGGTGAATATTATACAAGCGGATTTAATATATCAAAATTAATTCAGATTCAGAGATACTTACTCCCTGTGAATACCAATACTGGGTGTATATAGTCTGCATATTAAATATTAAACAAAATGTCACATTGAGGGTGTAATCTGTAAGTTGCTGTTGATAATTGTGTCAAACATTAAGTTACTCAGATAACCAGAAGAAATCAAGGGAAGGTGAACTTAAACTATATTGAACAACAAAATGAAATAAGAATACCCTTCAGAATTGGAATCAAAGGCACAGCTTTGTTCACATTATTTAATGTGCATTTTGTCCGTAGGCCTATTAACTTTTTGTCCGCCGACCCAACGGGTTCGGAGGACTATTATAATCGGCCTGTGCGTCCGTGCGTGCGTCCGTGCGTGCGTCCGTGCGTGCGTCCGTGCGTCCGAGGTTTCCGGATGATAACTTTAGTTAGAGTGAACCAAATTAAATTAAATTTGGTATGTGGGTTTACTAGCAGAAAAGACAGGTCAAGTTCGAATTCTGGTTCCGTCCGCCAATTTTCACCAGAGTTATGCCCCCTTTTCGACTTAGAATTTGACCGTCTGTTAACATTTTTGGTTTCCGACCGATAACTCCAGTTTGGATTATTTGATCTGAACCAAAGTTGGTATGTGTATTTTCCAGCTAAAGATACAGGCCAAGTTCGAATATGGATTCCGTCCAATTATTTTTACATGAGTTACGGCCCTTTTTCGACTTAGAATTTGACCGTCTGTTAACATTTTTGGTTTCTGACCGATAACTCCAGTTTGGATTATTTGATCTGAACCAAAGTTGATATGTGTCTTTCTCCCAGCAAAACACAGGTCAAGTTCGAATTCGGGTTCCGCCCGCCAATTTTCACCAGAATTATGTCCCTTTTTTACTTAGAATTTTTGCCAATTTGAGGTTTCCGAATGATAACTTTAGTAAATGTGTACTGAATGAAATTAAATTTGGTATGTAGATTTACTAGCACTAAAGACAGGTTTTTATGCGCAAACAACGGTCGTATCAAGCCGACACTTAGAGGCGGACATGAGGTCTACCGACCTTTTATTCGACTTCAATGACAATGTATTTTGCGTGGAACGCGGAGACAACGTTTATTAAGGGAAGTCAGTAGCCGAGAGGTAGCGTACTGGTCTCTTGTGCTAGCGGACCGGGGATCGCAAGTTCGCAACCTGATCAGGGTATTCTGACAAAAATCAGAACTCGGTCGTATACCATGTTTGTCAGGCTGAAAATTCTCATCCGAAATCACTGAATATATATATAAAGTCCGAATGCAAAATGCCGACTCCCCCCCTCCCCCCCACTACAACTTGTCCAGGTATGTTGTCGTGGGTGCAGTATGCTTTCCGATCGGGTGCGGACATTAATGGCTGACCCATGTACATGCCTCGGTGTGTGCACGTTAAAGAATGCTACTGGGGTCACCACAGGGTTATAAAGTTACCCGGCCGTGGTAGCACCTGGGCCAGTGCGTCTACAACCAGAATTGGTTCCTGCACTGTAATATCTACAGATACAGATACGGACTGTAATATCTACAGATACAGATACGTGCATCAGAACATCATTAGAGGAATCACTGAACTAAATGGTTTCCCAAAGGCGACAGTGTTAACGTTTCTGCCAAATTCAATGAATTGAAGCCTACAGGCCGTGATGTGTTTACTTTTTGAAATAAATCTCCAAGTGTACGATAGGGCTATCCCACAGCCAAATTTGATCTGGAAAAACTACAGAAGCCAGTTAAATAAATTTCCCACTCACAAAAATCCATTTCCCCATTAATTGACCAGTTTTTAAATTATTTAGATATGATGTACAAATCAAATAAACAAGATGTCATCCTTTAATAAACGTATCACATGTATCAGGTGTCTTTCGATCAGCGATTATGACATCAATTGGACTTTTTTTGGTGGAGTTATCCCCCCTTTTTCGACTTAGAAAATTTTCGCAACATGTAACTTTTGTCCGAGCTTTTATTCCTACATTTTTCGGTCAATTTTTAAAAAACGTGGCACAGATATTTAGTACCATGGGAACTTGTGCACCTGCGATTATGACATATGTCCGACATTTTTTGGTGGAGTTATCCCCCTTTTTCGACTTAGAAACTTTTTTTGCAACATGCATAATTTTGTCCGAGCTTTTATTCCTACATTTTTCGGTCAATGTTTTTTAATCTTGGCACTGATATTTAGTACCATGGGAACCTGTGCACCTGCGATTATGACGTCTGTCCGACATTTTTTGTGTGGAGTTATTCCCCTTTTTTTTCGCAACATACATAATTTTTTTATTCCTACATTTTTCGGTGTCAGACCGGTTTTCCGAAGACCTATTACTACGAAGGCCCACAACTCCGAAGACCCGATTCTCCGACGGCCCACAACTCCGAAGACCCGATTCTCCGACGGCCCATAACTCCGAAGACCCGATTCTCCGACGGCCCATAACTCCGAAGATCCGATTCTCCAAAAGCCCATAACTCCGAAGGGCCGATTCTCCGAAGACCTATAACTCCGAAGACCTATAACTCTGAAGGGCCGATTCTCCGAAGACCTATAACTCCGAAGGTCCGATTCTCCGAAGGTCCGATTCTCCGAAGATTTTGTTTTATCGGGGTATTATCGTTTACTAAATAGTGTACAGTCCAGTGGCGAAGCCAAGGGGTCCCAAAATTCCCACTGCCCCCATTAAACCTCTACTTGCTATTTCAGACAATATGGGCCCCTACCAAAACATGTCCAATGTCATATAAACGCCCGGAAATCGCTCATGGGGCATCAAAATATTCAAACTTTTCCTACTGCCCCCACCTAAATGGGAAACCTGGCCTGCCACTGACTATACACCAGATACTATAACGTTACGTTGGCCCATGAGATGCCAGAGTAAAATGTACAGGGGTGAACGGGGAAGAAGTTGTCGCCCCTGTGCATGTTAGGCTACTCTGACATTCTTGCAGCGTTTCGTTATAATATACCCGGTGCACACCAGTGGCGGAGCCAGGGTTCCCATTTAGGGGTGCACATTAATTAGCATATGTGGGGGATATGTGGGGGATATATCATGCATATGATATGCCGAAAGCATATCACGAAGGCCTGATTTGGGGAGTGCATACATGGGAGGGATCGCCCCCAATCGTTGGTCCGGGGGCTCCCCTGGGCAGGAACACTGTGAATATTTGAATGCCTAGGAGGGATTTCCTGACGTTTACATGACATTTGACATGTTTTTTGGGGGCGGTCTTCCCTAGGGCCCCATTGACCCCGCCACTGGACTGTACACTATTTAATAAGCGATAAAACATGATCTTCAGAGAATTGGACCTTCGGAGAATCGGCCCTTCGGAGTTATAGACCTTCGGAGTTATGGGCGTTCGGAGTTATAGGCCTTCGGAGTTATGGGCTTTCGGAGTTATGGGTCTTCGGAGTTATGGGATTTCGGAGAATCGGGACTTCGGAGTTATGGGCTTTCGGAGAATCGGGGCGTCGGAGAATCTGACCTTCGGAGAATCGGACCTTCGGAGTTATGGGTCTTCGGAAAAACGCTACGTAACCCATTTTTCGTTCAATAGGTTTAAGATTAGGGTTATGGTTGTACACCTGCAATGGGAACTGTTATTTCATTATTTTAACTAAATGTTTACTGACATGTGAAAAATCTTAGTATTTTAAAAACAGGGGGGTATCCGTAGTCCCATTGGGACAGTCACACCTCTAGTTTGATTCTATTTGTCGTTATAAATATATTTATCACACCATGTATTATTCCTTTTTCATAAAAATAAAATAAAACAAGCCGAAGATGATATGTTTAAAAATATTTAAGCATGAAATTGGCGACAAGTTACCAGAGTACGTTATACTTATGATAGTTACGTTACGCACACAGTGAACATTCCTCTCAAACTCCATACAGTGCCCTCTATGTTATCACTGCGAAATATCTCAGCGTAGCGATGAGAGATAACTCTGCCTGGAGTTTGCATTCACACCATTCAAAAAGTAGAAATCCGGACTCCGCAGATGTCCCCAATTGCGCTACACGATACACAAAAAACGTTGAACGTGTGCCGAAATGAGAATCCAATGTCATAATAAATCACATATCTAAAAGATAACTGTCGGGAATTACTAGAAATGTAATAGATAAAGAATTTCGCGAGTATCAAACGTGATTGTTAATTTTCCATCGCCAAAAAAATTATTTTATTTTTTTGCGATTTTCCTTTAAAAGTTGTCGGCGGGTTCGTAAACCAAGCAATTAAATTGCTGTCGCCTAATTGTAAGTATATTTCTGCTGTTTATAGACTTGTATCTTTCCAATGATCAGCTTAGAAGAAAATTAACCCACCCATTTCATAGACATACAGTATGCTATCCAATGTAATGACTATAATATATTCAATCTGACCATTCTCATATCTCACCTAGTTATCTCATAATTATGCATTAAAATATGTTATATCCAATCATTATCAATCATATTTTACCAAAATTATAACTGTTATCTTTAACTGTTTTGTATGGTGCTTCTGCCTGACTATGGACTGAGCTTAATTAGCTTTATCACTCTATAAGCAGGGTTTCCGCCAAGGGGAAATTAATGAGTCCGTATTGGGGAAACACATAATGTGACGGGACGACCATGGTTCGTCCCGTTGGGCGAAAATTTTGTTATTTGACACTGAATAGTAGCCATTTCCTTGCACCTGAGTGTCACACAAAGAAATCCAAAGCTACGTATATTACGCAAGTCGATCATTTTCCGTGGGTGCATTAATTCTGTGATTGTATCCAGATAATTAATCATGTAATTACGCACGTAAGACTGCCGTCTGATTGAAGACTAATGAGACTATATCAAGCTACAACTTACAGTGTTTAAAAATTTATAACTTACAATAAGATTCTGACAGGTATAATGAAATTAAACACTAAAAAGCATCTATCCAATACTACCTAGCTGGGAGAATTGAATTAAGTATTTCCTAGAATTTCAAGTAGCTTCCGTGAAAACGAAACTGATTTTTCCATGTATTCTTTCAATTGTAAAATTATGTGTGCGCTGTGACGTCATATATATAGCAGGGTTTGTCTGCAGGAGATATTTATAGCGGCGAAATACGAATGTTAGTGAAATCATTCAAACTCGTAACGCGTAGCTTGTCAATAGTCTGTATTAGTCAAACAACAGTTACTGACGACCGCTGCTATAGAGTTTTAGCCAACGTGTTATAAAATATAATTGAGTTTTGGCGGGAAATGGGAACATGTGAGCCGTTGTTTGTGTTTGGGGACCCAGGCGGGACAACGAAACTATTATGGACCGTACTTTGACTTTATCTCCATATTGGGTGGGGGTATGTTTTTTGTGTTTATCCTCCATGCATGTTATATGGGTCAAATAAATGGTGTTGTCACTATGAATTCCCGCTATAAAGACTGATTTGGGACTGGTTCCGTATTATAACAGTACGATAGCACAGGATCTCGGAGGTAGATACCTCCTTTGGTAGGAGAACCGCCTGTTGGTGTATGTTGATCCCTACTCTGCCTAACTCAGCAATTCGGCATTCCTTGATCAAATTATGTAATCGTACGATAGCACGGGATCTCCGAGCGTGAGTAGTTTCAACCACAGAAATCCCGTGCGAAGTAATATCCGTACTCAGCAGTCCGACATTCTTTGATGTTACCGCGACATTTATTACGTTGTATATAACGTCGCTATTTCAATGCGCACCAAACATTACGTTGTAGTTTTGGCGCTTTGATTTCAAAGGGTTATGCTGTACAGGTAAAGTACTGTACTCAATTAACCCGTTTTTCACCAGTATTCTGTTCAACCCCCCGAACTCCGGTTGCAGCCGGATTTTTTATGACATATTGCTACTGACTTTTGGTACATGTATGAATCAAAAAGATCATCTGCGAGGGGAATGGGTCCGTGGGACGGACCCGCAGCCGGCCTGGCGGAAATCCTGCTATAAGACATATCTATTTTTGAGTGACCTAATAGGTTGAAATCGAATGCCATATCCATGTTCATATAGAAGGAGCCCAATAAGTCTTATGCCACTTTTGAACTTAAAGGTACTCAATCCGATTCGATGGTCCCCATATCAGATTCCAACAACAATTTTTTTGAAATGCCGCTTCAGTTATCAGAATCGACTAATTGCCCAAAAATAAATCTAACCACAGTCCACTTAGTATAAAATTGCCCAAAACCTGTTATTTATCAACATTTTGTACAAGAAAATTTGCCGGTTTGTCAAATATCTGACACAAAAAGGCCACTTAATTTGTAGAGTTATCCATCTTCATCTGCTATTTGGTCTTCTCATCGACTTTTACTGGGCCACTTTAAAATATTCCAGGTGGTGAAAAATAATAGATTTTAAAAATCGATATCGGCTCACTCTGAGCTTTGATGAATGGGTTCCTCGATTCAAATCAAATATTTTTTACCCCCAAGCCAAATAAATAGCAACTGAGGGGTGCTTAATCGGATTGAGTACCTTTAATATTAAGGTGTGAATTGTTTAAAAGGTTGGTGTAAGGATTTATGTGTGATCGGCCTCTCGTTTTTTATTATACACCTGTTTGAAAAGACGGTTGTATTATGTAAATGGGTTGTCCGTCCGTCGTCCATCTGTCCGCTTTTGGTTTCCGGATGATAACTTTAGATTGAGTCGAGTGAACTGAACCAAACTTGGTATATTAGTTTACCACCCCAAAATACAGATCAAGTTCGAATATGGGTTTAGTCCGCATGATTTTGACTGAGTTATGCCCCTTGTTCGACTTATATTTTACCTGATATGCGGTTTCCAGATGATAACTTTAGATTGAATCGAGTGAACTGAACCAAATATGGTATACAGATCAAGTTCAAATATGGGTTCTGTCTACATGCCCCACTCGACTCCAGAAATGGGCATATTATGCCACGCCCCGACGGCATGCTCTTGTTTGGATATCGTTTATGTAAACCTTTTTCGCGTGCCTTAGCCATCAAATCACATTTCAATGACACATTAATCAGTCTATTTTGATCAAACTGGACAATCACCTTGTATTATATAATAAGATAGGATACTATTTCAATATCTAGAACTGCATCCATGACCATTTATGTTAGGAATAATAAAATATTAAAAATAAAATTTGACCTCCCGCCCAATTTTTCTGAAAAAGTTTTATGTAAATCAAGCAATTTTTTATATTGGCCTTACATAGCCCATCTGTATTACACTAATTCCTGTTAGTTGATTGGTCAACTGCCAATTGTATCGCCTGTTTCATATCGCAATTCTACAGATCGTAACACTAACACGACATCACAAATTGTTGACCTAATTACTAAAAGCAGTTGGCAGGATAATTGGGCGTGCTTTTAAAAGTTCAGCTGAATAGCATCTGAAGCCAGTTATTTTTATCAATCACGTGACCATTGCTAATTGCTTGAAAATGCTGCGCAAATATTATTGAAATCATCTCTTTCCACCCAACAAACAAAATGTCGGTTATCGACAGTGGGAGCAAAACATAAATATAAGAAATTAAAACATATTTGTGTTGATATGAACTTCGTGCGTGGCAATTTGTCTTTTATTGTGTGCATCAAAATCATGTTAGTATCACTATTTGCTTTATTACACTGAACAATATATTGGAATTCAAATCTGACTCATATAGTACACTTATTGAATCCAAACAGTGTCATTTTATTAGTGAAAATTTAACAAAATGTGCTACACCTTGCTATATCATACTACGGAGGCATAGTCATCGTTCTTGTTTTAGTCTTATTTTTTTTTTATTAGGAAGTTGGAAAAGTCATTCAGAGAAAAGATAAAGGGTCTGACTCAAGAACTCGAGAAAGAGCAGGAGTTGAATGGGATGTTGGAATCTCGCTTCCGAGACCAATGCGATGGAGCTACGGAAGAACAAAAACACGATGAATTCAGACTCAGAGAACAGCTGTTGATAGCACAAAAGGTATTTGAGAAAAAATGTTTTACAAATATAGGGAGTGCAAAATCCAAAGATTCGTCAAAATTGTCTCCAAATTGTGGGAAGATGTCTCACTCTCACATCACAGTGAAAGTGATAGTGAATGACCTATGTATATATTTTTCTAGGTCATTATGAATCCTGTCCTCATATAGATATGGCTGTTGAGAGGATATAAGTGTTCAAGTTACTCTGGTTAGGCCAAAAAATTATAAACCTGTGTTTCTGGTGATATGCAAAAAACAAATAGGGGTTGGGGTGGCTTTTCATTTTATGTTATTTTTTCATTTTATTTCCAACTTTGCTCAAAATAAATATGAATACCCCCAGACTGATTCTCCTTGTTTCTAATGTACTATAAAATATATAATGATATTAGAATATAGTGTAATTTATTGTTTTTTTGAATAAAACATGAAAAAATTATTTTGATTCGGCTGTGACCTAATTGAAGTGTGGTATATTTTCCAGTTTAACAGTACATGCGATGTGTCCTTTTTACATGGAAATGAATCAGTTTACACAGAAAATAAAATCGGATGCGTACTAATTTAGCAAAATCAATAAAATGAAAATTTTGGCGGCGGGCGGGTAAACAGAAACACAGGTCTTTTATTTTTGCCTATAAATAAATGTTCAAGTGACTTTGGTTACCACTTTTTGAGGTAGTGAAATTTGAATGCCAAAATCTCTTTCAATTTTTGCAGTAACTGAGATTAGGTGTCAGAATAGCTCAGTGGTCTAATAGCTTGCTAAAACCTTAGAAACTATGGAAAATATGAATATTGAAATGCCAGTGGTGATATCTGGCCACCATTTTCAAGCAAATTATATCAAACTAGCTCTACATGAATTTGACAATCAAATGATAATTCAAGGCTATTCCCAGGCAAATACACTGTCAGTGATGTTAAAGGCCCACTTAATTTTCGGGTCACCAATTATTTTGTTATAGTGCCTTGATATGCGGTTTTAATAACAATCTATGCCACAATATATGGTTAAAATACTATAATTCGTCACCATTTGAAATGTCTGTGTCTCAGAAGAAGCCCATAGAGAAATAGAAAAGAGCTGAAATCATAGAAAGATTCCCCGTTATGACTCCCAGAAATACAACAGAATTCAAACTAAAAATTATTTTCAATGGAAGGGGAATAACTATAACTTTAAGATATAGAGTTATTCCCCCTCCATTGAAAGTAATACACTTTGCACTACAAAACAGATGAAACTTAAACACAAAAACATGTCATTACTTCAATCTTGATGACAAAACGCGTTGGCAACTCAACAAAAAAAACATATCCACCTTTTATTACACCAGCTAAGTTGATAATACAATGTTTTTTGGAGCTTCCTCTTTCAAATCGTATATAATATGGCATATATTTCATATATGTGATCTGGGGGTTCGAAAATTAAGTGGGCCTTTAAAGGCATGGATAGCCTTCGCGTGGGTATTTCTGTTAAAATAGTTACATCTGTTAAAACTGCCATAACCAAAAGGAATACTAAAATATAGATATACTTTATTCTTATACCAATCATAAATATCAAATGAATATTATGCCATTGTCAAGTTAGTAACAAAGCATATGAACTAATGACAATAACATATTATTTACGAGATGATATCTATGATTGGAATAAGAACAAAATATATCTATATTTTAATATTTCTGTTTATGGCAGATTAATGGGTGTGACTATTTTAACAGCATACCCACCGCGAAGGCCACCCGTGCCTTTAAAACAGGTTCATATATGTTCCTGCAGAACGTTGAGTATTCAATTCAGTTTTAGATTGTGTTTTCCCAGTATTATGATGCACTCTTTGTCTAAAATTGTTGGTTTTTGTTAAGCGATCGGCTATGATATATCACCCTTAATTTCTATCTAATATATATTTTGGGACTTCTGTCTGTGTGTTAGCTATGGCCGGGAAAACGACTGGACCGATTGAGCTCAAACTTCCAATCAAAGGTTAAAAAATCACGGGCAGTGTTTACCTCCGTTTTGGAGAAGCTCCGAGCACTGGCCCTTCTCCACTCCCAGTCACCAAAATGACCGTCCTTGGCACTGTGGGGTTAATCGCGTTGATAGTTAAAGAGCATTCGTATCTGCAGTGTCGTTGATAAAGAGCGTATGCGTGTAGTGTGATTCTTATGTCTGGGGCGAGACGTGAATGTGTCTGTATCCAGACATGAGCGTGTTGTGTGATTCTTATGTCTGTCTTCATACTTAGGGGTTCCAAGGAATGGGGGAGATTTTCATCGGGTAAGTTTTTCCGCCCGAGGTGATCTTCACCTTGAAACGGGTACCCACAAACTTACCTCTTTTAGGGACGGGTACCTTCACGGGACGGGTACCATCATTTCTCTTGATTAAAAAGGCAGAATTAACTCAAATTAAATTAAAAAATTAACGGATTTCGACGAAATTTGATACCTAGGGATACTTTTGTTGGGGGAGTGTTTTCGATGGGTCAAATTGTGACCCCGACCTGACCTTGACCTTCAAAATGGTCAGTTCAAGGTCAAAGCGGGTAAAACGGACGGATTTCAACAAAATTTTATACCTAGGGTTAATTTTGTCCGTGGAGTGTTTTGGACGGGTCAAATCATTATCCCGACCTGACCTTGACCTTCAAAATGGTCAATTCAAGGTCAAAGCCCGGACGAAGTCGGGTCACGTACTGCTAGTACTATATAATCATTGACGAGTAGTTCCCTCAGGAAATGTTCAGATAATAAGGTCGTTTGTTGAACTTATTATCTGAACATTTCCCATCACTAAATATGAATGAAACCTTCTGCACTTGTATCAGCTTTTCATCATACTCTCATCTGCTTTTACTACCCGAACATCCTTCCTGATGAATAATACATCATTGCAGTATATACTTTTATAACTGAGTTGGAGAATCCATTTAGTATTGAAAGGGATAAACATGGAGGTTCAAATTGAAGGGATCATTTCATGGCAACTAGTCCATATGCTGTCAGTATATTAGATTAAGCAAAATTTACCAAGTATATTATTTGACATCGCACACTTTTATGCGTCTGAAAATGATGTTCATTACTTTAACCCTTTCATGACGAGAGCTGTTTGGTGCAGCATTAAAGATCCTGTGCCAGTGTATTCTCTTATATAGGGAGCCTCATATATACAAAAGAATGCACTGGATTACAAGGTCAATGTAAATATTGTTAGGCCAATCCATTCTCTTATATATAAGAGAAGGCATTGGCACAGGGTTTTCAAAAATTTCAGGAAGCCTCAGTCATGGAAGGGTAAAAATTACAACAGCAAAACTTTATTTTCAGCTACCAAATGTAAATCAAACAAAATTCCTATAAAGATGGTTTATCTCTTCCTATAACAAGTTTTATATAGTTTCCTGGGCATATAATAATAAATATGAATCAAAGACCCCTGACCAGGAATGCTTCTATCAATTAGTATTGATTTTATTTCATATTTTCTGGACCTCATTCGGCTTCCATTGGCCTTTCTTCAGAAACTTCTATAGAAAGTTTTCTTTTTTAATTTAGTTTCTCTATATTGGTAGATGACGCAATGCATAATCGAGGTGGCCAATGGGTGCACATCACCATCTTCACCATCTGGGAACTTAAATCTGAGTCTGGGTCTCCCATAGCAGAGGCCAAGAAGAATTTGGTCCCTAGAGGATGAATTTGGTAATGCTAGCCCGCTGTTTGGTGTAGTGTCACTAAATTCACCCTCTGCGGACCTCATTCTGCAAAAGTCTGGCACCATATTTTAACCCCTTTAGTTCACATGGCAGAGAAAGAGAGAGAAACATCTGAAAACTTAAATTTCTGCTAAATAGGACCTTTTTTCAGGAGTTTATTAGCAAGGCTGCAAATAGTGTGTCTTGTCATTTGCAGAATGAGGTCCCCAGAGGGAACCTCATTCTGCTTTGGTCTCAACTGCTATGGGAGACCTAGGATAAGATTGAAGTTCCCCAGTTGAAGTTGGTGATGTTCACCCATTAGTCACCTTGATTATGCATTTTATCTTCTGCAAATCAGGGATATAGAAACTGAACAGAAGGGAAAAAGTAACTAAAGACAATGTCAATTTGAAACTATAGATACTTTCCAGAAGATGAGGCCTAAACAGAATGAGTTCCCTGGAGGGTTAATTTAGTGATGCTAGCCCACAATGCGGGATAGCATCACTAAATTCACCCTCTGGGGATCTCATTCTGCAAATGACAGACACACTATTTGCAGGCTCGTTTATTACTGTAATCTTATCCCAAAAATATTTTACTTATTTCAGGAGATACAGAAGCTAGAAACAGAGTTGGAGACAAAAACATCAAAGATTACCTCCCTTGAAAAACAGCTGACAGCACTCAAAAAGCAGATCGATTCTACTGAAGGGCTGCAAAAACGGGTGAGAGTCACGACCTTCTTGTGCATAGAAAATAGAAAAAAAATAACATTTCGCACTCATTAAACTGAGAGTCGGAGGGCATATGCCACACTTCTGTTTGCACTTGATATATTTGAATGCTTAAAATAAGCATGTTAAAGGGATTTGAATATACAGTGCTTGAAAACGAACACAACACCTTCGCCTTCAACCAATGGTTTGTTCAACATGACTTTTAACCAATATATTTCTGATAAAATCACAAGTGAACCCCACTTTCCTCGCTGATATATTGATATGCAGCTTAGAGTTAAAAATTAATCACGAAAACCTCGATGTCAAAAGTGACGTTTTCCAATTTGACTTTCATTTGGCCAGCTATGAGTTAATATGCTTCCAATTCGGAACAAATCTTTGTGCTGTCACAAGTCGATTCAAAGCATTGCACTGAATCTAGTACGTGCTACCCTTTTGCAAATATTATGTCGATGAAAAATAGCACAATTATCCATGACCCTTCTTGTCATAGATATTAATTCCTGTTAGGCAGATTTGCATCTGAAACTTTCCCACCATTCACCCGCATATTATAAGTAAAAAATATACTCATCTTGTCATGTCTTATATATCAGATCATCTCTAACCAGTCAGGTTCTTGTTGTCTGATACTGGAGCAATGGGTATGGCTGCCTCTGGGACGTGATGAAATCTTGTAATGTATGAAATTCCTGCCCTTGTTTTTAGAAACGATTGACATCCTTATCAATTACATAACAACATGACCTATGAAACATATGTCTGTTCCTATAACTGTTTTAGATTGTAATTTTCCACGAAGAACACAGGCAAAATTTTATCTACTGACAAAACATGCCCATCAACAGCTGATCCTTGACCAATGAATTTATATGAGAGTCAATTGTGCTGTTTGTAGAAAAGCCGAGATTAAAATTTTATACCTGTAGCTTGCAAGACCAGACTGGCTAAAGAGACCCAGAACCCAGAACATTATTTCACTCAGTAAGCTTGTCCATGCCTCAAACACATTAACACTAATCACCTGCCTTTAGCATGTGATCGCCAATGAACAATGAATCAGTTGTACCTTACGCTTCACACAAAAGTTTTGTACTATACTGCGGAACATACAAAACTAATATTTCCAATTGATCCCAAACTTCATATGGCTCTTCGGGCTGTTGACCTCTGGTATTATTTAAACATTGGAACTTTTCGCATTCCTTATCAGTCCATTCACTTTTATCTATGACATTACCACTCCCCAAGTTGAGCTACAATGTCATTGACACTTTCATTCTTCACTCACATGTGACACAGATTGATGACCTAGAGAGCAGAGATGGTTTGTTGACAGATGAAGACAAACTGGTTGTCATGACAAATCTGACCAAGTTAGAAGAAGAGAACAAGGTACTGTATACACCAGTCAGTAAGCCCATCACTGAGGATAAGCCCAGTCTATGTATATGTTAGTAAACACATCCCTGAGGATAAGTCCAGTCTATGTATCCGTTAGTAAGCCCATCCCTGAGGATAAGCCCAGTCTATGTATCCGTTAGTAAACCCATCCCTGAGGATAAGCCCAGTCTATGTATCCGTTAGTAAGCCCATCCCTGAGGATAAGCCCAGTCTATGTATCCGTTAGTAAACCCATCCCTGAGGATAAGCCCAGTCTATGTATCCGTTAGTAAACCCATCCCTGAGGATAAGCCCAGTCTATGGTTTTGCTCCCATATCAATCATGGGGTTGTCCACCCAATGTTAGTAAATTAATCAACATCAAAGAATGTGGTAACCCTTTACACCTCTAGTCATTGTAAAGTATCCACTGTCTGCTTTGTTGTCCCTCGACATTCGGCGGACTATAGTAATGACCCTCATCCGTCCATGTGTGCATCCGTCCCTCCATCCGAGTCTGAATTCATTTGTCATTTTCTGGTCAATTTTTTTAAATCTTGCACATTTATCAACCAGAATAGGAACTTGCACACATGCGATTTAAGTTTGGTTGGACAACGCCACAGAAAAAAACATAAAATTATCACTCTTCTACACTCTTCAACAAGAAAGAATCACCATCTGAGAAAGGTTTAACCCTTTACCCAACAAACCGGCCAAAACCGGCCAAATAAAGCTTCAACAGCCTAAAATATCTTCGGTCTGTCTCAATAGAACCATACACATATGGATATCATTGGAACCGGCTCCTTGACCACATTGTGATGGTTACAGTTATGCCCTGTGCCAATGCATTCTCTTATATATGCGAGTCGACCATAGGTCGCCTCGCATATATAAGAGAATGCATTGGCCTAAAAAAAATCTTTTTTTAACACTTTTTACCATTTTTTCTTACATTCTTTAACAATTTTATAATTTTTAATGTGTTAAGCCAATGCATTCTCTTATATATGCGAGGCGACCTATGGTCGACTCGCATATATAAGAGAATGCATTGGCACAGGGCCGTTCTGTTGGGTAAAGGGTTAAGTGCGAGAAAAATATTGTGTGAACTTTCTGTTGGCAAAATGCAAATTCAGAAAATAATTCAAAACAAAGATTCGATCGAAAAGATAATTATATTATATATGTGTGCTTTTAGAATACTGAGCTATGTTCCCATCAAACATTTTAAAGAATTTGACCTTTTTGGTATGTCACTCCAATGGAAGACCACCTGTCTTAAAAGACCATTTTTTCCTGAACAATGACAGGTTTTACTGTAGTAAAAGATTTCTAGGGCTTCGGGAAGTTACGAGAACTGATTCCATTTCAATTGTTTACGAGAATGATGATAACGAGAGCAAAGATAATATGATGGTAATGATGATGACAACAGATTATGACAATGATGAAGACGACAATAAATATGATGACAATGATGCTGTTGGTGATTCTGATGATGAAGATAATGGTGGTGGTGATGATAATAATGATGATGCCATTCAATAGTAGCCCTTCTTTGTATGACCGTTTAAAAGATACAGGACATATTATGTTATTGGTCTGTCTGTTCTCACTTTTGATGTTCGTGAGGTAAATATTGTGTCCAGCCCATATTAATAATGAGCTAAAATATTTTGAGATAAGCTCCTACTGTGGAGAGAAAAATTCACAAAAAGATTTTTTATGATGTTTTTTCTCAGAAAAACAGAACATATAAATTAGCTCCTAAAGTTTGGACCAACACGTCAAATCAATATGGACTCTTTTATTCCAGTTAGTGAGGCAAAGTGTCCATGTACAGTAATGCCCTAAATGATCGACTCCTTAACCACAGCAGAATTATGGGTAATTTTTCAGGATTTAGTCCGAAATATGGCTTGTTGCCATTCATCGGAATACGGCCATATTTCCGATTAAATCCTGAAAAATTACCCATAATTCTACTGTGGTTAAGGAGTGGATTATTTAGGGCATTACTGTACTATGAGTTATTATACTGTCCATATATAGTCAGGCAAAAATGTCAAGATAGTGATGCAAAGTGTTCATGAATTAAGAACTACAACAAATAGTGAGGCAAAGTTCATTTATAAGGAAAAATACAATATACACATCTGTTATATCTCGGTGGCGATTGGAATTTTAGTGCTTTTTAGCTAACCTCTTAATTAGGAATGGATAAAAGCTCATATATATGAACAATTAACTTAACTCATAACCACCAAATTTTAGAACCCGTTTTGATAATTCATAAATTTGGACACAAATTAACTCATAAAATATTATCTCACAAATGCTGTTTGTTGGTAGTACCATTTGTTCCCTTTTGATATCTGGATGATAACTGGCCTTTTTTGTTGGAATTTGCACAAAATTTTTGTTTCCAGATGATAACTTTGGTAAGTCTGAACTCAATGGAATGAAATTTAGAATGTGAGTTTACTAGCACAAAATACAAGTTCGAATTTGGGTTCCGCCCACCAGTTATCACCAGAGTTACTGCCCTTTGTTGGAATTACAACAGACATATTTTGCCATGCTCTAGCTATGCTTTTAATTGTCCTCCATGCAAACATTTGTGGCATTCCCCGCTCTAAGCCGAGTGTCAGAGACATATGTTATGCTTCGAGTTGCAATTGTTCACACAGAGCAATAAATAATTTTCTGATATTTTTGTCTCATTTTGCCACTTAAGGTTTTGAGAGACCGAAATGATATGTTGGAAGAAGAATTAGAGAGTCTGAAACATCGGGATGGTAGGCATCTTGCCATAGCTGCTCATACAGTGCAACCCGAGTCCTTATGTAATGAAGGATCAGTTCTATCGGAGTATATCAGACCACACAAATTCTTTGCAAGATCCTTCTCGGGGTCTTTTGGTGAGTATATTCACCCAATATATTTCCGTCAATTAAAAACATCTGCCTTCATATTCACCAGCCAAGCCTGGATATAGTGTGTCTGAGATTTGCAGAATGAGGTCCCCAGTGGGTGAATTTAGTGATGCTACCGTGCACAGTGGGCTAATATCACCAATTTCATTCCCTGGGAACCTCATTCTGCTTAGGCCTAATCTTCTGGGAAGTATCTCGAGTCTCAAATTAACATATTTTTAGTTACCTTTTCCTGCAGTTTCTATATCTCTTAATTTGCAGAAGATAAAATGCATAATTGAGGTGACTAATCTGAGCAGAATGAGGTTCCCAGAGGGTGAATTCAGTGGTGCTAGCCTTCCATGCGGGATAGCATCACTAAATTCACAGTCTGGGAACCTCATTCTGCAAATTTCAGACATACTATATCCAGACTTGTCACAAGCCAGTTTATTTAAAAGCTGGCAGTTTATTTCATAGCGGCTCAATACAAGGGTATCTGGGATTTTCCTTAACATTTAACCCTTTCATGATGGGAGCTGCACTGGTGCAGCATTAAAGATCCTGTGCCAATGTATTCTCTTATATATGCGAGTCTCCCATAGGGAGCCTCACATATATAAGAGTATGCACTGGCTTGCAAGATCAAGGTAAATATTGTTAGGCCAATGCATTCTCTTTATATATGCGAGGTGCCCTATGGCAGACTCGCATATATAAGAGAATGCATTGGCGCAGGGTTTCAAAGCACCAGTCATGAAAGGGCTAATATCTGTAGTTCATGTTAACCCTTTCTATACAAATTGGATTCTCCTATTCAGTTGTAAAAGGATACATTGGAAAGGTCTGTTATTCATATGGAGGGATATTAGTGACGGTTAACTATGTCGTTTGTTGAACTTATTATCTGAACATTTCCTGTGGGATAACTACTCATCAACGATGCAAGGACCAATGGAAGTTAATCTTCGACAGCGCAACCGGAAAATAAAACCGTGCCGAAAAGCACAATATACTGTTATACAATTTATCGTAACAGCTCTAAAACTGTTAAGCCTGATTTTGTAAGTTGGTTGATTTTCAGACTGTTCTGAGGATGATATAAGCATTGGGACTCTGCCACTCGTAGTGGGATCAAACAGGAGAAGATGCCTGCCAACTCCCCCATGTACGCTCAGCATAAGCCAGTCATTTCAGGTCGCACTCTCCGTATCCAGACGCTCGTCATTGTCTCAGACTCCACCCCCACCAACTGATTTCAGTAAGTATATTAATACATGATACCCTGGCACACACAACTTGTTAATTAAGCCCCATCCACTTAGCACCCACCCACTTAGCAAAGAGTTATGGGCCTTCTATATTTTCTCAGTGACCGCTACATAAAACATTGTGTACGGAACAGCTGACACATACTTTATTGGATGGAATAGTTTTTGAATGTGGACAGACAGTTGAATTTTCATGACAATATATCTTTTAGCTATCTTTTATTTTAAATTAATTGTTATATATGTATGGTCATTCGGTGAAGTCTGTCTTTTCTTAGTAGGCCCCACCTGCTTTATCTCTGCATATCGATTCATGAAATTATTTTTTTATTTTTTCTTACTTTTCTCCAGAAGACAAAGACAAGAAAGACTGTTATGATTGCAATCATCACAAACGAGAAATCCAGCAACTTAACGACAAATATGAGGGTATTATATCCGAGCTGAAAAAGTCCCAGGAATCTAACTTCCTGAAGATGAAATCAAAACACCATGAGGAGATGGTAGGTGTATAACCCTTCCATGACTGGAGCTTCCTGAAATTTTGCGAAAACCATGTGCCAATGCATTCTATTATATATGCGAGTCACCAATAGGGTGCCTTGCATCGCATACATAAGAGAATGCATTGGCCTAAAAATATTTACCTTGACCTTGTAATACAGTGTATTCTATTATATAAGCGATGCCCCCTATGGGAGACTCATATATAAGAGAATGCACTGGCAGTCTGGCACATGATCTTTAATGCTGCACCAGCGCAGCTCCCTTCATGAAAGGGATATACATTGACATGTTGACCCTTTCTACACTAAATGGATTCTCCCATTCAGTTAAAAAAGTAGACATTGGAATGGTCTATTCAGCCTCAAAATATGGTGCTGGACATTTGCAGAATGAGGTCCCTGGAGGGTGAATTTAGTGATGCTGCCTGCCCAGTGGGCTAGAATCACTAAATTCACCCTATGGGGACCTCATTCTGCTAAGCCTCATCTTCTCTGCAAAGTATCTTTATTATCAAACTAAAAAAGTTTTTATTTTCTTTAGAAACTTCCTTGGAAAGTATATTTTTTTTTTAGTTTTGTTTGTCAATATCCCCAAATTGGCGACACAACGCAATGATAATCGAGGTGCCTAATGGGTGCAATCACCATCTGGGAACTTAAATCTGTGTCTTGGTCTCACATTGCAGATGAGGCCATGCAGAATGAGGTCACCAGAGGATGAATTCGGTGATGCTAGCCCACTGTGTTTGGCAGCGTCACTAAATTCACCCTCTGGGGACCTCATTCAAGAAATTAAATGCCCAGCACCATATTTTGAGGCCTTATTATTGAGAAAAATTCATTTTTATAAGTTCGGCTTGACGGATTCTGTTTACTTATGACCAGATTTTATTTGCTATATTTAAAGATGGTCTATCTCTTCCTAAAACAAGTTTTATATAGTTTACTGGGTATAAAATAATAAATATGAATCGAAGACCCTTGTCCGGAAACGCTTCTATCTATTAATATTAATTTTATTTATAATTTTCTGCTATAATATACATACAATCAATTTGGGACATTTTACAGCTTGTGGAGTGTAGCAAGCGGGATAACTCTTATCTCTATCTGAGATCGCCTGAACAATCATGCCTGCATGTTCTAAAAATAGTAACAAAAACATTTCCCAATTAATTATTGCATCATATAAGAAAATATCCATATAATATAAATATTAATTGATAGAAGCATTTTGCGACAGATGTCTTTGACTCAAATTTTTTATATTACATCCCACAAACTATATAAAATATATTTATGTATTTGGCAGTTATACCCCCAGATATATGTAAAGTTTGGTAAACAAATTACTGAATAGCAAAAAGCATTTTACAAGCCGATTTTCCAGCAAATACAGACCTTCAAATATGTATATCTTGGCACTATTACAGAGCTAGCTCACCTTATTCAAAATTTTTCCCTGTATCATTGTAATGTTATTGGCCTTTACTATTTTTGTAGGTGGCACTTCAATCTAGTCATGATAAGGAACTTGGATGTTTGATGAGAAAACTTGAAGAGAGTCAGGAACATATGACACAGGAAAGGGTAGAGCTGGAGCATAAACACCTGGAAGAAAAGGATAACCTCCATGAAGGATTCGCTGAGGAAAGGAGAAGGTAAATAGAAAGCATCCGTCATTAAATATGTCATCAACATTGTTTTTCAATTGGTCTATGAGCCTATAGATGTATCGATAGACAAACAACCTACTGTATAATACCATGAAGTGGAATTATACCAAGTACATGTATGATCTTCATCTACTGATACAGCTATAGGCTCATAGATCAATAGAAAAATGACATTGATGGCTTATAATTACAAATAAAACTTTATTTTAAACTATCTACTATAAATCATCTCAGAAAGTAAATTGACAAAACAGGATTTTCTGCTGGACGATCTCTGAATCGGGTTGATGGGTCAAAAATAAATTGGCCGAAAGTGGCAATGACTTTTTATTTATTCCCAATAAAATTATCAATGTTCATCAGCAACTATACATTGTCATGGACAGTTTTCCGAAAATTGGGTAAATGAAAAAATACGAAACAAATTTTGAGCATTCAGTCGAGCATTTAATACAAAAACATGAACACAGCTGAAATGCCTTGACAGAAGTATAGTACAGTCTCCATGAGGAACAGAAAACGCATTAGAATCATCAAATAATTTGTCAAATGTTTCTACCGGAAGATTCTACCGGAATTCTCGTTCTGCGCTTTCACGTCATTCGCGTGACATCTTGTGGGGGCGATGCTTTGACACGCTAGCCTCTCGATCAATCAAATAAATGAAAAGAGTTGTGATTATATTATTATTAACACTCTCCATACTGAATCGATTCTCCAATTCAGTTATAAAGGTATACATTAGAATGGTCTATTATTGATTTGGAGGGGTGTTCAGGTAATAAAACCAGGCGACAGATAGGAAAACTGGTACTACAAGAGCAGAATTATTCATATTTATTGATGGGAAATGTTCAGATAATAAGTTCAACATACAACCTATTTGTTGAACTTATTATCTGAACATTTCCTAAGCCTAGGGACTACTTCTCAATAGATATTTAGCATAGGAAGGGTTAAATATGACATGCAAATTCAGGGTTTTTTTTTAGCTGCAACAATGGGCGAATATGGGCCCCCATTAAAAATAGGAAAGTCATGTTTTGTCCTATTTTTACCTTAAATTTCCCAATTCACAGAAGGTATATTTATTTGTTTAAATTATTATGATTTTCAAGTCCTCATGCTCAATTTGAATCAAACTTTTATTTTTTTAGTTGTTTTTCTTATTGACAAGCTGCTGATCTTTTACATAATTGTGGTGGAACATATCTAAAATATGCATCATATTTTGGAATATAGTAAAACCTGTCCAAACTGAACTCCCTTCAGTTCAGTTTAGAGAGGTTTTCAGCTTTCTGATAATAAATATATACCACTGTAGATTTATAGAGAACTATCATTTATGTTGGCAGTGGTTGTTAAAAAAAACTCCCACACGTCTTGATATAAACTGATGTAAAAACTATCTTCTAATGATTTAATTATCTAACTGAAATCTCTAATATTAACTAAAGGTGAGAAGCAAACATATAGATATATCTAATCAGACCCCGCTTTTCTTAATTCTGGCTCAAATATTCTCTGAAAAAAAAGACACCTGATATAGTATTGGAGACAATAGTATGAAAACACCGAGCCGACTTGCCAGTGCGTTGTGTTTCTGAAGGTGAAATTGCAAATGTTTGATCACTTATGGACTCAAAATGCCATTCAGTGTTTGATGCAGCTGGCAGATTAAATACCTGCTCTTAATTTGGTGGCAATGACTCCTGCGGTTCATTAAGGAAATGAATGTAGTGGGTGTGTGTGTTATTGTGGGATATGGCACTGTGGTCGTTGGGGCACATTGTGTGAACCACAAAGCGGTTCTCACTAACTGTGCTCCCAATAACACACACACCCACTACATTCATTTATTATATTTATATAGCTTTTTGATGATTTATTCTTATAAATAAGCTGAGTGTATTCTTAATTATTTTCACAAAATCTGCCAAGAATTTTTGACTAACCCACGCAGCACATTAGGTCAGCCCAATATAAGATTACCAAGCACTTATCAACGATAACATGATCGATATAAATAACTGGGTTCAGATGCAATACAGCTGAACTTTGATAAAAAAAAGCCCAATTATTCTTCTGACCGCTTTTAGTGATTATGTCAGATTAGGTCAACAATTTGTGATGTCATGTTCGTGTTACGGTCCGTGTTATTGGAGTATGAAACGGGTGACGTATTAGCACTTGACTAATCACTGAATAGGATTTAGTGTAACACAAATGGGCTATGTAAATATTAGATATTGAGTGATTGAAAGCATGATTTCATTGTTTGCATTAACATGAAATGATGAAGATACAAAAATGATTAATATATTAACCCTTCCATGACTGGAGCATTCTGAAATTTTTGCGAAAACCCTGTGCCAACACATTCTCTTATATATGCGAGTCTCTCATAAGGAGCCTAGCATATACAAAAGAATGCATTGGCCTAACAATATGTACCTCGTCCCTGTAAGCCAGTGCATTCTCTTACATATGCAGGGCTCGATCCCCATAGGAGACTTACGCCATTTGTTGAACTTGTAATTTGAACATTTCCAAAGTGATTTCTACTTGTCAATGAGTATTTAGTCATCAAAAGGTAAAAATCTGAACACTAAAATTTTGCATTGCTCTTCAAAACTATCAGTATGCAATTCTCCAATAATTCTCAGCATTCCAAACAAACTGTATTCCTATGACTGGAGTGTCCTGAAATTTTGCGAAAACCCTGTGCCAATGCATTCTCTTACATATGCGAGTCTCCCATAGGGAGCCTTGCATATATAAGAGAATATATTGACCTAACAATATTTACCTTGACCTTGTAAGCCAGTGCATTCTCTTATATATGCGAGGCTCAATCCCTGTTGGAGACTTGCATATATAAGAGAATGCACTGGCACATAATCTTTAATGCTGCACCAGCACAGCTCCCGTCATGAATGGGTTAAGTCATTCATCTAGGCAAACATTCTCAAGGAAGTATTTAATTTGAAGAACTAACTTGAGTCATTCAAGAATTATGAGATTTTACACAATAAATAACAGGAAAAAAAAAAAACATTCACAACAATTTGCCATTATCGGGCGAATTGTACAATTCATGTTTGGCGCATGTCATACACCACCTGGAAAGACCGTAGATTATTAATTGCTGATTCAAGAAGATCTGAGACTGCAGTTGCTAAGATATCATGAAAAAATGCAAAGCCGAACAATCAAGCACTCTGAAGACAGCTGGTTGTCATGGAGACCAGCATTGTACCAACTGGATGCTGTCAAATTCATCTACTTTGTTGCCTGAAATAACAAGGATTAGTACCTAATCAATTTATTACTAAACTTGAGCTACCGTGACACCTTAAATTGTCACCAAAAATAACGTATCATCACCTGCTCAACTTTTTGCCAAGGATAACCATCTAAACTATGTGGTATCTGTCTGCTTGCAGCTTTGAGGAGCTGGACAATACAGTTTTCATGACAGAATCCTGTGAACAAGCGATGATGAATACTGATACATGGATAGTAGTGGACGAATATGATTCTAATGGGTGAAGATGTGTGATGATAATAATACTACTACTGATGCATGGATTGTGGTGAATGAATTATGGTTCTGCCCGTGATGTGTCATGATAATAATACTACTGATGCATGGGGATGGATTGTTTTTAATGAATATGGTTATGCCGGTGATGTGTGATGATAACAATACTACTGATGCACAGAGATGGATTGTGGTGAATGAATTATGGTTCTGCCGGTGATGTGTGACGATAATACTACTGATGCATGGAGATGGATTGTGGTGAATGAATTATGGTTCTGCCGGTGATGTGTGACGATAATACTACTGATGCATGGAGATGGATTGTTTTGAATGAATATGGTTCTACCGGTGATGTGTGACAATTATAATACTACAGATACATGGATTGTAGTGAATATTAATGAATAAGTTTCTACCAGTGATGTGTGACAATAATAATACTACAGATAGATGGATCGATGTCAATGAATATTGTTCTACCGGTGACGTGTTATGATAATAATAATACTGATACATGGATAGTATTTAATAAATATGGTTCTACCGGTGATGTGTTATGATAATAATACTACAGATACATGGATTGTAGTGGATGAATACATGAAGTTGTATGGACTTTTGAGACAAAATTGAATTCATTAGGTACAATATTTGACCATATATGTTACAGTTATGTATTATATGTCAATGAAAATAGTTCTATTTATTTTTCATAATATATGATTTAAAAATAAATATTTTTTATATGATTCATAAAATGGCTGACATAAATCTATCCCAAAGGGTTTCTTTTGTCTCAAAGACTACTTAACTCTTTCGCCACCAAATTTACGGAGGTCAATTTGTCAGGACTCTGGGTTTACAGCAGTATACATGTATATATCAAAATTATGTGTCTCAGATGAATGGCATTCATACTAGTATTTATAGATTTGGTAGGTATGGACACCCATATATTGTCATGACCCGTGATGACTACCCATCAATTTGCCCACTGTGTAGGAACTGTTACATCGGAAATCGTTCTATCGCTGGTAGTGTGATGGTTCTTGCCTGATTTGTTACGGTTCCTGATGATTGAAAATAATCATTTTTGTGACAAAATCACGCATAATTATAGATATCTTGAATATATTAAACTTTCCTGAATGAAAAGAGGCTGCAGAAGTGCCGTGTTATCGAAACCTGAACTCTAGACCACAATTAACTCGGTATTAGCGAGTTAACGCGTAAATATCAACATGTTACCACTGAATATAAAGCCACATGGACGCAATTTCTTTGTTTTTCGTGGCGTATAAAATATGAAACGCCTTCTGAAGACAAACACTGACTATAAAGTGTACCCGTGTTATTCTTTTGTAAAATAGCTGAGAAAGTATCCCGATAGGGGTTGATAATTGGGAGCTGTGACCTCGTAATCAACACGGGTGCGTGTTACGGTTCTATTTCAAACCGATCATGGCTGTGACGGGGTTGCTTAATTGGTGTCTATCCCCAACTTTGGTCAAAATGTTCAACAGTTACAAATTTCTTATCTTACAATAGATTGGTTTGAAATTTAACACCAACAATATGTTGAAATTGTTCTCTTAATTTGATTTGACAACAATTTAATAGTGGGGATTTTGTTGTTTTTAGACTAACATTTGCATACTTTCCTATACTTTAAACATGTAATCAACCATATTTGACATATACAAATGGACACCTCTTCTTTAGAGTTGATCCAAAACTCATGATGGGTGGACATGAAGTACTAGTAGGGAGCAGGTGTGATCTAGTTTCTATATCACATTTACCCCCCCTCCCCCCCCCCCCCCACAATTGGCAAGAAACTGGTTTAATGGACAAATAATCTAATTCTAATTAGTATGCTTTGTATTAAATAATGTATGCTCTTTTGCAAAATCATCTCTCTCTCCATCTGTTGGGAACATTTCCAATCTTGTGGGGGTGGGGCGCCAGGTTGGAAACTTCCAACACTTGGGAATCTTGAAGCCAGTCTATATGTTTTTTGCAATTTTCAGGTTCAGATATCCACATTTTCTCACTGGGCCCATGTATACTGAGTTTCTCACCCGGTTTGCATGGTGGCCAATCAAAGGCTACTGATCAATTCACTTCAGAATGGTATACTATCTAGAGCTATAATGTGTCATGCAGTTGGGGAAAACCAAAGCCCAGGCCTTGTGCATGAGTTTGGTCTGTTTCAAGGGGATGGTGCGATTGGAAATTCCAAGGTGGACGCCCCAACATTGGATACACTCCAGCCCACGTCCCTGCTCACTTGACACGTTAGTAGCGAGGAATAATAATGTGCCTTGTAATAGCCAGGTTCAGACACCCATAACACTAATTTTTAATGATTCATTTGTATGAATGTTTAGCTAATAATTCAAACAATCTGTTACTGCATGTTGAATTTAATAGCTGAGCATTCCTACAAATGAATCAATAGGATTCAAGTAGCTGCTCTTTATAGCACATTTAGTCATCAAAGAATTAACATCAATATGATAATATTTGTAACTGCATGATTCTTTTCTCTTTTTTATATGTTACTGCTTGTTGAACTTAATAGCTAAGAATTCCTACAAATCAATCAATAGGATTCAAGTCAATTCTCATTACAGCGCATTTAGTAACCAAAGGCTTAACATCCATATAATAAATATTTGTAACTGTAGGATTCTTTGCTTTTTATATATCTTCTATTAAAAAATCAGAGATACCTAGTCAATCTAAAATATGATTGAATGGAAGATTACCGTGCTTGTATATGCTTTAATAGCTGCATATTCTAGAATTCTAGAATTTAACCTAGATAATCAGCATCCAGCAAGCGGATGCCCGACATAAACTTCATAAACTGCGTAATCAGAGCATTGTATGGGTGTCAACTAACTTTTAACGTCTTATTTTTGGCTTTTTGTTGAGTAAAATACGTCTACGAAAATAGACAACACTAGCCGATGTGCCCGGCCCTCTTCGTCCTGGCTATTTAGGGATTTTTTTGTGATCCGTCTCCGCCTGGGCAAACTATTGTTCGATCGGCCCGGAAACATGCCTATATGAGCGAATATGGTCAAGGTCAAGGTCGCACGTGAAATTGGACCCACCCATATTGTTCCCGGGATCAAAGTAGGCCTACATTTTACCAAATTTGAGTCGGATTGGTCGAGGTCCAGAAAGATGCCTATATGAGCGTATATGAGCGAGGTCAAGGACACGGTCGCAATTGAAATTGGACCCGCCCATATTGTTCCCGTGATCAAAGTAGAACCAGCTACCAAATTTGAGTGGGATCGGTCAAGGTCCAGAAACATGCCTATATGAGCGAGGTCAAGGTCAAGGACACGGACGCACGTGAAATTGGATCCGCCCATATTGTTCCCCGGATAAAAGTAGGCCTACACACCAAATTTGAGTCGGATCGGTCGAGCAGTTTTTCGAGTCTATAACACAAATACATACATACAGACAGAAGTTCCAAAATATATAATAGATAAAATACAAGACAGATAACTCTATATATCCCGTCTACGCTCACGCTTTACGAAGTCCAGAGCAATGAAATTTCACTATTGTTAACCGGCTGTTGACTCATGGAAATGTCGGGCCTGCAAAACGCGTTATTTTTCAAACTAGCTGGCGACTTTGTGAATTTTGATAGGCGTAACACAGCTTATTGGATAAGCATAGAAAGGCAGTGTAATTCGTCGAAATTAATGACAAGTGGTGAAAATTTCAACTTAATGCATAGTTTGTTGTTTATCTTTGTATACTTTCACAAAATTGGCAGTTTGAACCATGTACCATGGCAAATATTAGCAATAGTTTTACCCGCATAGAACGATTAATGGGGATAGAACCGACTCGATCAGGAGAGAACCCAAACAATAATCAAAATTCGCGGTTCTTGTCGTTGTTATGACTCGCACAATGAATTTTTCGTTATTAACACACTCATTGGTGCCACAGATTGTTATGGGATCGAAAATAACTAATCGAATTATCACCTAGATGCCTCAAAATTGCGTTTTAACTGTCAAAAAGTCGTGAAAATGTATAATTTCGATCAGCAAGAACCGTCACAAATCAGGCAAGAACCATCACAAACCGGCGATAGAACGATTTCCGATGTAACAGTTCCTACACAGTGAATTTGCCGATGGATGACATCACACAATTGTGGTGACATCACCATGGTAACGCATGTCATGTGTGAACAGGTGCGTAAAGTACGCTTGAACTCAATCAATACTGGTACAGTTAATTTGATTTGTAATATCTCAGCACAAAAGTATGGACCAAACTCACTTTCAAATAGCTAATTATTATTATATGCATAACATGTTGTAGTTTTAGCATATGTGGTGGTAAGGAATGTTATTGGCAGGTGTGCGATGAGCATGATGAAGAGAAATGATAGATCAGATACAAATACACTCAAAACAAAGCACATTTTCATAAAATAGTGAATGGTGGCAGACACTTGTACTATTGATTGAAAGTTCGGCCAAGTTTTTCCAATTATTTCTGTTTCTGTTCAGAGAGTGTACGGAACGTCACATTCAACAGTCATGATAACAGAATAAATGAGCAACTGCAACAAACGTGCTGCAGCTTGCAAGGACAGATTTTCCGGTACAAAGAATTCTAAAACTCTGAACTCAACATGTGTGACTTTGACAATTGAGGAGATGTCTATCTTTGTTTCATAGCTACAATCACATCCAAATCTACAACTTAAATATTTATTTGCTACAGTGATAGAAAATAGTCCGTATTTTATTTGTTCATTTCACAACCTTGACTCAGAACAAAAAATATTTCCTGTGTTACATGCAATGATTAATATGAAATTGTAAGGTGTAAGGTGTTTAATGTCAACAACAACAAACAAACAAATTATTGAATAAATAAGATACAGCCACAGTATCCGATAATACAAAATTTTCACTGCCACTCATTGTGAAAATTTGGCATTATCTGCTACTGAGCTTCCCGTCTCCATTTGAGGTATAAAAAAAAGTTTGGCCAAATAAAATTTGTATTTGCAAATTTTGAAAAACATTGGCCATTGGCCAGTTTGGCCACCGACAGCGCGACACTGCACTTAGGTGACCATGACCTAGTCTTGTATCATTAAAAGTGCTAAATGGCTGTTTTCTTTGGCTGTTTTTGTCCAAAAATTACATGCCGTAGTTGACAAGTATGGTTGCAAAAATGATAAAGATGTATTCCAGGTCAATTTTTATAGAACTTAATTTACTTTTTCTTTATTTTCTATATATTAACCCTTTCATGATGGGAACTGTGCTGGTGCAGCATTAAAGATCTGTGTCAATCCATTCTCTTATATATGCCAGTCTCACATAGGGAGCCTCGCATATATAAGAGAGTGCACTGGCTTTCAAAGTCATGGAAATATTGTTAGGCCAATGCATTCTCTTACTAGTATATATGTGAGGCTCCCTATGGGAGATACGCAAAAATAAGAGAAATGCAATGGCACAGGGTTTTCACAAAATTTCAGGAAGCTCCAGCCATGGAAGGGTTAAAGACATATTATGGACTTGTTCGGGTGCGTGAAATTGATAAATTAATACTCAGGTGCTATGCCAACATGGGGAATGTAGCATTCTACTAACATCGCCAAAAATTTCAAAGAAATCGATCATACCACTCCATAGAAAACATCATCTGAACCTACGCCCAAATGTAAATATTTACATCTCGATTTGGGACGCAACTATCGGCGATAATCTAACACAATTGATTTCGCCATCGAGAGTCATTGCATTTAACTAATATATCAGAATGACGGTGTGTATCGTCAATTTGGATTAATATTCATAACAAATAACAACTTTAACCCTTTACCCAACAAACCGGCCAAAACCGGCCAAATAAAGCTTCAACAGCCTAAAATATCTTCGGTCTGTCTCAATAGAACCATACAAATATGGATATCATTGGAACCGGTTCCTTGACCACATTGTGATAGTTACAGTTATGCCCTGTGCCAATGCATTCTCTTATATATGCGAGTCGACCATAGGTCGCCTTGCATATATAAGAGAATGCATTGGCCATTTTTTCTTACATTCTTTAACAATTTTATAATTTTTAATGTGTTAAGCCAATGCATTCTCTTATATATGCGAGGTGACCTATGGTCGACTCGCATATATATAAGAGAATGCATTGGCACAGGCCCCTTCTGTTGGGTAAAGGGTTAAGCAGGATTATGCTCAATTTCTATTTGATCATCCTGCCAGAGTGTTCACATCACTTTAAGTATATAAAATAACATTTGGAATGATGATTGTCATCAAAGATGTCATCTTGTTTTATATTAAATTTGCTACACATTTATTTTATTTAGTTTAGATGTTTTAGAGGTACATCAAATATTATTTTATTAAATTTTTAATATCAAAAAACATTCTGTGGTATTCATAGGTCTAGTTTCTATGTCACATTTGGTTTAAAAAAAAAGTTCCATGGAACATAACCAATAAAACCTTAACTTTTCAAAGATTTTGTAAGTTGTTATTTAAACTGTTTTCTGGAACAATGAGTATATATATCTTTAGCCATTTCTATACTAAATACTCATTGACGAGTAGTTCCCTTCTACAACAAACGACCTTATTATCTGAACATTGCCCACCATTGAATATGAATTCTTCTGCTCTTGTATTTCTGTTTTTTTTTGGTCTGTCGTCTGCTTTTATTCCCTGAACATGCACCCCTCAAAATGAATAATAGACCATTCCAATGTAGACTTTTTATAACTGAATGGGAGAACCCATTTAGTATAGAAAGGGATAAGCCTACATGTTCTTCAAACTTCATATACACAGTAATGCCCTAAATAATCGACTCCTTAACCATAGCAGAATTATGGGTAATTTTTCAGGATTTAGTCGGAAATATGGCTTGTTGCCATTCATCGGAAAGCTCTCATCGAGAGCTTTCTGATGAATGGCAACAAGCCATATTCCGATTATATCCTGAAAAATTACCCATAATTCTGCTATGGTTAAGGAGTCGATTATTTAGGGCATTACTATATAGGCTATATTTTCAGTCTTGAGAAAGAATCTGAAAATATTCTGAAGGATTTGAGAAGGCAACATGATGCTGTCATTGAAAAGCTGCATGAGGAAAGAAACTTATTGGAAACAGAAAAATGCTATATTCAAAATCTGCTAGATGAAACAAATGACAGAATGAAGAAAGAAGCAGAAGAGAAGAAACATCTGGAGACAAAACACAGGAGTCTGAGAGAAAAAATGAAGGAATTTGATCACAACAAGAAAGAGATGCACATTATGACAAAGGTGAGAAAGTTAATCGTAAACTATTACCAAACAGTGTATAGTTGTGTTTATAATCTTGCAATAGTATTATGCAGAATATTTCTTCAAGTAATAGATATCCGCATGAAAACCTATGAACAAGCCTGCATATAGTGTGTCTCATTGCAGAATGAGGTCCCCAGAGGGGGGAATTTAGTGACGCTATCCCACACTGTGGGCTAGCATCACCATATTTACCCTCTGGGAACCTCATTCTGCTTAGGCCTCAACTGCTATGGGAGACCTAGGATCAGATTGAATTTCCCCAGTTGAAGTTGATAATGTTCACCCGTTTGTCACCTTGATAATGCATTTTATCCTTCTTAAAATTAGGAGATATAGAAACTTCCCAGAAGGGAAAAAGTAACTAAAACAATGTTAATTTTGAGACTATAGATTCCGAAAAGATGAGGCCTAAACAGAATGAGGTTCCCAGAGGGTCAATTTGGTGATGCTAGTCTGCTATGTGGGATAGCATCAATAAATTCACCCTCTGGGGACCTCATTCGGCAAATGAGATACATGCTGTTTGCAGGCTAGCTTATGAATGATAATTGGTTCTTACACATGAAGTAATGAACATGTCATACTGAGCCAGTAGTGTCCAGTACCTGACCACCCATTCTGATATATGTAATAACCTCATGTAAATTGTTTACAGTTTCTCCTAATTTGAAGGAGGTTAATAACAAAATAACAAATTGTGTCCAAAATTAATACACCTTCACTTTAAATCCACAGAAGGTAAGTCATGTATATATCAAGCATTATTTATTTCTGACAATTGAATCCGTATTTGTGACTGATTTTAAATGGGTGCTGTACATTAATTTATGGGACCATCTCCTATTATACTCAATAGAATATATGCTCGAGTCATAAAACTCATTTGCATTATAACTGCCATGTTTGCATCGTTCACATGAGTGTATTTTGCATAATATACATGACACAAATTCATTCATTTGTTGTATATATATTCTGTTGAGTATAAAAGGAGATGGTCCCACAAAAGGCCAGATTTAGTGTACAGAACACCCTTTAAATATTTTCCCAAAGATTAATAATACCATCTTTTCAATATTTTAATATGCAAACTCTATGCGTGACTTTAAACTGTAACCAGTATAACCATCTTCTGCCCAGAAGGAAATATCCTGCAGCAATATAGGTGCTCACATGCATTATTTTGTACAGAAAATCAATATACATCGGTTTACAGATATTACCTGAATAATTTAATGACCAGGTGTATCAATGTTACCTGTACACACCTGGAACTAATTAGCTGTACACATACAAAGTTGTTACATGAAGCTCAATGTATATATGATCACAACAGGCAAGATGTGACTAAGGTTTGAATTCACTTAGACTTTCTGACTTGATTACATGGCCATCGTTCTACATTAAAATATTCATTGATTGATTTGTTTATTGGTTTTAACAAGTATTTGAGGTAAGGATAAAGGTACTCATAGCGTTTGGACTGATATTCTATCAGACCTCTCTAATTGCTAATAATTGTTTCCTTGTTATTCGTGTTACAGTCCCCATTCCAAGGGTAATGTTTTGGTGTATAGCTTTAATTTTATCCACTATTTGAGTTGTAAAACATTTGAAGCGTAATAATGAAATTGAGTACTAAAGTAAGCACATACAGGGATTTTTATGTGCAACGACAGTGCTAAAAATTTCGTACATTTAATTACAATTCCCAATTCACAAAATCTCTTTTTGTTTGTGAACAAAATATAGAATTTTCCCTTAATGTTATAAAAATATTATGCAAGTCTTTATGCCCCATTTGTTTACAAAAGAAATCAACAGTCTTATATATAGAAATATGTTCAACTGTTTGATTTCAAGTTTTTACAATGATAAAGCCTATATTACATGTACCTATATTATCTGTCTGACAATCATGGAATATCCAATTATGAGCCTCGATGGTTCAAATTTCCCAATCAAAAGGGCCCACAATGCAAAGGTCCCAGGACCCTTTCCCAAAAAGGTAGAAAAATCGCTGACATGACATAACTTTTAAGAATTTTTTCAGCTTAACAGCGACAAGGAAGGAGAGACTCATCAACACAATAGAGACGTTTGCCAACAAACTGGTATTAATAATTCTTCAGACCCAGATTCAAATAGTAAGTCCATGGTAAAAACCATGTTTAACCCTTTCGCGATAGGAGCTTAAAGATCCTGTGCCAGTGTATTCTCTTATATGTGCGAGTCTCCCATAGAGAGCCTCGTTATATAAGAGAATGCAATGGCTTCCAAGGTGAAGGTAAATATTGTTAAGCCAATTGTATTCTCTTATATATGCGAGGCTTTCTATGGAAGACCCTCATATATAAGAGAATGCATTGGCACTGGGTTTTTGAAAAATTTCAGGAAGCTCCAGTCATGGAAGGGATAACCCTTTCTTGATGGGAGCTGTGCTAGTTCAGCATTAAATATCCTGTACCAGTGCATTCTCTTATATATGCGAGTCTCCCATAGGGAGTCTCTCATATATAAGATAATGCACTGGCTTTCAAGGTCAAGACAAATATTGTTAGGCCAATGTATTATCTTATATACCGGTATGTGAGGCTCCCTATCGGAGACTCGCATATATAAGAGAATGCTTGGCATAGGGTTTTTGCTAAATTTCAGGAAGCTCCAGTCATGGAAGTGTATGGACAAAATATAGATAAGGTTGGGAGCTAACAAATTTGAATTATTTATACCCCCCGCAACGAAGTTAGGGGGGGGGGGGTATACTGGAGTCAGCTTGTCCGTCCGTCCGTCGTCCGTCGTCCGTCCGTCCGTGGACACAAATTTGTCCGGAGTTTTTCTCAGTCGTTTTTTTTATCAATTTCCTTGAAACTTGGCACAGACATCAATCACCATGGGAACCTGTGCACCTACGATTATGACGTCTGTCGGACCTTTTTTGGTGGAGTTATCCCCCTTTTTCGACTTAGAAATTTTTCGCAACATGTATACTTTTGTCCGAGCTTTTATTCCTACATTTTTAGGTCAATTTTTTAAAAACGTGGCACAGATATTTAGTACCATGGGAAATTGTGCACCTGCGATTATGACGTCTGTCCGACTTTTTTTGGTGGAGTTATTCCCCTTTTTCGACTTGGAAATGTTTTTGGCAACATGCATAATTTTGTCCGAGCTTTTATTCCTACATTTTTCGGTCAATGTTTTTTAATCTTGGCACTGATATTTAGTACCATGGGAACCTGTGCACCTGTGATTATGACGTCTGTCCGACATTTTTGTGTGGAGTTATTCCCCTTTTTTTACTTAGAATTTTTTTCGCAACATGCATGATTTTGTCCAAGCTTTTATTCCAACATTTTTCAGTCAATAGGTTTAAGATTAGGGTTATGGTTGTACACCTGCAATGGGAACTGTTATTTTATTATTTTAACTAAATGTTTACTGACATGTGAAACATCTTGGTATTTTAAAATCAGGGGGGTATCCGTAGTCCCATTGGGACAGTCACACCTCTAGTTTCAATTAAAAACATGTCTACCGGCAGCAATCTTAAATGATTTTACTCTCTGCATGACTCAATACTTCAGCATGCCATACAGCCAACAGTTTTCATCCAATTTATCCCAAACGTCATATGGCTATTCAGGGTTGATCTCTGGTATTGCGTAAAAATTTAAACTTCCATTTTCCTTATCGCTTCATTGACTTTAATGATTGACATTATCCCCTCTCCAAGTTGAGCTGCAGTGTCAATGACTCTTTTCATTTTACTAGGGATGGACAGACTTGTGAATGAAATTGGAATGATTCAGTAATTAATAGTACAGTAATGCCCTAAATAATCGAGAGCTTTCCAATGAATGGCAACGAGCCATATTTCCGACTAAATCCTAAAAAGTTACCCATAATTCTGCTGTGGTTAAGGAGTCGATTGTTTAGGGCATTATTGTATTTCCTTTCCTTTATTCTTCACTGAACTGGATAATCACTATATTCAACATGATTTTATCCATCCCAACAAATGTCTTTATATATGTTTTATGTATCTCATTTTTACCTATTTATTACAGGCTTTTATGTTTTTACATTAATTGATAATTGTTTTATTTACAGTAAAAATAATGGCTCCTAGAAAGTGTTTCTTATTTTAACAATAAAATTTTAACCCTTTCATGACGGGATCTGCGCTGGTGCAACATTAAAGATCCTGTACCAAAGGATTATCTTATATATGCGAGTCTCCCATAGGGAGCCTATATAAGAAAATTCACTGGCTTACAAGGTCAAAGTAAATATTGTTAGGCCAATGCAGTTTCTTATATATGCGAGGCTCCCTTAGGGAGATTCTCATATAAAAGAGAATGCATTGGCACAAGGATTTTTGCAAAATTTGAGGAGCCATGGAAGGGTTAATAATTGTTTTTACATTGACTAACACATGAGGGTGTCTCTTTTCTCAGGTACTTGGTTTGAGATATCACAGAATGACATAGAGCAGACATACAAGAGCGAGGTACAGAGTCTTAAATCTGAGATAGACTTACTGAAGAATCAGCTAAATATATACACCGAAAATAAATTAACGGAAGACATGGAGGACAGCCCAGAAGAGAAGAGTTCTCTGGCCGAAACTATCAGAGCTGAACTAGAGGTTAGTTTCATTTGCAGAATAAGGTCCCCAGAGGGTGAATTTATTGATGCTATCCTGCATAGCGGGCTAGCATCACCAAATTCACCCTCTGGGGACCTCATTCTGCATGACCGTATCTGCTATGGGAGACCTAGACTCAAGATTGAAGTTCCCAAATGGGGACTATTGTGATGTACACCCATTGGGAACCTCAATTATGCAATGTGTCGTCTGCCAATTTGGGGATATAGAGAAACTAAAAAAGAAATAGAATCTATGTGAAGAAGTTTCTATAGAAGTTTGATAATAAAGAAACTTTCCAGAGAAGATGCGGCCTAAGCAGAATGAGGTCCCCAGAGGGTGAATTTAATGATGCTAGCCCGCTATGCAGGATAACGTCACTAAATTCACCCTCTGGGGACCTCATTCTGCAAATTACAGGCACACTAAACTCAGACTTGCATATGTATGACCTTTTTAACCCTTTGACCAATGCAAGCCAAAACATCGGCTCCTTGGTAGACCACTGTTATATAGCCAATATATCGTCTTTCAGGTATCAATATATATAACAATATCATTTATTATTAGTTTTTTCAAACAGTGACCTTCTTGAAATGTGTGGTAATAGTTACAGGTATTTGGCACTATTGATCCAACCACCCAAAAGACATATATACAAGACAAGGTAACTATCTATCAGATGACCCAAATTCCCACTACCTGACATTATCAAGCTGTGGCAAAAATATCTATGTTATGTTATTCACACTTTAACCCTTTACCCAACAAACCGGCCAAAACCGGCCAAATAAAGCTTCAACAGCCTAAAATATCTTCGGTCTGTCTCAATAGAACCATACAAATATGGATATCATTGGAACCGGCTCCTTAACCACATTGTGATAGTTACAGTTAGCCCTGTGCCAATGCATTCTCTTATATATGCGAGTCGACCATAGGTCGCCTCGCATATATAAGAGAATGCATTGGCCTACAAAAAATCCTTTTTTTAACACTTTTTACCATTTTTTCTTACATTCTTTAACAATTTTATAATTTGTAATGTGTTAAGCCAATGCATTCTCTTATATATGCGAGGCGACCTATGGTCGACTCGCATATATAAGAGAATGCATTGGCACAGGGCCCTTCTGTTGGGTAAAGGGTTAATGCCTGTTTTGTTCAAGAAAGTAGTTTGGCATATTACCTGACTCGATCAGTTGATTGTATCAAAAGTAACAGGCATCGGAACAGAAACATTATACATGGTATTACATTTCAGGTAAATTTGGATTCATTTCAACCCTTAACCCTTTGAGTGCCAGGGGCCGATATTATCGGCCCTAAACCTACACAATAAGTCTGTTAAAGAATATAATAAAATATATTAAAATTGTTAAAACAAATTTAAAAAAAAAAAAAAAAAATTTGTTAAGCCAATGCATTCTCTTATATATGCGAGGCGACCTATGGTTGACTCGCATATATAAGAGAATGTATTGGCACAGGGTATATGGGTTGATACAAAAATCGGCCCTGGCACTCAAAGGGTTAAATATGTTCTTATGGCACTTATAGCACTATGTAGTTAATAGCTCTCAAGAAAGTGAGAAATGTAATTTGTCCCATGCAAGGTCGCCAAAATGGAAGACATAAATTACGTTTCCCACTTTCGTGAAAGCTAGTTAACCAGAGTTCGCTCTGCCGATTGCCAATTTAGCAAATTGCTATGAAAAATATGAATTTGCACCAAAACAATCCCAATTTGCTACAAAAATTGGCACCTAGCTTTTTGGCTTTTGGCAATTGATACCAATTGGGCATATAATAAAGCTTGAAGTCAATCGGTCGGAAACAAAACACAAATTGATATCCAGTTGCAACACAGCTAATTGGGTCTTGCATGTAATTGAAAGCATATAATAGATTTGGGGTTTAAGTCACCTCGATTTATTATATCGCTGGGGTGAATGGGTTTCAAATTTCTACTCGATTATAACACTGAGTATGTCTATTGACTACAATTTGACAAACATTACTCAAACAAAGTGCTTTCTGAAGACTAAACTGTGTTTTGATAATAACGAAAATATCGAAATGAGTGGAAAATATCTCGTGAATGGCCATCATTCGATGGTGACAAAAATGCTTTTTGGAAATAACCAATTCAAAAGTGGCACCAAAAATATTGGTCGGAAAAATGTATAGTGGCTAAAAAAAAAATGCAATTGGCAACACTGTTGGCACCTGGGAATTTTGGGCCAGTGCGAACCCTGTAGTTAACTGCATACCTCGGTCATGGGTGCAAGTGGAGATTATTTTGTGATTTGAAAAAAATAAAAATTTACCAGAAATTGAACCAATGAAAGTCCTGACGAATGTCACCAACAAAAACTGCTGTACTCTCTGGTCTGATCGGAAACTTTGTTCAGCCGGTGTGCCCAGTAAATGTCCAACCAGACATTTTGTCCTGAATTTTTCTGTTCTGATGCATGTAACTTTTGATAGAGTCGGGTGATATTACAAAATGAACTACAGTCCATTGGGGACAAAAGTTGTGTTTGGTTTGAATACAATATTTTAAAAAAATATTTTAGCTGCAGCTTGACAACACCAGGTGGTGGGAATTTGGGTCATCTGATAGATAGTTACCTTGTCTTGTGTATATGTCTTTGAGGTAGTGGGGTCTATTGTGCCAAATACCTGTGGTAATAGTAACATCACTGGGTGTAATTCCTGTGTAACTAAATTTAACTTGTGAAGTCACAGGAGCTGCAGGTGATCATCTATCTATTGATAAATGCTCTTTATCCCATGTTAAAAGATAGATTACCACTAAGAATTAGTCCCTCAGTGATTTAACCACCCAATAGTTTACTAGAAACATATACTAGAAACACGTTGTTGCATAGAATTTACAGTTTTATGACAACTCCAAATAAAAATATATACCATATTTTGTTGTCTATTAAAACCCATGAGCAATGTTACACTTTTGAAATTTATTGATTCGAATGCCATGTTCTTTAGTAAGTTGAAAATACTCATTTCTGATACAGGAATCTGATGCAGGAATCGGGTGCCATTTTAGCTAACTGTATTTATTAAATTACGTAAACAATTGGAGTGCATTTTCCTTTCCCACTAGCAATCTCTGCACAAGTGGTGAGATTGCACATACATGCATGACGATTTGTAACTCATTAAGGTGGACACGTTTGAAAATGATGAGCATTTAACGTTTTGAGGGCGACTCTAATGCGTGTAATATAACCACTAATTAGTAAAGTAACGTGATCAAAATTGTAAGAAAACCCATTAATGAAGACACTGCATTTGATATTGTTGGGATTTTACCATATACGACCCCTAAACCTGTTATATTCAATGAAGTAGACAACTATCACGTTAGAAGAACGAACTTATATTTTGTAAAACTAAAAAGTTGGTTTCCTTTACCGACTACCCTAACAGGGCGTTACAATAAAACACTGTATATAATACAAAGTCCATCATCTCTCTCTCCTCCTCCTCCCCAAGGTCCTTGCTCATTCTCCTCTCTCGGTGTATAGAATATTCAAGTGTGTGGAAATCATGTTTCTTCAATGAGACTCTTAGTGACACATCGTTGACGCTGACTGCGTCTAACAATTGGCTGCACCGGGGAAGATAGCTTAACACCTCGATCTGCATGCAGACTCCCGCCATTTGAAATCTCCGACATACATTCACCAATTTCCACTGGGCGAACGGGATAGCACTTTTGCAAAAATTTCCAGTTTCTTCGCTATACTCTACCAGAGTTGAGATTAACCAGGTAGTCTTGATTCTTAACCACAGCAAAATTATGGGAAATTTTTCACCCAGTCGGAAATATGGCTTGCTGTCATTCATCGTAAATCTCTCGGTAAGAGCTTTCCAATGAATAGCAACAAGCCATATTTCCGAAATAAATCCTGAAAAATTTCCCATAATTCTGCTGTGGTTAAAGGGTCATATGCTTCTGGCATTACTGTAATTGCCGAAACGAAGACTGTTATTACTGAACAGATAATAACAAAGCAATATATTCCCTACATTATTTTTTCGACTTTATAAGATTCCCTGTTGAAATTCAAAAGTTCCCAGGTTTGCACTGGTGGAATATGAATGATACAGGGGTAATATAGCTAGAGTAGAGATTCGTGGTATGATCTGCTCTCTCCCAAGGGAGGATGGCTGGGTCATCAATGCCATATGATTGGAGTAATAATGATGTAAAGGGCACCGGTATATATAGTACCATGGGAATCTGTACACCTGCGATTAGGAATCCGTCTGATTTTTTTGAGTGGAGTTGTCCCCCTAATATTCGACTTAGAAATTATTTGCAACATGTATGCATACTTTTGTCATTAATTACTAACGTTTATTTTCAAAAAACAAATATGTTAATATGGCTACATTTAATGTAAGCCCAATTACACTGCATGGGGATCCTTAGTCCAGCCTCTAGTTTATTTGTATAGATTTAGAAATTTGTTGTCGGAAGTGTATTTAGGCAGATATACCATATCTTTAAAATGTTATTGTAATGACTTCTCAGAATTCAAAGACAAGACGGCGAAAGAGATGGCATTTATCTACTTCAAAGGTAGAAATTGTGTTGTCACGCTATGGTGTATAAATGTTGTATCACTGTATGAATATTATATTTAATTATTACACGTCTGTGGTGAGTTGCATGAAGAAGCCTGCATTGATTAAGTGTGTCTGACATTTGCAGAATAAGGTCCCCAGAGGTTGAATTTAGTGACACTATCCCACATAGTGGGCTAGCATCACCAAATTCACCATCTGCGAACCTCAACTGGTATGGGAGATCTAGGATCAAATTGAAATTCCCCAGTTGAAGTTGCTGATGGACACCCATTAATCACCTTGGTAATGTATTTTATCTTCTGCAAATTATGGGATATAGAAACTGAATAGAAGGGTATGATGCAAATGTCGGACACACTAAAATACAGGCTTTGAATGAAGCTTGTGTATTATACACCCACGTGTATCCATGAAATATGATCACATATACTCAAGCAATACACAAGAGAAGTATTGATTGTGTATTGTTCTATTGTGTGTATCCTCAGTTGCCAATGGTCAGCTGGGTCATAAATGTTTCAGATAGGATCATCAATGGATTTTTCCACTTAGTCATTAGCTGGAGGAGCTTACTGTTCCTAGGAGACCATGCGTCTCAGTGCTGCCTATATATTCGATAATATACGCTCAAGATCATACCTTCTTTTTGTCTACATTGAAAATAGCAAATGGTCACGGTGTGCGGGCCTATAAGACCTTTAATTGTGTTATCAACTGACACAGATGACCGATCACCCAAAATGTTACAGTGGCAATGTCTCGTCATTGCTTGTGTATATAATTACCTGTCTCATTACTGGTGTAAATTATCTAACAATACCTTTGTTTTCCTCAAAGGTTTTCCTTTTATTGGGGCATCCGTCTGTTAGCCTTTGGTTTCTGGATGATAACTTTAGTAAGTCTGAATTGAATGGGAAAAAAATTTGGGATGTGAGTTTACTAGCCCAAGACACAGGTCAAATTCGATTTCGGTTCTGCCTGCCAATTTTCACCAGAGTTGTGGGCCTATGTTTGAATCACCACTTGTGTATTTTACCACTCACTAGCTATGCTGTTGTTTTGTGTTGTGTTTTTGTTATCATCATGATGACTGCAACGTGAGCCATGTAACTGCCTTAAAATTGTTGATATTACTAGTATTACTAGTATGCTATTATTCAGCATCGGATGTAGCAATCGTGATTGATATGCCACTCACAACACGGTCTACATGGGCCATAAGGGCATTAAGTCTGACTATTACACTTTGTTTGTCAGGATGAGTTTTCACACCAGATGGACCAGCTACAGCAGACGTTCACAGACGAGAAGAAGCTGCTGGAATCGAGGAACGACATGCTGGAGGAGGAGATAGAGGAACTACAAGCAGAACTCTCCAAGGAGGAAGCTGCATATAAGAAAGAGATAGAACTTCTCAACAAAAGAATAGCACGGCTACAGCAGGACAAAAGATTGGTAATAATTATAACCTCACTCCATCTGTCCATCCGATCAAATATCTCAGCCACTGGTTGTCCAAACTCGTTTACATTTGGTGTGTATATTCACCATCACAAGGGCATGCAAAGAAGTACTAAAGTTGCATAATCCGATTAATCGCCCTTCAATTACTATTTATTTGGATTCGGGGGCAAAAAATATATGATTTGAGTCGAGGAACCCACCTATCAAAGCTCAGAGTTATTAGACATCGTTTCTTGATATCTATTGTTTTTCACCATTATTAGTGGCCTTGTAAACAGTTGACAAGCCGAAGGTCTTGGATCAAATTGTGGATGAAGTTGGATAACTCTAAAATCAAAGAAGGCCAAATTTCGTCGAACAACATGATGATAAATAACAGAGCGTGATTTAGCGTGATTTAGTTATGCTATCCCGCACAATGGGTTAGCATCACCAAATTCACCATCTGGGGACCTCATTCTGCTTATGCCTCATTTTCTGCCTGCGAAGTATCTATAGTCTCAAATTAACATTATTTTTAGCTACTTTTCCCCTTCTGTTCAGTTTCTATATCCCCTAATTTGCAGAAGGAAAATAGCATAATCGAGGTTCAACTGGGGAACTTCAATCTGATCCCAGAACATTATAGCAATTGAGGCCAAAGCAGAATGAGATTCCCCAAAGGGTGAATTTAGTAATGCTAGCCCACTTTGCAGGAAAGCGTCACTGGGGACCTCATTCTGCACATGTCCAGGCTTGATTATACTCAGCAAAATGGCTCGATCGATGTCACTTCTCCCTGGGATAAAGAGGGACATATTTTAGGGAGAAGATATCTTCCACGTCTCTCTATAGGCTGGTCCATGTGTCTTTGTTTAATCTGAAAATAAAGGTTTTTTTCCCGTCCACTTGAGTATATCAACCATCGGTTATAGGATCTTTGCATCACAAGAGCTTTCAATGATGGATTGGTGATGTTTGTAACTTTATACACTCTTTTTTTTTAAAGTGACGTATTATGTTATTGATCTGTGAAGTCGTCTGTCCTTCCATTCGTCAATTTTCACCAGAGTTATGGCGCTTTTTGTTGAAATTTGCATTCAAATTTAATTTCTGGATGATAACTTTAGTAAGTCTCAACTGAATGGAATGAAATATGCTATGTGAATTTACTAGCCCAAAATACAGTTCAAGTTCAAATTTAGGTTCCGCTCGCCTATTTTCATCAGAGTTATGGCCCTTTGTTGAAAACTAAGGCTGAGTTTTATTTTGAGCTCTGTTGTTGCACCATCACATCAGATGGGCCTTTGTTCATACGCATGAAATAGGACTCAGCCTGTGGTGAGCTTTGAATCTCGGGCGGGTCTATTTCACGAATAACAACGAACACTGCTTGTCGTTAAAGATAAATTTATATGTAGAATAAATCATTGTAATATGGTCATATTTCAGGTATGAAGAATAAACCGAGCCCTGAAATATAAAATGAACAGGCATTAAGTGATATGAATGAATCTAAAAGGAACACACAATTTTGCTTAAAGACTAAATTATAAAATGAGATTACATGACACTTTGGATTTAAATAAGAGCTAATATGGATTTAGATGATTGACGTGAATAGTAACTTTTAAAAGCTTGATTAAAGAAATGCAGAAATGCATCACATGGGAAATATATTAAAGATATCACAAGAATTTACTACTTCCAATATTATTTAAATGGAATACTGTAAAATGGGGCATTATAAGATTGGGTAAATAATAAAAGCAATAGTTACCTTATTTTGTGTGATAAAGGCCTGTTTTTGTGTATAAATAAATCCCAGTATAACATGTGTATTCAAAACTGGACAGATCGTCGACTGCCTTTGTTAACCGCTGGTGGCAATCTGAAAAGGCTAGATGAATAGCGTTTACAAGCGCGGGAAACCAAAGGCGCGAAAGTTCACGCACGGGTGATTACTGCTATGAGTGTTTATGTCCGTATTATACAAGAAAGCCAAACTGCGCATGTGCGTGCTGTGTTAAGTGTAATTGTTACTAGAAAACATTTGTGATTTAACCCCTGAAATACCATTGTATAATAAAATATAATTTCGTTATAATTCTGTTAATTGAGCAAGTGAACTATAAAACAATAAAAGTAGTCCTATTACACGCATATGCAAAAAGTTATGAATGGCTGTAAAACAACTATCAACAACTGTTACATTTAAATATAACTCAACTATATAATTCTCCAATAACGAGATTTTGCATGTCAAAATCATTGTTATGTAAACATTACTGTTACAGATCAGAGTCCAGTAAAATAACAAAGTCCCAACCAAAGCATAACAGCAAACAATGGAAAAGTTCAATTCATTGGAAAATATTCTGAAAAACAAAATTAGGAGTAAAATACTTGAATTAACGGCATAATCAGCAATGTTTGATTTGTATAGATAACAGTGGTTCATCATGTGAAAATCAGAATAAAATCAATCTATTTTCCCACATTCTTCTTGTTAATATGGACACACAGACTTTTGTTATTTCTCACATTTTTCCCACTCCAAAAGCCTTATGTCTCTTTAAATTGTGATATAACAAATATATTATAATTAGCCAGAATTTTGAACATTATACTGCATTATATGCATAATAATACCTGGTATCAAGTTTTCTTCATATTTGAAGGTCGAGCAGGAGAAAGATGACATGGAGGAGGAGTTGTGTTCCATTAGACGTGATTTTAGTTCCACTCGGAGCAGCCTAGAGGACAGAATTGATGAATTAACAAGCGAGAAGGAATCTGCAATCAAATCGGATCGTACCCAGCAGCTTAATAACATGAGAACCAACTTTAAAGAGAAGGTACTGTTGATCCAGTTTAACTGTCTTTCAGAAAGGCCTCAATATATAGTGCCGGACATTTGCAGAATGAGGTCACCATGCAGATTGTGAATTTAGTGATACTACCCCGCACACCAAATTCATCCTCTGGGGACTTCATTTTGTATGGCTACATCTGCTATGGGAGACCTAGACTCCGAGTAAGCTAAGTTCCCAGATAGTGTTGTGCATCCATTGCCATTGGGCACCTTGATTATACATTGTGTCTGCTATTAGTCTGCCAATTTGGAGATATAGAGAATCTAAGCTTAATAAGAAAAAGAAACTTTCTAGAAAAGTTTCTAAAGAAGCTAAATAACTTGTTAATTTGATAATAAACATACTCTCCCGAGGCCTAAGCAGAATGAGGTCCCCAGAGGACCTGTGTGGGGTAGTGTCAAATGTTCTGATAATAAGTTCAACAAATAAAATAACTTATCTGAACACACATTTCCCACCAATGAATACAAATCATTCTGCTCTTGTATTGTCTGTCTATCGTCTGCTTTTCTTACCTGAATCTCCCCTCCAAATGAATAATAGATAGTTTTGATATATACTTTTATAACTGACGGGTCGGTCAATCCATTTAGTTAAGAAAGGGTTAAGGTACAACATGATACCCTGTTGACAGAAGCTTGTGTTGAATTGTGTCTTTGACTGAAACTTTACTTAAAGGATTACTATCCTCATGAAACAACAAAACTCTATCGGAAAGCCACCCCTATTGTGATCACAATGATCCAAGTCCCATAAAAATCGCGTAATAAATAAGCCGAGAAATAAATAAATAATACCACCACCGGTTGTCGGCTATCTCCGTCGCAAAACCTCGCATGACGTCAAGCGAGGTAAACTAATTAAAAACAGGGAATCGGAGTCGGAGTTAATTATGTCTACCTATATGGCGATGAAAAATCCGGAATCGACATCAGCGCGTGAGTGTAATGGAATTACTGCGGGGCATATCAATAGCATTGTGTACTCATGGTGAATTGTCATCGCGCGGTGAGTTATCTTCACTTGTGATTTGTCTTAAGTGCTGTTTGGAAAGTTACGGTATTGTTTTGACAAAAAATATAGAGGGACGATTGAGCGGGTTAGATAACACTTTCGTATAAAGCTTATAAAAACACGAGCCAGCATGTGAACTTTATTCGGGTGCGTGTTCGCGATGTTGTTTTAATTTTCCGTATATATGCCCCGAGTGTCCCGTATTTACAATCATTCATTCATTCTAGTGACTCAGTTAGGCATATGCTGTATTCATTTCCAAACGATGTTCGTTTACGTGATATTTGGCGGGATTTCTGTGGGGAAACCCGTTGCGCAAAATCAGAAACCGATTACATATACAAAATAAAGAGCGTTTAATTTGACGAGTCAGTCATGGTTACGAATACATACAATTGCAGTTAAAGTGGGGAGTATGTTGATGAATAATTCACGATGACAACTATTCTAAGTCGAGTCCCCATTTCCTTCACCCTGGCTCAATAAAGAGCGTTCCACGTTAAGAGTTTTCCTAATATGGTACGAATAAAAAGAGTTTAATAAAGCGGAAATTGCTATGACAATGATGGAAGGATATATAAAAAGCATGCATATCGGAAGTTCATGTACATGTATTGACCTGTATTGTTGTAATCAGTAAACAATCACTAGAACAACTGTTCTAAGTCGAGTCCCTTTACCTTGACGCAATAAAGAGCGTTCACTATTACGATATATTGCGAATAAAGAGCACTTGAATATGTGATTCCATATTAAACCGGATTATTATCCCTCCTTCAAAAGGTGTTATATATGATTGGATGTTTAAACGAACCACGGCGAACATTTATATATTTTATAACCCTATTGTTATGCGTAATTGACACATATAGGTCTATTTATGACCTGGATATTCAATAGACCACATCGCTATAGAGTGCTAATTTGATAGGCCAATAACCATGCATAGATGCAGTGAATTTCCATCAGTGACAGTCGGCTAGATTGTTATGGGGTGGGGGAAGCAATATTCCGAAATATATATAAACACCATATTGCCCAAATATATACATGATTCATAACCAAGGAAAAATGAACTTATCATATCATATTGGTAATGAATGACTTGATTATAATTGATTAAATCCGACAGCAATAAACCAATTTTGTGTTGTTTTACCGCGTTACGATAAATTAAAACGAAACGCTCTTTATTGACACACGACTAATGGCATCTGGAAATTGGAATGTTTACGAGATGATAATTGCCTAATAACTGTGCAAGTCTTCGCGTATATATGCAATCTTGATATGCATATATAATATAACTTGGACTATTCCGGTAACGAAAAAATATATATAAACACGAGCACGCGTTTATATAGATAAATGCGCGCAAAACTGAATAATATACGGGCATGGCTTTATAGTAACAACACATCGCGATACATATAATAATAGTAATAATAACACGATAAAGACATTTAATTACGAGAAAGGCGATGTTTTCGGCGAAGTTTTGCATTCGCAGTGTGATAACGCGACAATCTTCAAAGGCCGCGATCGACTACATGCAAACTTAAAATACCGCCGTCGCGTATCTATGCGTTGTCAATGAGTTACCACGTGATCGATCACGTGCTATGCTTCTGTTTACATGTGACAATCACGTGATCGGGCTGATGATCACGTGACTTCGTCTACAACAAAATCTTCGGCTAACTTCGGAATTTTTTTTAATCGTTATAAAAATAACGATTGGCGGCCGAATATTAGTTTATATGCGCCCAATGGACATTTTATATATATATTATCGGTATATTGAAAGAAAATAATATTGTTTTTTCAGGACCGTATTCCTTTAAAGATGCATAATCTGAATTAACACTCCCAAATTACAATTTCTTTGGCTTCGGTGGTGAAAAATATTTGGTTCATTTCGAGGAACCCACCATCAAAGCTCAGATATCGATTTTTGAAATTGTTATTTCTTGAGATGTGCAATTATTTGTGGCCCAGAAAATCATTGTCAAATGGATGGTCTGGTACACAATTGTGGATGAAGATGGGTAACTCTAAATCAAGTGGTAATACGGCCAAATTTTGTGATACTCAAGTGATAATACGGCCATATTTTGTCGAACAAAATGTTGATAGTTTTGGGAAATTTGATACCATAGTTGACAGTGGTTAGCACTGTTTTGTTGTAATTAATCGATTCTGATAACTAAAGCATATTTCGAAGAAATTTTGTTGTTGTATCTTGATGATATGGGGACCATCTGATCGGACTGAGTACCTTTAAATTTAAGTACAGGGAAATTGGACACCTCTTTGACCCTTTCTTTACTGAATACTCATTGATGAGTAGTTATCACTTAGAAAATGTTCAGATAATAAGTTCAACAAACGACATTTCCCTCCAATAAATAGGGCTCATTTTGCACTTGTATTATATGTTGTCTACTTATAGATATATTTCCTGAAAACCCCTCCAGATGAATTATAGACCATTCCAACATATACTTTATAACCAGTCTTCAAAATTGGCATCAGCAATAAGTAATGCCATGGCAACATATGGATTCTAACATGCCACAGCATTAAATTTTCCGTGGGACATTTATCCGAATTTCGATAGCTGTATCCATTTAATATAGAAAGGGTTAATATTTTTGTATTTTAAGGTACATCATGATACTCTAGTCAAAGAAAACGAGGTGCTTCAGGACAGAATCAAAACTCTATATGAGCAGTTAGACGGAATGCAGGCTGAAGTTGAAGTTAACAGGAATGCTAAGGTTGTTATACGACCATATTTAAAAAACAGAACGTCCGTTCACTTTTGGATTCCAGATGATGTGCCCGACTTCGCCTGTGCTATTTAGGGATTTCTTTGTGATCGCCTGCGTCTGGGCAGAATATACAGCGTCTGGACAAAATATTGTTCGATTGGTCCAGAAAAATGCCTATATGAGTATATATGAGTGAGGTCAAGGTCACACGTGAAATTGGACCCACCCATATTGTTCCCGGGATCAAAGTAGGCCTATACATACCAAATTTGAGTCGGATCCGTCGAGGTCCAGAAACATGCTTATATGAACGTATATGAGCAAGGTCAAGGACACCGTCGCACATGCAATTGGACCTGCCCATATTGTTGCCGGGATCAAAGTACGACTACATACCAAATTTAAGTCAGATCGGTCTAGCAGTTTTCGAGTCTATAACACACATACATACACACAGATATACAGAAATTCCAAAATATGTAATAGATTGTTTACAACACGGATTGGAACACAATATGGGTTATATGTGATCGCCATTTGCTTAACGATGTCTTGATGGAATTTGATTATTGTTTATTGTCTGTTTATTTATGGAAAAGTTATGGTCCTTAATTAGCTATTTTTCATGTACTTTATGCTCTTAGTGCTATATATCTTGACCAAATTGTCTTCCATATATTCACAGATAGAGAATGAGTTACTGAAAGCTGATTTTGGTAAACTTCTACACAAGTTGACAGAAGAAGGAATTGATGTTGGGCAGGAGTATCTGAGTTGTGGTGATGTCCTCCGATCTTGTTCCCAACTTCATGTGAGTCCCTTTACACATGTTAACCCATTCTTTAGTAAATAGATTCTCCCATTCAGTTATGAAAGTATACATGGGAATAGTCTTATATGGAGGGGGTGTTCAGGAAATGTAAGCAGACGACAGACAGATGAAAAAATAATACAAGTGCAGAATGATTTCTATTAATTAGTGGGAAATACTCAGATAATACTTTCAACAAACAACCTGTTTGAAATTAATATCTGAAATTTCCTAAGGGAACTACTCATTAACCCTTCCGGAAATTTTGTGAAAACTCTGTGCCAATGCATTCTCTTATACATGCAAGTCTCCCAAAGGAAGCCTCACATATATAAGAGAATGTATTGGCCTAACAATATTACCTTGACTTTGTATGACAGTGCATTCTCTAATATATGCAAGGCTCCCTCTGGGAGACTCGCATATATAAGAGAATGCAGTGGCAAAGAATCTTTAATGCTGCACAATGCTTCTCCCATCATGAAAGTGTTAATGAGTAGTTAGTAAAGAGAGGGTTAACCTTCAACTGTCTAAAGCAATGCTTATTAATTAGTAGATAAACATACTGTGTTTTGTTGGATGTACTCGGGGGAATTAAGCATGAAAACAGTTTGTGAACAAGCTGGTTTGCTTGATTATCTCGAATCCACGAATATCCAATGATACAGGGTACGTTTATCTCCATTGTAATTCAATCCACTAACAAATTTAAAAGGAACTTCCCGAAAATAACTTTTTATCTGCATTACATGTTATTACGTGAGATATCCTTTTCTGGTGATCAAATCTCTGGTACGTTCCATAGGGTTACTCGGAACTGAGCATGAACAGCCAACGATCTTGGACCAAATTGCGCATGAAGATGGATAACTCTTACAATTAGTGGCTTTGTGTGTTACATATTTGAAAATCCTGCCAAATTTTGTTGAACAAAATGTTGATAAATAACAGGCTTTGGGCAATTTTATACTATAGTTGAGTGTGGTTAGCATTATTTTTGGGCAATTAATCGATTCTGATAACTGAAGCGGGATTTCAAAATGTGTTTTGTTGGAATCTGATTATATGGGGACCATTGAATCGGATTGAGTACCTTTGGTGTTTACTCCGTTATTTCATTGGAAATCGTGAATATCTCCTTGGACATATATCATGCATTGTCATACGCACACTGTCAACTCGTCAATATCCTATTTAAGATGTAAATGTAGAGATTTCATGATATATTCTACCCACTGGCCATTCAATCTTTTGTTTACACTGATGAACTGACATTGGATTGTGATGGTATTACCATATAGTTGATCTAATTAATAACGAGGTTATTACTTGGTTAGTTGGATATCGGCAAGACATATATCAGCCCATGGTGACTTCATATCAGCCTCGACTGTCAGTCTCAGGCTGATATGAAGTTACCTCGGGCTGATATCTTGGCCGATATCTAACTAACAATGTAATAACCTCTAATTATCGAGGACAGTGATGTTACAACAACCTGTCAAGTCCACATCAGTTTGAGTGGGATAAACTATGATTGAACACACCATTAACAGTTTTAGTGTATTTGGAATTGGATCAGTACCTACCGTCTGGGTACCTGGTAGTTTATTTGGAAGATCATTCCCATTTTTCTTTACAGGAAAACTTTGAGAAAAGAATTGCAGACAACCTGAGACAGGAAATAGCGCTAGTGAAGGAACAACTTTTGTTCTACACAGGGGCCAACACGACAGAACACAGCAATCTTAATGTTGTGAGTTTTGAGTCTCCGGTCATTTTATTTGTAATCACTGCAGTGCATCGAGTTCATGACATTTGAATTTTTTTTCCTTAACCTAATCTATACTAAGTACTCAGATAATAAGCAAGCCTTGAAATAGGGTGTCTGTCATTTGCAGAATGAGGTCCCCAGAGGGTGAATTTAGTGATGCTACCCCGCATAGCGGTCTAGCATCACCAAATTCACCCTCTGGGAACCTCATTCTGCTGAGGTGTAAGCAGAATGAGGTCCCCAGAGGGTGAATTTGGTGATGCTAGCCCGCTATGCGGGGTAGCATCACTAAATTCACCCTCTGGGGACCTCATTCTGCAAATGACAGACACCCTATTTCAAGGCTTGATAATAAGTTCAACAAAATGACCATCATTTGTTGAACTTATTATCTGAACATTTCCCACCAATGAGTATGAATCATTCTGATCTTGTATTATCTTTTTGTATGCCAGTCGTCTGCTTTTATTACCTGAACACCCCTCCTAATGAATAATGGACCATTCCAACTGAATGGGAGAAACCATTCAGTATAGAAAGGATTAAAGACATATTATGTACTTGTTCGGGTGCGTGAAACTGATAAGTTAGTATTCAGGTGATATGCCAACTGTGGGAATGTAGCATTCTACTAATACAGGGTTTCCACCAAGGGGAAATTAATGAGCCCGTATTGGTTCGTCCCGTCGGGCGAAAAATTTGTTATTTGACACTGAAAAGTAGCCATTTCCTTGCACATGAGTGGCCCACAATTAAAGCAATCCAAAGCTACGTATATTACGCATGTCGATCATTTTCCGTGGGTGCATTAATTCTGTTGATGGTATCCAGATAATCAATCATGTAATTACGCACGTAAGACTGCCATCTGATTGAAGACTATATCAAGCTACAAGTTACAGTGTAAAAATTTATAACTTACAATAAGATTCCGACAGGTATAATGAAACTAAACACTAAAAAGCATCTATGCATTGTCCAATAATACCTAGCTGGGATAATTGAATTAAGTATTTCCTAGAATTTCAAGTAGCTTCCGTGAAATGAAACTGATATATTCCATGTATTCTGTCAATCGTAAAACTATTTGTGCACTGTGACGTCATATATTCTGCAGGGTTTGTCTGCAGGAGATATTTATAGCGGCGAAATACGAATGGTAGCGAAATCTTTCAAACTCGGAACACGTTGCTTGTCAATAGTCTGTATTAGTCCAACAACTGACGACCACTGCTATAGAGTTTTAGACAACGTGTTATAAAATATAATTGAGTTTTGGCGGGAAATGGAACATGTGCGCTGTTGTTTGTGTTTGGGGACCCAGGCGGGACAACGAAACTATTATTGACCGTACTTTGACTTTATCTCCATATTGTGGGGGGGGGGGTATGTTTTTTGTGTTTATCCTCCATGCATGTAATATGGGTCAACTGAATGGTGTTGTCACTATGAATGCCCGCTATGAAGACTGATTTGGGACAGGTTCCGTATTGTAATAGTACGATAGCACGGGATCTCAGAGGTAGAACCGGTAGGAGAACCGTCTTTTGGCGTATGTTGATCCCTACTCTGCCTATCTCAGCAATTCGGCATTCTTTGATCAAATTATGTAATCGTACGATAGCACGGGATCTCCGAGCGTGAGTAGTTTCAACCATAGAAATCCTGTGCAAAATAATATCCGTACTCAGCAGTCCGACATTCTTTGATGTTACAGCGACATTTATTACGCTGTATATAACGTCGCTATTTCAATGCACACCGAACATTACGTTGTAGTTTTGGCGCTTTGATTTCAAAGGGTTACGCTGTACCGGTAACACACTGTGCTACCAGTATTCTGTTTAACCCCCCGAACTCCTGTTGCAGCCGGATTTTTATGACATATTGCTACTGACTTTTGGTACATGTATGAATCAAACAGATCATCTGCGAGGGGAATGGGTCCGGGTGACGGACCCGCAGCCGGCCTGGCGGAAACCCTGACTAATATCACCGAAAATCTCAAGCAAATCAACCGTAACACTCCATAGGAAACATTGTCTGAACTACGCTAAATTGTAAATAATTACTACTCGAATTGGGACACTTCGATCGGCGATAAACTAACTAAAACGATTTCTCCATCGACAGTCACTGCATTTAATTAACCCTTTACCCATCACGTCGGCATTTCTCGGCATCCAGGTCTGCCATCACGTCGGCTTTTATCGGCTTTTTTTTTTACCAAGGTTACACTGGTTTTAGAAGCACTAATTGCACCATTGTTATACGATGAATCGGCATCAAACTTGCTATTCACATTGGTATGATTATAATTTGTGTGTTTTGATTACTGTAATCAGCTTTAATGGTATTTTTATACCAAAATAATACACATTTAAACAAAATTTGAATACGCGATCGTGATACAACGCAAATCGAAACAGGAAACCACCAGCCGGAAGAAATTTGCGATGTTTGATCTGACTATTGTTTAATATTTGCTCAACTTGTCGAAGATTATGATAAATAGTTAAAACTAATAGATCAAATTCATTCAATGTAATAATTCTACAGGCAATTTTATGAAAACAAATATAAATAATTGTCAAAATCCAGGTGCTCGTTGACCAATTTGCTGCGTTTCCAGCGTGGATGCCATTTCCAAGTAAGCTACATCAATGTTGTTACGTGTTTATTACTTACTATTCATCTAACTAATTTAATACGCCAACCACATGTAGCAACAACATTGTTATACCTCACATATATATCATTTTGTTTTTATTAATAAAGTTATTCGAGAGAATAATACATTAGTTTGTCTTGGAGATTGTATCTCTCACAGGCATGTGCAATAGATAAACAGCAAAGCGACATGCATCCAGCGTAACGTAAAGTCAGCCCAATTCAACTGAGAGTCGGGAGCGAACTGTCTTGACGTTGCCGTAAATGGAAGTTTTTGTGAATGAGCTTCCGACGTTTTCTGAATGAAATTAAAACGGCCAATAAAATTATACTTTTAAATGGCCTTCCCAGTGTTCAATTTGTTTTTGGATTAAGCTTGAATATGGCGATTGTCCGACTTAATAACTTTCACAAATATGAATTGATTTCAATAATTTTTGGTACCCTCTCTACATGATACGACTAGGGATTGGTTCAGACTGTTATTCGTAATATTACACTTCATTTTCGACTTATTTTGACTTTGGATGATAATTTATTATTCAAGTTATGATGTCCTGATCACCACCAAACTTGATACATGTATATGTCTGAATTGCCTTAAAATACAAACCTAGTGCGAATCGGGCTTAGAATTCATTTGTTTTTTTTTTGTTTCTTCGAATATGGGTATAAAAGCCATCTTAGATGTTAAGGTTACGTATCATTTTCTACCCTTTTTTGGGGTTTCTGCAATCATTCGAACAAATATGAACCAATTTGAATATTTTTTTTCTGCACAAGCTTCTTGTGACACCATATCTATATTATTAGTCTGAATTTTTCTTTAAAGTTAAAAATCTTTTTTGTTGGGTTAACGGATAATGCGGGTTGAATTTGCCACGGTGGGGTATGCTACCACGCGAGTGCACACCTCTTGTTTATATCAACAATGGGATTCTATTCAAATAAAAATACAACATAGAACGCAACAAACATTTGACTCAATTTCTAATTAAATTATTTATTACTTATACTGAATGAATGAGAATCCATATGGTGTTCCTCTATCAGTCTGCACTTTGTGGTCTGCTTTAATATCTAGCAGCATCTCACCAAGTGAAGAATATATCATTCCAATACACATTTAATTTATTGTGCTGCATAAATACATTAGAAATTAATTAAGAGCAAATATAATTAAATAGGATAATTACATTAGTGGCGGATCACTTTGATGAATACCATAGAACATGCTATATAATATACAGATGGCAAATGTTCAGAAATTGGTACCAGTATCTCATAGTGGTTGCAAACTGCATTCTGTATTTATGCCGCACCACAAGGAAAATTTCCAAATTACAGTATTTTTTACAAGAATTGAACAAAAGAAATTCCCGGTCAGCGTGAACCCAGATTACATGATTTGGCGACTGCTGTGAGTCATTTTCGCTTTTCATACCTATGGTATATCATACAATTTTCTCTGAGGAATTATATTCATGTTTAGCATTATAATGGCTCACAGAAGTTGCCCAAATCATGTGATCCAGCTTCCATGCTGCTGGGAATTTTGGACAATTGTTTGGCCATTTCCATCATATGGCTAATTGAGGTAATTGCTATATTTTATAAGATCTCAAAGCTCTATAAATTATTAAAAGGGCGGCTGATATCGATGGGGGTAGGGTCAAGATAATGTGAATGGATCATGGAGAAGATGGTGCTTCCAATGAGGGCCACCATTGTAGTATAAACATGGCATTTGCAACACAACAGCTCATCCGTACGATACTTTATTCACTAGATAAATTTGGGAGCACACTCGCTGAACCGAAAGCTAACAAGGCAAGTTCCACAAAATGTGTATGTGTGCTTCACATCATTTATGTACTGCCCGATCATGCACTGTGAGGAAATTTTCACGATTGATGTGCGAGTACAATGTAGGTGCAGCCATTTTGTGATACTCTTCCTTATCTGGTCTGGTCGAGCAACAAACGATCTTCCATAAACGTGGACATTTTCGATGCACTGCTTCGCCACATTGTCACTTCGCCACTGGTTACAACTAGTAGATGTACTGAATCACTGCATTGTCTCTGAATCACTGCATTGTCACTGAATACTCTAAATGTGCACCAGTCCACAAAATTTGTATGTGTGCTAATCAGAATACATCATGATCAAAATATGGGCATTTTCAATGTACTGCTTCGCCACATTGTCACTGGATCACTGCTGTGGTATATTTGGATTGTCGCTGAATAACTCTGAGTCACTCGAAATGTGCAAAAGTCCACAAAATGTGTATGTATGCTAATCCGATTACATCATGATCAGAATATGGGCATTTTCGATTCACTGCTTCACCACATTGTTACTGAACTGAATGACTCCAAATTTTCGCTTGTCCTCCAATTTAGTCTAAATCTCCTATGGAAATATTTCTATCTGGTATCGTTGTATTTTATTGGTTGTAACTATCATGTCCGCTCCGACTTTCTATACTAACACTTGCTCCCTGTCCATACTGCGTCCACAATGGCATTGAAAACAATTGAATCATCGACAAGAAATGTACAAACAAAAACCGTCGTTTCATGAAATAAACATGTGGGGCGAAGTTTTAATTTCCGGGTCACTTGTGGCCTCGAAAAAAGTCATCAAAACAACAAAAATAAGTCTTGTGTGCATTTAATTAACCATGTGTCTTATACGAAGTCCACCTTGATTATGTTTTCGAATGCATCTGGGCAATGGGAGTATCAAGAAACGCACATTCGAAACAATTAAATGCTATTAAATTCCATTGTAATCCTAAGCGGGCACCTGCACGTAAATAATCTCACGACATTGCTTTCGCGTAAATCAGCCCAATCAAACCAAACTATATCTGGTTTTCACAAAGGCATATGTTGCAGTTTTTGGCGCAACCCAAAATCGGCTGCTAGTATGGGAAAAAATGTTTCTAATCCGACATATTAAACATTATATTGTTATTGAATAGCATTTCAACTTCTAACCTATGATTCAAAAAATTGAATTTTTAGTATATTAATGCTGTTTTTATGTCTTTTTTTAAACATGACACACGGAATAATTATCGAAGTATTTACGTCGACGCTGCACATCTTATTTCTGTATCCTCACGATCATGGCTTGTGTTTTGTTTACATTGGTTACTATTTGTGATCACGTGTCAACAACAGTTAATAAGATTTTTACAATACCAGCTGGAATCAATTTCATAATGCATTTCCACATTTTATTGAATTTCGTTGGTACATTATTAAATGCAAATAAGTAGAAGTTGGTCAACCCTTTGCTAGTGATTGGGGAAACGTGAAGGTAATTCGGGAAATCGAGGTTACGACGTCAAATTTCATACAAAATCTTCGCGGTGTTTTTGTTGATAAAATATTGGGGATAATTTATTTAACGATGTCAAAGTATGGTACGCATTCATATGGCCATGAACTAGAGTGATTAGTGCACATGTAGATGTGAAAATTGAAAGGAATGCACGCGTAAAAACGATCTCATTGTTTTATTAGAAAGTGATTGCTAACAGTAAAGAAATTACGGCAACTGTGTTGCCTTACCGTCTTACGTAATACAGAACTCAATAGACAACGTTTTCTGTGGCAAATTTATGTTTTAATATGGAATATATAATGGGGGAATAATTTTGTTTAACGATGTCAAAGTATGGTACGCATTCATGTGGACATGAACTAGAGTGATTGGTGCACACGTAGATGTGAAAATTTAAAGGAATGCACTGCAAAACGATCTCTTTTTTTTTATTTGAAAGTGATTGCTAACAGTAAAGAAATTATGGCGACAGTGTTGTCTCACGCAGTACCGTACACAACCAAATCTCCGGCGTTTTGTTGTTTTAAAATATTTCTGTTGATAAATTGAACACCATAATAAGATAAATTTTCGGAAATTACCAGCTGAAATTACAGCAATAAAATTCAGAATCTGATAAATTTCAATGTGAAATTGATTTTAATTCTATGCAATGAATCAGGGTCAAGAAAAATCCGGAAAGATACTTACCAACTCCATAGTGTCTCCTTGTTCTCCAACTTCAGACGGAATATATGATCAAACAAACCATCTTACCTGCTCTTCCCGTACTAAGGATGTAGTATGAATTAAATTTAATATTTTTGCACATTGCCTAATGGGGGACTTGACTTTCATAAACATGAAAATGAATTGTTACCAATTAATTAAAATAAAAAAAACCCATCCATGCAGATAAACAAGAGCCACCATAAGATTTAATAATACATTTTTTCCTATAACTTTGACGTTACCAGAAAGTTCTGTTGGCTGGGATGACATATTACTGTTGGGTAAAGGGTTAATATATTAGAATGACGGTGTGTGTTGTCAATTTGGATATAATATTTGTGAAAATAACTACTTTGAACAAGATTATTCTCCATTTCTATTTGATCACCCTACCGGAGTGTTTCACATCACTTTAAAGTTAATTTAAAAGATTCATAAAAGGAGATTTTTGTGAGTTCTCATTGTATACTTCTATTATGGGAAAATATTTGGTGTAATTACCTGTCAATTATATTTTTGGAATTTATTCAAAATGTGAATCGACAGGCCTTACCTTTCATGGGAGCTTCCTGAAATTTTGCGAAAACCATGTGCCAATGCATTCTCTTATATATATAAGCATATATAAGAGAATACATTGGCCTAACAATATTTACTATGGCAGTGTTAGCTAGTGCGATAATGCGATGCTCCCTATGGGAGACTCGCATATATAAGAGAATGCACTTGCACAGGGTCTTTAATGCTGCAGCAGCACAGCTCCAGTCATGAATATTCGGGGAGGGATCGGTGGTGGTCCAGGCGTTAGATTTAGGGAAACTTGCTGTCTGCATGATATTTTTCATCAGAAAAGCCACTGATAAACATCCCAAAATCACAATTGACAGCATGTTTATCCCCATTATAATTCCACAGACCAAAACATCATGCTATAGCGATGAGAATCTGCCAAAGAGTCACTGAACTGGACATAGTTGACAGTTTTTATGTTTACCCATACCATAGTATGGTAAACATAGTGTCATTGTCCGGATTGACCACTCGTCATCAGTCCATCCGTCTGTCTGTCTGTCTGTAGACACTTTACGCATGGTGCGATAACTCAAATATTTTCTATCTGATCGGAATCAAATTTTGTATATGAAAAAAAGACAGATCGAGTTCGAATATGGGTTTAATCAGACTATTTTTAACTGAGTTATGGCCCTTTTTCGAAAAAATATTCACTCTTAAAAATTGCTCAATTTAACAACAAAACAAAACAAATAAATAAATAAAAAAAATAAATAATAATTTTTTATTTTTTTTTAAATTTAACAAAATTTAAAAAACTGACACCATTATAACCCCAAGTCACCACACCCAAATTTGTTTAAATCGGTCCAAAATCTTGTGTTTTGTACTGGTAAATTTGTTTGGAGCGACATTAAATCCAATCCACCAATTCCATCTCATGCCTTTGGAGTACTTAGCTATTGATAAGGCTATATTATTTTCTGATGTCTCTTATGCCAATGTGCAGATAATCTGATAAAGAAAGCTATGGTATCTAATTTAAAATAAAGATTCAACAGTACACATCATATGATATTAACAGTAGACTTGGACATCTGTGCTGCGTTGCACAGCTGAAGATATCACTCTACAGATGGTCTGAGGTCATTATAAATGTAATTGGTTTAATAGAGATGTCAGCTTTCAACATAAACAATTCCTGTGAATTGTTGACAGCTCTGCTATATAATTGATATTAATGGGTCAGCAGTGAGGTGGCTTATCTTGATCTATATTGTTGGTAGAATTTAATACTTTATCATTGTAAACTTAAATTGGACTATCTTAACCCAAGTATTCCATGTCCAGGTCATCTTTCACATTTAACCTAAGGCTGTGATGGTGCAGCATTACAGATCCTGTACCAGTGCATTATCTTATATAAATGCGAGTGACCCATAAATTCCAATAATTTGTGTTATGTACATTTGTCTATTTTTGTACATAACAGTATACTCTATAATTCAACACCAAAACTCTCATTTATGATTCCGATCATAGTAATTTGCTATCGCCAAGGGATGGGTTAACATCTGCCGATCGTGATCGGCCTCTCATTGTAAAGTTCATGTCACTTCCTCCCAGAATTGTGCTCCACTCCATAAAGATATATTTTCATATTTTCATATAAATTATATCAATAAATGCAAGTTGCGTGGCCAAGATATTACACTACTGATAGGTCATTGGCATTGAATTGCATCAGTGGTCAAGGGTGCACATCAAACTTCATGGTATAGTGAAAAACTATTTGTTCTTTGCAACGTCATGTCATGTATACTGTCAAATACATCATCATTCCGATGTCCTTCAATTTATTTCGAAAGAGCTGTTTCAATTAAAAAGGGTTGGATGAATAATTTCCCAGACTTGAATTAAGTTGATGTGCGATTCAATCATACTTTGAATTTCCTGCTGTTTACGTTGTTGCCCAAGGAACAAAGATACTTACGGTGGGAACACGTAATGAATAAGATTTTTTTATTGGTGGGAACGCCTCAAGCATGTACTCATGCATCAAACAACGTAAATTCAATATCAATTTAGAAACTAATTGACAGGGGAATAAGTTAACAAATATTTCCAGGAACTCTGAATACATCTTTAATTTTAGCCGATAGTTAATTGATTAAAAGCAACCTTATAACACATAATAGCTTCATTCGTTATTGATTAAAAGCAACCTTATAACACATAATAGCTTCATTCGTACAGTAATGCCCTAAATAATACACTCCTTAACCACAGCAGAATTATGGTAATTTTTGAGGATTTAGTTGGAAATATGGCTTGTTGCCATTCATTGGAAAGCTCTCAGTGATGCCCTAAATAATCGAGAGCTTTCCGATGAATGGCAACAAGCTATATTTCCAACTAAATCCTGAAAAGTTACCCATAATTCTGCTGTGGTTAAGGAGTCAATTATTTAGGGCATTACTCTATTTGTGTATCACTGTCAGGAAACTACCCAGATGCTTGAAAGAGAAAACGAAGATCTGAAGCATGAAATTCTGCAAATAAAACAGCAGCTGAGAGAAATCTCCACCACACCTGACGACCAACTTCACTCTCAAGTAGGTTTATATCCAATGTTCATCTTCTAATTATATCCGATGTTAATTGTCCCTCGAAAAAAAATTATGAGGGACTATTAAAATGGCTGCTGTCCGTTTGGCCGTCTGTCCACGTGGAAATTTCCAGATGAGAACTTTATTTTGGGCTATCGAATCAAAACCAAATTGGGTATGTGAGTTTGTCAGTTCAAAACACAGGTCAAGTTCGAATATGGGTTCGGTCTGCCCATTTTTACTGGAGTTATGGCCCTTTTTGACTTACAATATGTCTGTCCATCCTTTCGGAAAGTTTCCAGATGATGATCTTTATTTGAGTTATCGGATCGAAACCAAATTTGGTGTGTGAGTTTATGAGCTCAAAACAGGGCCTGAGTTTCGATAATTGGTTCGGTCTGCCCATTTTTGCCAGAGTTATGGCCTCTTTTCGAATTTTGTCATTTTGAGGTTTCCGGATGATAACTTTAGTTTGTTTGATCTGGATCTGAACCACATTTGGTATGTCACATTATCGACCATAGGTCACCTCACATATATAAGAGAATGCATTGGCCTAACAAATTTTATATTATTTTTTATAATTGTTAAAATATGTAAGAAAAATGTCAAAAATAATGATAAAAAATTGTTAAAGAATATAAGAAAAAATTATAAAAATTGTTATAGAATATAAGAAAAAAATTATAAAATATGATCAAAATTGTTAAAGATTGTAAGAATTTTTTTTTTTAAATGATGAAAATTATTAAAGAATGTAAGAAAAATTGATAAGTAATGATAAAATATTGTTAGGTCAACTCTCATATATAAGAGAATGCATCGGCATAGGGTCTTTAATGTTGCGCCAGCGCAGCACCCATCATGAAAGGGATAATGCTGTTTGCTTTTTGTCCCCCAAAATTTTCGGAGGACTATTGTAATCAACCGCATCCGTCCGTGCATCCGTCCGGAGTTATAACTCCAGTAATGATCATCCGATTTGATTGAAACTTGGTATGTAGGTGTCTCAACAAAGAACACAGGTTCTCTGCAATTGTGGGTTTGATCCGATGTTCTTTTATGGAGTTATTTTTTTTACTTAGAAAATTTCTCACTTATTTCGGTTTCAGGATGATATCTCAAGTTTGGATGGATCCTTTAATTGCAATTACCATTTTTTTGTGGGTCGTTCATATCAAAATACAGGTCAATTTGAATTTTAGTTTGATCCAATGATTTTTCCCAGAGTTATGGGCCTTTCGACTTTGAAAAACATTTTTTATAATTTTCTGTATGAGGGTATATGTATACCTTCGATCATGGTGTAATCAACTCCTGCTACAGTTTGATCGTAGATATTTGAAACTTCAGAGTATTGTTACCCATATATTGGAGATGTGCAACATGTATATAGATGACGGAAAAATTATTTCTTTACGGAATTATTAACTCTTTCGACTTGGAACATTTCAACATTTTTTAAAATTTCTATAACAAAGCGGCATCGACTTGCCACGTTTTCGGGGGACACTGTGGTCGGCTGACCTTTTATTTTATTATTGAATTATCCTTCTTTGTTTATTATACCCCCCGCAACGAATTTAGGGGGGGTATACTGGAGTCAGCTTGTCCGTCCGTCCGTCCGTCGTCCGTCCGTCGTCCGTCCGTCGTCCGTCGTCCGTCCGTCCGTGGACACAAATTTGTCCGGAGTTTTTCTCAGTCGTTTTTTGATCAATTTCTGTGAAACTTGGCACAGACATCAACCATCATGGGAACCTGTGCACCTGCGATTATGACGTCTGTCGGACTTTTATTTTTGGAGTTATCCCCCCTTTTTCGACTTAGAAAATTTTCGCAACATGTATACTTTTGTCCGAGCTTTTATTCCTACATTTTTCGGTCAATTTTTTTTAAACTTGGCACAGATATTTAGTACCATTGGAACTTGTGCACCTGCGATTATGACATCTGTCTGACATTTTTTGGTGGAGTTATCCCCCTTTTTCAACTTAGAAACTTTTTTTGCAACATGCATAATTTTGTCCAAGCTTTTATTCCTACATTTTTCGGTCAATGTTTTTTAATCTTGGCACTGATATTTAGTACCATGGGAACCTGTGCACCTGCGATTATGACGTCTGTCCGACATTTTTTGTGTGGAGTTATTCCCCTTTTTCGCAACATACATAATTTTGTCCAAGCTTTTATTCCTACATTTTTCGGTCAATAGGTTTAAGATTAGGGTTATGGTTGTACACCTGCAATGGGAACTGTTATTTTATTATTTTAACTAAATGTTTACTGACATGTGAAACATCTTAGTATTTTAAAAAGGGGGGTATCCGTAGTCCCATTGGGACAGTCACACCTCTAGTTTTAAATTGGTGTTTAGTCTATCCTTTCAATTTGGCACCACTGGGTCATGCCAGCACCTAAGTTTCAACCTCTTGTTTAGGTACCTGATGTTATCAAAGGGACTCTTCAAAGGTTTTCAAAGTGGGTTCATGCAAAATAACATAAAATTCTGTAAAACAACTATCATCAACAAGATTATGGAAAAATAGATACTTTTTTCTCAATCTTATTATCATTATTAATAACTCTCCAATAATTATATTTTGCATGTCGAAACTATTGTTATGTAAACAGTGGAATTACCGATAAAAGTCCAATTAGTCCAATAAGACGGGAAACATCAGAAAATGTCAAGGCATTGATAAATATTATGAAAATTATGTTCAGACTAAAATATTTGAACGGTGTTCTGACGGTGTGTACAGAACAAAAATGTGGTTTCTTATTTGGCCATACAACTGTCTATGTCTTTCAGAGATATGATGATTTAAACTCCTGTGAGATCAAAGATTCCCTATTGAAAACCACAGACGAGGTATGTTGAACTTATTATCAGATATTTACCACCAATTAGTAGGAACTATTTTTGTACTTGTATTATGTGTTCATAAGTCTGTTGCTTGCTTATATTTCCTGAACATCCCACCAGAACATCCCACCATCCCACCAATAGACCATTCCAATGTGTATGGTAAAACTAAATTGGAGAAATATTGAGTAAACAAAGGGTTATATATCTGGAAATTCATATAGTTGCAAATATGCATATATTGCAATCTTGCGTATTATATCAACGTGCTCGGGTGAGAAGTGCCCACTGTGTTACATGCATGGTTCTTAGCTTATGCTGTGCAAAAACTCTTAATTCTGATGGAACAGTCTTCCAACTCCAGTGCATTCCAGAAACTTTTTGTTCGTGGGAAGAAGTAGTATTTGAAGGAATACACCCCCAGAAACATTAGATGTTTTTTTGTGGGTGGTCTCTTGTGTTGGCTGTTGTCTTCTTCAGGTGTTTATTAGCCCCGATGTCAACTGAGCTGCAACATCACCTGATGTTCACTGTGTTAATTCACCTGATGTTCACTGTGTTAATTCACCTGATGTTCACTGTGTTAATTCACCTGATGTTCACTGTGTTAATTCACCTGATGTTCACTGTGTTAATTCACCTGATGTTCACTGTGTTAATTCACCTGGTGTTCACTGTGTTAATTCCTATCACCTGATGTTCACTGTGTTAATTCCTATCACCTGATGTTCACTGTGTTAATTCACCTGATGTTCACTGTGTTAATTCCTATCACCTGATGTTCACTGTGTTAATTCCTATCACCTGATGTTCACTGTGTTAATTCACCTGATGTTCACTGTGTTAATTCACCTGATGTTCACTGTGTTAATTCCTGCGACTTTCCAGCAGTGTTCATGCTGCCAGAAAATTAATTTAGCCATTTCTCAATTTGTTTGACCAAATTGAAATTATTGAGAGCACCAAAACTAACACAAATAACAACCCTAGTAAAAATAAAAGGCTGCGGCATGCCCTCTGCGCAGACCTCTGCGCAGTCGTCTCCGCAACCTTCACCGCAGAGGTCTGCATTTGGAACGCTCTCTGCAACCTTCACAAATCTTATCGCATACCCTCGCAACCCTCTGCGCTACCTTCGCAACCACTTTCGCAACCTTCGCAGACCCCTCCGCAACCTTTTTCGCAGCCTTCGCAGCCCTCTCTCGCAACCTTCGCAGCCTTCCGCACACCTTCGCAGTCTTCCGCACACCTCCTTCGCCGCAGCCTTCCGCACACCTCTTTCGCAGCCATATACACAATTTTGCATACCTCCCCACAATCTTCGCGAGCTTCGCAACCCTCTCCGCAACCTCTTTAACAGCCCTGCATGTTCACAACCTATATTTTCCAATGGTGTACGTGGGCAACTTTCTTGTAATAATATAGCACATTAGCTGAATATTCAGCCTTTGGTACCTCTGTTGAAAGCATGATATTACAATTTGTTCACGATGATAGTGGAATCCTTCCTGCAAACAGAAATTGATCACACACATATGGTACAATTAATGAAGCACATATAGCTTCACACAGTCTGTTCTTTGGATCACATTCTGTGAATCACAATAGTACATTTCACCAAAATAAAATAGGTAGATCACAGTCACAGCCAAATACCGCCTAAACACTACTGGAATTGTAGTCAACACAGTTTTCAATAAAGCAACATTTAATACTGAAGTATATACATGTGTAGATCATGCCATGAATCTACTCTGGCTTACGCCCACAGAGATCATGTTCCAACAATACAAAACCTGGTAACTTTTTTATGTTATCACAGGGTGAAGGAATAGACATATCAGTCTGATCGACCATCCCGGGGCTAGCCCACCCCCCCCAAACACTACTTCACAAAATGTTCTCACCTGTTGTAACAAGGAACTTTTATAACATTGATCAAACAAGGCAGGGGATGAATTTCTTTGTAAACACATTAGGTCTTCTTTCTCAATAATCTACTTCACATTTAGGGGCAGTCTCAGCTTGCAATAGCATGCTTTTTTTTACTTTTGTGAGCTGATATCACAATAAATATTAAATTAATTACCCATTAGAAATTCCATAATTGTAAGCAAAGCAAAATCACTCACAATTTAAAGTCATTTAAATCACGCAATTTTCAGTAAAGACCTTCATCTACATCGATGCATTATTAGGGAACAGGCAAAAAATGAGAAATAGATTACATATGCTGTTTTTTTTTCAATTTTATGTGGTCCCTGTCACAACATCAAAAAGTTCCCAGGTTTTCTGCTAGTGGAATATGATCTCTACGGGTGTAGCTAGAGTAGAGATTCATGGAATGATCTAATAAATTTCAATAGACATAAATTATCAATCATAAATATCTTATTTGTTTTTGTCTTTTTCCGCACGTCTGCTCGTTGAACACTTGGAGTTTATGGCTTTAGTCACCATGGCTCTGCTTATGGCTGGTGTCCCATTCGGTCCTCTGATGGTCTTCATGTAGGCTGTAATACAATAATTAGAAGTCTGCTTTACGAGCAAGTTCAACAAATTAAACAAAACATGTTTGGAAAATTAATTCTAATCACAAATGTAAACTGTTCGTTGATTTGGCTTAACAAAGTAGTGCATTATAACAAATGAGATACCTGGGTATTAAAGGCTATAGTTTCCCTCTAGACTATGCCAACTTCAGTACACTATCTGAGTCACAAAATTCTCTATTCAAGTGAGAATGAAACATGAGTACTTAATTATGTTGTTGATTGGAGCTTCCTTGCAACTAAATTATAGCACCTTCCCTGACAATTAACTTCAGTATTCACTCTTGTATGATATTCCTTACTAGTACCTATGTAATAAAAGATTTATGTTTATATTATTATTGATGATCATGACAATCATTGTTTTTAAGTTGAGAGTTTCATCTACTTGATTGCTACTAACCCTTGGCCCCATGATTTAAAAATAAAATGTCTTATCATTCTCTGTTCTTACCTTGGATTGCATCCACTACCTTGCCATCGAGAGGTTCATTAGTGGAATGGGACCCACCATAAGCACAGCAACCAGCCAGGTGACTTGCCGTAAACAGAATATCCAGGATTCTCTTTGGCTTCAAAGAGGCTGCACTCAATTTGTTGATGGCCTCCATTTGTCCGGAGGTAAGGAAAACTCCTTACCTCCCAAAGAAACTTTGGGTTCTCCATCAACCTGAAAATATAAATGTAGTCTATGGACCATTCTGAATGATTTTAGTCATGTTTTCATAACAAAGAGTATGGCATCTGTCCATGAGTAAGTTAAAATATAAACAATTCATTTATAATCAGATGATGAATTGAAGTTACATGTATGTCTACATAAAAATGTCACTTCCTGAAATGACATATATGATGTTTCACTCGCCTACCATACAGCGACATATATGTCGTTCTGCTCGCCAAAGGGTTAAGGAGAGTTTGACAGTATAGTATGTTCATGTTTCACTGTATAGTCTATAACAGTACACAACTGCCACCCAGTGATATCAATAAAAATTATATTAAATCTACTTGCTAAAGTTACTAACCGTTGTTGAGTACTGCCACTTATTCCCAGTACCACACGATCATTTGTGGCTTCCTCCCTTATCACTACTTCATCATTTGTAGATACCTCCTGCAAAGAATTAAGAACAAAATAATTTCATCATAAATGGACTGTCAAGTTCGATCTACCCATAATTTAACAAATTTATAAATGTTATACATGTAAAAGTATCATGGTCTGTGTGTATGTTACAGTATAATTTCTATGACTGCATGAAATATAGCCAAGCGCATCGAGGCTCTATTTCAATGTGAGTGAACCCAAATCATACACTTAGGTCACTTAATAGAGATTTACCTGTTAATACTGTGTGCCTAACAAAATGGTGGGGAATTTACTTTTGAGTAAAATAGATTTTACTGTAATATGGATTGTTGTGCTCACCTGTCTATTTTCACTTTCCATATTTTCTTGTACGTGTTGTGAAAGTGAAGATTTTGCAGGCAGTGATGATATTGCTTGAGGTACGGGTGCTTCTTCTGGTGGCTGCTGGTAATGACCATTATTCTATCAATAATTGAAATTTGTTTTAATTGTAAATTGATTATGAAAATCAGAATAATATATTTGCCATAAAACGTACAGGCAATGTGAGAACCTTGGGTAATATTGGTTGGTATATAACTTGGTAGACAACCGCCCAAATAGGATGTTTTCCATCTGGAGGACAACCCAAACATGTTACATATATGATATTTTGTGACAATCCAATTTTGTATATAAGATGGTGTATGTACATCCAACCGAAAGCCAATGACTGGCGGTAGCGCATGTTCCAAGGTGTGGATGTTGACTGCATACATTGTCAGTCTTCTATAAATGTAAAAATAATTTTACTATGTGGGACATGCGACTTGCCTGCGAAGGCTAGTGTTTTAAACATGACCCAATTCAATGGGGAATATGGGTGTCCCAAATGCCTACAGCCTGGTTGCGTTATTGAAGCAGGATCAGGACATGTTCGTGTATTTCCTGTGCAGACCCTGGACATAAAGGGACCACCACGCACAAAAGAAAACATAAAAGAACATTCCAAGGAAGCTCTCAAAACTGGTGAAATGTGCAACGGCATAAGGGGACCTACCTGGTTTGCTTCTTTATCTTACCATGATATAATACGTGGGACGGCAATAGATTATATGCATGGGATTCTGCTGGGTGTCGTAAGAAAACTTCTTCATCTGTGGTTTGATTCAAAATATTCTAAGGAACTTTTCAGTATTAGCAAAATGGTGCAAGTTGTGGACAGCAGATTGCTGAGCATCAGACCACCATCTTTTATCAGCCGCGTGCCCAGGAGTATTCAGCAGCATTTGGCTTATTGGAAGGCTGATGAGTGTAGATCATGGCTGTTTTTTTATTCTGTGCCAGTCCTTTATAACATACTTCCAGATGATTATTACCAACACCACCTTCTGCTTGTTGAAGCATTGACCATTCTGACTAAATCACTCATTTCTATAAAGGAGATAAACCATGCTAGGGCTGTGTTGATAAACTATTGCATCATGTATGAAGTTTTGTATGGTTGCAGACATATGACCATGAATGTTCATCAATTACTGCACCTGGCTGATAATGTCAGAGATTTGGGACCGTTATGGGTTTATAGTTGCTTTTCATATGAGAGTATGAATGGTAGACTATTGAAACTTGTTCATGGTGGACATAAACCTTTGGAACAAATTGCAAATGCACTTTCAATGATGCTGCGCATACCTCACCTGGGAGAAGAAATTGTTAAGCGTGGTAGACCCGCAGCTCAACTGTATTTAAAGATGCGAAAAAAATCCCACAAACTTTCATTTGGACACTGTATTGATGATCATATCTACATGCTAGGTAAAGCAAAAAACACAAAGGATGCAAATACCTTGAGTCTGATATCATCAAAATTCCCTCAAATGCAGCAAGTTTCTTGTTTCCTAAGACTATTTATAAATGGGATCTTGTTGTCTGGAATTGAGTATTGTGGATCAAAAGAGAAGGACTCCAGTACTATAATCTTGGACAATAGCTGCTGTGTTCAAATACAGAAATTTGTGACAATCAAAACATGCTCAGGCTTTTTAAAAGCTTGTGATTGCAAACTCCAATATTCAGCTGTAGTAAAAAAATTCACTGATGTAGAAAGGACGGAAGTTAATCTTTCAACTGATGAACTGACAAACATTGAACTTAAAAATGTCAGGCTTGTGAAGAAAGAAGTAACAAATGAATCATTTCTGATCAATTTGCAAAGTATTAAGGACTCCTGTGTGTACATAGGATGTGAGATAAATGATAATTTTGCTTTTATTCTGATACCTCCTAACCACATGGAGAGGGACTAACTTTGTAGAATTCATGTAAAATTGGCTATGAAAGTCATCGCAGCTACATACAACTATTATTTAAATATACAAGAACCTGGTTGGTTTGACTACTCTTAGGTGACGTTCACACATAGCCGGCGAAGCCGTTACCCGGCGAACCCGTTAGCCGGCGAAGGTTGGGCAGAGTGTTTACACATCGCCGGCGAAGATACGCATATATTCATGTGTCTCCTTTACTTCATAATAGTTTTCGTTTTAGTTCTCACTGAACTGCAATATGATATTGCTGTACACCTGTAAACATCTAGCCGCTTCCTGTTAGAGATATGGTTGGGCAGTATAGTGAAATGAAACTTTTTAGAAATGGAAATGCCGAAATTATTAATATCCAACTCAAACTTTCAGGTATTGCTATTGGTAATTTTATAGATATTTAAAAAACATTGTTAATGGTTTGTTTTGGTTCACAAACTTCACATACAGCCTGTGAAGTGAGTGTCGCACCAAAAGCATGGCCATTGTCAGTTTTGAGATCTGTTCGTCGCATACATCTACAAATTGGTGTCTAATCATTCGGATTGGATTTTATATTATATATATAAGTTTCAACATCGCGAATCAAATGTGACACATTTTCCGTTTGCACATTATACAATAAAATATGTTTTTCATTTTACTCGGGCGTTCACCATGTCCATGTATATAGGGCCGAGGCGATGGGGGTGTCTCATCCCAACTTTAATCAAAATATTCAAAAGCTGGAAATTTCATACCTGACACGGCAATAGTTGGACATTTGACATCAGCAATATGATGAAATTGTTCTCGTAGTTTTATTTTCAACAATTTGTTATTGGTGATTTCTTTAGGCAACATTTGCTTATTTTTTTACCAAATTGTTGGACTGAAATGACCATCAGTTGGAAATGATCCAACCTTATTAGAGGTGCGTCAAGTTTGGAAAATGTCCAACAATTGGAAATCTTAAGGCTGGATGCTAGGATTTTGCAATTTTCAGGGTTCAGATTAAAAAAAATTCTCACACCTGGCCATAACCACGGTCGGTCGATAAATTCCAAAGATGAACAGTCCCACACCTCCAAATCAGGCCCTCTAGACCCGTCCCTGTGTCAATATGTCCACGGCGCACTCAGATTTAGATTATTGAACTAATTGTCCATTAAGTTTGAATCCACAGAAACGTGCCATCCCATTTCTTCCATATATATATATGGACATACATGTACATGAATTAATTCCCTCGAATGCGCAACAAATGTACCATGCACATGCAGAGTACGTGTACCATCATCGGTTAGTATTTATAATAATAGCTTATAACCAAGGTGCGTGACCACCGACCTGACAGCTGATTAGAGACAATCAAACTGGCACACTGACCAATATATACACAGGTGAAAAGCGGGCTGGTCTATCAGCGATTGCACAATAATATTGTTCGAGTTAATTGTTGAAAGGAAATCACCCATGACGGCATGACCCCAGATAAACATCTAACTTAACCGCAGAGCGAATTAGAATCCATACGACAATCAGGTGCTTGTACTAAAGCATTTTTAACCAAAAGTTGAAAACCGTATAGCTGAGTATCCGGATAGCCGTAATTCTTATCCGGCGAAGTATAAACACTCTATTGTTATCGCTGCCGGCTACAGCGAATGCGATCTTCGCCGGGTAATGTATAAACACCCCCTTAGTAAGTTAATATAGTTTGCCATTTTTATATATAATTAACAAAATATTCCAAAATTGTTACTTTTTCCTGACAACTCTGCCAAAATAGAAGAAATATAGATAATCTGTACCTAAATAGAAGAATAGATCATATGTGGATGTACCAGATTTGTAAACATATTCAGCTATATTGTAGCTATATTTGGGAATTGCCAGACCTCAGACCCGCTGATGTCTTCATAAAAAATGCACACTTCAAACTTGTTATTTATCAAAATTTCTCATAGCAGAGTATACAAGGTTGCATGATGTATAACTGTGTGGTGCAATCAGTGAATATCCTTTCGATTGATATGAAATGTACATGCAAGTTTAGAAAATATAAAGAATGTTACTGCAACAGCCACATTTTGGTTCATGCATGCAATCTATAAAAATGAGCTACATTCAGAGAAATTGAGAGATTATTTAATGACTGGAGTTTCCTGAAATTTTGCTAAAACCCTGTGCCAATATATATTGTATGCGAGTCTCCCATAGGATGTCTTGCATATACAAGAGGATACAATGGCCTAACAGTATTTACCTTGATCTTGTGAGCTAGTGCATTCTATTATATATGTGAGGCTCCCCACTGGAGACTAGCATACATGTACTATAGTATATATAAGACTTCGTCCTGGCTGTTTCCCCTCTGCTTTTCGCCGAATTGCACAATTTGACCTTGAATTGTCCATTTTGAAGATCAAGGTGAGGTGGGGTCACGATTTGACCCGTCCAAAACACTGCCCGGTCAAAAGTATCCGACAAACTTACCCGTCGAAATCCATCCGGTTTTACCCGATTTGACCTTGAATTGATAATTTTGAAGGTCAGGTCGGAGTCACGATTTGACCCGTCCAAAACACTCAGTGGACAAAAGTTATCCTATGTAAAAAAAATCGTCGAAATCCCATCAAAATTGGCGATTTGACCTTGAATTGACCCTATTTCAAGGTCAAGCGCGGGCAAATGAATATGCTTATGAGACTCCCCATATGAAAGTATCCCTAGACACTAATTTTCATCGAAATCCCATGATACTTGGGCGTTTGACCTTGAAATGACCCGATTTCAAGGTCAAGGTCACGTCGCAAGACAAATTAATATGCCTATGCCACCCCCCGGCCGAAAGTACCCCAACATACCAAGTCTCATCGAAATCGGCTGGGCTGTTTTCGAGTTCATCGCGAACACACACACACACACCACACACAGAGACAGATCTTCCAAAATATATAATAGACTAGAAGGTGACCCGACTTCGTCCGGGCTTTGACCTTGAATTGTCCATTTTGAAGGTCAAGGTCAAGTGGGGTCACGATTTGACCAGTCCAAAAACACTGCCCGGACAAAAGTACCCGACAAACGTGCCCGTCGAAATCCATCCGGTTTTACCCGATTTGACCTTGAATTGATCATTTTGAAGGTCAAGGTCTGGTCGGGGTCACGATTGGACCCGTCCAAAACAATCAGTGGACAAAACTAACCCCACGTATCAAATTTCGTCGAAATCCCATCAAAATTGGCGATTTGACCTTGAAGTTACCCGATTTCAAGGTCAAGGTCACGTCGCACGGGCAATTGAATATGCTTATGAGACTCGCCATAAGAAAGTACCCCCACATACCAAGTTTCATCGAAATCCCGTGATATTCAGGCGTTTGACCTTGAAATTACCAGATTTCAAGGTCAAGGTCACGTCGCACGGACAAATTAATAGGCCTATGCCAGTTCTCGGCCGAAAATACCCCCACATACCAAGTTTCATCGGTGACCCGACTTCGTCCGGGCTATTCAAAAACCAAATTTCAAGTCGATAGCTCCACCCGTTTCCGAGATCTGGTCTGCGCATGCGCGAAGCTGGCGTCGCACGGGCTCGACGACCCGATAAAATTCGTATCCGGGGCAAGATACATTCACATACCAAATTTCAAGTCGATAGCTCCACCCGTTTCCGAGATATATAGCCCAATGTCATTTGCGGATACCTCGGCCGGTGATGAGTTAACGCGACATCGGCCGGTTAAGAGTTAACGCGATCACGTCACGATCTGTTGATGGCGTAATATATTTACGCAATGTTTTTCGATGAGCGAAGCATGGTCCTGCGTTCTTCCCGATAATTAAGGTAGAAACTTTAAACGTACACAGGCGTGTGATATATCATTGGAAAGATGAAGCGCCACAGATTCTAACCGTGCAAATTATATGACTGGCAATTTATTATTCGCGCTATATCGAATCGATTTGTGAGCACCGAACTGAAATATATTAGCGCAAAACGGCGTAAAAACAAATTTGACCTCGGCACGTGAAAAGTTGAGCTCGGATCTGAAAATTAATAGGCCTATGCCCGTTCCCGGTCGAAAATACCACCACATACCAAGTTTCATCGAAATCGGCTCGGTCGTTTTCGAGTTCATCGCGAACACACAGACCACACACACACACGCACACATACACACACACACGCACACATACACACACACACACACACACAGATCTTCCAAAATATATAATAGATAATGCACTGGCACAGGATTTTTAATGCTGCACCAATGTTGCTCCTGTAATGAAAGTGTTAAAATCCAAAATTGGAGGTACCAAGACAAATAATTGCCACATTTATTAGTTTTTGACACCTTTTTGTAACTCCCTACACATTTGGCCCAGTTTGTGCTTGCATGCCTATAATGATAATTTCTCAAGATTGGTACAATTTTCGAACAGGAAAATTGTTTCCATAAATCCCCGATATTTTGTTCATTGTACATATTAGTTTTGTTGTATGTTATCTAAATGTGTTTTCTGTTCCATATTCTGTTCATTGCATGCAATCTATAAAAATGAGCTACATTCAGAGAAATTGAGAAGCCCAGATTAAAATATTTTTAAATTTACCAAAACATATTTGAATTTTTATTTGTTATTAAAATGGTGTTTTAAAAAAGATTATTTTTTTTTAGACCTAGTTTCGAATATTTGATCTCGATATACCCTCGACTTAGAATATTTCTGATTATTTCCTCCCTCCTGCCTTGGCCGCAGCCTTCCCTAGTAAATATAAAAGGCTGCCGCAACCCTCGCAGCCTTATTTGCAACCTTCGCAGCCTTCTTCGCAACCTTCGCAACCCTCGACTTAGAATATTTCTGATTATTTCATTCTTGCTGCCTTGTTCGCAACCTTCGCAACCTTCTTCGCAGCCTTCGCAACCCTCTTCGCAACCCTCTTCGCAACCTTCGCAACCCTTTTCGCAGCCTTCGCAAAGGTTGCGCAGAGGTCTGCGGCAACCTACTATTTCTACTAGGGAAAACACTTGTACAAAAATAACTGATACATTTCGAGTTAGACTTATATGACAAAAGTGACAGTGCACAGATAGAAACCTCAAAAACTGTATAATAGGTCTAGCCAGTAATGCATATAGGTCTCGCCGGTTTTTGCAGAGGGTGAAACTAAATTCACCCTCTGGGGACCTCATTCTGCTTAGGCCTCAGCTTTGGAAAGTTTATTTATTATCAGATTTCTATAGAAACTTAGATACTATTTCTTTTTTAGTTTATTTTTTCTATATCCACAAATTGGCAGACGACACATTGCATAATCGAGGGTCCAAATGGGTGTACATGACAATATTCACCATTTGGGAACTTCAATCTGAGTATATGTCTTCCATAGCAGATGAGGTCCCCAGAGGGTGAATTTAGTGATGCTAGCCTGCTGTGCAGGATAGCATCACTAAATTCACCCTCTGGAGACCTCATTCTGCAAACGACAGGCACACTAATATCAGCCCATATAAAAATCCCCCTTGGTACCTCCATGGTAAAACACCACGGTAAACCATGGTAAAAAAAACGAGATATATTGGCCACCTATCGTGGTGTCACCATGGTGGTTTACCATGGTTTACCGTGGTGGTTTACCGAGTGTTACCATGGTGGTGAACCACCGTGGTAAACCACCATGGTGACACCACGATAGGTGGCCAATATATCTCGTTTTTTTTACCATGGTTTACCGTGGTGTTACCATGATGGTATACTGTGGTTTACCGTGGTGTTACCATGGTGGTATACTGTGGTTTACAGTGGTGTTACCATGATGGTATACTGTGGTTTAGCGTGGTGTTACCATGGTGGTATACTTTGGTTTACCGTGGTGGTATACTGTGGTTTACCTTGGTGTTACCATGGTGGTATACTTTGGTTTACCGTGGTGTTACCATGATGGTATACTGTGGTTTACCATGGTGTTACCATGGTGGTATACTGTGGTTTACCGTGGTGTTACCATGATGGTATACTTTGGTTTACCGTGGTGTTACCATGATGGTATACTGTGGTTTACCATGGTGTTACCATGGTTTACCACAGTGTTACCATGGTGGTACACTGTGGTTTACCATGGTTTACCGTGGTGTTACCATGATGGTATACTGTGGTTTATCATGTGGTTTATCATGACACAAGGGAGGAGACAGTCTCAGACAGATGAAACTTTGCATACATGTGTTTATATGTACATCTAAACAAGGCTGCAAATAATATGTCTGTCATTTGCAGAATGAGGTCCCCAGAGGGTTAGCATCACCAAATTCACCCTCTGAGGACTTCATTCTGCTTAAGCCTCAACTGCTATGGGAGATCTAGTATCAGTATGAAATTCCCCAATTGAAGTTGGTGATGTTCACCCATTAGTCACGTCGATTGTGAATTTTATCTGCTGCAAATTAGGTGATATAGAAACTGAATAGAAGGGGATTAAGTAACTCAAAACATTGTTAATTTGTGACTATAAATAATTCCTAGAAGATGAGACCTTAGTAGAATGAGGTCCCCAGAGGGTGAATTTAAATTTGGTGATGCTAGCCCACTGTGCAGGATAGCGTCACTAAATTCACCCTCTGGGGGACCTCATTCTGCAAATGCCAGACACACTATTTGCAGGCTTGCATCTAAGTATCGAGGAAAAACATCTTTGATTGGACTCAACTATTGTGAAAAGGAACACACAGCTTCATTAAATTAAAATTTAATTAGAAAGGTACGGAGAAACTTTTCAACGATTATTGTTGAATATTCTTGATTGTTCAGCATCATGTTACTATACCATAAAAAGTGAATATTCCAGACTGTATCACACGCATATATCGCAGTACACTATTTATGTAGATAAAGTTGATGAATAACATATTGTTATTTCCATGATGAAGTACATGTACACACATGTACAATGTATGTAGTAGCTGCACAATCCCATACAAGTCGCCTATTCATACGACACATACTCTGGCACTAGATTCCCTGCTGCACGTTAGCACACACTGAAAAGAATAGTACATATGAAGCATCAATTATACATTATAGAACAATTAATATAACAAGTTGCCGATAAGATTTACATGGTCATGTAATACAAGGTTCATTCTGTTTGACTTGCATGGGACAATCATATCTCAAATTTGTAATGATCATATCATATTCCATCTGTTCAGAACCTGGAAACTGGTTGATATTCTGTTACTAGTAAGCTTTTATACAACAATGAACAAACAACACAGGGAATATAAGGGTTTGTTAATTCTTGTTCCTTAATAATCTGTTTCTAAGTAGGGGTTGGTTCCAACTTCCAGCTCGAGATTGCATGATTTTTGTGACTTGCATGTGGGCCAATATCGCCATAAATATTGAATTAATTACCTGGGAGAAATTCCATGATTGAAAGCAACGCAAAGCAAAATCGGCTCATCAAAGTCACCTAAATCATGCAATATTGAGATGGGACGTTCACCTACTGTGAAATACATCTTCTGTAGAATCTCAATCATGTACAAATAATTTAATATCATCTCCGGTGTTGTCGCTTGACGAATGGGAATATAAATGACACTAAATTTTCAAGTGTTTAAACCTTTCTTCCAACCACCTTGCAGGGATGGTGCCAGATTTCCCAGGCACAAGGACAGTCAGAAGGACTTCGATCCCCGACATGGGGTGGGCTACATTGCATATTACCCTGATGGGGAGGGGGTTAACCCTATTGATTGATCGATTGTTTATTCGAGGCATTATCAAACGATTGGAACTAACATACAGAGTATCCACCCATCAACAAAATAAACAATGCAAAAAAGAAACCACTTGCATATATAAGAGTCTATTAAGAGAATGCACTGGCATAATATGTTTAATCCTTTCATGACGGGTGTTGCGCTGGAGCAGCATTAAATATCCTGTGCCAGTGCATTCTCTTATATATGTGAGTATTGGTACCTCGCATATCTAAGAGAATGCATTGGCTTAAATATTATTAGACTAATGCATTCTCTTATATATTCGAGGTGCCTATGGGTGACTCGCATATACCTGTATAAGAAAATGCATTGGCACATGGTTTTCGCATAATTTCGGGAAGCTCCAGTCATGAAAAGGTTAATGCAGCACCAGAGCAGCTCCCATCATGAAAGGGTTAAGAATAGGTCAACATAAGAAAATAACTAATTAAAAACTAAAAATTTAAGCCAAGTATACCTGCCGAACCATATTTTTCTGATATGTATAAGTAACCCGAACAAGACTTGGTGTGAACAAGGAGGTCTTTCAGTCATTTCCTTGTCAGACGTTTTGTGTGATTACCGGCTAGACATATTATGTACTTGTTCGGCTACGTGAAACTGATATTAAGTTAGTATTCAGGCTCTATGACAACTGGAGGAATGTAACATTCTAACAACATAGCCAAAACTTTTAAGCAAATTGACCGTACCACTCCATTGAAAACATCATCAGAACTACGCTCAATTGTAAATATTTACAACTCGATTCGGGACGCATCTATCGGCGATAAACTAATGAAAATGATTTCGCCATGGAGAGTCACTGCATTTGATTCATATACAAGAATGACAGTGTGTATTATCAATTTAGATATACTATTTGTAAAAATTTGAACAAGATTATTCTCTATTATTTCTATTTGATCACCATACCAGAGTGCTTCACATCACTTTAAGTGAAGTCAAGCTCGGTTAGTCAGCCTGGTGATTCCGGGTTTTGCCAACGTTCGGTGCGACTCTCGCACTTCTCTCAGTCTCACTTGTTCTGTTACTATAAATACTAGAATAACTGTTTTTGTTCTGTGAATTCGCTTAGAAACCCCCTATCATTCATAATGAGTCACTTGAAAGTCGAAACTTGATTGAGGTCGAACTTAAACAGGTCTTTAAATATTAGACCGATCGATCTAAATTTAAACTAAAATAGACCATCGGTCTTTCATCGCCTGCATGTATCAGGTTCATTCTGGAATAAGGGTAGTCTAAAATTTATTATACATTGAAGGTATCTTTATCCCATAGATTTCGACTAGGTTAAGTGGAATCACGCATAGCTGTAATCACCGCGTGACTGATTGTGAACAGAACTTCAGAAGAAAGTTGTAAAAAAAATAAGTCAATAACATCGGTCCTACTAAACAACGAACACAAACGAACACAAACGAACATAAACGAACACAGGTCTAAAAAGCGGAATAGAAGGGTGAAATTTGGTTTGTGTGTGCGTGTGGGTCCATTATATGTGTATGTGGTGTTATTTCCAACTTTGATGACTTATTTTTCGAGTTATAAGCATTATTTGAATGCAAAGCTACTAAACAACGAACACAAACGAACATGAGATTAGCCGTATTGCAAAGGTGTTAATAAAGGTGTTAATTAACTACCGCCTTCTCTATGGCTTATATACTCTGTATCTTTGTCACTGAGTTGTTTTGACTTTGTTAATTTGTCTTATTATGACTTCGTTTAACTTTCCTGTCATCACACTGCTCTTTCAGTAGAGCTTCAGGTACTAGAATCAAAGTTTGTTTTATATACAATCGAATATTTATATGTTATTTTATCACATGATTACCACTATTTTCCTATGTAATATTCGGGCGTAATAGACACGTGTAATATCGTCGCGTGCAATGACGTCACGCTGCTCTTTGGGACAAAGTTCTCTGCCTGTTAATTATTGTTGTTTTCGATAAAATTTAAGCGATTATATGACCATGTGATAAAAAGTATCTCAAACTCGTTCTATTTTATACGTAATTTATCAACCTCGTCCACTAAATTCTATTTTGTAAACCTCGGCTCAAATCGAATTTAGTGAACTCGGTTGATAAATTCCGTATAAAATAGAAACTCATGTGAGATCCTCTATGTATATTTGCATACTATATGCTAACTTTCTGTCGTTTATTGGTGATCGTCTTGGTTTTTGATGCCTTCACTCTTTCACTTTCACTTTTTTTTGCGAGAGCGGTAGTTTTGGGTATAGTTAATTGTCGTCAGTTGAAGTTTGGAATTTGGAATTGTCACTAACAAAATTAAGAAGTCTTCGCATTAGTCTGTCTCGTTAATTGTTCGACCGTCATATTTGTTCAAATTTCGTATCTCACTTCCAAAGATGATGCAATGCCTGATAATGTAAAATCCCCTCCACTCGAATGTCACGCAGTTATCAGTCACTGTTTCATTTAAATTGTCTGTAAACTCAGTAAAAAAAATTGTTAATTATATTATTAAAGGCACGGGAGGCCTTAGTTGTCGAAAATATTCATATTTGTTCCAATCACCGTAAACAGAAAAACACTAAAACGCATACAGTTTCGTTCATCGTGTAAACAGCATGCTATCATAAAGACCTACTATATTTTACCTAAGCAAGAGCCTGATTGTGTTACAGAAGACAGCACAGTATACGTGTTACTGGCTAATCACACACAAATGATATAAACGCTCTTTATTAGTTCAATATCAGGAATTCAGCAACAAAGAACGCTCTTTATGTTTACCATCATAATATAAACAAACACCAGGAAAGTAACTTTTTATGCTTTTGTTTTTACAATGGTCAAACATATGACAATAACATACTGTTTATGCGATATTTCTTATTTGAATACGGACAAAGTCTGTCTAAGACTGTCTACATTTTCTTTTTGTGTCGGTTTTTGACCGTTGGAAATATTTTCACAGCATATATACCCACTGTCAAGGACTCCCACACCTTTAATGCTTTCATAATCGTTATTTGTCCATTTCTGAATTGTTGAAATTTGTTTTCTAGCATTGAAAACTTTCGTCTTTAGTCTTTCCATAAATGTAAGGTATCGTCTGTTGTCACAAATATTTGTCAATTATGTCTGTCTGTATTTCGTCATAAATGATTTTGTTTTCTATTGTTTCCAAGCCGCTCTCGCTATTGAATACTTTCCTATCTTATTGACTCAAATGTTTTGTTAGCTATGCATTAAAACGCCGACCTCTGATGTTTCCCCGTGTTTTTATTGCCATCAGTGATAAAATTGACAATCATCTTGCAGTAAAAACAAGGAGACAGAGTAAGCCGTAGTTAATTAACACCTGCATGGTATCCTCTGCACTGCCGCTAATCTTATGTTCGTTTGTGTTCGTTGTTTAGTAGTTTTGTATTAAAATAATGCTAATAACTAAAAAAATAAGTTATCAAAGTTGGAAATAACACCACATACACATAGAATGGACCCACGCGCACCCACAAACCAAATTTCACCCTTCTACTCCGCTTTTTGGACCTGTGTTCGTTTATGTTCGTTTGTGTTCGTTTGTGTTCGTTGTTTAGTAGGACCCAATAACATATGATTTAAAATTAAAAAAAATAACACCCATCATCAGATCATTACAATACAAGGAACTCATCAGCCACCACCAATTAATTCATAGTATGCATACCTTCTGAATATTAAGAAATAGTAAGTTGTGAGAGAATTATCAGAGAAAATCATCTTTTTTCCCCGTCAATCAACCTGCACGAGAGACAAGAGTTCTCTCCCGCTCACCTTTTAAATTTGTTTTCGTACATTAACAAACTTCGTACTAATTACTGCTATATAGGAGGGTGACGACCCCCCTCCCCCTGGCATCCGGCATCCGGCTTAAATTGAACCCCGGCATCCGGAATACTATTTGATTAAATTTATTGAAAACATACTCAGGAACGAAGTGAACGTTAGCATGATGTATTGGAATTAGTCTCCGTATTGGCTAGTAATGATTTGATTTAGCAGCTTTATGGAAAGATTAAACTTTTTACTAAATGTATGATCTCATATTATACATATATACGCCCTGTCTAACTTACTCGCGGCCAGATTGGATCCACCAGGTCCGGTTCCGTGTTTTTAGTGCTACAGTTCAAAGTTTTGGAGTAACATTTCCATATATGACATATATGGAAGTCATGAATATTCAAAAGCTCCATATATGGAAATGCTACTCCAGAACTTTGATATGTAGCAATAAAACAACCGGGGCTGCATGGAAGAATCTATGATACCACTGAACCGGACCTGCATGGTGGATCTAATATGGCCGCGAGTTAATGACATGATAGGGCGTATTAGGTGGGGGTGAAAGGCATAGACCATGTTCCAAAATGACAGAAGTGGTATAATATACTGAATGAGGAGAAGTGGCATGTGCGGAAACCACCTAGCTAATCTTGCATGGGTGACCGTTCATGGTCGAAAACGGTAGTATTGTACACCAGGGACACGCAAATAGAAAACTAACATCTTTTTAATATTTAATATTTCAAATTAAAGGTACTCAATCAGAGGTCTCCATATCATCACATTCCAACAAGAACGACAACATGTTTTGAAATGCCGCTTCAGTTATCATAATCTAATAATTGCCCAAATATAACGAAAAGCACAATCAACTATAGTATAAAATTGCACAAAACCTGTTATTTATCAACATTTTGTTCAACGAAATTTTGCGGGTTTGTCAAAGATCTAACACAACAAGCCACTTGATTTTAGAGTTATCCATCTTTAACCGCAATTTGGTCAATGAAATTCTTCTCGTTGACTGTCTATTGGGCCACATAAAAAAAATAGATTTCAAACATCGATATTTGATCACTCTGAGCTGTGATGGATGGGTTCCTCGACTCGAATCAAATATGTTTTACCCCCCCCCCCCCCCGAAGCCAAGGAAATAGTAATTTGCGAGCGTTGATTCGGATTGAGTACCTTTAACAAACGTATAGCATTATACATGTGCAGTATAGTATAATAAATCTAACAATGTTATGATTTCACATAACTCTAGGAGTTAAGATTATAATAATTCATGTTTACAAACACCTCATCATGTCACACAACACACTCGCAATATCATGCAATTTTATCAGTGATTAATTATTGAAGCATTTGTGAGGCACGGGCACTCATGGTCCCGCCCAATTGTATTTTGTAGCATATTATTTCATATCCGTGAACTTGTAAATATTTGGCACTTGTCGCCTCCCTGCATTCCATGTCGATGCAGTACATATGTCCATGCCACTCTTTCTCCGTCTCCGCCTGTAAAAAATCTTCCATTTGGATACTCGGGATCTCTTGCAAGCCTCTTCAGTGCAACTTTGAACCTGTAGTTCGAGACTCCGAGTGTCTTAACCCATTCGCCATGGGCATATTCTTTTGTCAACACCGCCCTGATTGTACTTAAATTGTTTTCTCCGTTGAAGTTTAGTCCAAAACTGCGAGTTTCAGACTTTTTAATGGTGTTATTAAATTGAAGTCGCATGCAGGCTTCTAAATACATTTTTCAAAATTTAATAAAAATTAATTACATATTCAAAATTATTGCCAAGCAGACATCAGATTGGCGACAACTCTATCGGATATAATATAACAAACCGATATCGCATATCAGCATTGCGATTTATTTTAACAGATGTGATAACGAGACGTATAATTAGCTAAATTGTGGAAAATAGTGTGTCCGAGCAAAGAAATATAAATTAGCGGACGTAATTTCGTTGTGTTTTTGCTGTTTAACGTCAAGAAAAATTATCAATGGAAGCATCCGGCATCCGATATATGTGCCCGACGGCATCCGGCGTACGGTGGACTGGCATCCGGAATACGCCATAACAGACCCCGCATCCGGCGTACGAAAAGGGGGGTCGTCACCCTCATATAGTACTCGCAAACGAGTTGAAACATTCAAATGTAAACGTCTCAGAGTTCAATATGTGGTTATCCAAATTGAAAACCAAGATTAATCCATCAGATTAAAAAATTAAATGCGTTTGCAAATTGTCGATGTAAACTAGCAGACAGGGCATCAATCATATAGAGCTTTATGTAGGTAGAAATGATATTAACAGCGACTATTTTGGGTTCGTATATCTCTTTCTAAACATGTCCATCTGAACCTATTCTTTTATAAGGCAGCAATTATTACCTTTAAAGGATTCGTCCAGATCCGAAAATCCCCATTCAGAGTCGTTCAGTTCGCCTTTACAAAATCGTCAATATTGAAGCTTTCCGGCAGACGACGCACGCATCACCACGTGATACCGCGCGCGACTCACCAATCGGGCGGCCGATTTGGGTCTAACAATGTCAATTGTTTGTTACGAACAACTACATACATGTATCTTCTCACGTCAAAAGCTGGTGTCATTTTGTTCGACAAAAATATGGTTTAGTGCAAAAAATATCACGTTTAACAATTCAATTGGTTAAAATTTTAATAATTTGTTTTCCCAGTGCTAATTATAGAACCCGGGGTATATAACCGTGGTACTAGTACCGGGGTGTACCAGTAGCGTGGTATATCGAAGCATGTAAATACCATTGTAGATGAGAGCCACAACATGGTAAATAGCATTGTGGTTGAAGGTCAAAGTAAAATGTAATGGTGGTACCTTGATTGAAAAACTTTAGTGCTGTGCTACCACCGTGGTTATACTTGGTGCCACCATGGTTTCACCTTGATAGAAAAACTTTACTGTGCTACCACCGTGGTGATACCTTGGTAGAAAAACTTTACTGTGCTACCACCATGGTGATACCTTGGTCAGGTTTGGTGCCACCATGGTTTCACCGTGGTACAAAAACTTTACTGTGCTACCACCGTGGTACCACCTTGGTGGTACCACCTTGGTGCCACCATGGTTTCACCTTGGTACAAAAACTTTACTGTGCTATCACCGTGATACAACCTTGGTACCACCGTGGTGTTTTCACCGTGGTACCACTTTACTGTGCTACCACCATGGTGAACCAAGATGTCACCATGTTGAACCAAGGTGGTACCTTGGTGAAACCATGGTTTCACCAAGGTGACACCAAGGGGGATTTTTATATGGGAGGCTTGCTGGTAATGCATATCAACATAAGTGAGGCCTGAATTGCCTGCATTATTTTGAAACCACAAAGCTGTGAAGTATTAATGTCACATGACTAGAAAAAGGACAATGCTCTAGCAACTAAATATCATTGTTCTGATAAACGTAAGCATGTGTGACTTTTCGTAAATTGTTATTCACACACGGCCGAGCAACTGTTGATTACCTACAGGTATTTAGATTCCCCACCTTTCACATCAATAAACGCTGTGCCCAAATATGGAAATGTTCCCAAAATGTTGCACATTCATAACGGTGAAATTTGTATTTAATTTACTATGTGAATAATTAACAAGTATTTGACCATACTCGGAAAGATTACAAAATTATCTCACATCTATGGGTCTACCCTGATGTACCCAAATTTCACCCATCTAAAGGCCTGATTACCTGTTAACGAATGTAAAGGTTTCATGGAGATTGGAGAGGTGGTTGCTGAGTATAGCCTTGAAACTTTTTGACCAAATGAAACGTTTCTTGGCTATTATCAAAATAAAAATTGAACCATTTTTCCAGTGATTCCCAACTTTTGAATATTATTCCTCATGAATTGGCCAAAAATGTCTTGATGTTCTCACTCCAACAGACAAAATTGAACGATAAAAGTGTAATCTTTAAGGTCATTGAAATCTTTTCAGTTGTCCCAGATTTCCCAGCAATTGTCATTTCTGAAGAATGGTAACAACTCAATAGATGTGGAACAATATAATAATGCACAAGTCAGCCTTGTTGAACAGCAGCGTATAACCAGTGAGTTACAGAAAATTCATCGAGACCAAATAGATGCCGCCAACATAATAGTATCAGGTTTGTTTCTATTGACAACTAAACCATATAAATAAAAATGGTTACAATTTTTTATGATAAAATTCATTTTTTATTTATAGCTATATATATGTTCAATTGTACTTCAAAAATATCATTTCAGTATAACACTCTGTTCATATCCATCTATTAATTTGCATCATCTAATATTTATGGTGGAAATGAATGCATTAATTAATTATGTATTCCTTAATAGACTAATCAACAAATTGATTACATTATCTTCTTCAAAAATGGTATTATTTATTAACCATTTTCTAGTTCATTCTCTTGGGAATAGGAATTTTGTTGGGCTACTGGAAACTTCATTTCCTGGATTTCCGTGTGCAAAAAGACCAAATACCATGGGTGAAATTACCACTTAAAGTTTGTTGCTTTAAAAGCACTAAATAAATGCTTCTCCATTGGGAAAATTAAATATATATAGCATGTATAAACAGTATTTTAAAATGTGTTATTGCTTTTTTAATTCAGAACTGGAAGAAAGTCGGCATAAGATGAGATCAGAGAGTAGCTCAGATTTGTTAGATGCGCAGAGAAAGCTGGACGTTACGCAGGATGCACTGAATCAGCAGACAGAACAACTTAAACAGGAGGTTAGGGAGGCATTACACTATTAACAGGGAGGCATTACACTATTAACAGGGAGGCATTGGGGGCTTTGTAACTCATCCATGCCTGGAGATTCCTGAAATTTTGCGAAAAACCTATGCCAATGCAATTTTTCTTATATATTTAAGCGGGTCTCCCATAGGGAGCCACTTATATATATTAAAAAATGCATTGGCCTAACAATAATTACCTTGATCTTGTAAGTCAATGCATTCTCTTATATATGCGAGGCTCCCTATGGGAGACTTTCATATAGATGAGAATACATTAGCCTAACAATATTTCCCTACTTTGTAAGCCAATGCATTCTCTTGTATTTGCTAGACTCGCATATATAAGAGAATGCACTGGCACATGATCTTTAATGCTACGCCAGCATGGGTCCCGTCATGATAGGGTTAAAGTAGCGCTCAGACTGCTTTGATCCATTCCGATGACATGATCCATTATCTGGGTTAACTCTTTTGATGCCACCAGCACCACAACAGGACATCCCAGTGCCGCGATATTGGAATAAGCCAGGAATTGCTCACAATTGTGCGCATTTAGCGGTGACCGTGTAATTTGCAATAATGCCTGTTTGGCATCAAAAGAGTTAAACCATTTACATGTGTTTGTTTTTCACTATAACAATCAGCTTCTGACTGCAGCTGATAAGTTTGATAAAGGAATAAATGCAATATTGCTAATCAATCTATATGTTATAAATTAATTCTATGATATAATGCCAAAGCTGTCAAATTCCTATCTTTGTTGACATAAATACTACTCAAATTTCCTTTGCTTCACAGACATTTCTTATTTTTATATCTATTAAAAACAAGAAATCTCATGATGAACTCGCTTTATTACCATATAAGGTATGCATTGTGGTTTGCGTTGCATTGAAAATAGAATCTCTCCAATGTGTGCATTAACGGATAAATGTAACTTCCTCATCGCAGCCAACTAAATGCCTTAGTGATATTATTATTGTCTATTCCAATTTTAACTCAACACTCCCAACTCATTGGACTCATCTTAACACTCCTTTACACACCATTACCACCCGCACACCCATGCCTAAATACACCCATTACCACACCGCACACCCTTGCCTAAATCACTGCCAATATTGCAAAGCTTGTGTGGGTATTTAGGGGTTATCTCATAATAATAAACACTTCATTACTGGAGTAATGCATTGCAACTGTAGATTTGGCATAAATAACATTGTAGTACAATCCTGCCTAAAAGTGCTTAACCCTTTCAGTGCCAAGTCCGATTTTTGTATCAACACATATTTCCTTAGAGCTCTTTCCATCAATGTATCACATTATTATAATCAATAAATTTGAAAAATGATCAAGGAAATTTGGGTTGATACAAAAATCGGACTTGGCACTGAAAGGGTTAATAGCCTTGTCCTGATTGATCAGTACCCCGAATTACCATGGATATCTCGTTCCATTCTACTTACTCAGATTGTACCACAAAAAAATTGGTTTATTCAGATCGCTGAACGCAACGTTTCCCGTTTTTTATGTTTACCCATACCATGTATGGTAAGCATAGTGTCGTCCGGATTGACCACTCGTCGTTCGTCCGTCCGTCCGTCTGTCGAGCCGTCCGTCTGTCCGTCCGTCCGTCTGTCCGTCTGTAGACACTTTACGTGTAATGCGATAACTCAAACATTTTCTACTTGATCAAAACCAAATTTTGTATATGGGGTTTTCAGCCCAAAATACAGATCGAGTTCGAATATGGGTTTGATCCGAGTTTTTTTTACAGAGTTATGGAACTTTTTCGACTTAGAATTCATGAATTCTGCCATAACTCAAACAATATGGTATATGGTATATGAGGTTCTCAGACCAACATACTGATTGAGTTCGAATATGGGTTTGATCGGATGTTTTTTAATGGAGTTATGGTCCTTTGACATATAGTTCACACATACTTCGATAAAGCAACCATTTTTCATCTGATAGGAGCCAAATTTGGTATATGAGTTTCTCAACTCAAAATACAGAACGAGTTTGAATATGGGTTAGATCCAATTTGTTATACCAGAGATATGGCCCTTTTTCAACTAAGAATTATCCAATTATAACCCAAGTAACTTACAATTAATGAATACCTCAGCCTCACAGCTTCTCTGTGAGAGAGATAAAAAGACATGGTTTATTGAGAGTTATTTATAGCCCTCATATGTTCCCTCTGTATAAGAGACACAAATTAGTGAATTATTGGATAAATTGATTTAGCTATCTTATTAACCACAACTTAATGTGAATTTATTTAACTAGACCAATGGAGCTCTCTAAGTCCTTGGATGATGGGACTACATTGGATCAAACAGGGCAGAGATAGGTGATTTAACCCCTTTTACCCATTCCATGTCTTTTAACCTTTTCCATTAAATAAATAATTATATTATTTTGATATCTCACATGGCAATTTGCAACAACATGAATAGAACTGCTTACACTATGATAGTGGTGACAGGCTCTAGAGTTTAGATGTTATATTAACCCTTCTATATTGACTCATTCATTCCAATAATTTGTGTTATTACTGGTTATTATGTACATTTGCCATATACTACTTTAGATCATAACAGTATACTCTATAATTCAACATTAAAAGATTATGATTCTGATTATAACAATTTACTATCGCCAAGGGATGGGTTAAACATCTGCCGATCGTGATCAGCCTCTCGTTTTCTAATGAGGCACGGATGGAGTACACCGGTAATCTCTTTTCTAGTGATTTGTCATTAGAATGGGTAGAAGGGTAATGTCGCAGCAGCTATACTCGACCTTAACCCCAGTATTGGCAGTCACATTATATTCAACTAATTATAATGAACGAATCTCTTTTGGGTGGTTTTTAAAACACCAAAGTGGGTGGAACATCTTGATATATCAGTCAAATGCACATACGGGGTGGGTGGAGTCAACTTGAGATTATAGATGGGCGTCCTATGAGTATACCGTTAAACGAGGTCAAGGACGGGCTCTTGCAACATTACCCGTCTACCATTAGAATGAAATATGAATGCAAATGGATATGGATGATGTTATGCATAGTATGTTGATATAATCATGTTACGACAAAAGGAAGGTAATTACTAAGTGTATTCAACAATAAAATAAATGTAATTTTCCACCCTCCGCATTCATCTCGGTGACCATTCGTCTCCAGTATTTCGCCATTTTTGGAATCAAATTAAAAAAAATTAAAGCATGTGCGTTTTTCGGCTGCCAAAAGGGCGAATAAGATGAATGTATAGTAGCTATATATAAAATCTTGTAATGGGAATGGTCCCAACAACGATCATGATCGCAATTGTGTTTCATTTAAAATTTAAAAGAAAGACACGGGCGCCGCTGAAAACACATTGATTTTGGCCAATCACAATCTTTTTTTTACAAATGTAAGTTACAGGAGTACTCCATGCAAACAAATCGAGTATGCCCAATAAGAATTAGTCCACAAAACCTTTTTCTCACCCGAGACCATATCTGGGACTTTCCACGCAGTATTTCACCAATTATTCAGTCAAAATTTCTCCCAAACCGCTGAGTCGTATTACAAAAGAAATAAATACACGGTGTATCGGTGTGTGTATGGTCAAGTTGTACCACAAGGAAACTGATTGTAGGACTCCTCTTCACCGTGTATTTATTTCTTAATTATACTGGTCCTAGGCCTTTCTTATATCAATGACATCTCATATATATTTTGAAGACCTCTGTCTGTTTGTTTGTCTGTATGTTTGTATGTTTGTCTGTATGTTTGTCATTTATACAAATCTACGATTCTCGACCGATCGGGACCAAACTTGATACGTGTGTGTAGTTTGACCAGACGGTGGACGTTGTCGTATTGGCGAGCCCATGCGGCGCCAGCTTCGCGCATGCGCAGACGAGATCTCGGAAACGGGTGGAGCTATCGACTTGAAATTTGGTTTTTGAATAGCCCGGACAACGTCGGGCTGGGTAGAGCTATCGACTTGAAATTTGGTTTTTTAATAGCCCAGACAACGTCGGGCTCATCGGCTAGTCTCATATATATTTTGAAGACCTCTGTCTGTTTGTCTGTATGTTTGTTTGTCATTTATACAAATCTACGATTCTCGACCGATCGGGACTAAACTTGGTACGTGTGTGTAGTTTGACCAGGCGGTGGACGTTGTGTATTGGCGAGCCCGTGCGGCGCCCGCTTCGCGCATGCGCAGACGAGATCTCGGAAACGGGTGGAGCTATCGACTTGAAATTTGGTATGTGAATGTATCTTGCCCCGGATACGAATTTTATCGGGTCGCCGAGCCCATGCGACACCAGCTTCGCGCATGCGCAGACGAGATCTCGGAAACGGGAGGAGCTATCGACTTGAAATTTGCTATGTGAATGTATCTTGCCCCGGATACGAATTTAATCGGGTCGCCGAGCCCGTGCGACGCCAGCTTCGCGCATGCGCAAACCAGATCTCGGAAACGGGTGGAGCCATCGACTAAATTTGGTTTTTGAATAGCCCGGACAACGTCGGGCCGGGTAGAGCTATCGACTTGAAATTTGGTTTTTGAATAGCCCGGACAACGTCGGGCTCATCGGCTAGTCTCATATATATTTTGAAGACCTCTGTTTGTTTGTCTGTCTGTCTGTATGTTTGTCTGTCATTTATACAAATCTACGATTCTCGACCGATCGGGACGAAACTTGGTACGTGTGTGTAGTTTGACCAGGCGGTGGACGTTGTCGTATTGGCGAGCCCGTGCGGCGCCCGCTTCGCGCATGCGCAGACGAGATCTCGGAAACGGGTGGAGCTATCGACTTGAAATTTGCTATGTGAATGTATCTTGCCCCGGATACGAATTTTATCGGGTCGCCGAGCCCGTGCGACGCCAGCTTCGCGCATGCGCAGACGAGATCTCGGAAACGGGTGGAGCAATCGACTTGAAATTTGGTAAGTGAATGTATCTTGCCCCGGATACGAATTTTATCGGGTCGCCGAGCCCGTGCGACGCCAGCTTCGCGCATGCGCAGACCAGATCTCGGAAACGGGTAGAGCTATCGACTTGAAATTTGGTTTTTGAATAGCCCGGACAACGTCGGGCTCATCGGCTAGTCTCATATATATTTTGAAGACCTCTGTTTGTCTGTCTGTCTGTCTGTATGTCTGTCATTTATACAAATCTACGATTCTCGACCGATCGGGACGAAACTTGGTACGTGTGTGTTGTTTGACCAGGCGGTGGACGTTGTCGTATTGGCGAGCCCGTGTGGCGCCCGCTTCGCGCATGCGCAGAAGAGATATCGGAAACGGGTGGAGCTATGGACTCGAAACTTGGTACGTGTGTGTAGTTTGACCAGGCGCTATCGACTTGAAATTTGGTACGTGTGTGTAGTTTGACCAGGCGGTCGTCGTTGTCGTGTTGGCGAGACGAGATCTCGGAAACGGGTGGAGCTATCGACTTTAAATTTGCTATGTGAATGTATCTTGCCCCGGATACAAATTTTATCGGGTCGCCGAGCCCATGCGACGCAAGCTTCGCGCATGCGCAGACAAGATATCGGAAACGGGTGGAGTTATCGACTTGAAATTTGCTATGTGAATGTAACTTGCCCCGGATACGATTTTTTTCGGGTCGCCGAGCCGGTGCGACGCAAGCTTCGCGCTTGCGCAGACCAGACCAAAATTTTGTTTTTGAATAGCCCGGACAACGTCGGGCTCATCGGCTAGTCTATACTATATATTTTGAGAACTCCGTATATGTGTACTTCATAGAATCCAAAACGCGTGTAAAGATTGAGCTCAAACTTCCTATGTAAGTGTCAAATCCCACCGACACGACCGTGGTCGTGGTTTAGAGAAGCTCAGAGCACCCGTTCTCCAATCTCAAATCACCGCAAAGGCACGGCGGGGGTTAATCAAGTGATTATTTAATGAGCGTTTGTTTTTGACGCATCTCTATAAAGAGCGTCTGTTTCCCATTCAACGTTATTCGCATCTGCAGAGTTATACGGGAACGCAAACGTTATCGCTCGAAATTTATTCCCTGTGAGCACGGATGGCGTGCTTTGTTTTTACAGTATATACCTTCGGTATATACCGAAATCATCCCAGATAATCACGAATATAGCATCAGATTTCTCCCCAGATATACCGTTATAAAGCTACTGGAATCTGCCAATCTACGGGAAATTCCAGGGAATGCCGATTGAGCTCAAACTTGCTACCTACGGGAAGTGTCATATATATGAGTGTGTCCTTTATAGACTCTAACCGATTGAGCTCAAACTTGCTAAATAAGAAAATAGCCCCCAAGCCGTAAATATCAACAACAACGATATTACTAAATACACGTTTTCGGCAATGTGAGAGTTTTCGGGGAGCCGTGATGCCAACAACAACGACCCGAAGACAGATTTCCCGACGGGAAGCGTTTGTTTTAAATTCAATGCAATGTTATCGTAGAGAGATTTCACGAAACAAAGAATGCGTTGTCTGTCGTTCCTAGGAAGGGGGGGATTTCTACGGGTAAATTTTTCCGCCAGAAACAACAAAATTAATTAAAACAATTTACAATTTAATTAAAACAATTTAAAATTAAAAAAAATTAACAATAAAAAAACAATTCAGAAACAAAATATATTAAATTTAAAAAACATTAAATTCATATTCAAAAATAAAAAACAAAAATAAATAAAAACAAAATAATTACAAAAATGTCATGTTTCTGAAACAAAGCCATGGGACGAATGCCGCCAGTGGCGGGCTAACCTGCTAGTCTATTATATATTTTGGAAGATCTGTCTGTCTGTGTGTCTGTCTGTGTGTGTGTTCGCGATGAACTCGAAAACGGCCGACCCGATTTCGATGAAACTTGATATGTGGGGGTATTTTCGGCCAGGAAGTGGCATAGGACTATTAATTTGCCCGTGCGACGTGACCTTGACCTTTAAATTGGGTAATTTCAAGGTCAAACGCCAGAATATCACAGGATTTCGATGAAACTTGGTACGTGGTGGTACCTTTGGCCGGGGAGTGGCATAAACCTATTAATTTCCCCGTGCAACGTGACCTTGACCTTGAAATCGGGTCATTTCAAGGTCAAAGGCCGAATATCACGGGATTTCGATGAAACTTGGTATGTGGGGGTGCTTTCGTATGGGGAGTCACACAAACATATCCATTTGCCCGTGCGACGTGACATTGACCTTGAAATCGGGTCAATTCAAGGTCAAATCGCCAATTTTGATGGGATTTCGACGAAATTTTATACACAGGGTTACTTTTGTCCACTGGGTGACCCCGACCTGACCTTGACCTTCAAAATGATCAATTCAAGGTCAAATCGGGTAAAACCGGATGGATTTTGATGGGCACGTTTGTCGCGTACTTTTGACCAGGCAGTGTTTTGGACTGGTCAAATCGTGACCCCACTTGACCTTGACCTTCAAAATGGACAATTCAAGGTCAAAGCCCGGACGAAGTCGGGTCACCTTCTAGTAAAATATATTAGTCAAAAGATTTGATATACACTTAAACATAAATAATTAAAAATCAATAAATAAACAAAAGTCATGTTTTGTCAGACCAATTGCGATATTACAGTAATGCTCTAATTAATCGACTTCTTAACCACAACAGAATTATGGGTAACTTTTCAGGTTTTAGTCGGAAATATGGCTTGTTGCCATATTTCCAACTAAATCCTGAAAAGTTACCCATAATTATGTTGTGGTTAAGAAGTCGATTAATTAGAGCATTACTGTACTCAAGTGTTGCGATCATTAGCGATGTTTGTATTTGAGAAGCATGCTGATCAGTAGATTCGGTACCGATTTTTCCGTTTGTGACGGTCACAATTGGAAAAATTGGTACCAGTTTCACAGATCGATGTGTTCTTCAAAAAATGTTGTTTTTACGTTGCAATCGGTATGTGGTCCATAGAAATTACTGACCTAACCTTATTCCATTTTCATTTCAGTATATTGATGCAGAACAAAAGAACCAAATGCTGCAGGACCTGTACAAGGAAAATTCTGAACTCGTGTGTGCATTACAGGTCACAGAGGAACGACAGAAGTTAGCTGAACGAAAATGTGCTGAATTTGAAGACAAATGTCGAACTTTAACCCGATATGTTGTTAAAATCACTAAAGCTGCACTGTGATACTTGGTCCATTCATTACTTTTCATAATTTTAACCCTTTCATGATGAGAGCTGCTCTGGTGCAGCATTAAAGATCCTGTGCCAGTGCATTCTCTTATATATGTGAGTCTCCCAAAGAGAGCCTCACATATATATAAGAGAATTCACTGGCATACAAGGTCAAGGTAAATATTGTTAGGCCAATGTATTCTCTTATATATGTATTCTCTTATATGTGGGAGATTCGCATATATAAGAGAATGCATTGGCACAGGGTTTATAAAATGTTAAGAAGCTCTAGTCATAGACGGTTTAAAGATGGTCTATTTCTTCCCATCAAATTTCACATAGATTCCAAAGTATTAAATAATAGATAAATTCAAGGACACCTGTCCGTAAAGGCTATAAATTAATATCAGTTGTATTTAGAATTTCTTGTGACGTTTATGGGACAATTTTATGTGCTATTTTTATAACAGAAATCCACTCAAAAATGTTCAGAGCGTACGTACCAAGATCGCACCAAGAAGGAGAACTTGTGTGCAGCCTCAATCATGGATTATTGCAGATCGGCTAAAGAGATTAACGCAAATTACGATCGAAATAAACCACTTTATTATGCCTTTATAGACAAATAATTGTGGCCTGGAAGAGGTACATTATTTTAAAGACAAAGTGCAGGTTGCACTTATTTCAATGAATCAAACTGTAAAGTGAGTACCGCTGGTAAAATGTAGCTATCAAACAATATTGCCAGAAATCCAAACTATATCAATCATACCATTTCAGAAAATATGATGTCCAAACTATGCACTAATGTAAATGTAAACAATCTATCGTTGATAAGCAAACAGCTGTGATCAAGCCTGGAAAAATGGTGTCTGACATTTGCAGAATGAGGTTCCCTGAGGGTGAATTTAGTGATGCTATCCCACACAGTGGGCTAGCTTCACCAAATTCACCCTCTGGGAACCCCATTCTGCTTAGGCCTCAACTGCTGTTGGAGTCTTAGCTAGGATCAGATTGATAGTTTCCCAGTTGAGATTGGTGATGTTCGCCCATTAGTCATTATGCATTTTATCTTCTGCAAATTAGAGGATATAGAAACACTTCGCATAAAATGAGGCCTAAGCAGAATGAGGTCTCCAGAGGGTGAGTTTGGTGATGCTAGCCCACTGTGCAGGATAGCATCACTAAATTAACCCTCTGGGGATCTCATTCTGCAAAAGTCAGACACACTATATCCTGACTTGGACACTATTAATATAGTCAGTTTGGATTTTATCTTTGTGAAAATAACTGCATTGAGCAAGATTAATCTCTATTTCCATGCGTTCCACATTATGTTAACACTTGATTCTAGTGATATGCATAAGATAAGTACATATTGGCCCAACTACCTGTTTATATATCATATCTATGACCAGCCTACAGAGGTTATCTCCTTCGTAATTTCAGTCATATCTTCCTCGCCTGAAGACATATATAAATTAGTTCACCATTATCAATGTGGATGACCAGAGTAATTATTAGTACCTATTTCAGTAGACCAAGTCTTCTCGGTCCACAACATGCAGCTTGGGATATCGGTTGGGATGATGCTGTTTTGGACCAAGTCCGGCCTCGTTGCTCTTCTACAGTAATGCCCTAATTAATTCTACTGCTTAACCACAGCAGAATTATGGGTAACTTTTCAGGATTTAGTCGGAAATATGGCTTGTTACCATTCATCGGAAAGCTCTCTCAGGGAGAGCTTTCCGATGAATGGCAACAAGCCATATTTCCGACTAAATCCTGAAAAGTTACCCATAATTCTGCTGTGGTTAAGCAGTCAATTAATTAGGGCATTACTAGGGCCCTGCGAACCTTATAATTTAGGGCGAACCGAACCTTGAAACCGAATCATCGTCTTGGTTTCGAATCGAACCGAATCTCGAACCCAATTACCGACCGTGTCATTGAAGAGAGTCCAAGCGACATACTCATAATACTTAAGTAGCCAGTTAGAACGTATGTGGATCATTATAATAGTACAATCAACGTGTTATATACAAATTTATCGTATACGATATAAGATAATTACATGTTGAAGAATTATTTTATATTGGAGATGAATGACAATCCGATAAAACGTTGATTTTATGTTCCGTTTATGTCCATACATTATATTACATAACCCCGATTAAAACAAATATCCGATTATCATTCTCCGTATATACCCGCGTCCGCTCACTGAGCATCACTCATGAAAAATCATAACTTATGACTAATTCTAACAGTAAGTGAGACAGATGTCTGATTGAATCATCGGTCAAGCTTCCAATAGTAAATATATGTACAATGTAAACAACGCGATAAATGACGCATTGAACTCCTAACACACTGACAGCATGAACGCGCCACGTGGCATAACTCGGTAACTATTAACAGACTCGTCAATCTATAACTGCGACAACACATGACAAAGATCAAAGCGTGCCGACGTCGCGTTGTAGCAATTAAGTGTCACAAGACAAAGCACATCGGGTTACATAATCATGTCAATCATTTATGCTGATAAACAATGGCCACACCTTCTCCTCACTGTGATTGGTTGACTCCAATTGTTGACACAGAAGGCTGCCGGAAATACCTATTCACTTTCAGCAGTCCTTCGATTTTGAGGCGCGCAATTGCGCTTGCGCGCCTTGGCGCGCGCAGATCTAAAAACCAGCGAGTTATTAAATGCGCACGCCGACAATTTTAAATGCGCGCGTCGTAATTTGCAGTCAGTGAATGAGATTTTAATAAACAGCACATCAATGGTTAAACGCCGACAAGACTATTCACCGTGTATTTTTCTCAGCAGCGATGGCGTTGATTACAACATGACAACAAAGATCAAAGCGGCCGCCGGCGTCTTTCTCACTCAATGATTGGGGTGACACCTCGTCACAACTGCTGCACGTGCGAGTTCCCGCAAAAAAACTGTCAATTCTTTGGCGGCCTCGTTTGATGTTTGATGAATACTACTGCCATAGATTAGGGTTTAAGTTTAACTATATTTCGAGGCTATACTTCGAAGCCACCATCTCTCGACTCGGAGAAAGCGAAAAATGGACATTGAAGCCTCCGAAATACCGACTATCAAAACGAAAGAGAGCCCCGGTTGATTCGTCGGATAACGGTGCATCTGGTAACGATTCCACTTCCGAGTTTGAAGTTTTAAGCGGCTCGAATCTGATGAGCATGCGCACTCAGACGCGGAAGTGGACTCATTACCATGATTAGATTCACCTGGATTGCCGGATAATCGGATTATTGTGGACTAGATATTGTACTACAATCTAAACATATGTTTTTAGTTCTGTTTTTCACTTTATGTTGCCACAGGCACACTTGGAATTATACGTGTGTATCATTATACTTGTGTTTGTCTTTATTCAGTAATCATTTCATCCATGTTAATTTGAATTGTGCTCCCTCAAAAAAGGCGCGCGCAAATTCCAAAAGCTCCGAGCGATATATCGCTCACCTACGTTTTCCAAATTCGAAGGACTGCTTTCAGCCAGTTTACGGAATTCAAAAAAGCTTGTTCGATCTGTATTCATCAATAATAATAACTTATTGTTTCGTTTGTTAGGTATAATTATGTCTATTAGTAAAGTTATATGGAGAATAAAACAAACTTTGACGAGGTAGAACTTTGACTGAGATAGAAATGTTATAGTTTTACTAATTAATGATCACGAATTTGACATGTCCGACTGGACCGTTTAGCGGGAGCGGAATAAAGTTATGCCAAAAGACCCGTTCAATGAAATATCACCCAGTTACCCCGCCCGAGTAATGATCAAAGTAATTATGTCCAATGTAAACATAAAATCATAGTATCACACAGTTGTATGTAAACCAATTAATATACGGTATATAATCAATAAACAATTCCCAGTACGCAAAATTTGCCCATTTCGCGGGACTAAAGAAAAGGTTCGATATAAACGAATCCCGTCTAAGGTTTCGAACCGGACCGAATCATCACAGCGGTTTCGAACCGAACCGAACCGAACCGAACCTCGAACGGTTCGCAGGGCCCTAGGCATTACTGTATAACGGACTTTCATTCAAAGATTTACTACATGTGCATGTGGAGCACGGGCATTCACGTAAACCCCTGAATGTGATTAATCATAGGAAATGTCCGCGATTAATCTGTCTTCAAAATAATATATCAGTTACCATGATAGAAAAAGGCATAGCGATGATACGATCATTTAATGTATTGTTTACATGCATTTTCTGATAGCGCGACAAATCTAAATTCTCTGAAAAACAAGCCTTTGTTTACATTTAAATCTTGTTGCTTTGACATTTAACGGACCTCTGATATAATGCATGTTGGATATCATCATGCTTGGGAAAGGCTGCCCTCTATGTTCATATAGGCTTCCATTTGACCTAATCTGAAGACATACAAGTAAGATAACTGCTGCCCACGATTCTGGGCATAAAGTCTGTTATAGAAGAGTAAAGGGATGGGACTCATCCAAAACAGCATCAACCCAACCGATATCCCAAGCTATTGTGGACCGAGATGACTTGGTCTAGCATTTTTCGTAGTACTGGTACTGTAATTTGAGGTGGAGTGCTATTATACAGTAATGCCCTAAGTAATCGACTCCTTAACCACAGCAGAATTATGGGTAACTTTTCAGGATTTAGTCGGAAATATGGCTTGTTGCATTCATCGGAAAGCTCTCCCTGAGAGCTTTCCGGTGAATGGCAACAAGCCATATTTCCGACTAAATCCTGAAAAGGGAGAGCTTTCCGATGAATGCAACAAGCCATATTTCCGACTAAATCCTGAAAAGTTACCCATAATTCTGCTGTGGTTAAGGAGTCGATTACTTAGGGCATTACTGTACTGTGGGTACAGTGGGCTACAACACCCGGTCACCAGAATTTTGTTTATGAAGTTATAAAAATACAGCCATGCAGATTTCAACATCTATGCGTCACAGGTGATAACTAAAGGTATTGAGCCCAGGTTCATTGTGATTTTATGCCGATACATAGATAAATAGCTGTTCGAAAACAAAACCTTGCTACTCATTTGCATGGAATTAGGATGTTCGTCATTGGACTGTTCAAAGTCCTTACCCATTTCATTGACAAATATGGCAATGAAATAGAGCTTATCGTACCCCCCGATACAAGGAAAGCAACATTCGGTGGTTATTTTTCTTTTTTCGGGTGTGAGAAAATTACATAATGCTACTCACCTTTCCGACTTACTGTAATATGAAAACGCGTACAAATTATTACTTCCATTCATCCAGAGTGGTTATATGTTGAGTTCTAAGCAGAAAGGAGAACAGTATTATGTGAAGTAATGAAACTGGGGTTATTTAGTGCAAACAGTCCCATCAATTTTCTCAGGTAGAGTTTAAGCTAATCTCATTTTAGATTAAAAACTTGCTGTTTTTGTTCAGAGGTGTAGCATAATACTTTTTGAGTCAGAGAGGACCATGCAGCTTCTGCACTAGGAAATAGTTTATGACTGGGACAGGAAATGTTACTATTTTTAGAAGATTATAACATTTTTATTGAAAACTGTCTGTGCGAAATTGTGAAATAACCCATGAAGACTTGTATTCTATATATTTCTTCTGGTATGCGAGATTCACCTCTGACTCTTAAATGGTACCAGAATTCAGGATTCATGGGGGATGGGGGGGGGGGGGGGGGGGGGGGGGGGGGGGGGTGACACCTTTCGTGTTCTGTTAGATGGCAAATGCAAAACAGCTCATCATGGTTGTTATATAGGTAAAGGTAACACAGACAGCACATGCTTGTACGTATAGTGTTTCGTACTTTTACAAATCATTTCTATTGTCACAAACATATATATATATCTATATTATTAAATAAATTTATACAATTCATAACTCATTGTGAATTACATCTATTTATATTTTTGTAATTTATCATCTATTGTTTGAAATTACAACATTTCATCTGACTTCCCAGTGTTCTCCATCAAATGGCTATAAATGCCAAAAACATGTTTTGGGAAATTCGTGCCAGAGAGGCTGACAATTGGGAATATATAGAGAATGTATAGGAACAAGCATTTTCATCACAAGGCCAAAAAAATTATAATTAATACCTAGATTATCATTCAATTTTCATGGAAAAGTTATCGCAAGGAAAGGATTTTAGTTTTTATTAACTCTGTCAAGTTTAACCCTTCCATGATGGGAGCTGTGCTGGTGCAGCATTAAATATCCTGTGCAAGTGTATTATCTTATATATGCACGTCTCCCAAAGGGAGCCTTGTATGTATATATATATATAAGAGAAAGAACTGGCTTACAAGGTCAAGGTAAAATTTGTTAGACCAACTGAATGCATTCTCATATATGCGAGGCTCCCTATGAGAGACTTGCATATATAAGAGAATGCATCGGCACAGGATGTTTGCAAAATTTCAGGAAGCTCCAATCATGGAAGGGTTAACAAAGCAGAAGTCAGTAAGATGGGAGCCTACGATTTTTACTGAAATTTGTTATAAAAAAAAAAATGGCCGCCAACTGCCATCTTGGATTTCAAATTTGAATCACAATATTCACACCCTGCAGCCCGTATTTATTGGAGAATTGTTTTGAAAATTTACATGCCAGTTTAGGATCACCTCTAGATGGTTAATTATTTTGTTGAAAAGAATTGGATTTTACTCTTAGGAATTTTTTTTTAAATGGCTGCCTGCAGCCATCTTGGATTTTACTCTTTGCATGACTATATCTATTCTTCTTCTTCTGATAAAATGCGACTCCCCGCAGAAGACTTCTGTTGGAATATTATCGCATTTGTGCACACAGGCATATGAGGATGTCGTTAAAGCCAATTGATGTATTTATAACAAGGATATTGTATATATTACAAGTAAAATCATGAAGTTAAAATATCTGTTCTGCCATCCTCAGCAAGCCTGTTTTGAGCATCTCATTCTGAAAGTCTTCTAGGGAGGTGCATGCCACTGCCACTTCAGATAGGGTGTTCCACATCCATATGACAGAGGGAAAGAAGGAGTATTTGTATGCATCCACTCTCACATGATGTGACGATGTAGCGCTGGTTGTGGCCTCACGATCTGTCATTGGTTCTGCTCTTCCCGAGTGGAGTAGCTTGATTTGTGACGACAAGTCCTTTGGTACACTTGAAAAACACAGTCAACATTAACTTTTTACGATACAGATAATGGCGAGGGTTAATTTTCTAAACTGGCTTATTTATAATCATCCCCCATTATATGAGGAATCTAATGGTGTGGTTTAAATATGTTAAAAGTGGCGCCGTTCGAGTCAGGGATGCACGGAGGAGGAGATCTCGAGGGGCACCAAAATTGATAAAAAATAATTTTGGCGCCGATTTCAACCAAATTGATACACATTCTTCTCCATGATACAAGGAATCTAATTGTGTGATTTAAAGATGCTAAATTGGTGTCGTTTGGATGAGAGATTGGGGGGGGGGGTGGGCACTCAATTTTATAAGAATTGGTTTAGTCGCCGATTGCCACCAAACTTATACAAAATCATCCACATGGTGTGGCTTAAAGCTGTCAAAAGTGGCTTCATTCGAGTCAGGGGTGCACTGAAAGGGAGAGGGGCACCAACATTGATCACAATATTTTTAGCGCCAATTTCCACCAAATTGATACACATTCTATCCATGATATGAGGAATCTAATCATGTGATTTAAAGACGCCATATTGGTGCTGTTTGTGTGAGAGATGGTGTGGGGATGGGGGTATCCAGCTAACTTGGACCTTGGCTAACTGGGACCTTGGCTAACTGGGACCTCAAGTCTGGCTAACTGGGACCTTTTGGCTAACTGGGACCTTGGCTGACTGGGACCTTGGCTAACTGGGACCTCCATATGTATTTACTGTATAATTAATAATTCATTAAAATAAATTTTTATTTAGTAAGGTTAAAAATAAATGAAATGTTAACATTTAAAAACATTAACATTAAACAAAACAATAAAAACACAACGCGCTGTAGGGGAGACCGGGGCATGTTGGAACATGGGGTATATTGAAACAACCCACCTCTCTTGTTAAAAAATAAAACAGCACCTACAATTACTATTCTCAGAATGGTGTAAAAGATATTTAGAAAAAAACGTTTATGGGGGTATCAAGTAATTTTTTCGATTTTCATGTTTCATCAATGTTCATGATAATATTTCGGGACATAAACGGTGTTAATTATGTCAGTTGATCCAATTTGATTTTATTTCAGTCATAAATAAAACAAATTACGGATTAGTTAGTGTCTTTCCAAGAACGTGTGCCATTAGACCCTTTTCCACGTTTGGGGCATGTTGGACATTCTGCTTTTATCATTATTTATTCCTTTTTTTATTTATTTATTTTTCATTCATTATTTGGTATCACTTTACTATAAAAACTAAAAGTAATGACAGATAGCTTACCTTCTTGTAATCAAGCTTGGTCTTTCTTGACATCAAAATGAAGCATAAAGGTAGATGCTTCACAAAAGCATGGTTTAGATCACAAGATCAAATGGACCAAGTGATTAAAACAACATCAGTTTATCACACATTAATCGCTTTCAAAACATTTGAAAACAAACCCACACCTTCTCTACGAATGCCATGAGTAACAATCACTTTATTGTATCTTAACTGTGATTGCACATAATAACCATCACTTTATTGACTTTATTAACAATAAATATTCATAGAAACATATAAGTGGATTAAAATAAGAAATAAAAATAGCTGTGACCTTCAGTTTTATAGAAGTCTATAAGATTGAAAAAATAGTTTTGTAAAAACAATTTGTTAATAAGTCAGGTTAAAATATTTGAAGCAATAACATAAAAAAAATAACATAGACTTTAATGTTCTATTCTACTAATATATGTAATAAATATAACCAAGGTCCCAGTTAGCCAACGGTCCCAGTTAGCCAAGGTCCCAGTTGGTCATGGTCCCAGTTGGTCATGGTCCCAGTTAGCCAAGGTCCCAGTTAGCCGAAGGTCCCAGTTAGCCAAGGTCCCAGTTAGCTGGCATTCGGGATGGGTGGGGTGGTCATTAAATTTGATATCAAATTGTTTAGTCGCTGATTAGCACCAAACTTGAAATAATGATCTCCATGATATCAGGAGTCTAATTGTGTGGTTTAAAGATGTCAAAAGTGGGACCATTCGAGTCAGGGGTGCACAGAGGGTGAGAGAGACACACAAATTGATAAACAATATGTTTAGCACCGATTTCGACCAGATTGATACACATTCTTCTCCGTGATATGAGGAATCTAATCGTGTGATTTAAATACGCCAAATTGGTACCGTTTGGGTGAGAGTGGGGGGCCCTAAATTTGATACGAATTTGTATTCTCGAGATCGCCAATTTTCACCAATTGTGCCAATAATTACCATGATCAGATTCATACATGTTCTTCTCAAATGATACGAGTAATCAAATTAATCATGTTAAAAAGCCACATTTGGTGCTAGATATATCTATCTGAACAGGGGTGACGCCAGTGGGGGGGGGGGGGCACAGGGGGGCTACAACCCCCTTGTCGGGGAGCTCTAGCCCCCTCGTCGGGGAGGACTTGTCGGGGATTTTCTAGATGTAAGTCGGTTGTGTGTATAAGATGAAGTAATCATGTACAGACTGTCAGTATGGGAAAGTGTCTGAGAGAGAACATACAGCGGAATATATCCCACACAAAATATTCATGGCACATGTTCCCATTAAATCCGGGGGGGGGGGGGGGGTATTCCCCTGTATTGTTACACCATCAGCGTTTTAGTGGTATTAAATGAAAATCTATTGAAACATGTGTGCTTTATCATTGCTGGCTACTCTGGCATTCGTCACAATGGCCACATTGGTCTATAGAACCATTGAGTACCTACAGTATGGCCACATGCTAGCTATATCCCCGACAGTGAATTTGAGTGAAACACCATGCTGGCACTTGCAACTAATGAAATTAGAAATTAGAATTTAGAACTGACACAGAAGACAAGTGGCCTCCCTAGAACATAGGAATTTTCACAACAATTCATGGGTTTTAATCTTCGAGTTATCTCATCTGCTAATGCTGGCTGATGTATTGCTAAACTTTATGACGACTCCCTCGCATTTTGGCCCGGCCCGGAACCATCATGTGTCATGTGTTACGTTCAGATATATAAGAAGCAAGGCATTAATTTACAAAATTACTTCAATATGGTTTTGTTCATTGGTTCGCCACACACGCTATGTGCGCTCATTTCACATACCAACAGGCAATATGGTGTAATTTAGTGTAGCCCCCTGTCGGGGATTTTCTGGTGCCACCCCTGTATCTGAATGCATTCTATATATAACTTCACATGGTACAATCTGGGACTATAGTATACAGGGATAGCCAACTCCGCGAATCTCGTGTACATATCGCGGCGGTTATTGTTATGCCAATTAACTGTGAGAACTACTCGGTGTGCTTGGCGACAAGCAAACAATATGGCGTCGCCCAATGAAGACGACCTGTCAGATTCCCCGACGCTGATAAATAAATCTCGCCTATCTTAATCCCACATCTTAATCTTTACTAAAGTTTACTTCATGTATATGTACTAACCTGTCAAAATTGTCTATACTGTTGTACTTTGCTTCAGTTTAGTTATATGAGCACTAAATGTGCGTTTTCCTGGAAAGAGAGAAAATGGTATATTTAGATAACGTGGCCTACATACATGTACATGAATCATACATCATTTCATGTCATGTTCACAACAGCTACTCATAAGTAGCTGATAATATTCGCAAAGGGGATTATTGTAATTTCACACCACACGCAAAACAAATATTTATTTACTTGTTGAACAATAACACGAGGTGTTGACACAAGTCTATAGGTTATATGAGCTGTTAATGTACATATTAATATGCATAATCAAACAACCTTTTCAACAAAGTGGTGGGAATCGTGGGATGCTGCAATAGGACGACACAGTTGTTGGAAGCTTTTATAGACATATCACACATACATAAGTTATGTAAGACATTTCAAGGTTTTTCCAAAGTGTGTAGATACAAATGTGTACATGAGATATGTACGCTAAAACATTTGTATATTTTCTGAGTATATGTTGCAAAATCATGCATCGTTTTCCCACATTTTGTTGATGTGTTTCTCATAGATATGGTTATTAATCATGGTATTAATCATAATCAAAATGAAACAATCCACTCTTTGGTAATATATGAAGCTTTAATGGAATAAGATAGTGGTTTGTCCCAGGTACAATCGAGATGGCACCAATGCGGTCTAACAGGGCCACTTTTTACGAGGAAGATAATGGTGCGGGTTAAAATTAAAAAAGTGACGCTGTTTGTGTAAGGGGCAGGAAAGGGGGAGGTGCAGCAAAACAATTTTGAAATAGTTTTGTCGCCAATTTCCACCAAACTTATACTAAATCACCCCCATGATATGGCGCCGTTTCAAGTCAGGGTGCATTGGGGGTGGGCACCAAAAATTTATTTAAAAATCTATTTTTAGCACAGATTTCCACCAAATTGATATATTATTCTACTCCATGATACGAGGAATATAACCGTGTGACACCCGTTTTGGGTGAGAGATGGGGGGGGGGGGGTAAGAACTATGATAAGAATTGCTTTAGTTGCCGATTACCACCAAACTTATATTTTATCATCTCCATTATATCATGCATGCATACATGAGTCTAATGGACGTGGTTTAAATATGTTAAAAGTTCAAGTCATGCATGAGGAGGGGAGTTGAACCAAAGCTGATACAAATATATTTAGCACTAATTTCAACCAAATTCATGCACGTTCTTCTCTAATGCTATATACAATGAATTAAATCACATTTGGTGTCGTTTGAGTCATGGATTGCGAGAGGAGATGCACTAGCATTGATAAGATGGTTCTGTTCGCCGATATCCACCAAAGTTATATATAGTCATCTCCCAGGCCATCTCCGTATCGCTCTAAGGAGTTTTTGGCATTCAAAGTTCACAATATCGACAAATGGTGACCGAATTAAGTCACTTGAACAATTATATATTTTTATATGGGGATGGGAATCAGGACATTCATATAATGAGCTAGCATACAGAAACACAGAAGAAAGCATTAGAAATATATTTATCATTCTTTTTAAGTGATACATATAGACTTGCGTTTGACCTTGAAATGACCCGATTTCAAGGTCAGGGTGACGTCGCGCGGACAAATTAATAGGCCCATGCCACTCCCCGGCCGAAAGCACCCACACATACCAAATTTCATCGAAATCGGCTCGGCCGTTTTCGAGTCCATCGCTAACAGACAGACACACACACAGGCTTACGACACTCCCCATACGAAAGTATCCCCAGAGACTAATTTTCATCGAAATCCCGTGATACTCGGGCGTTCGACGGGGAAATGACCCGATTCAAGGTCACATCGCACGGGCAAATTAATAGGCCAATGCCACTCCCCGGCCAAAAGTACCCCCACATACCAAGTTTCATCGAAATCGGCTCGGCCGTTCTCGAGTCCATCGCGAACAGACAGACAGACACACAGACAGATTTCCCAAAATATATAATAGACTAGCAGGTGGACCCGACTTCGTCCGGGCTGTTTCCCCTCTGCTTTTCGGCGAATTGCGCGATTTGACCTTGAATTGTCCATTTTGAAGGTCAAGGTCAGGTGGGGTCACGATTTGACCCGTCCAAAACACTGCCCGGACAAAAGTACACGTCGAAATCCATCCGGTTTTACCCGATTTGACCTCGTATTGATCATTTTGAAGGTCAAGGTCAGGTCGGGGTCACGACTCGACCCGTCCAAAACACTCAGTGGACAAAAGTAACCCCACGTATCAAATTTCGTCGAAATCCCATCCAAATTCGCGATTTGACCTTGAATCGACCCGGTTTCAAGGTCAAGGTCACGTAGCACGGGCAAACGAATAGCCTTACGACACTCCCCATACGAAAGTATCCCCAGACACTAATTTTCATCGAAATCCCGTTATACTCGGGCGTTCGACCTTGAAATGACCCGATTTCAAGATCAAGGTCACGTCGCACGGGCAAATTAACAGGCCCATGCCACTCCACGGCCAAAAGTACCCCCACGTACCAAGTTTCATCGAAATCGGCTCGGCCGTTTTCGAGTCCATCGCGAACACACAGACAGACAGACACACACAAACACACATATCTCCCAAAATATATAATAGACCAGCCGATGAGCCCGACGTTGTCCGGGCTATTCAAAAACCAAATTTCAAGTCGGTAGCTCTACCCAGCCCGACGTTGTCCGGGCTATTCAAAAACCAAATTTCAAGTCGATAGCTCTACCCGTTTCCGAGATCTGGTCTGCGCATGCGCGAAACTGGCGTCGCACGGGCTCGGCGACCCGATACAATTCGTATCCGGGGCAAGATACATTCACATACCAAATTTCAAGTCGATAGCTCCACCCGTTTCCGAGATCTCGTCTCCGCATGCGCGAAGCTGGCGTCGCACGGGCTCGCCAATACGACAACGACGACCGCCTGGTCAAACTACACACACGTACCAAGTTTCGTCCCGATCGGTCGAGAATCGTAGATTTGTATTAATGGCATACAGACATACAGACAAACATACAGACAAACAGAGGTCTTCAAAATATATATGAGACTAGCCGATGAGCCCGACGTTGTCCGGGCTATTCAAAAACCAAATTTCAAGTCGATAGCTCCACCAGTTTCCGAGATCTGGTCTGTAAACGAAATTTCAAGTCGATAGCTCCACCCGTTTCCGAGATCTGGTCTGCGCATGCGCGAAGCTGGCGTCGCACGGGATCGGCGACCCGATAAAATTCGTATCCGGGGAAAGATACATTCACATACCAAATTTCATGTCGATAGCTCCACCCGTTTCCGAGATCTCGTCTGCGCATGCGCGAAGCTGGCGTCGCACGGGCTCGGCGACCCGATAAAATTCGTATCCGGGGCAAGATACATTCACATAGCAAAATTTCAAGTCGATAGCTCCACCCGTTTCCGAGATCTCGTCTGCGCATGCGCTGCACGGGCGTCGCACGGGCTCACCAATACGACAACGACGACCGCCTGGTCAAACTACACACACGTACCAAGTTTCGTCCGATCGAGATCTCGTCTGCGCATGCGCGAAGCTGGCGTCGCACGGGCTCGGCGACCCGATAAAATTCGTATCCGGGGCAAGATACATTCACATAGCAAATTTCAAGTCGATAGCTCCACCCGTTTCCGAGATCTCGTCTGCGCATGCGCGAAGTGGGCGCCGCACGGGCTCGCCAATACGACAACGACGATCGCCTGGTCAAACTACACACACGTACCAAGTTTCGTCCCGATCGGTCGAGAATCGTAGATTTGTATAAATGACAGACAGACAGACAAACAGACAAACAGAGGTCTTCAAAATATATATGAGACTAGCCGATGAGCCCGACGTTGTCCGGGCTATTCAAAAACCAAATTTCAAGTCGATAGCTCCACCCGTTTCCGAGATCTGGTCTGCGCATGCGCGAAGCTGGCGTCGCACGGGCTCGGCGACCCGATAAAATTCGTATCCGGGGCAAGATACATTCACCCGTTTCCGAAATCTGGTCTGGGCATGCACGAAGCTGGCGTCGCACGGGCTCGGCGACCCGATAAAATTCGTATCCGGGGCAAGATACATTCATATACCAAATTTCAAGTCGATAGCTCCACCCGTTTCCGAGATCTCGTCTGCGCATGCGCTGCACGGGCGTCGCACGGGCTCGCCAATACGACAACGACCACCGCCTGGTCAAACTACACACACGTACCAAGTTTCGTCCCGATCGGTCGAGAATCGTAGATTTGTATTAATGACAAACAGACAGACAAACAGACAAACAGAGGTCTTCAAAATATATATGAGACTAGCCGATGAGCCCGACGTTGTCCGGGCTATTCAAAAACCAAATTTCAAGTCGATAGATCTACCCAGCGCTATTCAAAAACAAAATTTCAAGTCGATAGCTCTACCCGTTTCCGAGATCTGGTCTGCGCATGCGCGAAGCTGGCGTCGCACGGGCTCGGCGACCCGATAAAATTCGTATCCGGGGCAAGATACATTCACATAGCAAATTTCAAGTCGATAGCTCTACCCGTTTCCGAGATCTGGTCTGCGCATGCGCGAAGCTGGCGTCGCACGGGCTCGGCGACCCGATAAAATTCGTATCCGGGGCAAGATACATTCACATAGCAAATTTCAAGTCGATAACTCCACCCGTTTCCGAGATCTCGTCTGCGCATGCGCGAAGCGGGCGCCGCACGGGCTCGCCAATACGACAACGTTCACCGCCCGGTCAAACTACACACACGTACCAAGTTTCGTCCCGATCGGTCGAAAATCGTAGATTTGTATAAATGACAAACAAACAAACATACATACAGACAGAGGTCTTCAAAATATATATGAGACTAGCCGATGAGCCCGACGTTGTCCGGGCTATTCAAAAACCAAATTTCAAGTCGATGAGCCCGACGTTGTCCGGGATATTCAAAAACCAAATTTCAAGTCGATAGCTCTTAGCTCCACCCGTTTCCGATATCCGGTCTGCGCATGCGCGAAGCTGGCATCGCACGGGCTCGGCGACCCGATAAAATTCGTATCCGGGGCAAGATACATTCACATACCAAATTTCAAGTCGATAGCTCCGCCCGTTTCCGAGATCTCGTCTGCGCATGCTCGAAGCTGGCGTCGCACGGGCTCGGCGACCCGATAAAATTCGTATCCGGGCAAGATACATTCACATACCAAATTTCAAGTCGATAGCTCCACCCTTTTCCGAGATCTCGTCTGCGCATGCGCGAAGCTGGCGTCGCACAGGCTCGGCGACCCGATAAAATTCGTATCCGGGGCAAGATACATTCACATACCAAATTTCAAGTCGATAGCTCCACCCGTTTCCGATATCTCGTCTGCGCATGCGCGAAGCGGGCGCCGCACGGGCTCGCCAATACGACAACGTCCACCGCCTGGTCAAACTACACACACGTACCAAGTTTGGTCCCGATCGGTCGAGAATCGTAGATTTGTATAAATGACAAACATACAGACAAACATACAGACAAACATACAAACAAACAGACAGAGGTCTTCAAAATATATATGAAATGACTCGAAAATTAAATGGGCCTTTAAAGACCAAAGATGGCGATACCGGCCTGGATGAACAGTATATAATAATAAAATACAAGAAAACCATAATCAGAAATGGTAACGCCCTCAAGATCATATTATTAGCCATAAATATAAATTACTAGCAGGTGGACCCGACTTCGTCCGGGCTGTTTCCCCTCTGCTTTTCGGCGAATTGCGCGATTTGACCTTGAATTGTCCATTTTGAAGGTCAAGGTCAGGTGGGTCACGATTTGACCCGTCGAAAACACTGCCCGGACAAAAGTACCCATCGAAATGCATCCGGTTTTACCCGATTTGACCTCGAATTGACCATTTTGAAGGTCAAGGTCAGGTCGGGGTCGATTTGACCTTGAATTGTCCATTTTGAAGGTCAAGGTGAGGTGGGGTCACGATTTGACCCGTCCAAAACACTGCCTGGACAAACGTACCCGATAAAAGTACCCGTCGAAATCCATCCGGTTTTACCCGATTTGACCTTGAATTAATCATTTTGAAGGTCAAGGTCAGGTCGGGGTCACGATTTGACCCGTCCAAAACACTCAGTGGACAAAAGTAACCCTACGTATCAAATGTCGTCGAAATCCCATCAAAATTCGCGACTCGACCTTGAAATGACCCGATTTCAAGGTCAAGGTCACGTCGCACGGGCAAACGAATAGGCTTACGACACTCCCCATACGAAAGTATCCCTAGACACTAATTTTCATCGAAATCCCGTGATACTCGGGCGTTCGACCTTGAAATGACCCGATCAAGGTCACGTCGCACGGACAAATTAATAGGCCCATGCCACTCCCCGGCCGATAGTACCCCCACATACCAGGTTTCATCGAAATCGGCTCGGCCGTTCTCGAGTCCATCGCGAACAGACACACACACACACACAGACAGATTTCCCAAAATATATAATAGACTAGCCGATGAGCCCGACGTTGTCCGGGCTATTCAAAATCAAATTTCAAGTCGATAGCTCCACCCGTTTCCGAGATCTGGTCTGCACATGCGCGAAGCTGGCGTCACACGGGCTCGGCGACCCGATAAAATTCGTATCCGGGGCAAGATACATTCACATAGCAAATTTCAAGTCGATAACTCCACCCGTTTCCGAGATCTCGTGTGCGCATGCGCGAAGCGGGCGCCGCACGGGCTCGCCAATACGACAACGTCCACCGCCTGGTCAAACTACACACACGTACCAAGTTTCGTCGCGATCGGTCGAGAATCGTAGATTTGTATCAATGACATACAGACAGACAGACAGACATACAGGCAGCCAAACAGAGGTCTTCAAAATATATATGAGATATTGGTTACATGAATGCACCGCCTCATAATTCCGTTAAAACAACTAATCCTTCAAATTATTACGAAAAACTACGGCTTATTACTGCAGGTTTCTCATTCACCACACCAGAAAGCTTCTAAATGCCGATCAAAAATCGGAGGTATTGTGTTCCCGCCATAAAATCTTCAACAGTGCATGGCCCAGCCATTCTTCATACCTAAACATCGAAAGCATTACAATATCAATACCTGTGACCTATTAGAAAGACATTCATCAGGAAGAACAAGAGGACATAATAAAAAGCTACAGATGCCCATTGTTAACAAGGCCATAGGAAAATATTTCTTCACGCAGAGGGTGGTAAATAGCTGGAACTCTCTGCCAGACTTAGCTGTTGAGGCTCCAACACTCGATCAATTCAAAATATACATAGACTCATTCTTCTATTATATAAAATACGAGTTCGACGACAAGTAATATGTTCAAGTGACTCACAAGTAAATATCGAATGACGATACATATATTTGTAAACAAACATTGCAAATAATGTTATTGGGACGAAAAGTCGCAAGACTTTTTCCGTATTATGATGATGATGACGATAATGAATGATAGAACAAACCACTATTGTGATGATTGTGTCGTTAGTTGTTTAAAATACGTATCAATTGACATATACGCACCCGTTCCCTCATGAAAATCAACATATTTCGACCATTTTAGTGGACCTCCGCGAATTCGGGGACTTCCGCAAATAGGGACCTACTGCAAATTGTCAATTACCGGAAAAAACCCATTATCTATTTATAAATGCCCAGCGAACCACAGCTATCAAGAATCTCTAGGACAGTATACACCCGAGGGCGTTAATTACGCGCGCCGCGTGTATACTGGTGTTAAATTCTTGTTTCGGCTGGGCGCTGGAGTTTACGCTGAGGGGTTTATTATTTATAGATATTGGGAATTTTTGGGACGGATTTAAAAGTCGAACTGCGTGACCCAGAGGCCGAGTCCGGTAAAAGGTGTAGTTGCGAATTTCAATTTCGTTTATTGTCCTTTACATTATAATGTCAATAATGTTGATTTTTGTTTTGCGACAAGCTATGTCAATTACAAATAAGAGAGAGAGAGAGAGAGAGAGAGATGTTTATTCCTCCAAATATGGAGACAATATGATACAATGTATATACACAAATTATCTGGTGACATATATATACAATACAATATAACTGTAGAAGGCTAATTTTAGGTAGTTAGTTTCACTCAGGTAAACCCGTCCATCAAACGGTGACGATGTTAAGATACCAGGAGGTCAGATGACTTTAGAGTCACCATATCGAAACCGAATAAGAGTTGGCATATACTTATAAATATGTTGCGGGAATCATTCCTGCGAGACTAGATGTCAACCATCGATATATATACAATATACGTCGATGTGTCAACCAACTTCAGTCCGCATATAATTTGCAATTGAAGCGATGTGTAAATAGACAAATGTTAACCAAACAAATGGATATACGTTACTTAGATATCCGATATGATCGATATAGATATTTTCATGAAAAAAATCTTAATCAGAGCATAGGATGAAAATAAACCGCACACATCGCTTTAAAAGAAGATATTCATCGCATAACAGTTCAATTTGCATTGGCATACAACCGCCAAGGCAGTATGCAAGGAATGTATCTGTATTCATGTTGTCAAGAAGGATAAATGTTTCAATTCCAAATTGTCTATCAATGAATACCAAAATTCGTTTTGTACCATCTGTGTAAACTCGGATGTGCACTCCGAATACCTATGAAACAAGAGATTTGAATATGTCTGGTTGCAGCGACTGCATTGAGCGTCATTATCATAGGTGGTTTTGGTCAAAATATTGGCCATCTTGATGCAGATTGGAAAATAATCTGGTTCTTCTCGAGAAAGCTGCCAAAGTTTCCACAGTGACTGGATGTTGGGTTTTACCTTGAAGAGAAATGACAAAGAATCGTCTCTCTGATCACTCTGGCTCACCTCAAGCGAGTAGTGGGCAGATCGAGAGAAAATCTTTGACAATGCTCTTCCAAGTAGACTGAGTCGGAAAGATACCCGTTTTCGTAAATGAAGATAATGGTATAAGTTGAATTTATGAAGAGTATCGGTGATATCTTTCAGAAATCCTGCCAACGGCCGACCGTAGATTCGGTTCCCATGATAATTGAATAGGAATATATCAAGAGCTGCTCTGTGATTCTGGGGTAAGTTAATCATTGTTCCAAGAAACAATAATTTTCTCCTGTGAATTTCGTACTCAATAGGGAGAAGTCCGAGTAATGATAGGGATAATATAGTATTACTGCGTTTCGGAATGCGCTGTAAATTCTTAATACACATGCGGTAAGCGCGTTCCAACGTCGTATACTGTGTGTGTGTGACAAACCCCACCATAATTCACAACCATATAAAGCTTTGGGAATAACGATATGCTTCAGAATCTTTAAGTTGGTTATAGGTGAGAATTCGGTTGAAACTGGTGAGCGACAAGTCGAAAAGAAGCATTTGCGTAGCATGTCATGCAGTAGCCTTCTAAACTTTTGGGTTATGTTGACCAGTCGAGCTCTGAATAATAACCCAGATGATATACTTCCTCTGCGTTGGCGATATGTCTCGGACCGAGCTCCCATGGTCTATCCTCAGTGTGACGCTGGTTTAGGGAGGTGCCAAATATAACAACTTTGCTTTTCTCATGTGAGAACTGGAAGCGCCACTTTAAACTATATTTGTGACAAAAGTTGAGTAGTCTACGGAGACATCCAGTGGTGAATGAAAGAAGAGTTATGTCATCTGCCGTCGTAGGGGACGAACATGAAATAGAGCTAATGTGAATGCCATCTAGCGAATCTGACAGGGATGCCACAAGTTAATCAATAAAGACAAGATACAAGAAGGGCGACAACAGACCTCCTTGTCTTGTACCCTGCTCAATTGTGAAGGGCCCTGCGGTTACCCCATTACAAAGAACATGGCTCTGTACATTTGAGTACATGTTTGAAAATACTCTGAGCATAGTACCTGATAGTCCTTTTTGAGACAATTTATAGATGAGCCCTTCATGCCATACACGATCGAAAGCTTTCTTTGAATCAAGGAACGCCGCATAAACTGGAGACCCGTTGCTTTTTGCAAACGCAAATGCTTCTTGCAGCTCGAATGTGGTTATCGCGCAACCGACGCCCCTCTGAAATCCGTTCTGCATAGAGGTTGGGAAATTCTTGAAAATATTGCTACATCGGAGTCTCTCGAGGATAACGATCTCAAACAGTTTGTAAAGAACAGGCAGAAGCGTGATTGCGCGGTAACTGTCCGGGGCATGTACTGGCTAAGGCCCGTTCCAAACGATGGATTTTTGTCGACTCGAATCTAATACCAGACCCACAATTGTATTAAATGCGTCAAAAATGCAACGTTTGAAACAATTAGATCCGTGTCAGACGCATCACAGACGAATCTCCGTCCAATTCAGACGAATCTTCGTCGGTGATGCGTCTGAAATCCGTCTTGGTTTCAAACGACGGATTTTTGACGACTCGAATCTAATACATGTGACGAAAAGAGCCGAAAGTTGCCGAAGAACGAATGCAAATGATATGATAATGATATGATAATAGTATAATAATAAGGGGGTTCTCCTTATCTGCGGAAATACCCACATGACGTCATTTGTCGCACGCTCTATTTGTTATAAAGAAAGATATATCTATAAGCATTGCTTGGGCAACATTGTGCAAATTGTAATTATTTTGGTAGTTTGATTCCTCAACGAACATGGCATGTCACTGACTCACATCTTATAATGGATATAGTATCAATGATTTACAAGAAAACCATAGTCAGAAATGGTAACGCCACCAATATTATAGTATTACATATAAATAGAAATTATAAAAAATACATAAAATATTTTGATAACAATTGCGTTTAAACAAGTAATCCTTCAAATTATTACTAACAAAGCAAGTAAACGACTGTGGGGTCACTCAACAGATTATAAAGAATTGGACTTAGTATACTGTAAATACTAAAATTTAAATGAAATAATTAAAAGATAAAATTTAGCAAGTAGTAAAAGTTAATTTTCTCATTTAATATTTATTTTTGGTTAATTAAAGCAATAATTTAAATGTAACATTTGTTTTTTTTTTAAATGATTGACCGTGGCTCTTCCAATAATTGTGCGACTGACCTGGTCAATTGTTCTTAAGAAGTTGTTTTGAGAATTACTATGGAGGGAAATAGTTATGGCTGTGGCTTCGCAAGTAATTAACTTGGTGACGTGATGTTAACAAATCTGAACTCCAGTAAACCAAGGATGCTCCATACCAAATATAAGGTAAATTAATAATTCTTTAGAAGTTGTTTTAAGATTTACTATGGAGGGAAAGAATTGTGGTGCTGGCTTCGCAACTATGTGACCTCATTGTAACAAATATAAATATTAGTCACTCAGGCAATAGATGTATCTATTCTGTATATTAAGTTATTGGGTCTTACGTGTCTTGAGATGTCTAAATAGTTTTCGATGGACAGATCGCACAAGGGACCCACGCCAATCTTCTCTGTTGGGATTCCAATTGTTGGCTTATTAAATATGCACATATGATTAAGATACAGTCGCGCGCGAAGCACGCTCCCGTAAGTCGGGTTTTGGATCCCAGTTAATGAAAATATCATTGAAATAATCGGATTCCCCCAATAAACATCCATATATTCAATATACATGTTTTGGAGCAGAATTAGGCAGTCAATATTGGACGCCATCATGGAATTTATTTTGTTTTGTTTTAATTTTCACACATATTTATTAGTTATGTGGATGGAGTTATCATTCAACCTCACATCCTTATATTGGTTACAGTAATGCCCAAAGTAATTGACCACTTAACCACATCAGACTTATTGGTAATTTTTCAGGATTTAAAATCCTGAAAAATTACAAATAATTCTGCTCTGGTTAAGTGGTCAATTACTTTGAACATTACTGTATGAGGATTGAGTTATCATTAAACCTCAAATCCTTATATTGGTTACAGTAATGCCCAAAGTAATTGACCACTTAACCACAGCAGAATTATGGGTATTTTTTCAGCATTTAAAATCCTGATAAATTACCCATTATTCTGCTGTGCTTAAGTGGTCAATTACTTTGAACATTACTGTATGAGGATTGAGTTATCATTAAACCTCAAATCCTTATATTGGTTACAGTAATGCCCAAAGTAATTGACCACTTAACCACAGCATAATTATGGGTAATTTTTCGGGATTTAAAATCATGAAAAAATACCCATAATTTTGCTGTGGTTAAGTGATCAATTACTTTGGACATTACTGTATGTAGATGGAGTTAAACCTCACAACAGTGTTTTGGGGATTTGGACCTTGACTTGGGACCTTTGGTTTTTAACGCAACAAATGCGCGTACACCTTATACACAAATTTCTTATGTAACCAGAGTTTTTCTTGGATAAGATAAGTTTGAAGCCTGCTAACATTTCAAAATGTTGTCAGTTTTGTATTCTCTGCAGCGGAACTCGACGCATTGAAGCAAAAGTTACAAGAGATAAAATGTGTACGTAACGAGACTATAATACAAATGAAAAAATAAATTCAGGGAGGGTGGGCGATACAGGGAACTAAGTGTTGAACCGATAAATTTATAGAGCGATAATGACCAATGTTGACATATTATGCATCTCAACTCTACTGAACATTGCAACAAGGCTATAAAATAGGGGGTGTCAGAATCTTAGTCTTCTCTATATAGTGCCAGAATAGTCATTTATGGACTTCTATAAGATGTTGGGTTGGTACGTTATATGGACTCGGAGAAAAAGGGGTTTGTACCGATGAACTGACATAAATTAGTGGAGCGATGTTGCCATGTAATGTATCGCGACTGTACTAAAGCAGCAATGACATAAAATGGGGGGGGGGGGGGGGTATGAAATTATCTCTATCTCTATAGATGGCACCAGGATTATATAGAAAGGAATAGCAATTGATATACGTATACGGTATACTATAGTAATACCATAGACATATAAGTACAAGTATCACGCGATAAAATATTAAGTAACGTGACTATAGCGATGAATTGGACCGGGATTAGAGGTTGGGTTGGTTATATGTGGATAATTGGATATGGAATTCATACCGATGAAACGATACAAATTAGTGGAGCGATAAAGACCAATGTTGACACTTAGTCAGGCTACGCGGGAGAAAATAGGGGTTGATACGATAGGCCGAAATAAATGTGTCGGGTGATAATGACCAATGTTGACGTATAAAGTAACACGACTGTACTGTCGCACACTCATCAGATATAATGGTCAAATATGGACTCTAGTGCCCAATATGGAACAGCTCAGAAAACATTTGCACAGCCCTAAAATTTATTTAACAAGGCAATTGGCATCAGCCATATACAAATCGATTTATGTCGATAAATCTCTTATTTTTCAAAAATTTTAGCTCACACTTGGTGTGTGTGAGTGGGATACTTATATATTCCTAAAATGACAGGGTACAGCACGTAATTATTTTTTAGATCGAAGAAATGATTTTTTTCGATGACAAAATTTAACAGTAGAATAACACAGGATTTCCCATTAAAATCGATTTATGTCTATAAAACTGTCATTTTTCAAAATTTTGAGCTGAAATTTGGTGTGTATGTGTGTAATACTTATATATTCTTAAAATGACAGAGTTCAGCGTGTAATTATGTTTTAGATGGAAGAAATTGAATTTGTTTTCGATAATAAATTTACACTACACTGTCTACAGCGTGGACCGTGGACTGGACGGGTCATCGAGTAAACGCATTTTATAAACAGGCTTTTGTCAATTGCCATTTTGGTCAAACTAAACCCTTTTCGACCGGGACAGCAGATCCGAATAGTAGCTAAGATGTATTTAGATAGAATTATCAAAAGAATTTGACCGATTCGGGTGCAGTTTAAGAGAATCGAGTGGAGAAATCTTGGTGATAATTCCAGAAAATAAAGATGGCGGAGAATCACAATGAAACTACCCACAATTCACTTCACTACACCAGGGGTTCGCAATGGGTTACACATTATTTTCAGTCTATCAAATTATTTATATTTTCAACAACAAGTGACTTATGTTTACAATTTCAGCCTATCCTGACTCTATCGATACGATTTATCATATTTTCATAAACATATTATACACCGGTGGCGTTAACTTTACAATTTCGGCATCTACGTGATTCTATCGGTACGATTGAGTAATGGTACAAAACAAAATGTCCAAGAATACACCAGGGGCTCCCAATGGGTTATATATTATTTTCAGTCTATCAAATTATTTATATTTTCAACAACATATTATTACACCGGTGACTTTAAGTTTACAATTTCAGCCTGTCCTGACTCTATCGATACGATTTATCATATTTTCATAAACATATTATACACCGGTGGCGTTAACTTTACAATTTCGGCATCTACGTGATTCTATAGGTACGATTGAGTAAGGTACAAAAGATCTCCAAGAATACATTCGCCCTGTCCACCACACAATATCAAAATCACAGAAACTAGATACACCACATGTGGCGTAATAATAATCCATATATACCGGTATAAGGGGTATGGGGTTGTAGCAACTGATTTATAATAATTCATATAGACCGATATTCCTTATTGTATGGAATAGGGGTGGTAGTCTTTGCCAACCTTGGGCTATGTCAATTGGATCTCTGCACATTTTACCATCAAACTGCATTTCCGAACATGGAGACGCATATGCTGGACTCTAGATTTTATAGCTTTCCAGAATTTGCTGTGGTCATCTTTAGCGAACGTTTCTATTTGTCGCGTTGAATCTGTGAAATATCTTTTAATCTCTTGTTATTTTAACCGAATTCTGATTTGGTCATTCACAAAACCAATATATTTTATATTCTATAACTAGCAGGGTTACCCGGCGTTGCCCAGGTTAAAGTGATGTTAAACCCTCTGCATATTATGGATATATGATGGGAATAGAGGATACTCTTGTTCTGAGCGTTACACACATTCTCATAAATTATATATCCAAATAGCATCACAAAACACGATTCTTACACACGGAATATAAGTAGTAGCTCACCATGTCGGATCGGAGCAATTGTCATTTTGTTTGTCGCGATTAATCCGTCCCACCAATAAAGAACTATTTATTTATTTACAACTGCGTAAACTTCATATGTTATATAACATGAACATAAGCACATTAGTTCGCAAAAATAAAAGACGACAATTGGGTTTTACATAGAGATGTATCAATAAATCTAGTGGGTTTGACTAAGATTTTTTAGGACACCTGGTTATCAAATCTCCACAAAGATACAGATACTTTAATGAAGTGCTCCTCTGTCCATTGTGCTATATACTGGCTAATTATTCTCAGTTTAAAAGAAATGTTGCTATACTTCTATATCAGCTACATGTGCCCGACACAGAATGAAATTTTGAGTTTTTTATGTTAGGCGATGAGTCTGTTCTAAACATGAATGATATCCTCTGTATATTGGGCAGATACAACATTGTCAGATGTCAGTATTGGAGGATCCTGAAAAGTCATGTGCCACTGACTCCGTTTTATTTTATCTCAGAAATTATATTTGACGGCACACTGTGACCACAATTGTTGAACGGGCCTTCTATGCATTTCCATATCTCTTGTAACTTTTGTGTGGAAACTATATTGAATGGGGCAGACTCAATTGTGTTATAATATTAACATGAGCTATTCTAATATTTTAACATGCACCATTATCTTCCTCGCAAAAAGTTACCACTGTTAGAACGCCTTAGTGCCACCTCGATTGTACCCCGTGAAGTTATATATAGAGCACATACAGACAGACATATATTTGTAAATATACCTAGGCACCAAATGTGACGTTTTAACACGCACGATTTGATTCCTCGTATTATTTGAGAAGAACGTGTATGAATTTGATGTTAATTGGCACTAAACATATTTATATCAGTTGTGGTGACACATTTATAGGAGAATTGTTTTGAATCTTTAGTCTTGTTGGTAAATCAAATGTAGGAATGCCTCTGTAATCATGATAACCCGCCCGTCCCTATTTCGGACTCAAGCGCGCAACATTTGACATCATTAAACCACAAACTTAGACTCATTATGGAGATGAATATATATAAAATTGTTTAAAATTGGCGAGTATACAAATTCGTATCAGATTTATAGGGCCCCACATCTCTCACCCAAACTGTACCAATTTGGCGTATTTAAACCACATGATTAGATTCCTCGTATCACGGAGAATATGTATCAATCTGGTGGAAATCGGCGCTAAATATATTGTTTATCTATTCGTGTGTCTCTCTCGCCCTCTGTGGACCCCTGTCTCGAATGGCACCAGTTTTGACATCTTTAAACCACACAATTAGACTCCTGATATCATGGAGATAAATATTTATAAGTTTGGTGCTAAACTAAAATTAATTTTATCAATGTTGGTGACCCTCTCCCTTTCAGTGCACCCCTGACTCGAATGACGCAACTTTTGACAGCTTTAAGCCACCCCATTAGACTCCTGATACCGTGTGGATGATTTTGTATAAGTTTTTGTATAAAATTGGCGAGTGTACAAATTCGTATCAAATTTATGCCCCCATGTCTCTCATCCAAACAGCACCAATTTGGCGTATCTAAACCACACGATTAGTTTCTCGTATCATGGAGAATATGTATCAATCTAGTGGAAATCAGCGCTAAACATATTGTTCATCTTTTTTGCGTTCCTCTCACCCCCTATTCACCCTGACTCGAATGGCCCCACTTGTGACAGCTTGTGACACCCTTAAGCCACACAATTAGACTCCTGATAAACCAATTTTGATCAAAGTTAGTGACCACTAACCCCCATCTCTCACCCAAAACAGCACCAACATGGCGTCTTAATATCACACGATCAGACTCCTCGTATTTTGGATAAGAATGCGTATCACTTTGGTGGAAATCAGTGCTAAAATTATTGTGTATCAATTTTGGTGCCCCTCTGCCTTTCAGTTCAACCCTGACTCGAATGACACCACTTTTGACATATTTAAGCCACACCATTAGACTCATCATACCATGGGGATGATATTGTATAAGTGTGGTGGCAATCGGCGACTAAACCCATTCTTATCTAATTGATTGAGTGCCCCTCACACAATCTTTCATCAAAACGACAGCAATTTGGAGTCTTTAAATCGCACAATTAGATTCCTTGTATCACGGAGAAGAATATATATCAATTTGGTGGAAATCGGCGCTAAAATTTGTTTTATCAATTTTGGTGCCCTCTCCCATACCGTGCACCTCTGACGCGAATGGCGCCACGTTTGACATATTTAATCAACACCATTAGATTCCTCATATCACGGGGATGATTATATAAAAGTTTCATGGCAATCGGCGGCAAACGTTTTTTCTACCCCTCCCCCTGTTCTGCCCCTGGCAACGGCGTCACTTTAGAAAATTCTAACCAACACCATTATCTTTCTCGTAACCCCCAGTAGACCGTTTGGTGCCATCTAGATGGTCCCTCGGCGCTAAACTTATTTTATAAATTTTGGTGCCCCTCTCCTCTTCCGTGCATCCCTGACTCGAACGGCGCCACTTGACATATTTAAACCACACCATCAGAGTCCTTATATCATGGGGATGATTATATATAAGTTTCGTGGCAATCGGCGACAAATTTTTTTTCTGCCCCTCCCCCTTTTCTGTCCCTGACAACAACGGCGTCATTTTAGAAAATCCTAACCTCACCATTATCTTTCTCGTAAAAAGTTACCCCTAGTAGACCCCTTTGGTGTCGTCTAGATGGTCCCCTGTGAATTTCTATAGAACACAGACAGACATTAGCAAATATAGATATAGATTACAATCATGGGTATATAATATATAATCTTGAGCGCGTTACCATTTCTGACATTGGTTTTCTTGTTAACGCCACCGGTGTAATATGTTTTTGAAAATATAATAACACCTGGTCCACTGGGCGATTGCATTATGGGTAATTAGGTATTCTCGTACCTGACTCAATCGTACCGATCAAGTCACGTACAGGCTGAAATTGTAAACTTAAAGCCACCGGTGTAATATGTTCTTGAAAATATAATAATAAAACCTGGTCCAATGGGAGATTGGATTATGGGTAATTAGGTAGTCTCGTTTAGTTTAGTAGAAAGGAAATAGTATTCAATTAACTGATAGCCTGAAAATAATGTATAACCCATTGGGAGCCCCTGGCGTAGTGAAATGAATTATGGGTAATTTTAATTGGAGTGCGCATGCCTGTTCTGTTGGAGTAATCGCGATCTTTTATTTTCTGGTCATCAAGTCAAAATTGTATCATATACACAATGTGTTTGTACTGATGCATGTATCGTGACTCGACTCGTTTTCGTGGTCATATAGGCCCTATATAACCTATGATCAGAGTCGCGAAATCTGATAGAATTCCAGGAATCGTACATTCACTTTCAATAGTATAGATTCTCTGAATCTGCCGCGGAATTCCCAAAATTGTACTTTCATTTTCAATAGGATTCTCCGAATTTTCACTTTCACTTTTCATTTTTACCACGCAAAGCGACCTTAGTTGACACAGATATATGACACACTGGCTGAGTCCATGACAAATAGTTTATCTAATAAATATTCTTCATCTTATTCACAACTAATTAATGAATAACATTATTTGACTGACTTGTTAAATAACATCTAATAAATATTCTTCATCTTATTCACAACTTTAAGGAGTCTTTCTGGCACACGAGAATATTATAGTCAATTCAAGGTCAAATCGCGCCTTTCGCCGGAAAGCAGATGAGAACAGCCCGGACGAAGTCGGGCCCACCAGCCAGTGTAATAAAAAGCGAGACAGCTTGAAGAATGTATGTATAACACGAGAAACGGGAAAACGTGGTATATGGAAGTATCCAAATTTCCCACATGGAATTTGAAAGCTAGTTTATATTATAATTATATTATAATTTATATTTATGGCTAATAATATGATCTTGGTGGCGTTACCATTTCTGACTATGGTTTTCTTGTAATGACTGTCTGGCATAGCCCTGTCGCTATAGACGAATCAAACCAACTAAAGCGAACCAAATCACAATAAACCTATTCCGTCTCAAATTGTATGGCGCTATGTACCGATCTTGAATCATAACATACATGAACGTTGACAAACCACTCAGATTCTTCTCGATTATTGCGTCACTTGAATTTCGAGGCGATATTTGGGAGAAGGAACTGTAGCCTATCACTTTATGTGAAGTAAGAAAAGTAGTATCTGGAAAACGAAAACTAGCCTTTATAACACATTTTCCATCACTTACAACGCAATTTTTTCGCAATATATGGGAACAACTAATTTCCAGAAGAACTTATTAATGTATAACTAAATATATCTGTTTGCACAGTATTTGAAGATACTTTGTTCTCAGAATTGTTTTTATTTGTGTGCTGAGTGTTTGCACACAAAAAAAAACACCACAATCCAAGTGATAAATTATTATTACATCGCATTCCATACGCCTGTCTAAATTAGCGTGATTCAAACATCATCGCCGAAACTGGCCAATCACATGCATACCAATTATTTCTTTGAGGAATATCCTATGAATGTTAAAAACTTACCATTTTGTAAAGATTTTTTCTTTTTCTCTCTGCAATTATCGCAAATGAAACGTAGCAAACGTAGAAACGTAGCATTTATCGGAAAAGCGGCAAACCTCGAGTAGCGGATGAACCCCCCTGTTACCAGGACAGCCGCTCATTCCCGGTTTCGAACCGCGACAGTATAATCATACAATCAGATTATCAGAAACCGTTATACCAATCGGCCGGTCACGCGTGTCTGTGTTTGGAATTCTGTCTGGTTTCATTGTTCGCGTGAACTCATCCAGGTTAAACCCTCAAACGTGCATATCTGAAAGTAGGTCACGGTCAATTCAACACACCAAGAATAACAGACTGAAGCATGTTAAGCATTCTGACTGTCTTTGCAGTGACATATATTGGTAGATCAATAGCTGAATATAACTGCGAAGGTTCGTATATATACAGACTGATGGTTCACTGATTTAATATCACTTTAACCATTTCTTTAACATCATTGATGAGTAGTTATCCAATTGAAATGTTCAGATAATAAGTTCAAGGTCGTTTCTTGAACTAATTATCTTAAGGACTTTGCTAACCCAATTTTCCCCAAATTTAATGGAGTCCAAAATAAAGGTTTATGTTCACTTTTATTAGTAATCACAGTAACCAAACCCATGGATGCAACATTTTAAGAGTATAATTCATGGTAGATTATTATGTTAGAAATTCAAAATGTGAAATTTGTAGAAGTTTTTAAAATCTAATTTATCGAACCCAAATTCAACAAACACAAAGACCATATTTAAGAAAAAGATATGGATATGTGTACTGAACACTGTGAAAAATGATGAACAATAAAGATATACTCACATATCTTCAGTTTTATTAAGAGTTTTGGCTTGGAAGCAGTTGTTTACAAATGGTAGATTTCATTGCTCAGAAAAGCTATTTGGGGACTGAATTTGATGGGTCAAGTTGATGTTCACTCAAGCCAGCTGGGATTATGACCAGCAGGTGCTGACCCATGAAAATATTATATCCTGAATCAGGCTGATTGGTGACCTAGTTTATGGGCTATGTGGTACCCCCAGATTGAGGATTACACAGTTCTTTTGTCAAGAGATTCACAACACACCACTGTCCACAGATATTAACACTTAACTGTCACCTCACAACAAGCGATGTCAGGTAAATTACTCAATCATTTGTAAACACTTGGTTCTTAGTAATTTTATCAAAGAACGCTTGATAAATATGAACATTAAGTTATTGTTCATCATTCTTCACAGTGTTCAGTACACGTTTGCATTCCGAAGATGTGTGGTAACCTCAGGGCCAAAACAAAATACGAAAAAGCGAACATTTCGCCGCCTCGATAAAATTTCGAAAAATTATGACGACTTGAGACGCCAAATACAACAATTCACATGCCTGTCATGCAAAAGGCGCGTTACGTATGTGTTGAGCATACAAATTCCTACATAACTGTTTCAAGGTGTATCACCGAAAGATGGCGTTAATTGATGCTTGGAGACAATATATACACTTACCGTTTATCTTCTTTACTGGGCGCCGCCATCTTGGAATGTCCGAACCTAAACGGGTATCCGACAGTGATATTTAGCGCGGGGTTTTCCAGCAAAAATGGCGAAAACCGATCGGCCGAAAGTAAAAGTTCCTATGTGCTTTGAGAACAATTCCTGCACTAACAACTTAATGACAGAATGGAGGATCAGAGCGGTAGTTTTGTTGACGATTTTCGCAAGCTACTCATCAAAATTGCATCAAATTAGAACTCTTGTGTTTGACTTGCCACGCGTGTTGTTGTGACATTGTCGTCCATGTATATATCATAATATCGCGGAAGTCCAGGGTAATGAGGGTAAAATGTCGCCGGTAGCAGCGGATTTACCTTTACCATCAAGGGAGGTAAACCCTGCATCGAGTTTGGATCAAATGGTCGCCCAGTCACTGTTTTTATTATAATATTCCGTATTCAGTCTGTCCCAAAAACAATAACATTTTATCAAGTATAATATTGAACAACACACCCACAAAATACACATATTCTTGGCAGAAACGGGAATCCCGAAATCAAGTTGTTATCGTCCCGCAGATGAGTATTTGTTTTGTAAGAATTAGCAGATAATGTTCACTTACTCAGCTTTTTATCATATGAGTATATATAGGTCCCATAGATTTCATACATATCCACACAAGGATGAACACCATATCGTAAAATAATATAGGAAATCCGTATATACAAGAATAGGATATTCTGTCTGTCTGTTCTGTTATCGTGTTCAAAGCGTTACAGTTCGATCCGACACTACAAAGCTGTCAGTTTTAAAACAATTGGTGGGTCTGGCCGACTCGCCATTCCCGGCAAGCAGCCAACGTTTTCCATCCCCGGAGTCAACTCAAATTTGAAATGCCTCAGAAGCTGGGCAAGATATATCTTCATTTCCATCATAGCAAACCTGTATCCTATGCACTTCCTCGGACCTGCTGTCCATGGGAGAAATGTGAAGGGCTTGATGTCTTCGTCGTGGAGAAACCTTTCCGGCTTAAACTTATACGGCTCATTCCAATATTTCGGGTTCAGGTGGATGGCCGAAGTAAAAAGCAGAATATGTGTACCGGCAGGAATGTGCCAGCCATCTATGACGTCATCGTGTACAAGCTCCCTGGCACTGACCGGCGCTGTCGTATGAAGTCGCATCGTCTCTTTAATTGCAAAAAGCAAGTATGGCATTCGTTCAATTAAATCCATCGTCAAAGGTGTGTTAATGTCGGGAACGGCACCAGATACTTCTTTGCGCACCTGTTCTTGAATGTCTTGGTTGGAAGCAAGTTCATATAAACACCATGATAATGTAATTGACGGACTCTCCATACCACCATACATGAACGTCATTACCTGGTCATGTAAATGAACATCAGTCATTCGCTTATTGTCACCATCTCTAGCTTGCATTAGCATCGCCAACAAATTATCCGCACCGGAATTTTCGTCAATTTTGACGTCCATTTTCTGCTTCTCGTTGATCATATCACGTATTAGTCCACTCACGATGCGTTTATTTTTATTAAAAGACCTATTTCTTGAAATCGGTAGGTACTTGAAGTATGGCACGAAACGAGCCGGAGTTACGGCGAAAATACTCAGACATTCTCTGATGGCTTTGTTTATTTCTCCATCTGGACTGCGCAATATGGAGGAGTTGTAGTCAAATGATATTCCGACGGTCGCATCCAAGATTGACCTCTGCAGGCCACCAACAATCTCAACAATCTCTGAGTGAAGTTTCTGAACGCAATATTCTCCCTTTATGAGTTGCTTCCAGTATCCAACGAGATGCATGCTGTGCACGTCAACTCTACCGAAAAGGGATTTAATCGCATTTGGTTTGAAAGCATGATCACACAATCGCCTCTGGTAAGCGTGTTCTTCTCCATTGATAGTAACCAGGCTAGTCGACCCCAGCAGATCCTCCATAGTTGCGTAAAAGGCGGGCGGTTTTCTTGTGTTCCTATACTTTGTAACTGTCACATATTTGTACCATTCTGGCCCGGCCACTGCGATGACAGGACGTCCGAGGAAGCTATGTACCCGGAACACTTCCCGGCCTAATTTCTGCATTTGCTCCAGAACGACAAGACCAACGTCCCTTCTCTCCGACACCCCTGCGTTCAATATCCCCATCAACCAGTTGCCTCTGTAACCAGGAATTTTTCTTAACGCCGAGGGATTTGGCGATACGTGAACTCTGTACAAGAGCCACGAAGCAAAGGTCACAACACAAATACAAGCGAATTCATTCCAAGAAATGGAAGAATCATAGGCAAGAAACGCCATGTTGTGTAGAGTTAAAAAGACTGTTTATTACGCCACCTAGTGTGGTGTTACTTGCATTTGGTTTTTTTATATCGCATGGAGTACAGGGCGAATGTATTCTTGGAGATTGTTTGTACCTTACTCAATCGTACCGATATAATCACGTAGATGCCGAAATTGTAAAGTTAACTCCAGCGGTGTATAATACGTTTATGAAAATATGATAAATCCTATCGATAGAGTCAGGACAGGCTCAAATTGTAAACTTAAAGTCACCGGTGTAATAATATGTTGTTGAAAATATAAATAATCTGATAGCCTGAAAATATTGTATAACCTATTGGGAGCCCATAATAAATGGGAATAACCTATTGGGAGCCCCTGCTGTATTTTATGGAGATTGTTTGTACCTTACTGAATCGTACCGATATAATCACGTAGATGCCGAAGTTGTAAAGTTAACGCCACTGGTGTATAATATGTTTATGATAAATCGTATCGATAGAGTGAGGACAGGCTCAAATTGTAAACTTAAAGTCGAAAATATAAATAATCTGATAGCCTGAAAACATTGTATAACCTGTTGGGAGCCCCTGGTGTAGTGAACTGAATTATGGGTAATTTTAATTGGAGTGCGCATGTCTGTTTTTTTTGTAGTAACGGCCATCTTTTATTTTCTGCATGCGCAGTCTATATGCGTTCTTTTGGGGAAATTCGCTATTTTGGTTAAGTGAAACAATGGTATGAGTTCAATGTTTGTTTGTATATAAGAAAGTATATTGAATTTTGGAGGCCGACAATTGTATCTATTTGAAGATTAAAAGTTGCTTGTGTGTATTTAGCTGTGCATGGTTCGTTAATTAGGCCAGCCTATTGTCATATTAGAACGTCTCCAATAACATACAACCTCTCTGCAGTTAACATTGTGAATTTGGCAACAGTCCAAGCAGGCCCTCTAATGGAGCACTGTGAATTTGGCAACAGTCCAAGACACGTGGGGTATATATAGAATACACACGTAGTGTTTCTGAATACCAAATTTACACCACGAGTGGGATTGATGGTTTACCACACGAGCTTTAGCGAGTGTGGTAAATCATCAATCGCACGAGTGGTGTAAATTTGGTATTCAGAAACACTACGTGTGTATTTTGTTTATACCATGACCGGTACAGGAGCAACAACTGCTATGAAATCGAAATAAACCCACTTAAATTAAGATGATTCTGTCGCACCATTCACAATCATCCCCGTTGTGTTCCCCACACTTGGCCGTACATCGACGTACACTATCACAGCTGATCAGGCGTATTGATACATTGAATTAGGTCAACATTCAATTGTACGAATATGGTATCATTGTAGCCAATTCACAATAAACTGTAATCATGATGAAACCGCCATAAATAAACAACATGAATATATATATGGGAATACGAATTTAATGAATATAAATATAACACATTGCGGGAACTTTTTTTTCTCCGCCGTACAGTGAACAGGAAACCACGAAAGTCATTTTGAAATCCACCGTTTGTTGTTCGAGTTTTTTACGTCTATTTCTTGAAATATATGTTCAATTTGTTGATCTGGATGTGATTTCCACGGAAATAACTGTTCGTTTTTATCGCATTAGTGAGTATAATATTCAATTGAATCGAAAGTATCAAATTGTTTTCATCGCGAGGCGCTACATTTTAAAAATAGAGTGATTTTGATCGAGGTCATGGAAGGTTAATGAAAGGTCAACTCGGATGTAGTTCTACTATGGGTATAAACTTTAACCATTGAAATGCCATTAAAACGTGTTACCCACAGTAGAAACGTGTTACCCACGGTCGGACTCCTGTTCACACACAGTAGGGTGTACAGCACAAATATATTATATAGCATGTTTGTACACAGTACAATAGGGAGTCATGGTATAAAATAACTGAACACCTGTGGCCAACTTGATCTCCAGAATGTTTTTAAGTGGAAGGGACAGTGTAGTGGGGTGGGGGTGGAAGTTAGATTTTGAGTGTGTATGATTCACAACTTTTGTAAAAAAAAGTTAATGCACATGTAGTTGGAAATTTCATACATTATTACACTACAACATAAAGGTTAAAATACATGGTTACCATTGCCTGGTATCCCAACTAGTAATTATTGTCCCCATTATGATGGGGACGGGGATCGAATGATGGAGGTATTTTGAGGGGGTGGGAGTCACAACTGTTATAAAGAATTTTAACAGTTGGAAATTTCATACATGATTACACTAACTTTTTGTCCCCATTTATTTTACTGCTGTCTTGTTTGTTACTGTATTCCTGATATGGAAATAATAAAGAGCATTTATTACGCCACCTGTGGTGTATCTAGCTGCTGAGATTTTGATATTGCGTGGTGGACAGGGCGAATGCATTGTGGGGCTTTTATTTATAGAGTTGGAAATTCCGTTTATTTAAAAGTCGGAACTACGCGACCAGTAGGCCAAGTCCAGTAAAACGGTTCGTTATAGGTGCTGGTTGTTATTGTTATTTTAACGGAATTCTGAGTTGGTCATTCGCGAAACCAATATATTTTATATTCTATAATTAAAACCGTGGGTATATAATATATGATCCTCTTTATGGATATTGTAGGAAGGTAAATTTAGCTAAAGCGGTGGGATATCTTGCAAGACAACACATTTCGGTTTGCGCTATAACTGCTCAATGTTTTAAGGTGTTACACAACGTCTGATAAAAAGAGTTCTATCGGGAATATTCACACTATTTTTTCAGAGAACATGCATAGAGTAAACATAGTCCTATCGGACTATCGTAAAGTAGTTCCGTTTAATTCGGGATTAATTAACCCTCAGACTGCCGAAACTGCCGACAATAAATTCGCTTGTTCGTGTCCGCCGAAAATCAAACTTGCCTGTTTAGAGGTTCCATTTTCGTGGCTAATGGTGATAGAATCACAATTTTTCAGTCAAATTCATGGATAAATTACATTACACTTAATCGGCTTATGTCCGCGGCCATAAACCTGCGTTTTGATAACAATTTATTTGAGACAAACTGTTGCGCGGGTATCAGTCGGCGCTTATCGGTTGAAGTTATTATGATCGTGCAGCCTGCGCGTGCAACAAGTGTTCAAATACAACAGAAGAAAAAAATACTATGTCAAATAAATAACGTCATCAATGGACAGACAAGTTTCATTTCCGCGGGACACGAAAAAGCGAATTTAATGTCGTCAGTTTCGGCAGTCTGAGGGGTTTAATTAATCTCCTTTACGATATCCCGATAGGACTATATTTACACTATGTTCTCTGAAAAAAAATGGTGTGAATATTCCCGATAGAACTATTTTTATCAGACGTTTTGTAACACATTAAAACATTGAGCAGTTAGCGCAATTTTCTGGAATTTCGGACTATTTCGTCTATAAAAATACGATGAGCAACTGAAAATGTTTTTCAACATTCTGGAAGGGGTAGATGTCCAGGTATATATGTTTAAAATTTCACGCATAAACTATGACAGATAACAAAGTTATAATTAGTTTTATAGGCCCACCATAAATCCCCTATAATAAACGCATGCCCCCGTAAGCACATGGCTTTGCTGTGGATGCTTTCGTTCCCAGCATGCATCATTCTCGCTATCTGTAAAATGTCTATGAACAATGGCTGTGCCACGCACTCTTAGCTTTGATCCGCATTTAGAAGCATTCTGGTGTGGCGAATGAGAAACCTGCAGTAATTTATAAGCCGTAGTTCATTGTAATAATTTGAAGAATTACTTATCTTAACGGAATTCTGAGGCGGTCCATTCATGTAACCAATATATTTTATATTATGATTTATATTTATGGCTAATAATACGATCTTGGTGGCGTTACCATTTCTGACTATGGTTTTCTTGTTGAAATGATGCGGACTCGTTTTATATTGAATTAGTAGCGCATGCGTAACTGTTCGTTTTATATTTTGTTTACGTCTGGATGGTATATAATGCTTGCGACTTGACGCCAGTCGTTTGCTAGAAATTTATTTGTAGGTCAGATATTTCCCGAAGCATCACTCAATCTCAAGAACTAAGTAACAATTAAACCTGGAACACCTCAGGTTACACAGGGATCAAGGTATGTCGTTTTGATGTTTGACATTAAATTTTATGTATCACTTTTTATTAGCGAGTTTGCGATACCAGTCTGAATGGTAGGCCTACGGGTACGGGTGAATCGATGAACTTCGTCACTTCACTTGTTTACTTTCAATGCAGCACATAAAGCGATAGGGATTTGGAACGAGTAAATGTATCCCATTGACCGTTAATCTACATGGAAAAGTACATGGATTCTATGAAATTGTATAGTCACCTATATATATATATATATATTACTCTATTTATTGCAAGATTTAATGGGCAAATCTCATTGATAAAGTTGTCATTTAAGCCATGTGTTATGTTCAAATTATCGAGACCACGGAGACGGCTTCTAGCATTTAGTTAACTATGTAACGCCAATTTTTTCACTAACAACTTTGTTCACTCCATTAATGACATATTATGGTTAAGAGAGTGAATTGATGGTGCTAGATGTAGTCTCGGCCCAGGGACGTGACTGTATATAGAGGGTCCCCGCGTTGGGAGGGGGTGCATCTCCATCTTCAAATTTCCAACTACACCCAATTGAATCACACCATACATGCAAAGGCACATGCGTGTGCATATTTGCATTTGTTCACCCCCCTTTGGACTTTGATTTCCCCTAACTGTTCGTCCACAGGCATGAATTGTAGCCTGTTCTATATGGATCAGTAGTATTGTTGCCAGGAGTCAGGGAGCAGAATATACCGCATGGGCCGAACAGTACGACAAAATTTGTAGATCAACCTGAACATTTCAAAAGCATAACATCTAGTGGTCTAACGCCAGGCAAATTCACACCCCGATGTGTTGTTCTTAAATTAAGCATCAGTTTTGACTGGCCACTGGAGAGAGACCAGGACACACCGGGTCGACCATGATTCGGTCCGGTGTGAGAACGTTCTAAAACGATATAATATTCTAGATTATGATGCAACTTGTGTTCTGTATTGATTCCGCACCCTTGAGTCGGATAAGTTTAATCCATGACCGTGTGAATGACCACCATTGGTAATTAAAGATGCATAATCCGAACTAACGCTCCCAAATTACTATTTCTTTGGCTCCGGAGGTAAACAATATTTGATTGAGTCGACGAGCCCACCCATCAAAGTTCAGAGTGATCAGATATCGATTTTTGAAATTTGTTATTTCCCAAGATTTGTATTTTTGGCGGCCTGGCAAATATTCGTCAAGCCGGCGGTCTCGGATCAAATTGCGGATGAAGATGGATAACTCTAAATTCAAGTTGCTTTGGGTGTTAGATATTTGACAATCCTGCCAGATTTCCTTGAACAAAATGTTGATAAATAACACGTTTTGGGCAATTTTATACTATAGTTGACTGTGGTTAGTATTATTTTTGGGCAATTAATCGATTCTGATAACTGAAGCCGCATTTAAAAAAAATTGTTGTTGGAATCTGATGATATGGGGACCATTGAATCGGATTGGTACCTTTAATATAACTTCCTTTATTGTGATTTGAGTTTGAGAAACCGGTAATTATTTAGTGCATCCCCCGGAGTGGATCGTTGTCGTTATATGTACGTCATCACTCTTGGCAACAACGCAAACGCGAAATATTTACATAGCCCGTTTGATACACTAAATTCTGTTCGGTGATTGGTCAACTGCTTATTGGATCACCCGTTTCATACCCCAGTAACACAGGTCGTAACACAAACACGACGTCACAAATTGCTGACGCGGTCAGCAGAATAATTGGGCTTGTTTTTAAAAGTTAAGCCGAATTGCAAACCAGTTATTTATACCGTCCACGTTATCGTTGCTAAGTGCTTGGGAATATTCTATTGAACTGACTTAAAGTGCTGCTTGGGCTAGTCTAAAATTATCGGCAGATTTTGTGAAAATAAATAAGAATATATTCAGATTGTGTATGGGAATTAATCATAAAAAAGCTATATGAATACAAGAAACTAGCTCAAACAGGCTCAGTTCGGGAGCCTTTATTCAGCATCGAAGGGGCATGCGCCCCTTTGTACGTTGGTGGCCTACATTGGTTCATATTGGACTTATTTGGTTCTGATATAGGCCCGTAGTGGACAAATAGCCAGTATTCTGTTGAATGGCGCAGGCCACTGTGAAAACACATCTATAAAGAGCGTACATCTGACATCTGGTGCTGAAATAGGCCGATATTTTAAATAAAAAAATTTAAACACTAACGCCGTTTGAACCTCCACCAGGGTACACTGTCACCACACCAAATTTGGTTGAAATCGGACCAGCAGTCTGGGAGAAAAATCCGGACAGACAGATGGACGGACAGACAGATTCTACTCTTTTATATATCTAGATGAATGTAGTGGGTGTGTGTCTTATTGGGGGGTACGGCGTTGTGATCGTTGGGGGCACATTTAGTGAGAAACGCTTCATGGTTCACACAATATACCCCAACGACCACAGTGCTATATCCCCCAATAACACAAACCGACTACATTCATTTCTTAAAGTGATGTGAAACACTCCAATAGGGTGATCCCAAATAGAAATGGAGATTAATCTCGCTAAAAGTAGTTGTTTCCCCCTAAAAATCTATCCAAATTGACAACACACAATGTCATTCTTATATATTAATTAAATGCAATGAATTTCGATGGTGAAATCATTTGTTTTAGTTTATCACCGATAGCTGCGTCCCGAATTGAGATGGAAATATTTGAGCGTAGTTCAGACGATGTTTTCTACGGAGTTGTAGGGTCGATCACTTTGAAAATTTCGGCGATGTTAGTAGATTGCTACATTCCACAGTTTGGCATAGCACCCGAATACTACCCGAATACTATCTTATCAATTTCACGCACCGAAAAGTCCATAATATGTCTTTAAATACATGTGCCTCGCGTCAACGTGAAATAAATAAATATACGAAATGACCACTAAAACACACTTACTGTGAGCACTGCACCGTTCTATGCGGAGGAATAAGTGCCCTCTAGCAAAACCGGAAGTTCTTCTCTCACGCCTCTTTGCATAGACAAATGGTGTGCGACAGAGGACTACCAGGCTGCTACAGCGTTTGTGACCTTTTTTTACTTTTACAATTCCAGTCGAGGTGGTACACTGTGACCCGCTTACGGTGGTACTTAAGTTGACCACAACACACGTTGGTGGTGTTGTATATATACCGACACTCAATGGATCTCAGTCACTGCCTATTAAAATGCTACATGGCGTTTACAAGTTCTCATTTTCAAGACTCGGAATCAAATGGGTAAGTTTGCATGTTTTTATCCGAACACATTGTGTGCCTTTACAGTGATGTGAAACACTCCGGTAGGGTGATCAAATAGAAATGGAGAATATCTTGTCCCAAGTAGTTATTTTTACAATTATCATTTCCAAATTGACAACACACACCGTCATTCTTGTATATTAATTAAATGCAGTGGCGAAATCTTTTTCGTTAGTTCATCACCAATAGTTGCGTCCCGAATCAAGATGTAAATATTTACAATTGAGCGTATTGTTCGGACGATGTTTTCTATGGAGTGTTACGGTAGTTTTGCTTGAAATTTTGCACGTTTTTGAGTGTCTTTCCCACTTACTTTTCGAACCCCCAGATCACATTTATGTAAAATATATGCCATATTATGTACCATTTGAAAGAGGAAGCTCCGAAACATTGTATTTGCAAGTTATTCCATGTAATATGCTGTAATCATGTTGTTTTATTGAGATAATGACGTCTGCTCTGTGCTCAAGCTTAAGCACAAAGTCTATTATTTTCAATGGAAGGGGAATAACTCTATATATTTAGATATAGTGTTATCCCCCCTCATTGACAATAAACTATAGTTTGAATTCTGTCGCATTCTGGCTAGCCATAATGGGGGAAATTATTTTATGATTTCAGCTATTTTCTATTACTCTATGGACACCTTCTGAGACACAGACGTTCCAAATGGTGATGAATTATAGTATTTTAATCATATTTTATGGCATAGATTGTTATTAAAACCGTATATCAAGGTACTATAAACAATAATCGGTGACTCGAAAATTAAGTGGGCCTTGAAGTGTCTTCTAGAGTTGAAATTGAATGATTCAAATGCAAATGTTAACTAATAACTTATAAGGGACAGACGCACGTTTTGCATAAGGAAAACATTGCTAGACCTATTTCAACAAAGAATTCCTCGGGATCTATCGGGCGAAAAAAATCTTGAATTTCACATATCCTCATCTTCGTTGTATACATAATCTGAACAATTATTATGAGAAGACAAAACATGTATTTTAATACATTTGAGAGTTGGAAAATGTTATTTTCTTAATTTTGTTTTGTCTATTTAGGTAACAAGACCTGATAAAATAACTAATATCACACAATACAGTAATGCCCAAAGTAATTGACCACTTAACCACAGCAGAATTATGGGTAACTTTTCAGGATTTAGTCGGAAATATGGCTTGTTGCTATTCATAGGAAAGCTCTCCCCGAGAGCTTTCCGATGAATGGCAACAAGCTATATTTCCGACTAAATCCTGAAAAGTTACCCATAATTCTGCTGTGGTTAAGTGGTCAATTACTTTTGGAATTACTGTAGCTCAAATCACCAAATAGTTTATTGTCTTGGCTCTATTAGAGGAAGCTTCATTTGTGTCACAATGCTGGGTTAATTATTTATTTACATGATATAACATCATACCCCGATATATTACAATGAAGAATAAAGCAGCCACAAATACTTTAGCCCAATGCAAGCCAAAACTGTTACAAAACCTGACTTTTGTTTACATAACACAGTATATATACGAACTTGACAATAACATATATTTACGCGCTTATTATATTATTTTTATAAGAACAAAATATTTTCACTATTAGACACGATATATAGTATTTAATCAGTTCGCGTTCACTTTGGTTATCCTTATTTGTTCGTTATGCCCCCTATAGGACTCAAGATTCATGGTCGTCGTGCAACGATATGAGAATATACAGACTTTGTATGATAAATTCATCCCGATGCACTGCTTTGTCAACACAAATGACATCAGAGCTTCTGGTGAACTCACGGTGATGTAAGTATCGTTATATTTGGCAAAACTAAATATCGGGCAAGTCTGAACCCTGTAATAAGGCCACATTTGATATCCCAGACGCAGAGTCTCAGACATAATATTTTAGAAGCATATTTGATTTTACTTCATCTTCTACGGTTTCACAAATCTCTCACCTTTCCGATTTGATGCATTAGTTTATGTCGCGGAATGGAGGTGTTATTTGGTAAATAAGTTACTAAATCCAATGTATCATCCTATCCCATATACCGGGCGTTATCCGTTGGAATTTACTGGAAACTACGATTTTCTCGATTTTGAGCCGCCATTTTGTGACCATCTTTGAAATCAATGTCCAACATTGAGCTTACATGTTCACAGTTTGGTCCAACAAACATAATCATTGTCACAGGTCTGTATTTGTATAAGTTTTCCTCCATCCATTGCTGGGTGGTTTTTTTTTTGGTCTTGTGTCAATTCGGCCATTTTGGCCACCATTTTTGTTCTATCTTTGAGTTATAATTATCGGTCGCTGCACAGCAATCATAACGTCGTACTTCGCCTGCTTTATTCTCACATATTCATAGGTATAAGCCGAGCATGTTATAACTGGTATTAATTCATGTCTAATAAATACTGCAACACTTTCGTTCTCTTTGCTCAGGCTAAATAAAAACGAAGAAGAAATGGCGGATCCGACTTTAATGGGAGAGAGACCGGCTGTAGAGATGAGTATATTTAGCGACAACGATCTTATTAACTCTGGGCGTGTCGTCATCGGTACCAAAATAAGATTAGAAGTCGCCACTGAAGAGATTTACAGAGGTGTGATATCCTAATTTGTTGGTGAAAAACACATTTCTGTGTGACATCTATTCTATATAGACGAAAGATGAAAATGCTTTGACAAATTATTCTTTTTAGAGATGGCATATCTCTTCCCAACGACGTTTTATATAGTTTTCGGGATGTAAACTAACAAATGTGAATCGAAACATCTGTCCGGAAACGCGTCTATCAATTAATATTGATTTTATATCGAAGCATCATATATAGTTAAATAATTACCGTTTGTACCGGTACCTATACTCGTGTGGTCTTGAAACAACATAATCGAACATGACTACCACCATCATCGTTATCGTCGACGTCGTCCTCCTCATCGCCGTCCTCGGCAATATCATCATCTGTCGTCGTAATCATCATCATCATCATCGTCCAGCGAGATCACTGGGTCGCGGCCGTATTGGATTCATCCAGCTCCGTTCCGTTGTTTGAGAGATTCTTCCGGCCCCGGTTCCGTTGTTTTAGTCTACTGGTCAAAATTTTGGAGTAGCATTTCCATATATGGAGCTTTTGAATTTTTCATGAAATGCTGCTCCAACGTTTTGACTCGTAGCACTAAAACCACGGAACCGGACTGGTGGATCCAATATGGCCGCGGGTTAGTGACAGTGCGTGCGTATTGACATGGGGCCCCGGTGGCTATGTTGGCAATGCTCGTGGCGATTAGAACACAATGAGCCATCCACTGCATGATGATGCCGATGTCATCGTCGTCGTCGTTCTCGTCGTCGTCATAGATGATAATTTGAGAATAAATATAACCTATATCTGAGCTGATATATGTATCGGATTTATGAAGGCACCGACTCAGTGTGAATGAGAACTCCCTCAACTCAGATCAAGCTTGAAAATCGGTCTCGATTTTCGCTCATGCATGGAATCGAACCCGTGCTATGTACGCTATTTGAATATATAACATCTAGAAGATTTATGACATTTATTATAGAACGAGTTTCGGCTTTCGCCTTCCTCCGGTTCACAATGTGTTTTATATATATCTATGAAAGTCGAGACTAATGTTCGAGCTTGATCTGAGTTGATGGACATCTCATTGTGCCATTCCGATCAATACATGGCCATTTCGATATGAAATGTGAGAATTTGTTCACGCTCATTGAAGCAAGCAATATGAAGTAATGAAAACTCATACTTAGTCCGTGCCTCCATAAATCTGATATAAATATCTATATCGTTTACCGTTTTTCATGCCAGCCGTATATATATGTATATGTGTAACGTCAAATAGGGAGTATATGAAAAACCATCTTATACATGTATTATAATATTTCATCCAGGGCGCTATGACCTCAACATCCGGGAATGTACTGCATCAACAATCATGATACTGAACAATAGGTGAGTTTAAAGTTAATGTAACCTTTCGTGGTCACTTACAGTCAGAACGATAAAATCAGGACCTACGTCATAATTTGCTCAAAAATGGCAGCAAGATATCACCACTGGCAATTTCAACATTTGCTTCTTCTATATTTTCTAAGATATCAGCAATTTATTATAGACTGATGAGTTATCACAACAATTAACTCATATAAAATAATACTGCAAACACCGTATATCGAAAAGATATGATTTTGTGTTGAAGCACCATGCATGCTTTACAAGATTCTTGTAAATTAAAGAAAACGACTTTCAATACGATTTTTGACATTTATCAAAATTAAATAATCACTGGAGTAATAGTATCGTGTTTATAACAGTCCGCGCAGGTCCGTGAGTGATAAATTACCCAAATAATATCCGGATGTGCGTGTAGTGGGACTATTGCATGCCTATAAATTCCAATTCCATTATACGAAGACGTGCATGCAGCAACCGTTGTATACTGGCTGTTTTCAATTGTTTATTCTTGGTCGTATGCCACGCGCATTATAGTATATACGAGCTGATGTGCCCGACTTCGTCCGGGCAATTTAGGGATTTCTTTGTGATCGTCTCCGTCTGGGCAGAATATACAGCGTCTGAACAAACTATTGTTCGATCGGTCCAGAAACATGCCTATATGAGTGTATATGAGCGAGGACACAGTAAAGGTCAAGGACACGGTCGCACGTGAAATATGCCCCCCCCCCTCCATATTGTTCCCGGGATCAAAGTAGCCCTACATACCAAATTCGAGTCGGGTCGGCTGAGCAGTTTTCGAGTCTATAACACACATACACACAGACAGACAGAAGTTCCAAAATATATAATAGAGATAATTTTAGATTAATTTATCCGTCAACCAGAGACAGCGCTTGTTTAAATCCGTATTAAACAGAGGTAGAAATCAGTGAGCCGATTGACATTTCTAGAAGAGATAGGCCCGGAGGACGGTGTTCGTCGTATTATGCGTCATTTAAAGGGGTAATGTACACTAAATCCGGCCATTTACGGGATCATATCCTACTATACTCAACATAATAATGCAACAAATGAATGAATTTGAGCCATGGAGGAGTGCGAAATAACTAATTTACTTTATGAACGATGTAAAACAACATGGTAATTATAATGAAAATGAGATTATGAATCGAGTCATTAACTCATTTTTATTATAATTACCATGTTGTTTACATCGTTCATAGAGCACATGAGTGTATTTTTGCTTTGTTTACACTCATCCATTGCTCAAATTCAGTCATTTGTTGCATAATTATGTTATGTGAGTTATAGGAGATGGTCCCATAAATGGCTGAATTTAGTGTATACAGTACCCATTTAACATGCACCTTTGACAACAACCGTCTCCGATCTCGCTATAATCTCATCGCTGAGAGTAGCGAGATCGGAGACATTTGTGGGGTCTATAGACTAATTAACGTATAACTTGTAACACCATCGCCATATTCATTGGCAGTACTGTTGTTTCTCCAGAGGAGAGGGACCCCAACATGTTCTACAAGACTACAACTATATAGCATGTGGCCCGATTCCTTGCACATCTACACTGTTGCGTGTATACAGGTAACATGTTCTTGTGTTCTGTATTTGGTCACAATAAATATTTTCAGATACATCTCAACCGTATATATAATTTATATTTCTTTTTCGTTATTGCAGTTGTCCGGTTGATATTGAAATATTCCCCGGGTTCTCTCGGTTCTCTGGTGGGGTTTACGAGACGAAACCATTCCCGGTTTTTCGACCTAATCAAGGATTAAGATCGGAGGCGTCTATAGTTTTCTCCTGTCGTGTGTCTATATGCAGAAAGGAATGTGAACACGTGAGTATATATATGGAGACGACATTTTGGATCACTTGTCATGCACTATTGCCCTTTTTCGACCAAAACCAGCGTGTGATGTTGGTTGGACCAGATGATGCTCTGTATTGATATTATAAGTATATATATATATATATATATATACATGTACATGGACATGATACAGTTGATTTATGAAAAATCGCACCACTGGGTCTTCATTATATTGCAAATGTACTATAAGGTAATTATGAGTAGTCAGGATATAATGAACTAATGTGAAGGACATTCGATAATGCAGTATTAGATCAACCAATACCATCAGCTGGTTTAATTAGTCGAGTAATTATAAGCCATGGCTAGGGTACCGTATACCGCACATTAGCTATATTATAGTCAAACGGCTAAAGTATCGCATACGGTACTTTAGCCAAACTTTAAAAGTTTGACTAGAGTACCGTATGTATTTGATTAGCATGTCATCGAATACTGTAACTCTGCATGGAGCCCACATCACAAATATCAAAGCATTGTGTTAGAGAAATACAAAGAAAAGCAACGAAACTAGTTCGTCAAATCAAACCTCTATGCTACCGAGACCGAATGATAAGACTCAATCTGATGCCTTTAACATATCGAATATTTAGAGGAGATCTAATCGAGGTATATAAACTGTTGAATGGCCATTGCAATACCAATGCATATGACCTATTAGAAAGACATTCATTAGGAAGAACAAGAGAACATAATAAAAAGGTACTGATGCCCATTGTTAACAAGGCCATAGGAAAATATTTCTTCACGCAGAGGGTGGTAAATAGCTGGAACTCTCTGCCAGACTTCGCTGTTGAGGCTCGATCAATTCAAAATATACATAGACTCATTCTTCTATTATATAAAATACGAGTTCGACGACAAGTAATATGTTCTAGTGACTCACAAGTAAATATCGAATGACGATACATATATTTGTAAACAAGCATTGAAAATAATGTTATTGGGACGAAAAGTCGCAAGACTTGTTCCGTATTATGACGATGATGATGATGATGATGATGATTATGATATGATTGATAGAACAAACCACTATTATGATGATCGTGTCGTTATTTGTTTAAAATACGTATCAATTGACATATACGCACCCGTTCCCTAATTAAAATCAACATATTTCGACAATTTTACGGGACCTCCGCGAATTGTGGGACCTCCGCAAATAGACGTCCGCAAATAGCGACCTACTGCGAATTGTCTCAACCGGACGAGGGGCATTAATAAAATGCCCAGCGAACCACAGCTTTCTAAAAAATCTGTACCACAGTATACACCCGAGGTGTGTACTTCTTGGCTCAACGTGCTGTTTATATACTCTACGATATTCCATAAAATATTGTTCGTAAAAAATTCCCATCTTCAAGACTGAATTTCCCATTTGCGTGTTGGTAGATATATATACTCGTCCTGTTGTAGGGTTCATGCTTTGAAAGAACTCCTGGGTACGGTCGCAGGAAACGGAGCAAAACCGAAAGTCAACATGGTACCGTTGGTGACGTCACAGTTCATGCCCATTTGAATGTTGCACGACACAAAAGGAAAAAAGAGGAACCGTTTTCTACGACAGGTATTAACACTTTTTATTATGGGAGTTGGTTAGATACAGTATTGAAGACCCTGTTCCAGTGCGTTCTCTTATATATGCGAGTCTCCCATATAGAGTCTCGCATATATAAGAGAATGCCCTGGCCTACAAGGTCAATGTAAATATTTGTAAGCCAATGTATTCTCTTATATATGGGATGCTCCCTACAAGAGAATGCATTGGCACCGGGTTTTCCTAAAATTTCAGGAAGCCCCAGTCATTGAAGGGTTAACTCTCCCACTCGAAGCAGGTTAACTGTCCCACTCAAAGCAAACTCCAAAGTTAGGTCCGATAACCTATGAAACTAGAATAGAGTGTGTTTGTTGAGTTTAATTTGTATTTTAAAATGGAATTTATCGTTGTAATATTTCAAATTACTCGACAGTGATATTTAAAAAAATATACCACCATTTATATGCGAAATGGACTATTTTAATATTCAGAAGTAGTTGCTATTTCCATCATAAGCCATTCGAATCACGTGAACACTACCGGTACATGGTCATCATGCTCTGATTTTGTTCCGATTTGGCATTGGAAATGTCCAGAAAATGGTCTCTAGAAGATGAGTTTGACGAATTGACGATAGCATATGTGTAATTCGCCCATCGGCATAAATGGTTAAACGTATGGACGCCCTTCTCCTATTTATTTCATATTTAGTGATATAAATAACTAATGTTATAATATCACTAAATGAGTATATGATATCACAAAATCGAATATATGATATAATAAAATAGTAACCATTTCGTGATATCACATATTCGATTTTATGATATCATATATTTATTTTGTGATATCAATATTCGGATTAAAAGACTTTTTAATAAAAGGCCTATCATTAAATGCATATATATTATTAAGTGATATCATGAAATATTTATTGATATCATAAAATTAAATTATGATATAACTACATCGACTAATGTGGTATCACAAAACACTCAACATTTAGTAAAAAACCTATTTATTTTGTGATATCATTAAATACTAGTTATCCTATGATATAGTATATTCGATTTTTATTTCATAATTTGACGTCCTTGGTAACTTAGAGAAATAATAATATATGATATCACCAACTAGTAAGCAGTTAGTGATATCAATAATTAGATTTTTGATAGTATAAAATGATTTAGCGATATCACAAAATTTTGAAGTAATAGTGCCATTCAGATATGTCATGTACTATTTATTGATATTTATCCCTATATGTGACTATCTAAGCCTTATCCAGCTTGTGATTGGTTGCTTGACATTCACTATTATCGATAATGTCGTCCACGACAGGATAGTGGGCCTCTTAATTTTAGCACACACATTTTCGCTTGGAAAATCCATAAATCTATTTTTAGCATGCCCACTATTCCGGGGAGGTAATTTGAATAAAGTGGTAAAGTCATAGACAAAAATATCTATGGTAAAGTGCAATAAAGAGAATCCCGTACAGAAAAGTTATCCCACTTTCAAGTTCAGTAACTCTAACCATGAAAAATACTCCATCGTTGGATGTGGCGCTATATTTTCCCCGGAGTTTGCTTGGCGGTAATTGTAAGATTGGTTTACGATGTACATTACAGTTTTTGTCTTTATCTGTCACATTTTGTGAGTTTTACTGTTCATCCGTCGCTAAGATCCCGGGGAAACAGTCGAACGGTACTCGATTGGAATCGGAATGTTACAATATTATCTGATGACTCTTAAAAAAGCCAGAATTGTATAATTTATAGCTATACGATATATGTATATTCGATAAGTTGATTCGGTTTCATTGTCGCGTAACGGTCTACTCGAGTGGGAACGAGTCATAAAGTCTGTAATATAAACAGTATTACAACAAATCGTTGATACGTCGTAGCGTTTCGTCCTGCATGTGTGGTCTACATACAAACTCCAAGCATGTTAATACTAAACGAATATCCGGTTAGCTGCATGCATACGAACGACAGCATTCACGTGCGTGTGATCAAGGCATCGCGTTATCATTCAATCACCTTTTTGAAATAGCAAATCTGAATGCTGGGATGGATGTTCAATTAATTTCAATTGAAATACATTCATAATATATATGTACACAATATTTCGAATATGTTATGGATTCATGTTTCAGATGACATTCGCAGTCCAATTGATCAGTCTCAGATACACATAAAAACACTCTTAAATCAAACAGCAGTTGAATCATTATGAAAATCTCAAAACCTGAAAGTAAATATTGTAATATAGTAAACTCATTGGTTTTTAGTGTGCGTTGATTGACTTGGGAAGATAAAATCTTTTTTACAGTCATTTGTCCGGTATTGAACCAGTCTGCATTAATCTGCTGCAAACTTTTTTCAAATGAACGATTTCAATGATTTTCTCTCTCACATTCTAACACTTGATGCCTTGGATGATGGTTAATGCATTGCCGGGCATCTGAATCATTTATAAATGTTAAAGCTGTACGTTTTTGTCGAGGTGGTGATTTCTGATCAAATCAATTATGAGTCTCATTTATGTGGTACATGCCATATTGGTACAAAAGTAATCAGAAAAAAAGATGTGTTGTTTATCGTTTTATTGACTAGTTTTAATAGCACGAAATTAGGACATGTCAATTTTTGTTTTACGTGTCAGACACAACGTGAATCACAACTGTTATAGTAAAAATATGGAATCTGCTATTTCATAAATTTGACAGAGAACATATAAACCTGAAGTTGGATGTTACCTAATGTTGTTGGAATAATTAATAGTAATGTAACAAATTAATTAGTACCATGTTAAATTTGTTTACGTTTGCAAATCACTATTAGAAAGTGAAATACTTAATCCAAAATGTTTTTTGGTACCTATCTATAAGCTAGCAGTTGGATTCAGCATGTTTATTGATGAAAATATTTGTATGAACTGACAGAACAATAGTTCCGAGAGGCAGGTGGGTGGTTGACAGGGTAGCATACCGGCATGTCTCCTTTAACTTTAAGGAGAGGTTGTGATAATGAAAAAGTTGATGACTGAATAATTCTGAAAATTCACAAGGGTTTGTCTGTGGTCAATATACAGTGCCCATATACATGTATGCATTAGAGGTGGATTATGGATGGCATGTACGGCTAGCGGAACAGATTATGAATTTATCAGCCCCTGTATGAAATAGAAAAGTGAAAATTAACACACTTTTTCAAAAGTGGAATAGTGAATATTGGTAGGTTATTAACATCTTGAAAGAGGCCTTCGCTGGAACAAATGAAAATTAATTGCCCTTGATGCTTCAGTTGCCCCTCCTACATACAGGTAGATACCTCAATAGCAGCCAATTGAGCCAAACCGCACATATGCAGGATCATATATTCCAACTTCTGAAAGGTATCTAGCTACAGATTTGACCACAAGTCAGCTATTCTGAAGATAACGCTTGAATTTATTGTTATTAAATTTATATGTATTTTCTTATTTTTTCATTATTATTAGTGTTTTGTTGCTTTTATTTCATATCATCAAATAAATAAATTATGATCTTAAAGGTACTGTACCCAAGATGTTGTTGTTGGTTTCTATAATCCCCGAGTCGGAGAATAAGGTAACAACTTTTCCATTCTTTGAAAGTCTGTTGAGTACGAAGTAGTGTTAAGGATGGCAAATTTACCGGAATGCAAAAATACAAATTGTCGTTGTCGAGTAATTTTTGTACAGTTTTCAACCAAATGAATCAAATAAAAATTATATTATATGCATAGTAGTCACATATACTCATTTAAGTTATTGTATCGTCACTAGTCAATGAGTGGCTTGAGTTTTCTCCCCGTATAAGCATAATGTTTCAAACGACCGTGTGTGCAATGGGTTTACTAATCCAGTATCCCTCAATTATAATTTGATTACGTTTTCTACACGGAAATTCGTATTTTTTTTATATTTTTTTTTTTTATAAATTTTTATTTGAAAAAAGACAAATACATTGTGATAATACATGAAGTATATTACAGTTAATGGTTGGTAATTAAACAGTTTTTGTCTCTTTCGTTATTTTTTTTTTTGAGACTAGAAAGGTAGAAGAGAAAAAAGAGTGTGGAGTGAATGGTTTTATGAATGTTGTGTTATTTAGTTATATTAAATTTACATTAGTTATAATAATAAATATAATGAAAATGAAATATTGGGTATATGTATTATTTATAATTTTTTCGTATAATTTTTTTTATAAATTCGTATTTTAATTTACGCCATTTTATGGCTCCAGCCATAAATTCATTTTATATTAAATTATTAACTTTCAAATTATTAAATTTTAAGATAGCCTATTAACCTGAGCGTTTACAGAATACATCTTCGACTCAAATTACTTATGTTTCTATATAGTATCGATAATAGATAATAATAATAATAAATAATGTATAGCATTTTTAAAGCGCCTTATCCCATGAGGCCCAAAGCGCTCAATGATACAACAGATGACCGAGCTCCAGCACATTTAAACACATATACGCATGTACACACAAACAATAACTACAATGAAATAAATCAAACAATTCATATACAAATCAGGATGAAGGCTGTGTGTATTGTATAAAACAATGCAGGAAATGTGTGCTCAGCTTTGGTCGTTGTCGTTGCCATAGTGAAGTTTAAACAGATACGTTTTGAGTTCTGTTTTGAAAGAGTCCAAAGTAGCAAAATTCCTAAGTGTAAGCGGGAGTGAATTCCAAAGGTTTGGGCCGTAGCATTCAAAAGATCGACGACCATAATTAACAAGGTCACGTTTGGGGACAGCAAGTAATATTTTATCAGCTGACCTTAAGCCTGGTTTACCAGGTACATAGCATGAAAGAAGAGATTCGATATATACAGGGAGGGGCGAGAGACAGTCAAATTTCTTACAACATAAGACAGCAATTTTATAGTCAATGCGGGCTTGAATTGGTAGCCAGTGCAGTTCTTTGAACATTGGTGTCAGGTCAGAAAATTTAGGCTTCTTAAGAATCACACGAGCAGCAATGTTCATCATACGTTGAAGTTTATCAATTTCTGTCTTTGGTAAGCCAGCCAGAAGTGGGTTACAGTAGTCAATCTTGGAAAGAACAAATGACGAAACAAGAGTTTTAGCAGCATCGGTGGTTATGAATGGCCTGATGTGAGAAATTCTCCTTATATCCAGAAATAGACTTCTGCATAAATTGTTTATGTACACTTCCATTGACAGAGTACTGTCCAGGTGAATGCCCAGATATCTGGCACACGACGATGGCTTTATGTCGGAATCACCTATACGAATGCAGTCCAAAGGGGTGTTCTTAATTCTGTGATCAGTTCCAAATAACATTATCTCGGTTTTGTCATCATTTAAACACAGTTGGTTTGCGCCCATCCAGTTCTTCACTGCCGTTATACATTGCTGCATTTCTGAGATATTGTTTGCGAACTCTGATGGTGAGCTGGGCGTATAAATCAGTGTATCGTCTGCGTACATGTGGTATTGTAGATTTCTCTGTGTGATGATTTGCCCCAATGGCTTAGTGTACATGAGATAGAGCACGGGCCCAAGGACTGATCCCTGGGGGACACCAAAGGATAGTTCATATGGTTTGGAACAGAATTCTCCACAGTGAACAGTCTGGATTCTGCCTGATAGATATGACTTGAACCATTGGAGAACTTTCCCTGAAATTCCGAATGTTTTGTTAAGGCGTGAAATTATGATGTTGTGATCCAAAGTATCAAAGGCAGCAGAGAGGTCGAGAAATGAGGCTATAGTGACATTGTGGTCATCTGCTGCACAAAGCAAGTCGTTGGTGACGCGGACAAGTGCAGTTTCCGTACTGTGGTGTCGTCGATAAGCTGATTGGAAAGGTTCATTCATGTCATTATCCTCCATATGTTGTCTGAGTTGATAGAGTACCACGCGCTCAAGAAGCTTGGATATAAAAGGAAGGTTAGAAACAGGTCTATAGTTCTTGAGATTGTTCCTATCCATGTTTGGCTTTTTCAGCAATGGTTTAACCACAGCTTGTTTGAAGCAAGTGGGAACTATACCGTCTTCCAGGGATGTATTCACTATCCTCGTAAGAAAAGTTACTAGTTGGTCGTTATGCTGTTTAAGAATGAGTGATGGTACAGGATCCAGAGAACACGATTTTGATGGCATTGACATGAGAACACGTTTGACCGTCTCTGTTGTAACACATTCAAACTTAACAAATTTGGTTCCGGTGAATTCCTCAAACTCAGCTTCTCCTGCAGACACTTGTTGTATATTCGCACGAATTTTGGTAACTTTGTCTTGGAAAAATGTGGCAAATGTTTCTGGGAGTGTATCCATGGGAATGTCACTAGGTAGAGTAGAACATTTACCTTTGCCCAGCATAGTGTTGGTAATGTTGAACAGTTTCTTGGTTGATTTGCAATTTGCTAATTGTTGTTATCACCGGAAATTTATTGAAAATAGCGTACAGTATCCCTTTAAACAAAGTTTCTGTTATATATGGGACCGAGTTCTCTTGTATTCCAACTGCGTCCATTCAGACACATGCACACCCTCACACACACAAACTAATACTTAAAGATAAACACTCACAGCCACCCCGCATACACACATGTAGACTCATGGTGAAAAAAATAAACTGAATAGCCTGCTCCTACAGGGACTGTTTCTACTGGAAACATGTACAACGTACTTCTAGTACTTCTGATGATAATTTAGTTGAGTTACACTGTCGACCAGATTTAAAGCAGCTTGTATTTAAATACATGGGTATATACATGTAAGGCGATGTTGGTATTAATGTGAGAATGCCACTCCTATACCTTCAACTTGTTGAAGTCAACATGGTTCATCACTTGAGCGTATACATGTCTACCCCTTGCCCTTCTAATATGACTTTCGTGTCAGTTTATTTGTTATATATAGTCTACAACTTCAGCAGTGTGATACTAGTTAAGTGCTATCACACATCCATCATTTGTTGTTTTATGGCATACAGACATAATGCTGCCTTGCTGGGAAGTTGTTGAATGGTATGCTACATATTCAAATCCCACCACACTGGCACCCCCTCCCCCACATCCCATTGACGATGACCATCGGGGCAATTACTAGATATAACAGGAACAAACTAAAGTGTTAGTTTTGTATACATTCTCAAAAAGATGATAAATAAATGAAAAATAAATAATTATACAATGTTTTTATGTTTCCAATATTGGTAGTTAAATGGGAAAATCTAATGAATACACACTCTAAAATTCACAGCTTTGGCTTTTAAAAGCACAAAACATTCAAGTTTGAAAGTTTATTAGCAGCTATCCATCGATCTGGTGACAAGAAAGTAGGATGGAAGGTGAGACACCACATTGTCGTCATTTATTGCGAAATTTGAGTGGTTCGATACCGGTCAAATTGGCCACCTTTACAAACACAAGTTTTATATTTGAAAAATAGCAATGCAAGTCTGTATATTTTTCACATTTTAAGCTCTATGATATGGCAATACATATATGCAACTCCCAATTTGTGATCGTACATGTGGTTCTTTGTAGAGATCGGCAAACTTTTTTCGATATATTTTGTTACCACGAAATCGGGAAACAAAAATGGCGCCGATCGTAATCTTGATAATAAAACGAGACATCATTATCGGTTATTGTAAATGCCAATATAAATCTGACAAATATATAATACTAAACAAATATTAACTTTAACTTTTATTTATAATGTGTCCGTGTTTAAAATATAGGTATTTTTTTAACGGGAATTGCGTTACCGGACAAAATCATTTACCGGACAAACGACTGTAAAACCAGGAAGATTCGTTTTTTAAATAACCAAAATTCATCGAACATTTCTTTTCCCAGCAAATAAACCATGCAGTGAGTGTGCTAGTTAAAGATTCAAGATTGTCGATGTTTCGATTTGATTAAGAATGTAACTTAATTTCTGCAAGAAATATATATATTTTAAATATGTGCCATGATTGTAAGTGATCAAATAGGCTGCCTTACTGCGCCGCATGTACTTTTTCAGAGGACGCTCCAAAGAAACAAATATGCATGGACGTCGCTGTGTTTGTATGTGGTGTCGTCCTAGTTACTGCGGCGCTAGCATCCCTTGCTGTCTCTACTTGCTGTCACAGAATGAAAACATTCCGTCTCCGTGCTGAAGCTAGAAGACATACCAACATCGAAACCTCAGATGACTAGAAACTAAAACAGACGACTAGAAACTAAAAGGAAACTTATCTAGGTTTATCTCCACAAATAATGGCGAAGTCAATAAAATGTGCCAGCGAACAAAAAGTGATGAGGATATACCTTTATAAATATTTATTTTAAATTATATTCAAGTGCCAATTTCAAGAGAGTTATGGTTTCTTGTGACTGGAACGAGAATGTCAGTTTGTGGTGGATGTTATATTGTATAAATGCCTACTTAATTTTCGAGTCACCGATTATTTATTATAGTGCCTTGACTTACGGTTCTAATAACAATCTATGCCATAAAATATGATTAAAATACTATAATTCATCACCATTTGGAACGTCTGTGTCTCAGAAGGTGCCACTATAATAATAGAAAAAGCAGAAATCATAAAATCATTTCCCCCGTTATGGCTCTCAGAATGCAACAGAATTCAGTCAAACACTAGTTTATTTTCAATGGAAGGGGAATAACTCTATATCTAAATATTCACTTCCATTGAAAAATAATCGACTGTGTGTAGAAACTTTAGCACAGAACAGACGTTGATATCTCAACAAAAACATGTTCACAATTTATTACATCGAATAAGTTGAAACTGCAATGTTTCGGGACGTCCTCTTTCAAATGGTATATAATATGGCATATTTTATATGTGATCTGGGGGTTCGAAAATTAAGGAGACTTTAAAGGGACGAAATGCATTCGCGGTGGTCCGGTAGATGCGTGAAATCATAACAGTCTGTAAATAGATCATCACCTATATAGAAGAACATGGGAAACCCGATCGACCATGTTCTCATATTGACTATAAATAATTCTCCATCAGTAACCCCATTTCCCATGTTGAAATCATTATTATGTAAACATTACTGATGTTAAAGTGATGTGAAACACTCCGGTGGGGGTAATAATCAAACTATAAATTAAGAAAAAATCTTGCTCACAGTAGTTATTTTTACGAATATTAATCCAAATTGACAACACACACAGTTATTCTTATATTAATTAAATGCAATGACTCTCGATGGCGAAATCATTTGTGTTACGTGTAGTTTATCGCCGATAGTTGCGTCTTGTAGATATTAAATTTACAATTATGCGTAATTCGGACGATGTTTTCTATAGAGTGATATGGTCGATTTCTTTGATGTTATCGGTGATGTTAGTAGAATGCTACATTCTCCAGGCTGAGAACTAATTTATCAATTTCACGTACCCAAACAAGTTCATAATAAGTCTTTAAGCTTATTTGTGTTTTTCAATATATTTGTCAATGCTTTGATCTTTTCAATGTCTATCTTTACGTTGTTATTGGATTGTATTTTATTGGACTAATTTGACTTTAAAAATGACCGGTAATATTGCTGTGACAGTTATGTTCACATAAAAATTGTTTTGACATGCAAACTCGCGTTATTGGAGAATTTTGTATAGTGATAATATGAACAGCATTGATCAATTTTACATATACTACTACTTATTGATGATATTTGTTTACAGACTTCATGACGTTTCACGTGTGCCCATTGCGAAGATTGTGAGTCCCTTTAATTTATGGCTAGCAGCTGGGGCTACATGGTATTAGTGTGACATTGAAAGTGTATCCAAGTAAAATTATCAATAACCAAGAATGCGTGGCCAGTAGGGACATACATATGTAGAACATATTTCCAACTATACACCATCTAAGGTACGCTGGCAATTTCCTTGGTGGATCACAACTTTCAAACAAGAACACTAATTTGTTTATTAGGAATTTCATATTTATTTTCGAATATTTTGTTTTGCAACTATGGTGCAAATTTCATATCCAACATATACTGGTGTGGAATCATACAAATTATGGGCTGTGGTACAGAACGTTCAATCAAAAATGTCATGTCGGGATACAAGCCTTAAAATAGCGTGCCTGTCATTTGCAGAATAAGGTCCCCAGAGGGTGAATTTAGTGATGCTACCCCGCATAGCTGGTTAGCATCACCAAATTCACCCTCTGGGAACCTCATTCTGCTGAGTTGTAAGCAGAATGAGGTTCACAGAGGGTGAATTTGGTGATGCTAGCCCGCTATGCGGGGTAGCATCACTAAATTCACCCTCTGGGGACCTCATTCTGCAAATGACAGACACGCTATTTCAAGGTTTGTCGGGATATTAATTTGCTGGTAGTGACACAGCTACACGTTTGGAGTTGATCATGCCCAGTTAACTGAAATAACCGACCAACGTATCTGGTGGAACTATAGGTGATGCTTGAAAACGAGAAAGAAGGAGATTGCCAATCTCAATTTTGCGGGTGATTGTCATGGTAACCTATTTTCAAAATGCCCCCAAAATCCTGAATGTGGGTCGATTTATATGGTGCCAAAATTTAATGCTTGTTTTTTACTTTTTTATTGACGTAGAAACTTAAGTAATATGATAATATTGTAATTGGTTGTTTAATCGGAATATGTGTGTGCTGCTCAAACAAGAATTGTTGAACATTGTGTCCAAAATGGCTTCCAATATATCCGCCATTTAACGTAAAATTACCAGAATTTAATTGTTTCCAATGCGTCTATCCGTCTAATCTTATCAAAAGTGAAATTGACGAAATGATTGATGGTTCCACTGTTTAACATGTAAGATACTTTTTAAAGATGCACATATGTGTGTTCCAGTGCGCATATCACACATTTCCACACGTTTCTAGTTTAATCCCCGGAATATGACAAAGGTGTGCAATCAAGAGTCTTACTTTGAAGCTTGATGATCGTACTCTGCTACTTCTATCGCATAACCCGTTTTCGAAAATGTGTACATGCACGTACATCAACACGTGATTGATCACGTAATGGCACTTTTAGGTATAATTTTCATTATCACTGATTTAAGCGAGTAACTGCTTCCTGTCCATGGCTTCCACGTGATACCGTCAAATGCTTTCTCCGTAACCACGCCTCTCCGATAATACTGTCCATTCAAATTTGATGAATAACATTTATAGTACCACCACGCTCCTTTAAACCGATTCGCACAACTTCCGCCAAATTCCTTGACCACCAAGTCATTGTCCACATCCTTGGTTGAAAACTTCATACCGTTGTGCTTTGACAGCCCATCTCCCGCATCACCACTATATCCGGAAACGTGCAGCTTGTATCCTTCCGCTTCGGAGTCGATCATGAAGTGTTTATATTGGACGTGTTTCCGAACCCTGTTCCAGTCCAACATCTCAATGCGGAGAGTGTATAGATCCTGGTTGGTTAGACGGTGAATTATGTCGTTGCCAAGCCAATGTTCCCCAAATTTTGCTGAAAAAATATGTAACATTCCGTTAAAGATGTTGTTACTCCTGTTCACTTTAGGTTCCCCATGCGATGTATATAATATATGTTTTTTTTTAATTAGTTGGCCTTTTTGTTTAATCTGGGTTCCTGTGAATAGCAAGTTCGCATACATGAAGAGTATTATATTACACAGAAAGGACTATATTTCTAACCCCCAAAACAGTCTATAAACTTTTAATTATTTTACCACTCCGATGTTTATCAGCTTATATTTGTTACCCACAGTAATCAATGTTACAGCTATATAATATATCGCATATTCGCGTCTGCCGTCTGTTAGGGGTACACTGATTTAATTTTATCGCCTTCTAAAGTTATACGTGTAACTGCTTGTAAGCTATAATGGCATCCTATATGCAGTTATTTTCGGATAGTTTCTGGCCCAGAGCTGGTCACATCAAGCTGAAATCAGGAATAGCATTATAGCCTTTCCTATCTTAATCTGGACCTGAATATTTAGATGAGCAAATAATGAATACATGTACATGTACCATCTTACGAAGAGTCGTATGGATTACAATATTTTTGTTAAGTTACAGAAGGATCGAAAGTTCGACCCAGAGGGATCAAAACTTATTCCCGTACAGTTCCATACCCGGTCGACAAAAGATGACGGTCGTGGCATCGGGTGCATGATTTGTATACTAAAGTTCAATATGAAATAGGTTGTCATCGGATAGCACTTCTGGTTCCAAAAGTTTAATTTTCTTCATCATACTCTTAATAATAAGTAAAATAGTTCTCACAAAATTGGCATGGAGACCTAAATATCCATCTTCAACATGCATATGGTTAACATAATTTAAAACGAACCAGCGGGATATATACATCGATTACAAAACGATGAAATCGCCTATTGTGCGAAATTTGGAGATCGTGTATATATAGTAGATATGGTACAGTAGCATGTTATATATACGTCTCCGAGAAATGCCGAGCGTTGCCATTTGAAAAATGCCTGGGACTATATAACATACAAGGCGCCGATTTTTCGAAACGTGTTTTGTGACAGTGAATTTTTTTTTAATATAATAATAGAGACCTTAAAATATTCATTTAGTGCGACGTCGGAATACGTCAGCACACTTGATCTTCCTTGTTTGGGATCGCTTCGGTGAACGTGTCATGGGCCGGGGCTCGAATCCCACCCACCCACCCCCCCCCCTCCCAAAAAAAATTTGCACTATCTCAAAAACAAACGTTTCTATTGGTATATAACCTGGTCCATGTGTTTGAGATTCTGGGTAACCTATACATCTACTCTTTGGAGATCATGTGTGGCCACTTCCACAACGCTTGTTATATAACAGCCGTATATGCAAAATGTACTTAGGAATACTGAGACGGGTCATGAAACGGATAAGATATCATGGCTATCTGATCAAACTGGGTGAAAATTTCCCGATCGTTTTAAAAGATGTCCCCAACAATTTAATTTAGTTTTTAAACAGTATTTATGCCATATAAGGGTACAACAGTTAGTTATTTATTACATGATCCTACCGTTATTCCATTCAATAAACCCATTCTATAAATTGTGATACTAAACGTTCGTTTAATAACAGGAAATAGTGCCAGGTGACCTTTGACTTCCGGTTTGTGGTTTCTTTACATTCCGTACGCTGCGTCTCAAAATACTATGGCTTCCAATATGTTTTCAACAAACTATAATGAATGAAGAGTTTGAAAAGTTATGTCATTAAATATACGCCATTAAATACGCCAAAGAGTCTTTATTTATCTGGGACTATTTCTTTGCGCGGGCAAACAACGCAGAGTTGTGTGAAACTTCATCGCATGCATCTTGTATAGAAGACCTAATTTACTGGACTCGTTTTGTAAATTCCGTCATTAAATATACGCCATTAAATACGCCAAAGAGTCTTTATTTATCTGGGACTATTTCTTTGCGCGGGCAAACAACGCAGAGTTGTGTGAAACTTCATCGCATGCATCTTGTATAGAAGACCTAATTTACTGGACTCGTTTTGTAAATTCCGCTATAAACTGGGGACTCGTTGTAGATCCTCTATATATTACACCATGGACTGGATTCGACATCAATCGTATATGTTTATGTGAGTCGTTTCCGGGAATCATTGTATATCCACCCCACCTATATATAGCGAGAGCGTGATGGTCTGCATAGCCAAACTATCGTGCAATAATATCATTTGAATAGACATAATTCACAATATTGGCTTTCGTTTTACGCAACCGTTTCATTGCTCCCGCGAGGTGGGGTGAGTCCACACATGCATTCTCTACCAGTATCAGTTCTCGGCTCGCCATAACTATAACTTAAGAGAAGTTATATAGCGACGCTGGTAGAGCTTGCCGTGCATGTACGTCGGGCAATGTCATTATTTCGCGCTCCGCGTGTATAATGGTATACATGGGGCATGGGCGTTTTATTTATAGAAATGGGAATTTTTGGGACGGATTAAAAGTCGAACTGCGACCCGGAGGCCGAGTCCGGTAAAAGGTGTAGTTGGGAATTCTGGTGAGATGCATGAGAAACCTTCAGTGATAAGCCGTATATATAGTTGTTGTAATCATTTGAAGGATTAGTTGTTTTAACGGAATTATGAGTTGGTCATTCGTGAAACCAATATATTTTATATTCTATAATTACAATCATGGGTATATAATATATGATCTTGAGTGCGTTACGATTTCTGATATTGGTTTTCTTGTATATAGAACTTGGTGTATTGAAAATAAAGGTAGAAATATATAAGTAAGACAGTGCTGGAGATGGTACATGTATCTCTTCCCTCAATGTTCTGTATATATTGGATCGAGATGTAATTTGATTTGATATTAAAGGTACTGAATCCGATCAGACGGTCCACATATCATCAAGGTACAACAACAACATTTCTTCAAAATATGCGTCAGTTATCAGAATCGATTCATTGCAACAAAATAATGCTAACCACTGTCAACTATGGTATCAAATTTCCCCAAACTTGTTATTTATCACGAAATGTGGCGGTATTATCACGTGATTTTAGAGTTATCCAACTTCATGGATCCGCAATTTTGTCCGAGACCATCCGTTTGACCACGTGTTTCTGGGCCACATATAATTGCACATCTCGAGAAATAACAAACTTCAAAAATCGATATCTGATCACTCTGAGCTTTGGTGGATGGGTTCCTCGACTCGAATCTAAATATTTTTTACCCAAAGGAATAGTAATTTAGGAACGTTAATTCTGATAATGCATCTTTAATAACTAAATAATGTATCTTTAAGGATACTATGGCATGCCTTCTACTCACCACCAAAACCGTTTTTGTACATGTTCCAGTCGACGAAGAAATCTGTGGATCCATCATCCCGTTTCTGTATGACGGTCCAGCCCCCGTTTTTCATATCACAGTGAACTTTGATACTGTTCATTTCCGTTGGTGTAATCGTATACGATCCGTCCCTATGCTTACCCTTCACAAAGAGATCCAGACAGTCTGGAAATAATAATATTTAACCCTTTCAAGACTGGAGCTTCCTGAATTTTTGCGAAAACCCTGTGCCAATGCATTCTCTTATATATGCGAGTCGACCATAGGTCGCCTCGCATATATAAGATAATGCATTAGCCTAACAAATTTTATATTATTTTTTATAATTGTTAAAGAATGTAAAAAAAATGAAAAACATTATAAAAAAATTGTTAAAGAATGTAAGAAATAGTGATTAAAAAATGATAAAAATTGTTAAAGAAATGTAAGAAAAATGATAAAAAATTGACAAAGAATTAAGAATTTTTTTATAAAAAATGATCAAATTGCTAAAGAATGTAATATAAAAATGATAAAATTGTTAAAGAATATAAGAAAAAATGATAAAAATTGTTAAAGAATGTAAGAAAATTGATAAAAATTGTTAAAGAATGTAGACCAATGCATTCTCTTTATATGCGAGGCGACCTACATAAGGGAATGTATTGGCACAGGGTCTTTAATGTTGCGCCAGCGCAGCTCCCGCCATGAAATGGATAAAAATCGGTGGGGTTATAAAAGGGTGTGCCTGCCATTTTGGTACGAAACATTTTATTGCAATTTCGGAATCTACGGGTTCTATTATTTAGGTTCATCAGATAATTTGTCAATATTTTAAGATATATAAATACATTTTTTGGGGGAAATTGGTCGTCCAAAATGTCGTACATGGATGGGTTCCCCGCGAAAAGTTTCGTTAATTCTAAGATGTCGTATAATTTATTCCCGAAACTGTTCCTGGTAGGATCATTCTGAAACAAACTGTTACAAAAGGTCGTATGAGCAAAATTTCTAGTGATTTTCTACTTTTTACTTCTATAAAGTCGTATCACACCATAAAATCACGTTTTCTCATCAACTATAGAAGATAATTGAATATAAAAGTGAAAAAATATTATAACAACTGTGATATGAGGTGTTATTGTGAAAAGTTATTTGCAGAACCCAATTATAGTCACCCATGCAGATAAATAGTTTTGTGTGTTTTCTGAACAATTTGATTTTCCGGAGGTACGACATTTCAGAAGCCCACCGACATGATTATATATATCCTTTAATTCCTCCGTTGAACGAAGAGCTTTTACATCATTATTTAGATGTTTACAAAAATGCAATGAACGAATACGAAAACAAAAAATAAACATTAATATATATGGTAGACATGCAGATAAAATCCTGCGACATATTATAGACGAGGAGGCAGTCATATACATGTATACACACACAACGAGACAGGTCCACGGGGGTGGTGGGGGTGGCAACAAGTTTTCAGGCACGTATGCTGGTTTTTACCTTTCGACCCTTGTTGGGACCCATGCACCACCCCCGCGTCCAAATTGTTTTCCGTTTTTGGCAGTTTTTTCCGACCATTTTTTGGACACCCACCCGCCCTTTTAACACTAAAACTGAGATTTAATGCGGGGAAAAATTCACTGTAAACAGCTGTATATGATTTTCTGTGCATACTTTTTGTCACGGATGTTAACCTTGACATGTAAAGGAACGAGTCATTTTGGGGTCATTCGGCCAAAAAGACATGGCTGCCAGCGGCCATCTTGGATTTCAAAATTTGCAACAAAATACAACACGATAACTGCCTGCAGTCAGTTTAGCAGTTAGAATTACATTATTTCTCTTATTCTAATGTGTTTTAAATCAAACTCATTGCAAAAACAGTCAAAAAACTTGCAGGAAAACGTTTTTTGAGTTGCAGAAAAAATTGATTGTTGGTCCCATCGACCACCCACCAACCCCGGCATACGTGCCCGGAAAAAAATCCCCCCCCCCCGGTTCCACTTCCCTGTGTTGAAATGTTACAACTGCTACCTGAAGCTTTCCAGCTGTTGGATATTTCCAACCTGACACATACTCATGGTTGAAAATTTTCTAGCTATCACCAGAAGAAACGTTGACGCGTCGTCGGTGCTTATATCACATTTATATATCTATATCAACATCAAAGTGTATATCTATTTTAATGTACACGTAAATGCATCTAACGCATAAATAAAACTGCGATATTTCGGTTTGATGTCGCATCACTTATATAAGTAATTGCCTCCAGATATGACATTAACATATCAAAGCCATTTTTGAAATTTGCATAAAGTATCGATTAAAACATATATGAACAACTGCTGTGTATAAATCAATAATAATTAACTATGTGATCGACTATGCGTGTACCCTTTGGGTAATCAAACTATGTACTGTCGGTTAAAACCGTATACTCAATTAAATGGACAATCATATCCACATATCGCCACCAAAGATTCCAACTTTCCACTTCGATATATATATACACACATATGTCCAGAGAGAACTTTCTTTCTTGGCGTATTGGGAATAATTTCTAGCTATAAGAAATGAACTTTTCTAAATGTTTGAAATTGTTAGAAATTGCAAGAAAAACATTTACTTATTAAAGTAAGAAATTATTTCTTACCTTTTTCTAGATACTGAAAAAATGACTTTCTAGGATATAAGAAATAATTTCTAACTAATAAGAAATTATTTCTAACTTTTTCTAGATTATGAGAAAATGATTTTCTAGGATTTAAGAAATTGTTTCTTAAAATACAATTATGAAATTTAAGAAATAATTTCTTACCATTAAGAAGTCATAAGAAAACTAATGGTTCCTTTCTTAGAAAATTGTAAGAAAAATATTCTCATAATTATAATTTAACTTTCTATAAGAAATTAGTTTTCTAAATATTAGAACATTTGATGTAAGATAATTTTCTAGGTATACTCCCAAGATAATATTTCTTGCTTTAAGTTTTTTCTCTCAAAATAAGAAAATAATTATTGGTATAGTCGTCTTACCTCTGGCTTGACGATTCGTTGCTGATATATATTTCGGAGACCATCCTTCGGGGAACTTGGCTTCAATTGCATTATTCAGCTCTCTTTTGGTGGAAGTGTTTGCCTTGTCTCCTTTCGTCGCTGTCGCTCTCGACGCACCAGGCTTAGTCTCACAGTTGTTCACACATATTGACGCTTCACCTAAAACATTCGGCACACCTGCAATGTCATCTCGATCTGTAGCGGAGCCCGGTGTGTTTTTGTTTATTGTGAAATTTGCTCTATCATCTCCGGAACGTTCCGTAACAAGTTTTGAATTGGAATTGCCAGGTATCCCAATTGCGCCACCATCTTTCCGTTCGGCTTCCGTTTTTGTTTCAAGATCATTCTTAACTGTGCCCTTCTTGTCAGTGTCCGTTACCATATTGACTTTATTTACAGCAACAAGTTTCGGATTCTCGGGAATATGATCGCTTTGATGTGGTTCCCTCTTATCGTGTATCTGAGCCGCGTCAACTGTCTCTCCGCCGCCAGCTTCTGTTTTTGTTTTAAGATCATTCTTAATTAGTGTGCCCTTCTTGTCAGTGTCCGTTGCCATATCGATTTTATTTGCTGCAACAGGAACAGGTTTATGATTCTCCCGTATATGATCGCTTTGATGTGGTTCATTCTTATCGTGTATCTGAGCCGCATCAACTGCCTCTCCGGCGATACCGTCAAGCGGCAAAACACCAGCTAATGGTACAGCTTTCGAACCACGAACGTTCGCGTCCTCTCTGCGCCCTTTGGCGCTGGAATCCAATTTGTCGTTATTGTCATTCTTCGGTTCTTTGTCTCCTTTGTGTTCGTCTCCTATACTTGGTTCGACCACATTACTAGATTGTTTGTTTAACACTTCACTACCATTTTCGGAGAGGTCAGAATGACGTGTAGAGTCGGCTGGTGGCGTTGCTACCGTATTTTCGCCACCATACCTTTCGGCACTTGACGGCGCGTGCGCCTTAACTGATTCAACTTCCATTGCCTCTACAGTACCACCTGATTTAGGTATGGGATGTATATTGCTTGACTCCGCTGTAACACCGCGCACAACTGTTGTAGACCCAGAATCAGTTGTTTTCACTGCATTAGCTTTCAAATCTTCGCTGGGTTCTAAAGAATTACTCTTATTCCCAGCAACGTTACCTATATTGGCGAATTGTACCGCAAGATCTTGTTCATTTTGTCTGTGAATGTCGTTATCTGGAACGTCATGTTTTGGCTCCCCTGTATTATCTCCATTCTCGACATATTGATGTTTCTCCTTTTCTGCCAACTCAGGATCAGCATTTGGCCTGTTTGTGTACGGCATTCCAACGGTGTTCGTCTCATGATCCAGTTCTGCCACCTCTTCATTGCGATTGTCGCTGAGGGGACTTTTAACCGTGTTCTTAGTTTGAATTAGTTTTGCTTGTTCACTCTGGCGCACGGAGTTTTCGAATGTACGCGATTTGTTAGCTACCAAATCCGCAAGTTGCGAAATTCGAGCTTCCAACATTTTAGACTTCCTTTCAAGTTTCGCAATAGTGGATGCATAATTAAGAATAGTACTGTCTAGTCTCGATAGTTCTTCTGTCATTGCAACTTTGAGGTTTGTTATTTCAGAAGAAATCTCTCGAGTTATGGAACTATATTTTTTATCAAGAGTGGTCAGGGATTCGTGTGCTTTGTCTGTCGTCTGCTGTTCGAGTTCCAAATAGTGTCCCTTGGATCTGACGTTCATCTCATCACAAGTTTGGTTCATTCTCATCATCTCATTCACCAATCTGAGTATTTTGTTTTCCACTTTAATCAGGAGATTTGAATCTGCGTGCTTGTCCAGTCGCTGAGTGAGTAACTGGTTTTCCATCTTCACTATCATCACCTGTATAAGTAATGTAAGCCAAGTTTCAATTAAACAGTAAATCAGTAGAATTAACTTTTAAATCATATTCCATAATGGACATTGTGATATGCATATACATACGTTCACTCACATACAACGATTTTTATTGTTACATTTTTTATCTCCTCCATAAATGAGGTTTGATATAGATATAAGATGACGAACAAAAGTAATTGGACAATTTCGTGAATATATACATGTATATGTCAGTAACGTGTCTCGATCTGAACTTGATGTAATCTCGTTAAAGTGATGTGAAACACTCCGGTAGGGTGATCAAATATAGAAATGGAAAATATTCTTGTTCAAAGTAGTTATTTTTACAATAGTATATCTAAATTGACAACACACACCGTCATTCTAATTATTAATTAAATGCAGTGACTCGATGGTGAAATCGTTTTCATTAGTTTATTGCCGATAGATGCGTCCCGAATCGAGTAGTATATATTTACATTTGAGCATAGTTCAGACAATGTTTTCTATGGAGTGGTACGGTTGATTTGCTTCTGGTTTTCGGCGGTGTTAGTAGAATGTTGCATTCCTCCAATTGACATAGTGCCTGATTACTAACTTATCAGTTTCACGCACCCGAACAACTACATACTATGTCTTTAACAATATATATGTAGGATATAAATTCAAGTGGTTAATGGTTCCATGGTTGGTAGTACACATGAATAAGGGGAACTTCCGAATGCTTCGAGGCTTTAACATAATTATATACTGCATGTTACTGCATCACTGTCAGCAGCATATCCTGAATTACTTGCATTGGGTTGGAGCTGACTCCACAACACGACTCCCGCATTGCGATTCAACCAAAGACCATGCCGCTATACGAGCGGCCTGTGTCCTCTCCATCGTTTATATAATGGGAACAGCAAAGAATGAACAGAAGAATCACAACTGATCCGTAACAAATTTTCTATCCTTATAGATAATTCAAGGTGGTACCCATGTGAAGCCAGATAAAACCAATAATCAACGGCGAATTATTATAACAGCGTACGTAACTAGACTGTATAGTTAAACTAGAAGAAATTGACAAGTTAATGTTGTATATATACACATTATTATACATATATATAGGCGGCCAAATTAATATCTCACCTCAAGCTCTTTAACTTTATATTCTCGTTTATTGTCATGGTCAGCGAACATCTGCTTCAGTTCCTCAAATGAGTTTCTGTTTTGTTCGGCGTTCCTAGTTTCCTCACCTTGTGACCTGCTTTGCCGATCAGTGGGCGTGTTTTTGTTGCGTAACATCCGTATCTTGTCGGCGTTTGAGACCATTGCTGGCAACCTCATCCGCGCTTCTCTTCGGCGGTTTGTGTTTTCTTCGTGGGCTATAGCTTTGTTCGTTTGATCATTGCTGTATGTTATTGCTTGGTTCTCCACTTCAGTAACTCCAGGTGCCATTTTGTATGTAGACCCACTCGCTTTCGTCTGAGCTGTCGTGGAATCCGCAATAATATCCTGCTTCAAAGAAGGTGGTGAAACTTTCATGGGAGGCTCCTGGTAATATTCTACACATATTCGGGTAGCTATCACTATATAAAAACAAGCAAGATCACAAAAGACCCCAAACCGACAATGAATTAGCAGTGGCGTTCTATCCGTTTCTGTTTTTGAATGCTTTAACAAGTCTCCAGTGGAGACCCCAGCGACGCCCGTGTCAATATGAACTTCAGAGCGGTCGCCTTTACGCACATCTTTGGAACTTGCATGTGAATGTTCACTTGGGTGACTTTCATCTTTCACTATAGTTCGGTCATTCGGATGAATGCGTGGTCCATTCCCTTCGACGATGGCGCTATCCTCATGATAACCCTCGTTTTTGTTATTATCCGAGTCTAACTTTTTATTATTTACGTGAACTTCCCTATTTTCGAATTCCCAGCTTTTAGATTCCTGTTGTCCTAATTGGTTTCCGCCATTCTCAACAATAGATGTATCACCATTTGAACTTAGATTATTTTCATCTTTCACTGTATTACCGTCATTCTGATGCATGCGTTGACCATTCCCTTCGATTGGTGTACTGTCATGATCACCTTCATCGAGTTCGTCCATTAACATGGCAGTGTATGAGTCCAGAATATCACATTCCATCCGAGCTGGCTTATTGGGCTGTGTGGTATCCTTTAACAACCGTTCGATATCATGCTTGAAATCTGCTATTTCCGGTGACATATTCTGGCCAAAAGCTCCACGAGATGCCATCCTCATATACCACCGTCCCAAGTCACATGTCTCCGAGTTCACTGTTCTAAAATGTACGAAAAACAAGAAAGACTTAGGCCAGAGTAAGTGTCCTTTAAATGTACTCAATCCGAACAGAGGGTCCCAATCTCAACAGATTCCAACAACAACAATCCGATCAGAGGGTCCTATATTACTATTTCTTTGGTTTTGGTGGTAAAAATATTTGATTCGAGTCGAGGAACCCATCAAACAAAGCTCAGAGTTATTAGATATTGATTTTTGAAATTTGTTATTTACTCGAGATGAGTACTATTAATTGCCTTCAACTGCCGTAATCTGCTCGGGATGTGTACACCAAAATCTATTCAAACAGACAAGGATGGATAACTCTAAAATCAAGTGGTAATAATAACGCAATTTTGACTGAGTTCTGGGCCAGAAAGTATTCCCGATAATGAAAAATAATAGATTTCTAAAATCGATATCTAACAAATCTGAGCTTCGATGGGTGACTTCCTCGACTCGAATCAAATATTTTTGACCACCGAAGCCATTGAAATAGTAACTGAGAGGAGTTTTATCGGATTGAGTACCTTTAACCCGTTGTATATACTAACTGACATCGCCTGTTGAGTTATAAAAGTATGCAATGGAATTGTCTATTATTTATTTAGATGGATGTTCAGGTAATACGTGCAGATGGCAGACAGGCGATAATATAATACAAGTCATACAAGTGCAGAAGGATTGGTATTCTTTGGTGGGAAATGATCAGGTGGGAAATGTTCAGATAATAAGTTCAACAAACGTTTGTTGAACTCATTATCTAATCATTTCCAGCGGGAACTGTAAACGTTCTCGTCAATGAGTATTTAATATATATTTAGCGTTATATGCCTTTCTACCCAAGTAAACCATATCTATAGAATGTATTTCCCAAAATGGCAGCCAAAATCGAATGAAATTTACAGTTTGTGCAAAATTGAAGAGCTAGTCCTATACGAGTGAACAAACTCTTGAATTATGCGAGGAAGAATGATTGCAGAGTATAAGAGAAACTTTTGATTAGAGATGTACGAATTATCTCTAATGTATCTCTCGCGAGAGCAAGCGAAACCAGGGTTTTATGAAACGGTTAAATCTTGACCATTGTGCGCCCAGAAACGGAAACATAACGCAGTTTTTTTCTGTACTGCTTATCTTGAATCGTGCAATATATGTGTAATTAAACAGCTAACTGGGATTTAGTTGAGATGTATTGACTATGCGACCTTTTTCTAGAAGCAGAAAAATGTGTACTCCGAGCAGTCTCACGAATATGACCGATCATCATTTATTTTGATATCTACAGCATGAAACCTTTCAAAATTAACTGATATAAAACGGTATGAAAGATATTCATATAGTACTGGGTAAAATGTGTATATAGTCATAGTTGCCTCAGATCAAGTGATAAAACACGAATATTTCGCTATTATCACAAGAATGCATGGTGGTATACCATGAACTAAATTTATTAAAACACGAAGGAGTACCATATAGACTATCGTCAATAAATTCTAAACTTGACCAAAATTGCCTACATACTCTGTGACAAAGACTGTGTTTATACCTGGAAATTATATGTGGTTGAATTCACCAAGGCCACATCTACGCGAAACTAATTACTACGTTTTCTTCAACCGCATCACCACGTTTACTCCTTCTGCCTAATGTTACACATAGCTGCTGCACAAAGAACCACAATTAATAACATTGCGTGAATGTTCAACGTTAAAATAACATCTTAAAAACGGTCATCACTCGATATTTAGCATGAGATTATGTGGGTGGTAGTGGCAAGATATTTTCAAACAAAAATATACTGAAAACTAATAGTGTGCATTGCGTGGCAGCATATTCCAGTTGTAAAGTTTTGATTGAAGTTATTTGAACAATATTGTCTACTAAGCATAAGAACACGGTTTGGTAGCGGCATGGAAATTAGTCTTACAATGTGTGTTGTACCGTCTCTTTGATCTGGTGAGATGCGGTGCTAATCTATTGAAGATATGAGTGTTTCTTTACAGTATATGCGACATATATGTGTGGTTTAATATCACCGGGAGTGTTGACAATTCCGGAAATATAACTAACATTTTCCGGAAATATAACTAACATTTAGACCGCTAGAGTGTGCACTTAAATTTCGGCGTTACATTCAATAATTAATCATCATGCACTGTGAGGCGAGATATTAGTTCGTGTGTTGCATGTCCTATATTATTATTTTTGGCCCGACAATTGGATGTTGGATAAGCAGAACATCCAAACTTTGAAGGTACTCAATCCGATTAAGCACCCCTAAATTACTATTTTTGTCGGCTTCGGGAGGCAAAATATATTTGATTCGAGTCGAGAAACCCACCCTTCAAAGCTTACTAACACACCACTAGGCGAGCCTTTAACTAACTTTGAACCACCGTGATTGTTTTCGCGACTAACGCAGATATATCACCAATATGACCATGGCGTGTATCAAATAATAAATCGAATGAGCATTGGCACGGCGATATATATGACAGTGCGTGCAAAGAGTGCCATCTTGAATATCATTTGAAATGATTATGTGAATACGCTACCCGCTTCATTATTATTACTATCATCATCATCATCATCATCACCGTCATCATCACCGTCATCATCATTTATATCGTCATTATCAGCATCATAATCAACGAAATGGAAACCACCTTCGGTGTCAGCATTGTCACACCATCGCTATCATCATAATCATAATAATAATCCTCATCGCCATCATCACTACCATTAACAACATCGCTATCGCTGATAACACACACATCATCAGCATCATTTATCATCAAACTCACCTCCATCGCCATCACCACCAACCTCATCAAATTCACCATGTGTACATATATGTAGATATATCCAGTGTCGGATATTGACATCAATTACTATGATTCAGCTTTATTGATTCATATTTCTGTACATATCGATTATTTGTTACATGATTTATAAATCTTCATATACTGGAGGAAATAAAGATATAATAATAACTCTAAAATCAAGTGGTTATTATTGTTAATAGTAACGACTTGATTTAGAGTTATCCATATTACACCCGCAATTTGTCCGTTGACCACATTAAAAAAAATAACAAACTTCAAAAATCGATATCTGATCACTCTGAGCTTTGAAGGGTGGGTTCCTCGACCCGAGTCAAATATTTTTTAGCCCCGAAGCCAAAGAAATAGTAATTTAGGGGTGCTTAATCGGATTGAGTACCTTTAAAGACGTAAATCATTGGGTTTGACTTACGGTGCAGTGGCCGATAAACCCTTCAGATGGATCTGTTTTAATGATATGTGTACCTTTAAAGATATTCATCAACCGACTTGTATATTACCATTATATATTTTCATTCCTATGTGGTTATCCAATATGTTGCTTTCTTCGTTGTATTGCTTGCAGATGTGGCCATTGTGACAGTCATTTCATGGCCACGGTTGTATAATTTTCTGTGAGTGTCACTCAATTCGCTCCCGTACTATAATATAACACAAACTGTTATAACGGCGTAATTCCGATGCCACAATATATCGTATAATGACTTGTTTCGAGAACTGATGTAGTATAGACAACCACGTTGGACGCCATCTTGGATAACAAAGTTTCCCCAAAGCGGATTTTGGATATGTTGTTCCTGAGGCTTTTCGACGTCGAATGACACCAAAATCAGCTTGTATCCAATTTCTTCCGAGTTGATCCCCAAATTATGCTTCAACGACCACACTAAAAGAGCCATAACTCTGGTAAATAAAACAAATCGGAAAACCTGATTTTTGAAGACAATCAATATATTGTTGTGAATGCTCCATATACCCAATATCAATGGAATCGGTTGACGTTTATTCCAATTTTGCACACTATATAACAGTCATATCATTGCTAAAAATAAACAAAGGGTCGTAACTCAGGTAAAAAAATCGGACAAACCTGGTTTTAGAAATCGATCGAGATATAGTTGTGAAAGATCCATATACCCAATATGAATGGAATCGGTTGAAGTTTGATATAAAGGTATCACGCAACGGCCATACAATAACTGCTAAAATAAAAAGATAAACTATAAGGGCCATAACTCAGGTAATATAAATCGGACTTTCGAACTCGATCGAGATATTGTTGTGAAATGGTAAAAAGGGTCCAACAAATCTGGTTTTCGAACTTGTTCAAGATAGTGTCGTGAAAGATCCATATACTGAATATGGTTATAATTGGTTGACGTTTGTTCGAGTTATCGCGCTAACGGGCATAATATTTCCTAAAATTGCTAAACAAAAATAAATGGACAAACTGAGGGCTGTATCTATTATTTATCAACATGTTGTTAAACGAATATGGCCGTTTTATCACTTGAATATCACGAATTTTGGCCGTGTTGCCACTTGATTTTAGAGTTATCCATCTTCATCCGCAATTTTGTCCCAGACCATCGCCTTCACGATTTTTTTCCAGGCCATAAATAAGTACATATCTCGAGAAATAACGAATTTCAGATATCGATATCTGATCACTCTGAGATTTGGTGGGTGGGTTTTTCGACTCGAATCAAATATTTTACCCCCCCCCCCCCCCCCGAAGTCAATTAATTCGGATTATGCATCTTTAAAGGATGAAACATTACATATAATTGAACATCATATTCTGGTCAAAATTAGTGGTATACGGTTGTCGGACAGATACAAATTTACAAACATCAGAGAACTATTTATTGCAAAAAGTGATATTTGATAATGGAGAAAGTGAGTTGAAATGCAAAATACATCGAAAATATGATTTGTGATTTAAAATCAACGGTAATTATTCTTTTCGCCATTGGGTACAGAAACTGTTATAGCTGAACGAGTATGGTCGTAAAATGTCCACGTATAGGTAGGCGTATGCTATGATACCGTCCTCCGAAATTTCGTACATATAATTTAAATGTTCAAACGAGCTATGAACGTTTAATAAAAAAAATTATATCTAAAATGATCATCAATCCAACATTGCTGCCTCCAGGGATAGAATAAATTACAAATTAAAATTCTTAACATATACGTACGGTGTTAGGAATGATATAATTAGTACTAGTCTAGACTGAGTTTCTTATAGGTATATCATTTTGCTCGAAACTTGAAAAATAAAAGAAAAATCGTATATGCTAAAATGACAATTTAACGTTTGTAAATGTTACCCTATTGACAAAAAGGGAACCAGGTATAAATGAATGTCCTGCAATCAAAGAACTATAAGTGCATGGCCATGAATTCACCTGATTTGGTTAGTTGCAAGTTTTGTGAGAAAGATACCCAGGTTCTCAAATTGTTTCGGAAGGTATTCAGATTTTGAATGCTACTACTACTTTCGTGCCGTGTATGCCAGTCATGAAATGCCCAACTGTTATAAATTATGACCAAACGTCGGAGGGGTGAGACACCACTATATTATCGCTATAAGTCACATATCTTACCTTGTATAAGTTGAAACGGTCAAAATCAACAGCACTTTTGACAAATTCCGTGACATAATTCGAATTAATTCCAGAAGAAACAATTAATATTGTGCACGCTGAAGTTATACCATGCACTGTCTTCATAACAAACTATTTTTCACAATACAAAACAAGAACTAAAACTGATTACGTATATGTACAGACACACTGTGTCAGGTCGCTGGCAAACTTTATACTCAATACCAAAGTAATATAGTATACATGCAGGTATGACTAATTTAACTAACGGAATACGTGAATGCAAAATATATATATAAATCGATTTTCGCCATGTTTAACTCAAAACATTCTTGATTATGACTTGAAGTTTTCTATTTCGTTCTATTCATTCACAGGCGGGACATTGTTCACATTTCACGCTTCATCAATCCGTGAATTATTCTTGCTGCATAATTTATAAACTTAATTTTGAATTGAAATTAGATAGGTATTTACGTGCGCGTATGTTCAATAGCGGCGACACGAAGGGTTAGTGTACTATATAATCTCAATCGATTTGAACAACGTGTTATGAGCAACGTGTATCATTTTCTGAACTAGTTCCTGATTATTGATTGACCGGTATCATGGACCAACAGATGTTGTTTAAAGCTACATGTGCCATGGCAGTGTGTGCTCCAAAATACGCCTATAATATATACAAGAAAACCATAGTCAGAAATGGTAACGCCACCAAGATTATGGTATTACATATAAATAGAAATTATAAAAAATACATAAAATATTTTGATAACAATTGCGTTTAAACAAGTAATCCTTCAAATTATTACTAACAAAGTAAACGACTGTGGGGTCACTCAACAGATTATAAAGACTTGGACATAGTATACTGTAAATACTAAAATTTAAATGAAATAATTAAAAGATAAAATTTAGCAAGTAGTAAAAGTTAAATTTTCTCATTTTTGTTTTGGTTAAATAAAGCAATAATTTAAATGTAACATTTGGTTTTAAAAAAATTATTGACCGTGGCTCTTCCAATAATTGCGCGACTGACCTGGTCAATTGTTCTTAAGAAGTTGTTTTGATAATTACTATGGAGGGAAATAGTTGTGGCTGTGGCGTCGCAAGTAATTACCTTGGTGACGTGATGTTAACAAATCTGAACTCCAGTTAACCAAGGACGCTTCATACCAAATATAAGGTGAATTATTAATTCTTTAGAAGTTGTTTTAAGATTGACTATTGAGGGAAAGAATTGTGGTGCTGGCTTCGCAACTATTTGACCTCATTGTAACAAATATAAATATTAGTCACTCAGGCAATAGATGTATCTATTCTGTATATTAACTTATTGGGTCTTACGTGTCTTGAGATGTCTAAATAGTTTTCGATGGACAGATCGCGCAAGGGACCCACGCCAATCTTCTCTGTTGGGATTCCAATTGTTGGCTCATTAAATAGGCACATATGCTTAAGATACAGTCGCACGCTCCCGTAAGTCGGGTTTTGGATCACAGTTAATGAAAATATCATTGAAATAATCGGTTTCCCCCAATAAACATCCATATATTGAATATACATGTTTTGGAGCAGAATTAGGCAGTCCATATTGGACGCCATCATGGAATTTATTTTGTTTTGATTTTCACACATAATTATTAGTTATATGGATGGAGTTCTCATTAAACCTCACATCCTTGTATTGGTTACAGTAATACCCAAAGTAATTGACCACTTAACCACATCAGAATTATTGGTAATTTTTCAGGATTTGAAATCCTGAAAATTTACCAATAATTTTGCTATGGTCAATTACTTTGGACATTACTGTATGAGGATTGAGTTATCATTAAACCTCAAATCCTTATATTGGTTACAGTAATGCCCAAAGTAATTGACCACTTAACCACAGCAGAATTATGTATTTTTTCAGCATTTACAATCCTCAAATTACCCATTATTCTGCTGTGGTTAAGTGGTCAATTGCTTTGAACATTACTGTATGATGATTGAGTTATCATTAAACCTCAAATCCTTATATTGGTTACAGTAATGCCCAAAGTAATTGACCCTTTAACCACAGCATAATTATGGGTAATTTTTCAGGATTTAGAATCATGAAAAAATACACACAATTTTGCTGTGGTTAAGTGATGAATTACTTTGGACATTACTGTATGTAGATGGAGTTAAACCTCACATCAGTGTGTTGGGGATTTGGACCTTGATTTGGGACCTTTGGTTTTTAACGCAAGAAATGCGCGTACACCGTATACACAAATTTGTTATGTAACCAGAGTTTTTCTGGGATAAGATGAGTTTGAAGCCTGCTTACATTTCAAAATGTTGTCAGTTTTGTATTGTCTGCAGCGGATCTCGACGCTTTGAAGCAAAAGTTACAAAAGATAAAATGTGTATGTGACGAGACTATAATACAAATGAAAAAATAAATTGAGGGAGGGGTGGGCGATACAGGGAACTAAGGGTTGAACCGATATAAATTTGTAGAGCAATAACGACCAATGTTGACATATTATGCATATCAACTCTACTGTTGCAACAAGGCTATAAAATAGGGGGGTGTCAGAATCTTAGTCATCTCTATATAGTGCCAGAATAGTCATTTATGGAGTTCTATAAGATGTTGGGTTGGTTATATGGACTCGGAGAAAAAAGGGGTTTGTACCGATGAAGTTGATGAACTGACATAAATTAGTGGATTGATGTTGCCATGTAATGCATCGTGACTGTACTAAAGCAGCAATTATATAAAATTGGGGGGGGGGGGGGGGGGGGGGTCTGAAATTATCTCTATAGTTGGCACCAGGATTATATAGAAAGGAATAGCAATTGATATACATATACGGTATACTATAGTAATACCATAGACATATAAGTACAAGTATCACGAGATAAAATATTACGTAACATGACTATATACCGATGAAAGAAATAAATAAATTGGACCGGGATTAGAGGTTGGGTTGGTTATATGTGGATAATTGGATATGGAATTCATACCGATGAAACGATACAAATTAGTGGAGCGATAAAGACACTTAGTCAGGCTACGCGGGGGAAATAGGGGTTGATACGATAGACCGAAATAAATTTGTCGAGTGATAATGACCAATGTTGACGTATAACGTAACGCGACTGTACTGTCACACAATTATCAGGTAGAACCGGTCAAATATGACAGGGTACAGCACGTAATTATTTCCTAGATCGAAGAATTTTTTTAATTTTTTTTCGATGATAAAATTTAGCATGGGATTTGCCATTAAAATCGATTTATGTCTATAAAACTGTCATTTTTCAAAATTTTGAGCTGAAACTTGGTGTGTATGTGTATAATACTACTATATTCTTAAAATGACAGAGTTCAGCGCGTAATTATGTTTTAGATGGAAGAAATTGAATTTGTTTTCGATAAAAAATTTACAGCGTGTACGGCCTACGTATGCTCTATTTTTGTAAACAAACTTTTGTCAATAGCCGTTTTGGTCAAACTAAACCTTCTTCGACCGGGACAGCAGATCCGAATAGTAGCTAAGATGTATTTAGATAGAATTATCAAAAGAATATGACCGATCAGGGTACATTTTAAGAGAATAGAGCGGAGAAATCTTGGTGATAATTCCAGAAAATAAAGATGGAGGTGAATCACAATTAAACTTCCCACAATGCACTTCACTAAACCAGGGGTTCTCAATGGGTTACACATTATTTTCAGTCTATCAGATTATTTATATTTTCAACAACAAGTGACTTTAAGTTTACAATTTCAGCCTGTCCTGACTCTATCGATACGATTTAACACATTTTCAAAAACGTATTATACATGTACACCGGTGGCGTTAACTTTACAATTTAAGCATCTACGTGATTCTATCGGTACGATTGAGTAAGGTACAAACAAGAATACATCAGGAGCTCCCAATGGGTTATATATTATTTTCAGTCCATCAAATTATTTATATTTTCAACAACATATTATTACACCGGTGACTTTAAGTTTACAATTTCAGCCTGTCCTGACTCTATGATACGATTTATCATATTTTCATAAATATATTATACACCGGTGACGTTAACTTTACAATTTCGGCATCTACGTGATTCTATCGGTACGATTGAGTAAGGTACACAAAATCTCCAAGAATACATTCGCCCTGTCCGCCACACAATATCAAACTCACAGAAGCTAGAAACACCACAGGTGGCGTAATAATATTCGCTTGCGAATTTTTCCCGGTATCGATATAGGTCGATAAATACTTGAACTATACCTTCTACGGGCATATTATGTCCTAGAACGACGCATTGAAATCATAAAAAATACAACTTTGAACCAGGTGTTTGGGTCCCAAAACAAACAACAGCCATGCGAATGACATGAATGAGAAAAGAACATCCAGTGTTTGTCTATTCGCGATATGGCAGAACTAAAGACCGTTTGTTTCAATTATATGTGAAAATTTGAAAACAGCTGGAAAATGGCTGTGACCATGGCACGTATTTTCCAGTGCATATGAAATCGGTATATAAATATTTCGTGTATTTGTCAACCTATCTTGTACCTCCTTCCAAATTACGTAGACAAAATTTGGAAGCTCGAATGAGCCAGGTCAGTTTAAAGCAACTCGTAATCTCAATTTTGTTGAAATATTTTCTGATAATTATAATCCAACCAGAATTTAACGTTATTGTGAAATGTGTTGTCTTAAGAAGCAACAAGGGTTGCCCATCAAAGATGGCTCTGGTCGAGTTTTTTTGCCCATAAGAGTGAATCTGTCCGACCGAGAATCACAGAAGAACCATAACTCAAAAATAAGCGCCATAACTCAGGCAAAAATAATCGTAAAAACCTGGATTTTCAATCAAAACATTGTTGTGAAAGATCCATGAGCCCAATAAGAATGGAATCGGTTGACGCTTGTTCATAAAATTGATAAAAAATAGACAAACTAAGGGCCGTGACTCAAGTAAAAAATTAGGAAAAAACTGGTTTTCGAACTCGAATGAGATATTATTGTGACAGATCCATACATCCAATATGAATGGAATCGGTTGAAGCGTGTTCCTATTATCGCGCTAACGGTGAAAAAAATAGACGATATAAGGGCCGTAATTCCGATAAAAAGGATCGTAACAATATGTGGTTTTCCAACTCGTTCGAGATATTGTTGTGAAATATCGCAATACCAAATATGAATAAAATTGGTTAACGTTTGTTCAAGTTATTTCGCTAATGGACATAAATTGATATGAATAGAAACAAGTGGCATAACTCTGGTTATAGAATGTCGGAGCGGGCCTGATTTTCTTTGTGCAGCTGTCGCACGTGACAATCAACTCACATATACCAAAAATTGTCAGAATCCATCAATAGACGGCTATATGTTAAAGGCCCATTTAATTTTCGAGTCAGTGATTTTTTTTTTATAGTGCCTTGATAACAATCTATTCCATAAAATGAATCTATTCCATAAAATGTGATTAAAATACTATAATTCATTATCATTTGAAACGTCTGTGTCTCAGAAGATGCCCATAGAGAAATAGAAAACAGCTGAAATCATAGGAAGATTGCCCCCGTTTTGGCTCCCATAATGCAACAGAAGTCAAACTAACGATCGGCCGATCACGATCGGCAGATGTTTAACCCATACCTTGGCGATACCGATTAGCTATTTTAATAAATCCTTACACCAACCTTTTCATGAGTGCAAAAGTTTCAACAATTCACACCTTACTATTGAGGTCACAAGTGGTCAGACTTACTGGGCACCTTGCTCACATAAGCACAATAGGAACATGGGTGTGGCATTCGATTTCAACCAGATATGTCTTATAGAGTGATAAATCTAATTAAGCTAAATCCATAGTCAGAAAGATGAACCAAAGCAGATAAAGACAAAATAGTTAAGATATTAAGTAGATAAACATCATAGCAACTCCATTTATTTGCTTATCACATTGGAATGTGAGACATAACATATTATGTTTTTTTATTATTGTTATTTTTTTATGTTTTGTGTTAGCTGCATATTAAAAATTCACGGGATCATTTAGATGGGAGAAAAGGGTTAATATTTCCCATTAAAAAAAAACAATCAATACATGAACAACTATACAAGTGAGGGATGTATAGACCTGGATATAAAATGATTGATAATGATTGGATATAAAATATTTTAATGCTGAATTTTAAGATAGCTAGAGGTACTAGTATGAGATTGGTCAGATTGAAAATAGATTCATTACATTGGATAGCATACTGTATGACCATGGAATGGGTAGGGTTAATTTTCTTCTAAGCTGAAGATTGGAAAGATATAATGTATGTAAACAGCGGAAATATTATATATGGTTAATATCTTCAAACCAATCGATACCAAAATCTATACAGGTGAAGAATGCACATCATTAACATGGATGCAATTATATATATAGTGATCATGTGAAAAATATCTAGTTATCACATTGTGTCAACAGGATTGGTGAAGGATGTTAATATTTTTAAGCAAATAAACCAACTGACCCTCATTATGCAAGTTAGGGGTGTGTTATCATAAACTATGCCAAAAACTATAAACATAATCAATGGAAATATTTGAGTTATGAAATCGGATAGAATGGGGTTAATCTTACCCAAACTAGTGAACTGATAAACACAAAAAAGTCTATAAAAAGCTTGTCATTGGATTTAGCAAAACCCATACAATAAGCCAGTTCCTATATGTCATGAACCTATTACAACAAAGGGGTTAACTCAAAATTGCACAGAAAAGCAGAACTAGCCAGAGAGTCATCAATCAGTTTTGACAGGTTTTATCAACAGACTCTGCCAGCCATGATATTTTATCTCTATCTAGTGTCCAGCTAAACATTGCTAATAATCCACTGACTGTGTTATGTGAGAGCTTCTCTTCTCACAGAGTCTACGGAGCAGGCATTATTAAATTACATTATAAGTCACTTTAATTTTAAATGGCCATAACTCTGTTAAAATATACCCGATCAAACTCAAATTCGAACCTCATTTGTATTTCGGGGTGAGAACCATGTGTACCAAATTTGGTGCTGATCAGATGAAAAATATTAAAGTCAACACAGGTTGGATTAATTCTATTTAAAAACAAGAGCAGAAAGGGTTAACTAAACGATACCAAAAACCATACAGATAAAGAACGTACTAAGAAAAACTTAGGTAAGAAATATGAGGCATATCAGAAGAAAATTGTTTGACTTAGATGCATTGGATAGCATGTGTGTGAAGGGTTAATTATTTTCTAAACTGATCAACTAATCGATACCAAAAACTATACAGGTGAGGGGTGTGTCATCATAAACCTACATATCAAATATGAAAACAATCGGAAAAAATTCTTTGGTTACAGCATCGGATAGCTCATGCCTATGTGCGGATGTAAAGTGTTAATAATTTCTAAACCGATCAACCAATCGATACCAAAACCTATACAGGTGAGGAGTGTGTCATCATAAACATGTACATAAAATTTGAACACGATCCGATAACAAATATTTGAGTAATCGAATCGGATAGCAAGTGTCTACGGACAGACGGACGGACGGACGGACGAATGGTTGATCCGGAAATCGGCATTATGGGTACACATAAAAATGTGGAAGATTTAGAGTTATTCCCTCTCCATTGAAAATAATACAATTTGAACTACAATCCAGATGAATAAAACACGTTAGTAACTCAACAAAAACAACATTTTCACACCGGATAATACAATGTTTTGGAGCTTCATCTTTCAAATGGTATATAATATGGCATATACTTTATATATCTGATCTGGGGGTTCGAAAATTAAGTGGGCCTTTAAATAGCGTTGGGGCCGAACGCCCGCCAACCGTACCTCGTCAAACCATGTTTTGAATTAAAAAAAAACTTGACTAAAAAGTAGAATATTGACCTATACTTTCGATAACATATTAAAACTGGAATGGCAACCAGTTGGAAATTTACAACCATTGGGTGTTATATATATGGGATGAAAAAATCCAACAGCTGGACAGCTTGAGGTACGAGTTGGAGTGTGCTATGGAAATTCCAAGGTCGACACCCCAACAGAGACCATCTAGCCACGTCCTTGCTATTTTTACAGACAAAACCTCACACTGTCAAGGCCTTATAGTCATCTGATATCTTGGTGTTTTACATACTGGAGGCCTCTCGTTGTATAATTTGGCTCTTTTTTTTTTCACGAAATACAAACATTAATAGGTCCATATAATATCTCCAATAATATTATAATATCATGCATATATAGGAAGAAAAATATCAATTTTTTGTTTTGCTTTCATTTTTTTTCTTCACGGCAGACAGGAACAACCAACCCAGGGACAATCCGAATAAATTTTCTTAATTTTAGTATATTTCTTTTATTTTAACATAACAGATACTGTAACGTAGTAAAATTGGGACTGACTCTTGGGCAACAAAGTATTTGAACAAGAGGTACGCTGTCGTGTGGCATTTGCTCCCGACCGTAGCAATTCGGATTAAGCATGGTCCGGAAACCCAAAAACAATCATCACTTCTAGAAATTCCGGAAACCCAAAAACAAGCGATCCGGAAACCCAAAAACAAGCGAAAATTCAAATTTTCTAAGTTGAAAAAAGGGCCATAACTCTGGCAAAAATTTGCAATCGTACCACCAAAGCTCTGGTGAAAATGGGTGGACGAAACCCACGCTATGCATGTAGCTGTTCCCCCCATGCTGCTCTATCACCATACCAAATATCAGCTAAATCTGCCCAGCGGTTGCTGAACAATAATGCAAAATGTTTGTACAGACGGACAAAATTGAATTTTCTAAGTAAAAAAAGGGCCATAACTCTGGTGAAAATGGGTGGACGAAACCCGCGCTATGCATGTAGCTGTTCCCCCATGCTGCTCTATCACCATTACCAAATATCAGCTAAATCTGCCCAGCGGTTGCTGAACAATAATGCAAAATGTTTGTACGGACGGATGTATACGTACGTACGTACGGACGGAGACGTCGACTATATACCAGCCGACTCAAGTCGGGGGGCATAATAATTTAACGGTTTGTTTGGTCGATACAGTCTTGCAAGCCAGCTATTTTTGGCCATTAGCACTGTTCCAATTGTCTGCATGGTATTTGCCAACATTATACATGTAAGTTCAGAATAAGCCATTTCTAATGACAGATAATACTCTCTTTTTTTCTCCCTCCGGATTTTAATACTCTTTTTTGTTCCCGGGCGACAGACTAGTGAACCATACAAATCAGATACCGACTGTATCTGAAACAAGACAGCCAATGACTGTTGAGACGCTCACCTGACTCTAAAGACTGAACAGGAACATAGCTAGATCAAGGAGATAAATAACAAAAATAAAAAATAAAATTGAAACAAAAATTATTATTTAAAAAAATATAATTACGGAACTTAAATTTTAATTTTTTTTTCTTTAATTGTTTATTTAATTTTTTTAAAATCATTATGTTTGAATGATCAAAATTCTTAAGTCCTTGACCTTTGGTGATCAATGGTCTTGAGAAGAGGTTGCTTTAAAAATTACTATCGCAAGGAAAGAGTTATGTCTCTGATTCCGGTCATATTTGACCCGCTGAACCCATTTAAACATATTTGAATCCCAGTCACACAAGGAACCTCCATACCAAATATAAGCTATATCGGCCTTTTGAATCATGAGAAGAAGTCGTTTTGAGAACTACTATGGCAGGAAACAGTTATGTCCCTGTCTCCGCCCACATTTGACAGGCTGACGCCATTTGAACAGCGAGAGAACGATCACGATCGGCAGATGGTTCAACCCGTACCTTGGCGATAGTGATTAGCTATTTTCATAAATTCTTAAACCAACCTTTGCATGAGTGCAAGACTTTCAACAATTCACAGGTTACTATTAATTACTAGTTCACAAGTGGAATCAAACTTATTGGGCAACTAGCTCACATAAACACAATAGGAACATGGATATGGAATTCAATTTCAACCTATCAGGTCACTCCAACACAGATACATGTATGTGTTATAGAGAGATAAAGTTAATTAAGCACAGCCCTACTCAGACAGATGCAACATAGCTGTTAAAGATATAATAGTTATGAAATTAAGTACATAACATCACAATACAATAAACTCTATTTGTCTACTTATTACATTGGAACGTGAGACATAACATATTATGTTTGTTGTGTTAGCTGCATATTAAAAAGTCATGGGATCATTGAGATTAGAGTCCCATCAATACCCGAACACCTATACAAGTGAGGGGTGTATATACCTGGATACTAAATATGATAATGGTTGGATATAAAATATTTTAATGCAGAATTATCAGAAAACTAAAAGAGAGATGTGAGAATGGTCAGATTGAAAATATTAGAGTCATAACATTGGATAGCATACAGTATGCCTATGGTTAATTTTTTTCTATGCTGATCATTGGAAAGAAACAATGTCTGTAAACAGCAGACATATTAATATTTATAATAAGAGTTAATATTTTCAAAACCATTCAATCAATACCAAAATCTATACAGGTGAAGAGTGTGTCATGATTAACCTGGATGAGATTATCAAAGTGATCGGGTGAAAATATTTGACCACCATACAATAAGTCAGTCTCAAGAATACCAGCACCATTATTATTATCTTGTAGCCCAAATTCAATAAAAAGTTCAGCTGGTTAACAGAATAAGACTTGAAAATCACATTGTATTTGATTTTAGTCACCTTATTATGACAACACACATACACCAATGCTATGTGGTGGTTCTTTATCCCAGTGTCAGATAAGATCTCAAATATAAATTGATGACTTGTGTACAATTAACCCTAGTTTACAGCACACAATTCTGGTGGAATTTGTAAGGAGCTGTGTTTGGAGGCAGGGGGTGGCTGTTTATTATGAGGTAGGGGACTGGGTGTGGTGGTGGGAGAGCGGGTTTTGAAAAGGGAAAGTTTTAATGAGTCTCTGTATCTCAGTCACCCAAAGACTCTTCACACCAAATTTAGCTGGTGACCCCATTTGAACAAATCTGACTGTGACTATATCACCTATGAAACATCCACATCAAACATGAACCCATTTGGACCTATGGTTCTGGAGAAAAAGTTTTAAGAATTAATATGGTGGGAAAGAGTTATGTGGTGTGGTGGTGGTGGGAGCGAGTTTTGAAAGAAATGGAAAGTTTTAATGAGTCTCAGTGATTTCATTAAGAGAAATCTGTTAAAACTCCTAACTCAGCCCCTTTTTGACAGGTTGTCTCCATTTTAACAAAACTGTATCTCAGTCACCCAAAGACTCTTCACACTAAATTAATTTAAAAACAAAATTTAATTTAAAAATATATATATATATTTTATTTTTTTTTAGCTGGTGACCTCATTTGAATAAATCTGAACGCAAGTCACCTAAGAAACATCCACATAAAATATGAACCCATTTGGACCGATGGTTCTGGAGAAAAAGTTGTTTTAAGAAATACTATGGCGGAAAAGAATTATGGCCCTGGCTTCAAAAATATTTGACCAGGTGACCTCATTTGAACACATCTGAATGTGAGTCACATAGGGAACATCCACACCAAATATGAACCCATTGGGTCTTACGGTTCTTGAGAAGAAGTTATTTTAAGAATTATTATGGAGGGAAAGAGTTATGGCCCTGGATTCATACCTATTTGACCTCTGGACCTCTTTTGAACAAATCTGAATGTGAGTCACCCAGGGAACATCCACATAAAATATGAATCCATTCAGTCTTATAATTCTGGAGAAGACGTCGTTTTAAGAATTACTATGGCGGGAAAGAGTTACGGTCCTGGATTCGCAACTATTTGACCGGGTGACCTCATTTGAACAAATCTGAATGTGAGTCACCAAGGAAACATCCACACCAAATGTGAACCGATTTGGTCTTATGGTTCTGGAGAAGATGTTTAAAGAATTGTTGATGAATGGACGGATGGACGGACGGATGAGGAGTGATGACTTTTGCTCCACCTGAGACGAAGCTAAAAACTGAATATATTTATCCACAACTTAATTAAAGTGATGTGAAACACTCCGCTGAGGTGTTCATAACGCAGTAACAAATAATCATGCCAAAATAACTTATTTTCATTTTGATATCCAAATAGTCAAAACGGCGTCAACAAATTACAAATATCGAATACTATTGTGCAATCATTGTCGTAATGTTTAGGCCCAATAATGCATTTGACTCAATGAAATAAGTCCACAATATGTCTTTAAAGAAATCGAGTACTTAATTTGTGTTTTATAATAGGAAAATTACATTTCGAACTTATAACATGTGAAGAAAACTATAGCTAATATAACAAAACATATATTTATGCTCAAAACAACCCAACACGTAAGCTGCTGTCAAAGACCTGCGGCTGACGCATGTGGCCAATGCATGATTATGGCTATCGGGTTGGGTGCAACATTTCAAACCATACATAAATCACTGGGGTTGCGGCTGATGCAATTAAACGCATCCAATTTCAAAAAGTTGCATTTAACTGCATTAGTCGCAACCCCAGTGATATGTGTATGGTTTGAAACGTTGCGCCTATAACCCACAGGTCTGTGAAAGCCGCTTTAAAATATGGATGACCCAGTGCAGCCCCTGGGTCAGATGCTCATCTTCCGAATTGTATTCATACTCTACAATCACTTGAATCCAGTTCGATGCCAAATCCTGTTCTCTATCAACACCAAACATATAAAAGTGGTATTTGAAGAATTGAACATTTATTTGAGTAAAAAAAATTACAATTCCGGATACGGAATGTTTACAATGGTATAGTGATATTGAGGTACAAATAAATGCCTAATCATGATACTTTTATATGTTTGATGTTGAATTGTGTAAACACCAACCTACAAAAGAGAAAACTCTTGCTGTGACACAGATAATAGAAAATAATGACATTTCTTCAAGTATTCGAATAGAAATTTCATAGCTTCAGTTTTATTGATAACACTACAATATGACTGACTATCTGGTCTGCTTGATGACATGGAGAAATAGAATTACTCTGAAATACCCTCCATTTTGTTTTTATATTCGACAATTTGGCAGCGTACATGTAGTATGCACACAGTATAATCGAGAACGGGACGTATAACTATACCAAAAACTAAATATAGCATTGAACCGCATGCATCAAGTGATTGCAGAGTGTGAAATTGTTCTGACGATTCCACACAATAAATAACAAGTTTAAAGTATGTGGTTTGCCAATAATTGAATATATTCCTGATTTTGGTAAAAATTGTAGACCCAAAGACACATAATTTGGAATGTTCAGACCATGGGGGTATATGGTTAAAATTTTCCAACTATGAACAACTTAGAACGGTAGTATTTGGAAAATACCAATGCGATGGGACAGGGGGTGCAAACATAGATGATGGAGTTGGAAGTTTGGCCTTGTTCAAGATGTGATGGTGCAGTTGGAATATTATTCATTAAATAAGAACTAAATATATACAGAGTCACATTGTTTTATTTGTTCTCTGATGTGAGATGCTTCTTGAATCTTGTGATTAGTTATTTTAATACTTGATTCACACACGGCACATTCAATGTTATTAGCCCAGATGGCTTAGAACATTTTGAAAAATAGTGACACACAGGACTAATCTGAGAAATATTTCTGATATATCAAACATAGTACAAATTAGTTTCACCGAAACAGGTACAGTAATGCCCGAAGTATATGACCCTTTAATTACAGCAGAATTATGGGAAATTTTCAGGATTTAGTCGGAAATATGGCTTGTTTTCATTCATCAGAAAGCTCTCACCGAGAGCTTTCCGATGAATGGCAGCAAGCCATATTTCTGACTAAATCCTGAAAAATTTCCCATAATTCTGCTGTGGTTTAGCGGTCGATTATTTAGGACATTACTGTAGCAACGATGATACGTGCGAATCAGGGCAATATGAGGTGAGAAAACAATATTAAATGCCATTTTAGTCAATATTCAAACTTGGCCTGAAAAATGCAGGAGCAAAACAGAATGTCATCCTCAATATATGTAGGAGTGCAATTTTCATTATCGCATGCAATGTGTTATATGAATTTTTTAGGGATCTTGCGAATCACATAATGTTTGAAAATTTTGTCTGTTTGCAGTCATTTGACTGGCCGGTCTAATGTAAGGCCAAAATAAAATATATGCATGTTCCTGGTAACCCACTCAGCCCAATCTCAAAACAGCTCCCAAAATTATTTTTTCATAATTCAGCCTTTTTTCATTGCTGAAATAATTTTTTATAGTTATTATAAATTTAAACCCTCAAGTTCTATATCTTATGCATTTCATTTAAGTGGATACATTATTAAATTTCTGAATTCATGGGGTTCATTATTCCAGTTAGTAGTTAATTGCAAAATTAAATTAAAAACAAATATAAAATGAAAATCCAGCCAACCACCCAAATTTATTTTTGGACCCGCTACCAAAAAATATGTAATCATTTTCTGACCATTTTCAGCATTTTGAGAGGGGGTACCGGTACTGTATAACCTTCTGGTCATTGGTAAGTAGCATATAAAAGATGCATAATACAATTAAGTGCCCCTCAATTACTATTTATTTGGATTCAGGGTTAAACAAAATTCAATCGAGTCGAGAAACCCACCTCAGAGTTACTAGATATCAATTTTTGACATCTAATATTTTTCACCATTGGGATTTGGGAATTATTAGTGGCCCAGTAAACAGTCAAAGAACCGATGGTCTCTGACGAAATTGCGGATGAAGATGGATAACACTAAAATCAAGAGGCTTTCTGTTGGGAAAAAGTCAAATTTTGTACTATAGTTGACAGTGGTTAACATTATTATTGGGCAATTAATCAATTCTGATAACTGAAGCGGTATTTCTAAAAATGTTGTTGTTGTTGGAATCTGATTATATGGGGACATCAAATTGGATTGAGTACCTTTAACCTTCTGCTGCACCATGGTCATTGGTAAGTAGCACTTTAATGCTTGATTACAAGATAGCGGAATGGTGGAAGTATTTGTTTGTTTGTACTTTGACTGGATTGTCACATCACAAGTTGAATTATCTCCCTTTTCATTTTTGGCCCCATAGATAACCATGACAGTGAATGTCAGTCTATAAGCAGCAAAAAAGTGCATGTCTTAACACATTATAGGCATACAGTAAGTGTCTAGCACTCTTCAATGATACCAAGCATGAATATTATAATATAAATGCCACAAAAATGCATATATCGAAAATATTAGTGTAAATATAAACAAAAATATAAATAATAAATATTCTAGCAATTTGCAATGAGATTCTTCCAACTATAACTTTAATGATCCATAATCTGAATTAACTCTCCCAAAATGACTATTTCTTTGGCTTCAGGGTAAAAAATATGCCGGATTGTCAAATATCTAACACCCGAAGCCACTTGACTTTAGAGTTATACATCTTCATCCGCAATTTGGTCCGAGACCGTCGGCTTGGCAAATATTTGCCAGGCTGCCAAAAATTACATATCTCGGGAAATAACAAATTTCAAAAGTCAATATCTGATCACTCTGAGCTTTGATGGGTGGGTTTCTCGACTCGAATCAAATATTTTTTACCCCCGATGCCAAAAGAAATAATAATTTGGCAGCGTTAATTCAGATTATGCATCTTTTATTAAAAAGACGTTTACAAAATGTTGCAAAACAGATTTTATTTATGACCATTTATTTCCTGTTCATTTGCTGCACTATTTGGTTGTGTAAATGAATTGTGCAATCTATTATACAGTGTATAATAATGTGTGTAAGGCATCTTAGAATCAGTTACATGAATTGGTTACACTAAGTGCATCATACAAATATCAGTTATCACTCAATTAATTTTAAAGGGACTCAAAGTCCTTCACAATGGGCACATTTGAAAATAGGTATGCAAAATTCCTATGCCTATTATGCCAAACATGGGCTTGGATTGAAAATGCATTTATTGTAACTGGCTATCATAAAGTCGCTGAATTACAATATAAAACACAGAAAGATAACAAATAGGCAGAAAACTTGTAATTCCGCCCAAAATAGGCTGACTTGGCTGGTTTTCGAACTTGATCAAGACATTGTTGAGCAAGTCTAATATACCAAATATCAACAAAATCAGTTCATCAGCTGTGTTGCGTCCGTAACATTATATCCGTTAAAGCACATAACAGAGAGAGATTCTGTCTTCAATGCAATGCTTTATATGGAAATAAGAGTGTGTGTCATGAGATAATTTAATAGATAGCGGCTCTCTGTGAAGCGAAGGAAATTCAACTTGTATTTATGTCAATAAAGATTTGGTTGTTGGGATTTGGCAGGTTTAAAATTATCGTATAATTCATCAATAACCAATATATTGATTTCAATATTGCATTTATTCCAATATCAAACTTATCATCTATAATCGGAAGCTCTGCGTTCTAACCCAACAGAGGAGTATAAACGACAGTCTCTTTGAAAATAATGGATGCACGTCTCTAAATCTCTCTTTTAAAATTAGTTTCTGTATTGATGGGATTCCCTCCATTTCTGGAGAGTGGCGCAGACTACTCCATTGGTTTATGTCATAACAGATCATTTCACAGATCAGAAGTCAATGACGTGTTGACAATTTTCCCACGTATTGTCAAACTCAACTATTGTTGGAAAACTTAATACAGGCGATATACCCATAATTCATTATAATCATCGCAATATAGGAGACATCATCTTCGAGTATAGTCATGACTGATTATTCTTTGGCATCTTGTTGTATTATATAACTATTTCTAAATACTATGATTTTCACAAACATTTACTATGCCAGGAATGCACTCCATATTTGGTAATGGTTTATTACATCATGTCAGGAATGCTGCGTCGTCGTAGAAATGAAATATAATGGACAAATCTAGAGACATACATCGGTTAGGATTTTCGTCGGCTTTCCAAAGAGACTGTATAAATGGTTCAAAGGATCCAATTCAGCATGCCAACGCAACAGACCAATGCAACACACTCGTCTGAACTCTACTTAGAGGATATTGGGTGATTCGAGCATGAAAACAGTTTGTGAATGAGCCGGCTTGCCGACAAGTCCACAAACTTGCTCAAATCCATGATTATCCAACAAAACATGGTACGTTTATGTCCATTGTAATTCAATCCACCAAACAATTTAAAAGAAATTCACGAAAAACACATTTTATCGACATTGCATGCTTTTTAAGTGAGATATCCTTTTTGCGGTGATCAAATCTCTGGGTACGTTCCATGGGGTCACTCGTAACAGCGCCAGAACAACTGCCTGTTAAGAGTAGCTATAAAAAATTACATTATGGTTGACTCGTTTATGCGACTCTCGTCAGCGCAGTGACATATTTTATGCGTGTTGTCAACACAGTGCTCCATCAAAATTTGTGCACGCTTCTGCAACCGATGCTGGTGAATCGAAAAATAAAGTTAGCAGCTCTCGGCCAATCAGAATGCCTGTTTCAGCGACAAATATTCAACTTGAATTACAATTAAGTTCTCCAATCGTAACATCACAATTTATAGATAGGATTTTCTGAAGTCTAATTTGAGCATCTTGACAACGATTGATATATGCTGATTCAAATCTTCCTCAGTCAGCTCTTCTGCGCCATACTGTAGCATGAGCGACGGTCCATTGGTTCTTCCTGGCAGTTTCTCGAATGAAGAATGGCATGTTGGATTCTTCAACCAAGTCAAAATGCGTTCCCAGTTCTTTGAGCATTGTTTCAAATCCGAGCACAATCCCACCATCTTTATCAAGGAAGCCTCCCAACCAGTTCTTCTGTGAAAGTTAAATATAGAGTATTTAGGCTATGCAAAATAAATTTCCCATGTCTCAAGCCCATGTGAATGGTCCCGAAACCCCAGGAATACAACCTTTTCGGGGAAAACAATATACAGTAATGCCCTAAGTAATCGACCTCTTAACTGAGAGCTTTCCGATGAAAAGCAACAAGCCATATTTCCGATTAAATCCTGAAAAGTTACCCATAATTCTGCTGTGGTTAAGAGGTCGATTACTTAGGGCATTTTTTGTTACTTGGTTTACATAATTTTTTGGATCATAGGAAGAGGACATGGGAGAAAAAACAGTCAGAACTTTTCATAATCACTTTAAAAGAAGTAGATCTAAACAGGATATGTGGCTAGAGAGGCTTCATGTATGTAGATCGGTGAATATCTACCTTGATATTACCAACTGTACACTAGTGATCACCCCCCCCCCCCCCCCCCCCCCTATCTCCAGTTCAACAAGTCCCCTCCCGACCGGGCTCCATACTCCCAAGTCTTAGGTTGGAATTTCACAACCGCCATCTCAAACTTGCTCAATTGTTGGAAATTTCCAATCTCACAAGCGCCTTTTTATAAAATCATTTAGACATGTTTGAAGCCCAATTATCCATGGACCCAAATTACACACTGGCAGGGGTGCTAGCTATTGCATTTGTTCGTATAATTCATCAATAACCAATATATTGATTTCAATATTGCATATTATTCCAATATCAAACTTATCATCTATAATCGGAAGCTCTGCGTTCTAACCCAACAGAGGAGTATAAACGACAGTCTCTTTGAAAATAATGGATGCACGTCTCTAAATCTCTCTTTTAAAATTAGTTTCTGTATTGATGGGATTCCCTCCATTTCTGGAGAGTGGCGCAGACTACTCCATTGGTTTATGTCATAACAGATCATTTCACAGATCAGAAGTCAATGACGTGTTGACAATTTTCCCACGTATTGTCAAACTCAACTATTGTTGGAAAACTTAATACAGGCGATATACCCATAATTCATTATAATCATCGCAATATAGGAGACATCATCTTCGAGTATAGTCATGACTGATTATTCTTTGGCATCTTGTTGTATTATATAACTATTTCTAAATACTATGATTTTCACAAACATTTACTATGCCAGGCATTTTTTGTTACTTGGTTTACATAATTTTTTGGATCATAGGAAGAGGACATGGGAGAAAAAATTAAAATAAAATCTGTATAATTTTTAAAATTTAAATTGTCAAAAACTGGGGTCCAGAGAAATAAAATATTTGCTGTTTAATAATCTCATCTAAAACAAGCCACCAGATGACTTATGGCTATGCTTTGCCCGTATCCACTTGCATGGGAAAATATTATCTAAAACAAGCCACCAGATCGCCTATGGCTATGCTTTGCCGTATCCATTGCACGGGCAAATATTATCTAAAACAAGCCACCAGATCGCCGATGGCTATGCTTTGCCCGTATCCACTTGCACTGGCAATTATTTTTATGATTAATTGATGTGTCTTTAAAACAAGATAAACAAGACAGTCAATGACTGTGGGGTCGCTCACCACTGGTGAGTCACCAGACTGCAAAGACTGATAAGACTGGGACTCTGGAGACCACAACAGTCAGAACTTTTCATAATCACTTTAAAAGAAGTAGATCTAAACAGGATATGTGGCTAGAGAGGCTTCATGTATGTAGATCGGTGAATATCTACCTTGATATTACCAACTGTACACTAGTGATCACCCCCCCCCCCCCCTATCTCTAGTTCAACAAGTCCCCTCCCGACCGGGGTCCATACTCCCAAGTCTTAGGTTGGAATTTCACAACCGCCATCTCAAACTTTCTCAATTGTTGGAAATTTCCAATCTCACAAGCGCCTTTTTATAAAATCATTTAGACATGTTTGAAGCCCAATTATCCATGGACCCAAATGACACACTGGCAGGGGTGCTAGCTATTGCATTTGTTCACACCTGTCCGCCTGATAACATCTCAATTGATGACTGTGTATTTATATTAACTCTCTCTCTCTCTCTGTCTGTCTGTAGCTAATACAATTGACTGAATCTGCTGGTGGGAGAGATCCTGTGAGTTAGGAGATGAGATGGGGTGGGATGCTGTTGGTTGAGAGCAGGGTGGTGGTCAGGGTCATGTGGGGGGGGGGGGGGGGGTGATGGAAAGGGAAAGTTTCTGTGATTTCATTAAAGATTTTCATAACTCTGCGGATGTTACAACGGTGTTCGTTTTTATAATTTAAAAAAATGTTTTTAAAAAAAACTAATATTTTTTTTTTGTATGTTAAATTGATCAAGGAGTTCGATCTGAATTATTTTTTTATTTTTTTTTTATTTTTTTTTGGAGTTATGTCCCTGGCTCCATCCCTATTTGACCAGTGACCCCATACAAATCTGAACCCCAGTCATTCAAGAACCCTCCATACCAAATATAAGCTGAATCGGCCCAATGGTTCTAGACAAGAAGTCGTTCTAATAAATACTATGGAGGGAAAGAGTTATGGCCCTGGCTTTGCAACTATTTGACCCAGTGACCTCATTTGAACAAATCTGAATGAGAGTCACCTAGGGAACATCCACACCAAATATGAACCCATTCGGTCTGATGGTTTCAGAGGAGAAGATGTTTAAAGAATTGTTGACGGACGGACGGATGGGTGGATGGATGGACGGACGGACGGATGACGGACGAGGAGTGATGACTATAGCTCCACCGGAGACTTCGTCTCAGGTGAGCTAAAAACAGATAGATGAAAAGATATCACCAATACATGTATCAGTATCCGCCATGTTGGTGTTGACATTCAATACCATAAACATCGCCAGGAGGCTTCACTGTTCAATCGATGTTGATGTATATTTTACATAAACTTATGCTTTTTTCAAATTTTTTTTGTCCGGATTAAAATTCTCATTGGCAGAGAAAAAATCGGTATTAAATAATTGTGGTACATATTTATACGAACTTCTGCGGAACTGACATCAAACAAACCAGCTTCCCAGCTCAGATTTACAATTCATTATTGTAATTGGTGACTATGTGTTAGAAGCATGACGAATGTGACATAATCTCAGTCAAATATGTGTCAGTGATAGTTGATAGGGTGATATTGAACAAAATAAACCACACAGATTCTATCAATGAACTTACGGACATCTGTTAGGGGAGCTATGGCCACAGGCAACTGAAATTAGACCCTGAGTCAGCCGATGCAGAGGTTGAGTGCTTCGTCAGAATGTGCCCCAGAAAAAAAAAGTGCACACGCATGATGTGGTGATCTGATTTCACTTGGTTTGAGCTCCTCAAGTGCATTGCCCACAATCAGAACTGGGGAGAGTTCCCTAGCACATGAGGAGAGGTCTTATGCTCATTTTATATATAGAAATTCCCAGTGTTTTAGGTTCACAACCTTAGTCATCATGACCAGCTATAACCGGCCATGAGGTTGTGACGATGACTTTAATTGTTGATTCACCTCTGTGAGAGAATTACCTGGGTTTTCCCCAGGTTTTCCTGGGTTTTCTGGACATTTTCCAATAACTTTTTTGACATGTTTTGAGTGCTTGGGAATTCCCCATATCCGTCATGTTACTGTCTCTCAACATTATGGAAGGGATGCTGACATGTCTCATCTGAAACGTTATTTTACAGGATTATAATTGAAATGCAGGATAGGTTTTGTTAAAAATAAGCCTGCAAACCTGTGCAAACCTAAATACATTTTCAGTTATAATTTGTCATTCACAGTTGCCATCTTGAACCTACCTTTGGAGTGAATGTCTCCAGGAATGTATAAGGTGACGTGATCACAACTACAGCTCCAGGGTTTGTTAACCCAGCCAAGCTGCGGAAGAATGCTAACGGTTGCTGTAGCCGACAGATGAGATTAGCGGCCAGGATGCAGTCAAACTTCCCCAGGTCAGGTGACAAGCAGCAGGCATCTCCTTGTACAAAAGTTGTTCTGTCTCTATCCTGCGGGAATTCAAATATAAAGACAGGATTAGAAAGATTTAAAGGGAGTCTCGAACATTAGCTAATTGAATCTTGCAAGAAATAAGTAGGATACATACACAGAATGCCACGAATTTTTATTGATATGCATGAGTGTTAGCGCCTAAAGTTATATCCTTACACGTGCCATATCAATAAACCCATTAAAACACGTGTCTTTCTGTGTTTATTACACATCACCCGTCCTAGAATCCATGCATTAAAAATTACAGGCTTAATAGAAGGTTTATTTAGGCACATACAGGGCTTGTTTTTGTCATGAGTGACGATATTTATATTTTATATAGTTCAGTTTTCTGGTTGAGACGAACGTCATGGAAGTCAATTTACGTTAACGAGATATGTATGGAGAGCTTTCCGATGAATGGCAACAAGCCATATTTCCGACTAAATCCTGAAAAGTTACTGATAATTCTGCTGTGGTTAAGGAGTCGATTATTTAGGGCATTACTGTATTTATTTTTCCCTGTTCTTCTTAGTGATGATGGTTCTGCAAACCCTTTTGATTTGTCACATTTACTAGATTAGATTAGATAGGATTAGATTTTATTTCGATACATGTTTACAATACAATGATACAGAAAATAGCATAACATTATGTGTATATAAATTGTGTGTATAACATAAGTCAAATCGGTTTCTATATATTATACTGTGATGTATAATATATATAATAATCTCATTTAAAGCTGTGATGTGTAATAGTAAGAGTGTAGAATATAGAAAATCAGTTGGGTGCACTGTCATGTGACTGAATGTTATTGGGGATAACATAATAAACAGGCCGAGGCCCATTTATTTCCATTATGGTCCCCAGTGCCACCCAGTCACATGACAGGCCACACGACGACACGTTCAGAACAAAACGTGCATTGTTTACTCATTGCAGGTGCCTTATGTTCCTTAAAATAGTAAATAACGATAAATGGTGTATTGTTTGCATCAACCGACATGCTGCCAGCTACTGCAGCACTGTTGGTCGAACCATTTCTATCCCAAGCTATAAAGTGCGAGGGGGGGGGAATCCCCCACAGCCATATGGCAGTGTGCAGTAGCTTGTCAAAGGTGATTAACACAATGATACCAAAAACAATATCAAGCAAAATTTGAAAGCATGACTTCTTCACATCATAATGTTAGAAGTCAAGCAAGCTGCAAGCTGACCACTGGCTACAAATTATCGGTAATTCAATCAAATATAATTCACATATCAGTTGATATCGAGGATTAGCGAAAATTTGTGTGTTACAAACATGTGTTACTATGGCTGAAGGGATCGCTCTCACACCAACAAAGGTGCTGAAGGGTACACAGAATTTGAAAATGTACATAGGATAAAATCTCGTTCGGAATGACGTTTTATTTGTTCACGTCTGCCACGATTTCTGATAGAATAGAATAATTGTTTAAGTTCCAATGAAAATCAAAATGAACGGGCCAGACTTTCAGTAACACAGTTGATATTACTCTGTCAGCACCGATGGCAAACACTCCAACCATCAAAATGGTCAATTGACTTCAATCTAAAAGAATCCTTCCCACGCAATTAAATCACATTATCATATCAGCTGTATAGCAATCACTGCTCATTGAATGTTATCTACTAGGTTATTGGTCCAGTATACATGCAGGGAGATGGGATTATTGCTCATAGCTGCAAGTTATATGTAACATGTTACACGTGACACACAAATAATCTGAACTTAATAACTGTGCATGTGTAGTCACAGTGGTCATGTGGATCAGGTGACAAACACATGTTACAATTTTCATTATGAATGACTGAACCTATCTAATATTGAGGTGGCGCTAAGGTGAACAAATTTTCCACTCTCACAGAAATGTCAGTTCGTTATATCTGGAAATTAGTAAGACGTGATGCCACATGTTTAGTAAATTGGACATCATTCTTAAAGATGGATAATCCGAATTAACACTCCCAAATTACTATCTCTTTGGCTTTGGGGGTAAACAATGTTTGACTCGAATCGAGGAACCCACCCATCAGAGCTCAGAGTGATCAGTTATCAATTTTTGAAATTTGTTATTTCCTCGAGATATGTAATTTTTGGCGTCAAGCCGACGGTCTCGGACCAAATTGCAGATGAAGATGGATAACTCTAAAGTCAAGTTGCTTTGGGTGTTAGATATTTGACAATCCGGCCAAATTTTGTCGAACAAAATGTTGATAAATATCACGTTTTGGGCAATTTTATAGTATACATGTAGTTGACTGTGGTTAGCATTATTTTGGGGAAATTAATCAATTCTAATAAATGAAGCGGCATTTCAAAAAATGTTGTTGTTGGAATCTGATGATATGGGGACCATCAAATCAGATTGAATACCTTTAATTATAGTTTAAAAGGGCGATAGTTCATACCGCAGAGTAGGGCAACATGTTTTTGATTAGAAAATTTATTTCTAAAACCTAAATTAAATAAAACCTAGCTGAATCGTTATGAAAATGACAAAACATTTTTGTATACTAAATACTCATTGACAAGTAGTTCCCATAGGAAATGTTCAGATAATAAATTGAACAGGTCATTTTGTTGAACTTATTATCTGAAGAATTCCCTCCAATTAATTAGCCCTTTCTATACTAAATACTCACTGATAAGTAGTTATCCCTTTGGAAATGTTCAGATAATAAGTTCAACAAATGACCATATTAAAGTTGTTTGTTGAACTTATTATCTGAGCATTTCTCTCCAATAAATAGGACTCCTTCTGAACTTTTATTATCTGTTACCTGCTCATTTTCCTGAAAACCCCACCAGATGAATAATAAACCATTCCAAAGAATACTTGTATAACTGAGTGGGAGAAACCATTTAGTATTGAAATGGTTAAGACAACTCACAATAGTTCTGTCAATGTCAGCAATCAATTCTGTTGCAAGATGTCCCTCGTCTGTGATGGCATACTTCCTCTGACCTTTGGCTTGGAGGTCATTACATACATCAATGAACCCCTGACTGTAATCCAGTCCTATCACCTCATCAAATCCTCTCGTCAACTCAAAGCTTGACCTTCCGACAGCACATCCAATGTCTAAGGCTCTTGTTCTAGTGCTGGTCTACAAAGAGTGAATGGATCCAAATGACATTTTAGACTACCTGGTGAACAAAGTAAAAAGAAATGTTTTATAATGGTAAGTCACCAGTATCTTTGGTGTAAACAGTAATTAAAGGTACACAATCCGATTCAATGGTCCCCATATCATCAGATTCCTCTGTAATGCGTGAAAAGTGCATTTGAACAATAAACTATTTTTTATCAAAAAATCTGTGCAAACAAACGATAGTGAATGATCAGGGCAGCATGCGGATTTCAGGGCAACTGGACATACATGTATCTTCTAAAAACCTGTTGTATGTGGATATCCTTTCCCCAAACCAGTGCTATCACCATGCCAAAGGACAACGAAATCCAATAATAAAGACATCCACAGCATAATGTTTGTTATGGACGCGTTTTACACGAAGTCCAGCAACTGGGCCATAACTCTGGAAAAAAGTGCGGACAGAACATGCACTAAGTGGAGATCCTTTCCACAATGCTGGTCTACCATGCAGCATACCAAAGGACATCCAAATTGAACTATCTATAGGCCTACTTGATTACGATAAGATTATGTACATTTAGCGCTTCAATGGTTTGCATATACATGCAGGGAATGTTCCGGCGCCTATAATATAGAGATGCCCGTGATTCAAGTCGGCATCTGTGATGACTTAAGGGGCAACGCTGTGGCGAAAATAGTGGGTTGGGTCACACTGTATCATAGATTCAAACTTTGGTTTTGAACATTATGCTATTTGCGGTATTTGAAACACAGACTATAAAGTCTTAGAAATTAGAGAACGTCAAATGAAGTGTAGGTATGATAATAATAATGTATATGCAATAATAATATTATTAATCAATTTATTTTAATGTTCATAATCTTCTTGAATTTTAACTTTTAAAAAATCACCTTTTTACTCAAATAATTCATACAAAGATCTGCACATCGTTTTGGAAAATGAAGGGAATCTCTTGGTCCGAAAGACCATTTGCAGATCTCTGACGACGACGCATAATGAAACGCAAGATACTCGCTGATCATCTTGTCAGTTTCATAAACATTTTCTGTCGCCTTTTTTCGACGTTCTTTGACTAAACAATATGCGCAGTATCCCGCGATTCCTGAAGTTACGGCTAATGCCGAGATCCCCAGAGTTTTGTGGTCCATTTTAGTGATTAAAATAGTGATAGCTGTCAATTTTCGAGCGAAATTGATTGATAAAACGTTATAAATTAAAAAAATTCCACTTCACGGTGTTGCGAATTCGCCGGCGTTTCTACAAGTCATAACGGAAAGCCCCAAAATCTATTAATAGACTAATAATTAACCACGTGTTTACAAACATGGATTCTAAAATAGCTTATTTTTTATTGGGCTGAATTAGCATTGTGGGCTGAGCTTTGACGAAAGTGGATAGAAGTTTTTTCTTTAATGGATTTAGCATCTATGGTTGAAATTGGGCATAGTTTTATAAAATAGGAAGATAATCTGAACCGAGGACTTCCAAGCACATGCTTCATTGATGTGATTGGCTGCAGCTGATCCAGATGCGTTGGCAGTTTTATTCTCAGACTCCAAACTTTGGAAATGGTTTTCATTACAGCGGTTTTCATGGCGAACTTTCATGATTTTCCCGAGAATCTTTTTGAAAATAGTGATGGTTAGAAAAAGACGAATTATATACATTATAGCAATTGCAAGTCTATTTCTTATTGGGAATGATTTGATTAGAAATATTCTCAAATGGTCAAGACAGGTGAGTAATTTACTTTTTATAGTTATATAAAAAATATAGTAAACTTTCTCTTTCTTCAGTGGGTGTTGAAGGGGGTTTGGTGGGGTTTGAATTCCAAAATAATGTATACATAATTTGGTAAGAGGCATGTAAAAACTATGGAATACTATTTTAGTGCCGCTTCCTAATGTGCTTCTGGTGAATGCCGAAATCAACATATTAGATGATTAGTCATGTTCCGAGAGCAACAGAAGCAATAAAATGTGTGCGCCATAATGTCGCACATTTTGGAGCTTGAATAGTGTGCCAAAACTACGAAATGTCGCATGTTTTTGGATTCGCCAAAAGGGGCAAAAGGTGTGACCATCGACGTATATTAAATATAGATCGATGGTGTGACATATTTTGTCGACATTTCGTATGTTTTGTCGCATGCCGAAAGCGATAAAACCTGCAACGTTATATCACTTTCGGCATGCAACTAATAGCGCACATTAGGAAGTGGCCCTAAAAGTATTACATACAAAACATACTTACGTGGAAAATTTCTGAACAAATTCTCCGATATCATCCACAGCCTGCACAGGGGTCTGGGAACATTTTTATACATAATAATTTTATTTTTTTTATTTTCCCGGACCCCTAGCTGTGATACCATATAGCGCTGAATAAATATGTTTCTTATCTGTATCTTAGTTTCAGTGCTGGAGCCTTTCGAGTCTCGACTGTTTGCACTGTTGGAGGACTTATGTTGTTATATTGGACTTCTTCGCGTTCACTTTCCTTCCTTTCATTTCATTTTTGGTATTACTATATGCCTTGTGATTTAATAGCTGGCACCGACCCATCCACTACCGCTGAATATGTCATTTTTGCATGGTTTCGTCCAAAGAGACACCCAGGATCTCCTAAACATACAAAAAGACATCCATGATCTCACAAAATGTGCAAAAAGTTACCCAGCATATCAAACTCTCATAAAAAAAATTATTATAATATATAGTTATTTGTTTGTGATGTTAGAGTGAAATATCGAGTTAATTTGAATGGGTATTCCACCCACGTTGAGTTTAACTATCACAGACGAACGATCTTTTTGCACGTTTGAGAGATCCTGGGTGTCATTTTGCACGTTTGAGAGATCCTGTGTGTCTTTTTGCATGATACCAATTCAGCTCCACTACCAAGCCGAGGAGCCTCATCCTCATTCCTTCTGGTGTGCAATGGCTCAATTTTTTCCTCATCCAGCATTGATGTTACTGCCCCCTTTGTTCTTGTATGGTAGTCATTTTTGATGAATCTGACCCCTCTCTTGTGGATTCTTTCTACATCAATTATGTCTTTCTGCACATAGGGGTCCCATACTTCAGCTGCATATTCGAGCGTCGATCTGACCATTGATTTAGAGGCCATCGTCTTATATTTCTATCGGCTCTCCTTAGATTGCGTCGGATGAATCCAATGTGCAGCTTGCCTATTTCACGATCTCGGATATATGGGATGACCAATTGAGGGTGTTAATTGGTGAGGTTGTTATATTTTTCACATTAAAGATGCATAATCCGAATTAACACTTGCAAATTACCATTTCCTTGGCTTCGGGGGTAACAAATACTTGATTCGAGTCGAGGAACCCGGAGCTCAGAGTGATCAGATATCTATTTTTGAAATCTGTTATTTTTCACCAGTGATAATTTTTCAGTGGCCCAGTAAATAGTCGACGAGAAGACGGCCTCGGACCAAATTGCGGATGAAGATGGATAACTCTAAAATCAAGTGGCTTTTTTGTGTCAGATATTTGACAAACTGGCAAAATTTCATTGAACAAAATATTGATAAATAACAGGTTTGGGCAATTTTATACTATAGTTGACTGTGGTTAGCATCAGTTTTGGGCAACTAATCGATTCTGATAACTGAAGTGGCATTTAATTTTTTTTTGCTATTGTTGGAATCTGATATGGGGACCATCGAATTGGATTGAGTACCTTTAAATTACTACATTCAGTTAATTGTAAAATCTTGTGGAGTTCAGAACAAACATGTTTTCTATGTAATAAACCAGGTTACTTGTGTCAGTTTATTACCGTCATTGGTGAATTTAGATGAGCGGGTGATATACGCTAAAAGTTATCTACAGAAGGGTAAGGCATTAACCATGCATACTTCAATGTAAACCAATATTATCGCTACCGATTTCACTGGCTGCTTTACTTTGAAGGAAATTTTAACTAATGACCACAAGGGAATTGTTCTGCTTTTCAGGGGTCTTCATTGTTTGGGAGCTTCAATCCCCAGGATTACCTTCAGGGATCTGGGTTTGAAGTGGTCGATTCCAGCCCTGTCTTACCATCATACGACAGGTCAATTCCAGATACCAGACCTGCAAGGTAATATTATCACAGCGGAACTGACAGGTAGTAATTTTGTAGTACTGCATGTAAGTGCCGGTATGGAGAAATATATTTATCAGTACAGAAGCTTTTCCCTTTATAAATATAGCATATTGGCTGTCGGCTGAGCCAAGGCAAAGAGATTCCCCGTCAGCTACAGTAATGCCCTAAATAATCGACTCCTTAACCACAGCAGAATTATGGGTAATTTTTCAGGATTTAGTGAGAGCTTTCTGATGAATGGCAACAAGCCATAATTTCGAATAAATCCTGAAAAATTACCCATAATTCTGCTGTGGTTAAGTAGTCGATTATTTAGGGCATTACTATATCTCCTTTAGCTGGGAGTAATTCAAATATAATCAACAGATACTCATTTATTGTGTTCAATAAATTAGTTATCTGCTGATTTTAGTTATACGACATCCCTGCATTCCTGCAAATGCGATATGGGATGGACCTTTAAGTTATTAAATTTAAATAACTGCTAATATATTGTGAGAAATTGAAACACGTTGCTGCAGGCATCGTTTTATTGTGGCATCTCAAATGGGAGACTCACATATATAAGAGCACAAGGGTTAAGTTAAACAAAATTCAGGCCGGGGTGGGGGGGGGAGATAAAATAAGCATTTGGGGTGAAGATGTGCAGGGGGAAAAGAGGTCGTAGCACACATGTACATGTATACAATGTATCTTTTACATGAATGTGTTTTTTTATTACAGATGTGAGAGGGTTCATATAGACTGGCCACGTTCTGTCAGTGTTATTATCGTCGTCCACAACGAACAAAGAGATGTCCTTCTGAGGACAATATATAGGTACGTGTATGTTCTGCCTTCAGTAACAACATCTTATATAGGACAGACAAATGTTTTGTGATTCTCATCCTGACATTTTGATATGCAAACATGTGAATTTGAAAAAACTGCTCTTTCAGTGTCTCGTCGAGCAATTTCTTCATGACATCACTTCTTTTGTATAACTTTATGGAGATAGCAATAGACAAAATGTGGAATCCATTTATGAAAGTGTTTAAAGATATATTATGGACTTGTTCGGGTGCGTGAAACTGTTTAAAGTTAGTATTCAGGTGCTATGCCACCTGGAGGAATATAGTATTCTACTGACATCGCCGAAAATCTCAAGCATATATAGACTGTAGCACTCCATAGAAAACATTATCTGAACTGCGGTCAATTGTAAATATTTACATCTCGATTCGGGGCACAACTATTAGCGAAAAACTAATGAAAACGATTTCAATCCAATGTATACCTTAGAACTGAATGGTAGCATCCATTCAGTTATTGGGGAGTTAAAGGGGTACTGTATGCCATTTTAAATAAATTCCAGGTAATAACAATGATCTAATATTGATAACATATAGAAAAATAAGTAATTTGAGTCTAAGATGTATTCTATAAACATTCAGGTTAATAGGCTATCTTAAAACCAAAGTTAATAATTTGATATAAATTTAATTTAAGGCTGGAGCCATAAATTAGATTACAAATTTCCGTGTACAAGACGTAATCAAATTGATTGATAGTGGATTGGGTAGCGCATGGCACACATGATCGTGTAAAACAATATGTTGAATCAGGGTGTAAACTCAAGCCACTCACTCACTAGTGAATATACAATAACTTAAGTGAGTATATGGGACTAGTATGCATATAATATAACATATATTTGACACATTTGCTTTAAATCTGTACAAAAATTACTCAATTGTTGTAATGACAACTTGTATTTTCGCATTCCTGCTAATCTGCCATCCATAACATTACTTTGTGCTCAACAGACTTTCAAATAATGGAATTATGGTTACCTTATTCTATGCATCAGAGAGTATAGAAACCAACAACAACATTTGAGTATCCCTTTAAACAGGGTTTCCGCCAGGGGGAAATAAATGAGTCCGTATTGGAGAAACACATAACGCGACGGGACGACCATGGTTCGTCCTGTCGGGCGAAAAATTTGTTATTTGACACTTAAAAGTAGCCATTTCCTTGCACCTGAGTGTCCCACAAAGCAATCCAAAGCTACATATATTATGCAAGTCAATCATTTCTGTGGGTGCATTAATTCTGTTGATGGTATACAAATAATTAATCATGTAATTACGTACGTATAAGACTGCCGTTTGATTGAATACTCTATAAATAACGAGCTACGAGTTACAGTGTTTACACATTTATAACTTACAATAAGATATAATGAATATAAACACTAAAAAGCATCTACGCATTGACCAATAATACCACGCAAGGAGAATTGAATAAATTATTTTTTAGAATTTCAAGTAGCGTCCGTGGAAATTAAACTGACAGGATTATGTACATGTATTCTGTCAATCGTAAAACTCTTTGTGCGCTGTGACGTCATACTGCAGGGTTTGTCTGGAGTATATTTTTATAGCGGCGAAATACGAATGGTAGCGAAGTCTTTCACTCGGAACGCGTAGCTTGTTCAATAGTCTGTATAGGCCAACAACTGACGATCGACCGCAGCTATAGAACAGAGTGTTAGCCAACGTTTTATAAAATATAATTGAGTTTCGGCTGGAAATGTGAACATGTGCGTCGTTGATTGTGCTTGGGGACCCAGGCGGGACAACGAAACTATTATTGACTGTACTTTGACTTTATCTCCATATGGGGGGGGGGGGGGGGGGTATGTGTTTGTGTTTATCCTCCATGCGTGTAACATGGCTCAAATGAATGGTGTTGTCACTATGAATTCGCGCTATAAAGACAGGACAGGTTCCGTATTATTGTGAAATAAATCACTTTGGGATTTTGTTGAGTATGCATGGCAATATACGCATAATAATCAACACACGTAGAGAATCACATGTTTTTTTCAGGAACTTCACTGACATCGAACTCAAAACAAATGATAATACAGCAATAAGATAAATGATCAACATTGAGTAGTTTCATCCACGAAAATCCCGTGCATAAAAATGTCCCGACTCAGCAATTGGGTGTTCTTTGATCCAATTATGTAATTGTACGATAGGACCGGGTCTTCGAGTCTGAGTAGTTTCATCCATGGAATCCCGTGCACAAAAACCACCGTACTCAACAGTCCGTCATTCTTTGATGTTACCGCGACATGTATTACGCTGTATCTAATGTCGCTATTTGACCCGCTTTTTCACCAGTATTCTGTTTAACACCCGAACTCCCGTTGCAGCCAAAAATTTTTTACGACATTTTGCTACTGACATTTGGTACATGCATGAACCAAACAGATCATCTGCGAGGGGAATGGGTCCGTGTGACGGACCCGCAGCCGGCCTGGCGGAAACCCTGCTTTAAATCATATTTAAACAGCTTACTTTTTAGCTCAACTTTACTTTGTAAAGTTTGAGCTATTGCCATGGCTTTGTCGTCCGTCGTCCGTGTGTATGTGTGTGCGTGTGTACGTAAGGCGTCAACAATGCAGGCTACAGGTCGTACCTTTGGTCGGATCATTATGAAATTTTTCATAGCTGTTGACATCAACATTTAGACCAGAATGATTAATTTTGGGGTCATTCGGAAAAAAAACATGGCCGCCAGCGGCCATCTTTCATTTCAAAATTCAATCCATTAGCACGGGCTACAGGCCGTACTGTTCGTCTGATCATCATGAAATTTGTCATGGATGTTAATATTGACATGTAGATGGGAACGAGTAATTTTGGGGTCATTCGGCCAAAATACATGGCCGCCAGCAGCCATCTTGGATTTTACTCTTTGTATGACTAAATCCTTTAGCACGGGCTACAGGTCGTACCTTTAGTCTGATCATCATAAAATTTGTCATGGCTGTTGAAATTGGAATGTAGATAGGAACGAGTCATTTTGGGGTCACTCGGACAAAAAACATGGCCGCCAGCGGCCATCTTGGATTTCAAAATTTAATCCATTAGCACGGGCCACAGGTCGTACTATTCGTCTGATCATCATGAAATTTGTCATGGATGATAATATTGACATGTAGATGGGAACGAGTAATTTTGGGGTCATTCGGCCAAAAAACATGGCCTCCAGCAGCCATCTTGGATTTTACTCTTTGTATGACTAAATTCTTTAGCACGGGCTGCAGGTCGTACCTTTAGTCTGATCATCAAAAATTTGTCAAGGATTTTAATATTGACATGTAGATGGAAACGAGTAATTTTGGGGTCATTCGGCCAAAACACATGGTCGCCAGCAGCCATCTTGGATTTTACTCTTTGTATGACTAAATCCTTTAGCACGGGCTACAGGTTGTACCTTTAGTCTGATCATCATATAATTTGTCATGAATGTTAATAATGACATGTAGATGGGAACGAGTCGTTTTGGGGTCATTCGGCCAAAAAATATGGCCGCCAGCAGCCATCTTTGATTTTACTCTTTGTATGACTAAATCCTTTAGCACGGGCTACAGGTCGTACCTTTAGTCTGATCATCATAAAATTTGTCATGGCTGTTGAAATTGGAATGTAGATGGGAACGAGTCATTTTGGGGTCATTCGGACAAAAAACATGGCCGCCAGCGGCCATCTTGGATTTCAAAATTTAATCCATTAGCACAGGCCACATGTCGTACTGTTCGTCTGATCATCATGAAATTTGTCATGGATGTTAATATTGACATATAGATGGGAACGAGTAATTTTGGGGTCATTCGGCCAAAAAACATGGCTGCTGGCGACCATGTGTTTTGGCCGAATGACCCCAAAATTACTCGTTTCCATCTACATGTCAATATTAAAATCCTTGACAAATTTTATGATGATCAGACTAAAGGTACGACCTGCAGCCCGTGCTAAAGAATTTAGTCATACAAAGAGTAAAATCCAAGATGGCTGCTGGAGGCCATGTTTTTTGGCCGAATGACCCCAAAATTACTCGTTCCCATCTACATGTCAATATTATCATCCATGACAAATTTCATGATGATCAGACGAATAGTACGACCTGTGGCCCGTGCTAATGGATTAAATTTTGAAATCCAAGATGGCCGCTGGCGGCCATGTTTTTTGTCCGAGTGACCCCAAAATGACTCGTTCCTATCTACATTCCAATTTCAACAGCCATGACAAATTTTATGATGATCAGACTAAAGGTACGACCTGTAGCCCGTGCTAAAGGATTTAGTCATACAAAGAGTAAAATCCAAGATGGCTGCTGGCGGCCATGTATTTTGGCCGAATGACCCCAAAATGACTCGTTCCCATCTACATTTCATTATTAACATTCTTGACAAATTTTATGATGATCAGAATAAAAGTACGACCTGTACTTTTTAGCTCAACTTTACTTTGTAAAGTTTGAGCTATTGCCATGGCTTTGTCGTCCGTCGTCCGTGTGTATGTGTGTGCGTGTGTACGTAAGGCGTCAACAATGCAGGCTACAGGTCATTCGGCCAAAAAACATGGCCGCCAGCAGCCATCTTGGATTTTACTCTTTGTATGACTAAATTCTTTAGCACGGGCTATAGCTCGTACCTTTACTCTGATCATCATAAAATTTGTCATGGATGTTAACAATGACATGTAGATGGGAACGACTCATTTTGGGGTCATTCGTCCGAAAACATGGCCGCCAGCAGCCATCTTGGATTTTACTCTTTGTATGACTAAATTCTTTAGCACGGGCTACATGCCGTACCTTTAGTCTGATCATCATAAAATTTGTCATGAATGTTAATAATGACATGCCGATGGGAACTAGTCATTTTGGGGTCATTCGGCCAAAAAACATGGCCGCCAGCAGCCATCTTGGATTTTACTCTTTGTATGACTAAATTCTTTAGCATGGGCTACAGGTCGTACCTTTAGTCTGATCGTCATAAAATTTGTCATGGATGTTAACGATGACATGTAGATGGGAACGACTCATTTTGGGGTCATTCGGCCGAAAACATGGCCGCCAGCAGCCATCTTGGATTTTACTTTTCTCTTCATGTCTATAAACTAGTATTAGAAATTCAACTTTCCACATTCCTAATCGCTCCATTGACTAATACATTAAATTATTCCCTTTCCAAGTTGAGCTACAGTGTCATTGACACTTTCATTTACAGTGTTATTAAGAGAACAAGACGTTCCCTTCTCAGAGAGATCATACTGGTTGATGACTACAGTGATAATGGTAAGAGCCTTTATTGAATATATTTTACCTTATTGCTATTCACTTTAGAAAATAAATGGTGGGTCAAGTACCAGTCTATATGTAGATAGAGACATGGGAATGTTTCTATCTAGAATGTGTCATTTATCGCCTCTTTTTTTCCCAAGGGAGTAGTTATTTCTCTGTTATTTGATCATGTATAATGTCTAATAAATGATTTTGAAGTTTACTTACTGGTAGGGTTGCCACGATTATTTGATTAATCGACTAACATTCGACAGGTGCGTTAGTCAACGGTTATTTACTTTCATCGATGAATCGCCCTAGGGGTGGGTATGTTAGTGTATGTAATCAGGACTATGCACCGATGCCATGCATGGAAGTAACAGCTAACATCATATGCAACATAAACACTACCTGACAGCCTGTTCTCTCATCAGACTTCCGATGCAGCTTCATTTGCCTTTGATGTCGCAGCCGATGTTTGGCTGTCATCTTCAAAGAATTCTGTGTGACATATTCTCACAGTCCATGTTGGGCTGGCGGAATCCTTTGCCATTGATGTCGTGCCGACGCAACTTTTTATTGAAAATGTCCAGCTAAAACATGACAGTAATTGTGATTGCATCCCCGTCACCCCCACAAAAGCTCAAATATCTGCCACTGTCTACCTATATTCTCGTTAACTTTAGTGCAACTTCACCACAATTTCACCCTTTAGCCGACATAACGTGAAGCATGTGCTCTGCCAAAATACTTATCGCTTTACTTCGTGCAAATTTGCACAGTTACTGTGTCAAGCTCCATGCAGAGTTTAGTCCCCGGTCAGACATAGCATATCGATGGGCCTCAATTCTGTTTTGCAGCTTGTTACTGTGTGTGCTGTTTGCAGAAACATCAGGATCATTGGCAATTCTGGGCAGTATTTATTAGTAAGGACATGTTTATAGCTACATCGGAAGAATGAGAGCATGAGTATTTATTGTTATATATGAAATAAAACACAGAACACTGACAGTTTATAACTGTGTTCAGATTGGATGTAAAGTAGTTATCGTAATTTCTCATTTAATCAATTGTTACCTGGATGTAATATTGGGTGCATATGTGAACGATTAATCAATTAACCGTCGACTATAACAGTCGATTTATACTAGTAGTTGATTCTTAAAACTCATGGTCGTGGCAACTCTACTTACTGGTTCAAGTGGTGTACATGTACAGTAATGCCCTAAATAATCGACTCCTTAACCACAGCAGAATTATGGGTAACTTTTCAGGATTTAGTCGGAAATATGGCTTGTTGCCATTCATCGGAAAGCTCTCATATTGCCAGTTATTTTGGTTTCCGGATAGTATTTTTTTTTTATAGTTATTCAATTGTTTTCAAATTTGGTTTATGGATTGTTTTTGATTCCAGATGATAACTTTAGTTTTAATTATCTGATTGTTTTCAAATTTCGTATATGGATTACTGCCATGAAAATATAGCTCAAGATTAAACATGGTTGCGGTCCTTCCATTTTTACAGGAGTTATGGTCCTTGTTTATTTTTTATATTCGGATGTTAATTAAAGTAACAACCATCAGTGAGAAGCCAGTTAACATATTGCAAAATAACTTCTATATTTTACAGAAGAAGACTGCTCACTTCTATCAGAGGTCAATGAGGTGAAGGTCATACAAAACAATGAGAAACAAGGTAATTACATACTAATAAATGCATTTAAAGATGCATAATCCGATTAATTTGCCCCTAAATTACTAAATATATAATTACATCACACACCATATAAGGATATTATTACCGATTGTATTTTAAATCATACAAAGTAAATTTCAAGCACATGTTCGAAGTAAGATGATAAATTATGTCACACAACAAATAAGGACATTACTACCGATTGTGTTGTAAATCGTAAATTGTATATTGTGTGCACATGTTCTAAATGAGGAGATGACAATAATATGTCATCTCTAAAGCATACACAGAGCAGGTAACTTGTTTATCATTATATCATTTCTTTCTAGTTTATTATACGTTTTTGTCGCTACCTCGAAATTGCCTGTTGAGTTTATGATAAATCCTGTGAAGGAGAAATCGCGTATAGTGCAGTTTGCTCCCAAACCAACTTGATGCATGTTGTGTTGTGTGAATTGTGTTGTTGTGCGAACATGTTGTTTTTGTTTGTGGAAGATTCGTGACAATATCCGATGATTTCTGGAGATCTACAGAAAACTTTGTGACTCCCTGATTAGAAACAAACCAACATGCTTTTCGCTAAAACATAACATAATCAAAGTACATTTTCTCTCACACAATTTGTGTTTTGTGGGTAATATGGCATTCATACAATCATTACACTATACTATTAGTATATTCTTGAGTAAATTTTCATAATTTGGTAACTTTTATTTGAAATTTTTCTATTTAGTCAGCATGTCAGTGAGGTCTTAATTAGCATGCTCAATCTATATATTCTTAATACATATTTGAGAGTATATTGTATATTTTGCAATTATCAATGAGGTGACACACTCTATATGAGGCTAATACTTGGATGTTATGTGCATCACTCATAAGTTTAGTGTGCCTGTCGTTTGCAGACTGAGGTCCCCAGAGGGTGAATTTAGTGACAATATCCCGTATGCAGTTGGCTAGCATCACTAAATTCACCCACTGGGGACTTCATTCTGCTTTATAGGCTTCATCTTCTCTGGAAAGTTTCTTTATTATCAAATTTCTATCGAAACTTCTTCACATAGATTCTATTTCTTTTTTAGTTTATTTTCTCTATATCCCCAAATTGGCAGGTCTACGACACATTGCATAATTAAGGTTCCCAATGGGTGTACATCACAATATTCACCATTTGGGAACTTCAATCTGAGTCTATGTCTCCCATAGTAGATTAGGACATGCAAAATGAGGTCCCCAGAGTGGGAATTTGCTGATGCTTGTCCGCTATGCGGTATAGCGTCACTAAATTCACCCTCTGGAGACCTCATTCTGCAAATGACAGACACTCTAAACTCAGGCTTGGGTATGTGCATCACTCATGATTACGTAGGCCCTAAAACTCTAATGGTGTGCCATTATTGCTTTGCACAGTCAAATACAGCTCAATACTTTTTGTAGTTGTATATTTTGATTACAGGTATTGTGAAGTCGATGCTAACTGGAAGTCAAGCAGCTTCAGGGGAGATAATCGTGTTTGTCAGTAGTCATGTCGAAGTAAACGCCGGGTGGATAGAACCACTACTGCAAGCATTGAAGAAGGTAAAGACAGTTAGGTTTTCTGCTAGGTTAAAATTTTTAGGCCCTTTTGGCATCTGCAGGAAACACATAAGTTTGTTGATACTGGTTCAATAGTAATTATGTTCAAACATGTATTAAGTTATTAACCCTTTCATGATAGGAGCTGCACTAGTGCAGCATTAAAGATACTGTGCCATTGCATTCTCTTATATATGCGAGTATCCTATAGGGAGCCTCTCATATATAAGAGAATGCACTGGCTTACAAGGTCAAGGTAAATTTTGTCAGGCCAATGTAATCTCTTATATATGCGAGGCTCCCTATGGGAGACTCGCATTTCAAGAGAATGCATCGGCACAGGGTTTTCGCAAAATTTCAAGAAGCTCCAGTCATGGAAGGGTTAAAAACCTGAAGAATGGTGACTGCAATCTTAGCCAGAAGTGTGTCTGTGATACTTGATTGGGTGAATTTGGTCAAAATAAATCACACAGAATCTACCAACTAACTTTTTACGGACATCTGTTCTGGAAATATTGGACACAGAGCTATCCGATGTGGAGATGAAATGTTTCATTGGCTTGTACCCCAGAAATAAAATATAAAATATAATATTGTGTGTGCATGCTTTTAAAACAAAAATTGGCTTGAGAAATAGAAAATTGACTTTGTATAGTCCAATCATTATTATTGTATCTACAGGTCTGCAACAATAGACACATCTTTTACCCTTCCATGACTGGAGCCTCCTGAAATTTTCGAAAACCCTGTGCCAATGCATTCTCTTAAATATGAGTCTCCCATAGGCCTAACAATATTTACCATGACCTTGTAAGCCAGTGCATTCTCTTATATATGTGAGGCTCCCTATGGGAGACTCGCATATATAAGAGAATGAACTGGCACAGGATCTTTAATGCTGCAACAGCACAGCGCCCGTCGTGAAATGTCTAAAGCATTATTTTCTAATTGTCCCCCGACGTTTCCGTCGGAGGGCTATAGAAATGACCCTCGTCCGTCCGTCCGTGTGTCGAGCCGTCCGTCCGTGCATCCGTGCGTCCGATATCGGGTACCTTCATGGTGTAATCAACTCCTCCTACAGTTTTAAACGTAGAGATTTGAAACTCTGGGATATTGTTCCTAACATGTTGGTGATTTGCAACATCTATATAGCTAATCAAAAATATCATTTTTTCCATATTTTTGGGGGGTTTTCGACTTAGAAAATTTGGAACATTTTTGCCTTTTGGATGAGATTGGGTACCTTCATGGTGTAATCAACTCCTCCTACAGTTTTAAATGTAGAGATTTGAAACTCTGGGATATTGTTCCTAACATGTTGGTGATTTGCAACATCTATATAGCTAATAAAAAATATCATTTTTTCCATATTTTTGGGGGGTTTTCGACTTAGAAAATTTGGAACATTTTTGCCTTTTGGATGAGATTGGGTACCTTCATGGTGTAATCAACTCCTCCTACAGTTTTAAATGTAGAGATTTGAAACTCTGGGATATTGTTCCTAACATGTTGGTGATTTGCAACATCTATATAGCTAATAAAAAATATCATTTTTTCCATATTTTTGGGGGGTTTTCGACTTAGAAAATTTGGAACATTTTTGCCTTTTGGATGAGATTGGGTACCTTCATGGTGTAATCAACTCCTCCTACAGTTTTAAATGTAGAGATTTGAAACTCTGGGATATTGTTCCTAACATGGTGGTGATTTGCAACATCTATATAGCTAATAAAAAATATCATTTTTTCCATATTTTTGGGGGGTTTTCGACTTAGAAAATTTGGAACATTTTTGCCTTTTGGATGAGATTGGGTACCTTCATGGTGTAATCAACTCCTCCTATAGTTTTAAATGTAGAGATTTGAAACTTTGGGATATTGTTCCTAACATGTTGGTGATTTTCAACATCTATATAGCTAATAAAAAATATAATTTTTTCCATATTTTTGGGGGGTTTTCGACTTAGAAAATTTGGAACATTTTTGCCTTTTGGATGAGATTGGGTACCTTCATGGTGTAATCAACTCCTCCTACAGTTTTAAATGTAGAGATTTGAAACTCTGGGATATTGTTCCTAACATGGTGGTGATTTGCAACATCTATATAGCTAATAAAAAATATCATTTTTTCCATATTTTTGGGGGGTTTTCGACTTAGAAAATTTGGAACATTTTTGCCTTTTGGATGAGATTGGGTACCTTCATGGTGTAATCAACTCCTCCTACAGTTTTAAATGTAGAGATTTGAAACTTTGGGATATTTTTCCTAACATGTTGGTGATTTTCAACATCTATATAGCTAATATTTTTTTTATGGAGTTATTAACCCTTTTCGACTTAGAAAATTTCAACATTTTTTTTAAATTTCTTTAACAAAGCGGCATCGACTTGCCATGTTGTCGGGGGACACTGTGGTCTGCTGACCTTTTATTATAAATAAATTCAGCCTCCCATACAAAACATCTTTATATATATGCCATCAACGTGGTTTTTCAGTTGATCTATGAGCCTACAGATCGATCAGTAGACGAATAATATACTGTATAGTTCCGCGAAGCGGATTATACTAAGTATGTTATTCGTCTACTGATCGATCTATAGGCTCATAGATCAACCGAAAAACGACGTTGATGGCTTATAACGATAACACTTTATTTTCAACTATCTACTGTTAATCCATCTCAGAAAATTAATTGCCACAACTGGATTTTCCGTTGGACGATTTCCGAATTTGGTTGAGGGGCCAAAATAAATTGGCCAAAATTGTCAATGACCAAGCAAACTTTCAGAAAATAAATATTTACACCTCAGCTTCAATTTTCAGCAATAAACTATCCATGATAACAAAAATTACTTGTTTAGCTACGATTTACATTTAAAATGACTCAATAACAACTCAATAATTATCAACACACACAGAGTCGATCTCCGGTAAAATTATTAACTCCAGACTCCAGCCCGATGTAATTTGTAAACAAAGGCCCTGATCACATCTAATGTTCTCGTGACAAATGCCATGTCATTACCATTGTTATGAAGCAGAAAAATGTTAATAGGGTTGTAATCGGGCAACACATTTTATTTATTCCCATAAAATTTTCCATGATCATCAGCCTGTTGATCAGTCTGATTCATGATAATTTGTGTTCACAGTAACTATACACGTTGTCATGGACACTCTTTCGAAAATTGGACAAATGAAAAATGCGGCACGAACTTTGAGTGTTCAGTCGAGCATTACAAAAACATGAATACGGCTGAAATGAACAGATATAAGTATATTATAGTGTCCGTAAGAAGCAGAAACATGCAATATAGACATCAACTACTTTTTCAAATGTTTATAGCATTGAGTTTTCGAGTTGTTATTTCGCTGAGATTCTAATGGAATTCTCGTTCCCTGCTTTCGTGTCATCCGGGGACATCGTGTGGGGCGCCGGTTATAGACTTGCCCATTTTTCTTAAAGTGTCACTACGCGATGTGACTCGTCTACTGCAACATCTATGCACTGTTAGATCAAGTTGCCTTCTAGCCTCTTGACCAATCAAATCCCCGCATTTCATTGAAAACGAAAGTAGTTGTAATTATATAAAAATGTGTTATTCAAGATGTTCAATGATGTTTCAGAATCTTCAGAGTGTAGCAGCACCTTTCCTAGAATCAATTGATGCAAACAGCTATGAGTATACTAAGTCAACAGAGAGGCTCAGAACAGGTATTCTATCTAGGAATTTGGTGATAGAGGGGATTCCTCACCCCACTAACTTTCGTGAAAATTTTCAAATTTCATACCCTGACAGTTGAAACAATTCAGAAATAAACTATATTGAAATTGTTCTGTTAGTGTGAACCTGTTTCCAAACTTTATTTAGTTTGAAATTAGATGTTTTTAGACGAAAATTTGGATATTCTTCTTATTCCCGTTACTGTGCAAATTCCTGCAGATATTTTACTATAATTGTTGGAACATTACCGCACTTGTGCACACAGGCGGATGAGGATGTCGTTAAAAGTAATTGTAGTTTACTATAATTGTTGGAACATTACCGCACTTGTGCACACAGGCGGATGAGGATGTCGTTAAAAGTAATTGTAGTTTACTATAATTGTTGGAACATTACCGCACTTGTGCACACAGGCGTATGAGGATGTCGTTAAAAGTAATTGTAGTTTACTATAATTGTTGGAACATTACCGCACTTGTGCACACAGGCGGATGAGGATGTCGTTAAAAGTAATTGTAGTTTACTATAATTGTTGGAACATTACCGCACTTGTGCACACAGGCGGATGAGGATGTCGTTAAAAGTAATTGTAGTTTACTATAATTGTTGGAACATTACCACACTTGTGCACACAGGCGGATGAGGATGTCGTTAAAAGTAATTGTAGTTTACTATAATTGTTGGAACATTACCGCACTTGTGCACACAGGCGGATGAGGATGTCGTTAAAAGTAATTGTAGTTTACTATAATTGTTGGAACATTACCGCACTTGTGCACACAGGTGGATGAGGATGTCGTTAAAAGTAATTGTAGTTTACTATAATTGTTGGAACATTACCGCACTTGTGCACACAGGCGGATGAGGATGTCGTTAAAAGTAATTGTAGTTTACTATAATTGTTGGAACATTACCGCACTTGTGCACACAGGCGGATGAGGATGTCGTTAAAAGTAATTGTAGTTTACTATAATTGTTGGAACATTACCGCACTTGTGCACACAGGCGGATGAGGATGTTGTTAAAAGTAATTGTAGTTTAAAAGCCAGGATTGTGAATGTTTACAAGAAAAATCGTCAAGTTTAATATATTCTGCTCTGTCATCTCTCAGCCTGTATTGGACATCTCCTTCGGAAAGTCTTCTAGGGAGGTGCATGCCTCTGCATTTTGTGCTAGTGTGTTCCACATCTGTATGGCTGATGGGAAGAAGGAATACTTGTAAGCATTAATGCTCACATGCTGTTGTGTGTAGCACCGGTCTTGATTTGGCATTGGTTTTGCTCTTTACAAGTGAAGTGACCTCTCCCGATTTGAAAGTTCTAGGCTGGTCCCTGCAAATGGGTATACTACATTCATGCTAACATATTTGTTGGTAGCATTACAATAGATGCGTACTACAGCGTACTATGAATTTAATTTATAATGCAGGTTCTTAGGTTTTTCATTGTCTACATTAACCCTTCCATCACAGGAGCTGCCCTGGTACAGAATTAAAGATCCTGTGCCAATGGATTCTCTTATATATGCGAGTCTCCCATAGGGAGCCTGACATATAATAGAGAATGCATTGGCCTAACAATATTGATTTGTAAGCCAATGCATTCTCTTATATGGGAGACTCGCATAAATAATAGAATGCGCTGGCACAGGATTTTTAATGCTGCACCTGCGCAGCTCCCACCATGAAAGGGTTAACAGACCCACCAGGTTTCCAATTGATATGGATATATAAGACTTTTATTTTGTACATTTACATTGTTATTAAAGGGCCATTGGATCATCACATGAGTTTAATCCTATCATGACGGGAGCTGTGCTGGTGCAGCATTAAAGAACTTATGCCAGTGCATTCTCTTATATATACGAGTCTCCCGTAGGGAGCCTCGCATATATAAGGGAATGAGCTGGCTTACAAGGTGATGGTAAATATTGTTAGGCTAATGTATTCTCTTATATATCCGAGGCTCCCTGTGGGAGACTCGCATATATAAGGAATGCATTGCCACAGGGTTTTTGCAAAATTTCAGGAAGCTCCAGTCATGGAAGTGTTAATATATCCATCACCCCTGTTCATAACAGAGTTGCAAGCAGGTGAATGGGCGCTCTCATTGACACTATTATTGGTTTGAATATCAAGCTTGAGTTTGATTCTTCTAGGATTTGATTGGAACTTACAACCAAGAGTTGAGCCAGTCCCAAAGAATTGGGCAACAGACACAGATACAACTTACATGTGAGTAGCTAGTATGCAATTCTTCCAGTCTTTTCTGACAACAATCATTTAGAATAACATCTATGGAAGCCCGATGAGAAACTTATCTCTGAAAAGATGAGAGGTTTCCCAAGGTAAGTATCTGTGTTCTCAGGCAATTAGACCTCAATTTTGAGATGCGGTAGGGAGGCTATTTATTTTTATTTTTTTCTCAAAATCTGAAAAACATGCTCCAGAATTTTGTTTGTTAAATCCAATATTTCTAGCAGAAAATATTGAATTTTTTTTTTTACAGGGTTAAAAAGTATTGCAGAGTTGAGGGAAGTGCCTGAGAACCCGGAATTTTTATTTATAAAAATGTGTTATTTTGTACACTAGTATCTGAATAAAAAGATTTGTAAATTTACCAGGAACAGTGAATACATCTTTGATATTAATTACCAAAATGATAAAATACTAAGGTAGTCTTCACACCCTCTACACTATCCGGTGGTCAACGACCAAATTAGGGTGACATCGGCATTTGTTTTGAATGGCACACAGTGAGCGAGACGATAAAACAATATGTTATAATCTCGCAAAGGTCTATTCATGTGGAAATGAGCGAGATCCTGTGTCAAACCACCTGTGCTAAGGTCAACTGTGATAAAGGCCACCATAGACATGAGTAATCTCACTTGCTCTATGACAATCGACACAAAGACGCTGACATGACCCTAATTTGGGCACTTAACAATGGATAGCGTATCAGGTGTGAAGAGTATCTAACATAGAGCCAGTATTAACCCTTTCATATCGGAAGCTGTGCTAGTGCAGCAATAAAGATTCTGTGCCATTGCATTAACTTATATTTGGGAGTCTCCCACAGGGAGCCTTGCATTTATTAGAGAATGCACTGGCTTACCAGATCAATGTAAATATTGTTAGGCCAATGTATTCTCCTATATATGCGTATATAAGAGAATTTACTGGCACAGGGTTTTCGCAAAATTTCAGCTAGCTCCAGTCATGGAAGGGTTAAATATTGGCAGATTAAAACATGAAGTTAATTAATGTCTCTTTAATTGTGGTGAGTAGTTACATTACAGTCAACTACATGGTTTGAATCTTCATTCTATATACCACAGTCTAATTTTCTGTCGATGTAAACCACTGTAAAACCAGTTAGTGAAATCGGTATCAATACTACAGATTTACGTTGAAGTATGGTTGCCTTACTCGTCTGTAGCCGGATTTACACCCCAGATTCCGTGGCAGGCTGTTTTGTCAATTTTAATTGACTTTATCTACAAGTCAATACAAAATGCCAGATTTATCGGAAAGGGTGATATCTTACAGTCATAACGGTGTATTATAAGCTAACTGTTGTGTTAAATTACGCACAAAATATGCGGTGTAATTATACCCCCACTTTCGAAGAAAATGGGGGGTATACTGGATTGACTGCGTCCGTCCGTCCGTCACGTTTTCTCCGTCCGTTTGTCCGTCCGTCGTCCTTCCGACCTCATAACTCGAACAACTATGAACTGATTTCAATAATTTTTTGTATGCAATCTCCTTAGGACGGTCTCTCCGCATGATGCTAATTGCGGGTCGGTCCGACTTTTTTTTTTCAAGTTACGCCTCTTTTTCGACTTATTCTGTCCGACTTAATAACTTTAACAAATATGAACCGATTTCAATAATTTTTGGTATACATGCTTCTCACAATACCCTCTCAACATGGTGCGGCTAGGGATTGGCTCAGACTGTTTTTCGTAATATTACACCTCATTTTCGACTTATTTTGACTTAGAAAATTCTGTCTGACTTAATAACTTTAATAAATATGAACCGATTTGAATAATTTTTTCTGTACAAGCTTCTTGTAAAGTTAAAAATCTTTTTGGTTGAGTTTATTTGAACTTATTTCACGAATGGCTTGAAAGTGTAACAAAGTTAACACGGATTTATTCTCACTGACATCTCAGCACCATAAAGTGCCCATGACAGCAGTATTCACTGATGATTATCTCAGCACCTTATATTTACATTCTGTTACAGATGATAAATTTATTGGTGTGATTTATTCTCACTGACATCTCAGCATCATTCAAACAAATATGAACCAATTTGAATAATTTTTCTGTACAAGCTTCTTGTGACACCATATCGATATTATTAGTCCGAATTTTTCTTTAAAGTTAAAAATCTTTTTTGTTAGGTTTACGGATAATGCGGGTTGAATTTGCCACGGTGGGGGTATGCTAGCACTCGAGTGCACACCTCTTGTTTGGAGTAACCTCACATTTGATATGTTTGTTTATGTCTAGAGAAGACATAAACTGTTAATGAAGTTTGCGAGGTCAAATGAGTGTATTCTTTTGAAATTATGTAAACATTGCGATAAAATATATTTTCACATTAAGTTACTACTTTCAGTTGCCAACTCTTGTGGAGTTCAGAAAAAATATAATGTTTTCTATGCAATAAACTGGAAACATTTGATTATCACAATTGTGATATTTTATAATGTCATTGGCGATTTTGGATGAGCAGGTGATTTACGCTTCAAGTCCGCTATACAAGAGTAAGGCTACTGTACTACCAAGCTGGCATGGGTACTTGATGCTTACTCTGTAGGAAGTAGTGTCAGTGTCGATTTATGGTTTCACAGATATTTTGTCTTCATTAGTCAGCTCCAGATTAGATATAAAGCTATTGGTGTAGTGCATTTTTATATGCCCGTTTTGAAAAAAATGGGACAAATTATGTTATTGGTCTGTGTGTCGGGGTGTCCATCCGTTCACTTTTTTGGTTTCCGGATGATACCTTTTAAAAGTCTGAACTGAATGGAATGAAATTCGGTATGTGAGTTTACTGGCACAAAATACAGGTCAAGTTCGAATTTGGGTTCCGCCCACCAATTTTCACCAGAGTTATGGCCCTTTGTTGGAATTAACACAGGCATATTGTTCCACGCCTCAGTGATGCTCTTGTTTCAGATTAATTAAGATGTTGTTCTTACTACAGATCTCCTATTCTAAATGGTGATGTGTTTGCCATCTGGAGAAAGTGGTTCGAAACTCTAGGAAGGTTTGACGAGAAGATAGAAATTCTGGAGGTAGCATTGCTTGGTGAGTTAAGAGATGAACTACTGTACAATACTTTTAATTCCTTTGAGTCTATTGTTTGTTGATTTCATTGTTTGAGACCACGAAATCAACATCCAACGAAATTACTGACTGTTGAGTTAGTAGATAAATATGAATATACAACATGGAAACAAAGATCGGATATTACATCTGTTTTCTGCATGTCATAAAATGGGTGGGGGGAAAAACATGGAAGAAAAGATGAAATGTAGTCAATTTTTATAAAATATCAGGCATTATCAAAATAAATATTTTATTGTTTATATACTATATCGTCTGATCCCAAACAATGCAAAATGAATTGGTCTCTTAATGAAGGCTAATGGTTTCACCATGCACAAGTTTCACAAAACGATAAATAATGACCTCGCCAGCATTGGAAATGAAGACAGTAGCTATTAGTGCATTGATTGTCTGATGCCTTTTCAGGGGGTAATCAAGCCTTGAAATAGTGTGTCTGTCATTTGCAGAATGAGGTTCCCAGAGGGTGAATTTAGTGATGCTACCCCACATAGCGGGCTAGCATCACTAAATTCACCCTCTGGGAACCTCATTCTGCTGAGGTGTAAGCAGAATGAGGTCCCCAGAGGGTGAATTTGGTGATGCTAGCCCGCTATGCGGGGTAGCATCACTAAATTCACCCTCTGGAGACCTATTCTGCAAATGACAGGCACACTATTTCAAGGCTTGGGGGTAATGTCACAAGAGCTATACTCGTCACCTCAGAATTGACAGTCACGTTATATTCAACTAATTAACGGGTCTCTTCCGGTGGTTTCTAGAACAACAAAGTTGGTGGAACATCTTGATATATCGATTTGAGATTATAGAGTATTCCATTGATCGAGGTCAAGGACGAGTATAGCTCTTATGACAGTACTCCTCTACCCTGGAATACCTGAGGTACACTTTCTCAATAGTGACTATTCAACAATGTTATAAACCCATTATTTTAGGACCCATTGATGTGGATAAACATGAAATCAGGTCCCTATGAAATGGCAGTACATATTGAATGTACTTGTTTAATTGGAGTCAAAAATAATATTGGTTGTACCTGTATAACTTGTTTTGGCTGTAGAAGGACATGTGGCCAAAAATTTCCAATAAGAGTGTTGGATTGTTATTTGCTGGATCACCATGAAGTCCCTCTGGGCTGGACTGTCTTTTTCATTACAAATTTATAATTTTGTATTATTGCTCTGCAGAATGGTCTTTACGTATCTGGATGTGTGGGGGCTCAATTGAGATTATGGAGTGCAGCCGTGTCGGACAAGTGCAATTGCCAGAAGGTAGCTCTGATAAGGGCAACAGTATTGTCAGGTTAGAACATCAGAATTAACCTTTCCATGACTGGAGCTTCCTGAAATTTTGTGCCAATGCATTCTCTTATATATGTGAGTCTCCCATAGGGAGCCTCACATATATAAGAGAATGCATTGGCCTAACAATATTGACTTGTAAGCCAATGCATTCTCTTATATATGGGAGTCTCCCATAGGTAGCCTCACATATATAAGAGAATAGATTGGCCTTACAATATTAACCTTTACCTTGTAAGCTAATGCATTCTCTTATATATGGGAGTATCCCATAGGGAACCTCACATATATAAGAGAATACTTTGGCCTAACAATGTTGACTTGTAAGCCAATGCATTTTCTTATATATGGGAGTCTCCCATAGGGAGCCTCACATATATAAGAGGATGCATTGGCCTAACAAAATTTACCTTGACCTTATAAGCCAGTGCATTCTCTTATATATGCGAGGCTCCCTATAGGATACTCACATATATAAGAGAATGCACTGGCACAGGATCTCAATTACATTATGGATACTTTGAAATATACATCAGTCAAACAGTAGAATAAACTTGTTGTTTATAACATATATTTAAAGATAGTGTATCTTTCTTAACTAGTCTTGGATGAATCGGGCATTTGTGGCTTGGATCAAATCTCAAATCGAATAAGGGCAAGGATTTTACATCGAATCGAATCATCACTTATTAAATCACTAACAATCAGTTTTGAGCAATTGGTTATTGCAGCGTACTGAGAGAAGTTTTCCCGAGACTACTCACATTTTATCCAGCATATTTTTACGAATTCTCCTACCGGTTGAACTCTTTAATCCTGACCAGTAATTTTCAGAGACAAAAATATAAGGTTCTAAGTAATCTAATCGAACTGTTTTGTACATTTTGTGGAAATGGTTAGATTCGATACATGATAGACATTGTGACCACAAGATCATATTCACACTTCTGTGGTGAGGGAACGAATGTATTTTTCGCAAGCGCGATAACTCTATTACTCTATTGCATTAACTAGTGAAGTTTTCAATGTGTTCAAGTATTGGCTGGAGTCTTATGCGACAATACGTGTGTATTTGCTTAATTCTGCTAAATGTTCACGAAATGAAATGAAATAAATGGTGTAACCAATATTCAAAATATAAGCGAATCCACTCGAATCAGTTGGAAGATTTCGAATGAAATTGAATCTCGAACCTTTGTCGGAGTCTACTCTTAACACTTTCTTTACTAAATGGTTTCTCCCAACAGTTATAACAGTATCCACTGGAATGGTCTATTATTCATTTGGAGGGATGTTCAGCTAATAAAAGCAGATGACAGTATGACGAAGTACAAGTGCAGAAGGTTTCATATTCATTGGAGGGAAATGTTCAGCTAATAAGTTCAACAATGGTCGTTTGTTGAACTTATTATCTGAACGTTTTCTACGGGAACCACTCATCAATGACTATTTAGTATAGAAAAGGTTAACAAGTTTTATAGAGTTTCTGGGGTATAAAATAATAAATATGAATCAAAGACACCTGTCCGCAAACTCTTCTATGAGTTAATATTGATTGCATTTTTATTTTTAATGATATAATACATACAACCTCTCGGGATGGTTTTACGGGCTATTTTTAGAACAGAGACTTCATGCAATCTCGCATAAATATTTGGAGAGTAGCAAGAGGGAGAACTCTATCTTGATAGCATCATCCATCAAGGCCAAAGTAATTTCGAATCAAGAGATTTTGCTGTCTACATAAGATAATATAACAAATGACTTTTTTGTGCATTAAAGATAAAACAATTTAATCAATCTTCAGTTTTGTGTGTATTTTATTCCCAAAAATCTATTTGTAGTCTTAATATCATGTTTTATAAAAATTATGTTGTTGTTGTAATCGTGGCCCAGAAGAGATATACAATATTGAAAGAGACTCTCAACACATTTATGACTTGTGAATGTATATCCCAAGTTCGCCCACACTTTTTCTCAGTTGTGACTACAGGTCCCTGTGGGATACATCATGTTCAGCTTCCAGATCCATCTGTAATAATTCTGTTATTATGTACTTGCTGACGAATGGCCATTTGCTGAATGCTGCGAAAAAAAAAGCATTATTACTTCTCATATTTACATGACGTCCCTGGTTTCCAGATGGATTGGACATTTTACTTTGCAATTAAGTTTTATTGTTGGTTTACAGATAATCAGACTCTATAAATCACCAATGTGAACAATATAAAATTTGCAATTGCCATTTGATTTTTGGTCGATTTGACCTATGATATGATGAATGATGGTGGGCATCCATCCGTTGTCTGTCCTTCCATGACCCAACGTAAACTCTATAAACAAACGTAATCCAATTTTGACCAAATATGAATCATGGCTTCTACTCATGAATCTCTTGGTGAGTTTGAAAACCAGTTCTGCCCAAATTTTTTTCTCGGAGTTATTCGCCCTAGATTGTTTACCGGGTGTCTATCTCATGACATAAGTGTGATAAATTTTAACGTAATCAGCTTTTTACCAAATTTGAGTCATTTCTTCTACTCATGAATCTCTTGTTTCTCTAGTTATAATCAAAATAATGATTATAGTTATTGTATCAACAAGGCCTGACCTTAAACTGTCAAATAAGGCTACTTCTCATTGTGTATAATTGGTATTAATCCTGATTAATCCATACATTTATACATCTAATTTATTTATCACATTTAGTTTTTATATATTTATGGGTAACAATGCCAGTACCAATGCTAAATTATAATTTGTATGTTGTAAGTGGATGTCTGGAATGCTGAATACATCTATAAATTCCTGAAATTTTGTGAAAGCCCTGTGCCAATGCATTCTCTTATATATGCGATTCTCCCATAGAGAGCCTCGCATATATAAGAGAATACATTGGCCTAACATTATTTACCTTCACCTTGTAAGCCAATGCATTCTCTTATATATGCGAGGCTTCCTTTGGGAGACTCACATATATAAGAGAATGCACTGGCACAGTGACTTTAATGCTGCAACTCGCAGCTCCCTTCACGAAAGGGTTAAAGCCATATCATGACATTGTCAGTTTTATGGATGGAGGAAAGGCTATTAAAACCCTGTGCCGATGCATATAATAATGCGAGTTGCCCTTGCATTGATAAAAGAAGACATTGGCCTAACAATATTTACATTGACCTTGTAAGCCAGTGCATTCTCTTATATATGCGAGGTTCCCTTTGGGAGACTCGTATATATAAGAGAATGCACTGGCACATGACCTTTAATGCTGCACCAGCGCAGCTCCCGTCATAAAAGGGGTAATAAATTTTATCTTAACAGGAGCCTTAGGAGGACAGTGGAGGTTTGGCTGGATCAATATAAAAGATTCTTCTACTTCTCGAAGCCCTCTGCTAAAGCCTTACGATACGGAGAGTAAGTGTGATGATCTAACCATTTCTTTACTAAATGGATTCTCCCATCAGTTATAGACGTATACATTAGAATGGTCTATTATTCATCTCGAGGGATGTTCAGCCAGGGTTTCCGTTAGTACGGCTCAGCGTCCGTAGGACGGCCTCATTCCCCTCGCTGATGATCTGTTTGATTCATACATGTACCAATCAGTAGCAATATGTCATGAAAAATCCGGCTGCAACGGGAGTTCAGGGGTTAAACAGAATACTAATGAAAAAGCGGGTCAGTTGAGCACAGTGTGTTACGGGTACAGCGTAACCCTTTGAAAACAAAGGGCCAAAAACTACAACGTTATGTTTGGTGTGCATTGAAATAGCGACATTATTATATACAGCGTAATAAATGTGGCGGAAACATCAAAGAATGTCGGACTGCTGAGTATGGATATTTTTTTTATACAGGATTTCTGTGGTTGAAACTACTCACGCTCGGAGATCCCATGCTACCGTACGATTACATAATTTGATAAAAGAATGCCGAATTGCTGTGTTAGGCAGAGTAGTGATCAACATACGCCAAAATGCGGTTCTCCTACCAAATGAGGTATCTACCTCCGAGATCCCGTGCTATCGTACTATTATAATACGGAACCTGTCCCAAATTAGTCTTTATAGCGGGAATTCATAGTGACAACACCATTCATTTGACCAATATTACATGCATGGAGAATAAACACAAAAAACATATCCCCCACCCCCCCCCCCCCCCCCCCCCCCCCCCCCATATGGAGATAAAGTCAAAGTACGATTAATAGTTTCGTTGTCCCGCCTGGGTCCCAAACACAAAAAACGCTGCGCGCATGTTTCCATTTCCGGCCAAATCTCAATTATATTTTATAACACGTTGGCAAAAACTTCTATAGCAGCGTTGACAAGCTACGCTTTCCGAGTTTGAAAGATTTCGCTATCATTTGTATTTCGCCGCTATAAATATATCCTGCAGACAAACCCTGCAGTATGACGTCACAGCGCACCAATAGTTTTACCGCTTGGCAGAATACATGGAATATATCAGTTTCATTTTCACGGAAGCTACTTGAAATTCTAGGAAATACTTAATTCAATTCTCCCAGCTAGGTATTATTGGACAATGCATATACTAGTATGCTATTTAGTGTTAGTTTCATTATACCTGTCGGAATCTTATTGTAAGTTATAAATTAAAAAAAACTTGTAGCTTGTTCATTTATATAGTCTTCAATACGGCAGTTTTACGTGCGTAATTACATGACTAATTATCTGGATACCATCAACAGAATTAATGCACCCACGGAAAATGATCGACTTGCGTAATATACGTAGCTTTGGGTTGCTTTGTGGGACACTCAGGTGCAAGGAAATGGCCACTTTTCAGTGTCAAATAGCTAAATTTTCGCCCCACGGGACGAACGATGGTCGTCCTGTCGCGTTATGTGTTTCCCCAATACAGACTCATTAATTTCCCCTTGGCGGAAACCCTGGTTCAGGATATATGAGCCGACGACAGACATACGAAATATAATACAAATGCAGAAGGATTCATATAAATTAAACTGCCTGTGGCCGCATGATGAATTTATTATCTGAACATTTCCTAAGTGAACTAATCGTCAATGAGTTTTTAATAAAGAAGGGGTAAAAAAGGTTTTTCTGCTTCTCAGCCATCTGATGGTGTGTATTGACGCATTGCATTGAATTGGAATATAAGCTACACCACTAAGACATTCAGAGTTGCGGCCCTTGTTTGAATTGGAAATTTGTGTATGTATGAAAATTTCAGGAAAGGATGCCCACTTCTTGGATTTAGATCCAGATTTAGATTTAGATCCAGTAACTTGATGTCCCTCTGGACAATATTCCACATAAGTTTTATGATTTTATAAGTTGTTCAACTAATAAACTGAATATTCCTGCAAAAGAATCAATGGGAATAAAGTAACTACTCATCAGCAACTATAAAGTTATTAGAGGTTTATAAAGAATCCAAAAATGATCCACTGTTATATGAGGATTGTGTTCTCTTTAACAGCATATCACAACAAAGGAAGATACAAGGTAGACTTCAGTGTAAGCCATTCCGATGGTATCTGCAAAATGTATACCCGCAGCTCAAGTAAGTATACTGGTATTTATTTCACACCTGTTGACATGAGGTACATGTATTCAACGTAAAACCAGACAATGAGTACATATTGTTGTGTACCACAAGTAACACATAACTACAATGTATATAATGATAACAATTCATTCCGGCTGATTCACAATTTATTAGTTTTTCATCAGACTTAAATCACAACAAAGGTAGTTATTGTATCAATGATGTTCACAGTCATGGATTAAATTTATCTGGCAGAAAGATGTGGAATAAATACAGAACAAAACTTACATCGTAATTTAGAATTTTGTGTTGAAGTCGTTACAGTTAATTTCTCTTTATTGCATAGCATCAGCGCATGGCTTTTCTTATGCAATTAACCAAATATGCATAAAGCCGAAATCACGAAAAAAAAAACCAGGCCGTTTTTCACCGGCATCAGCAAGAATACAGTGTATTGTTCATTTTCGTTTCATCATCAATTTAGTTTGTTTAAAAATAATAATGTCCATAAAGAGCTTCATCTATATTCATTTTATTTTATTCCATATTATCTTATCAGCATCATCATCATCATCTACAATTGTAAAATGTTCAAGAATACAATGATATTCTTGCCGGGAACGGCATCCCCATTTATAATATACTCACTACATACATGTTTATATTGAGAATATATTCAATAAAACATCAGTTAGAAATGCATTACATATATGTATTATTAAACAGATAAATAAACATTAACTACCCACCAACTATCAGTTAGTAGCCACCAAGAACTGGTAAGAAAAATGTCAATGTTTCCCGATAAAATACTCTTTTCATTGTTTCACATTATGAGAAGGGGGATAATTCTATTCATTAACAGCACCATTTCTATTCTAGATAAATGTATAGAGTCCGGTGTCTTCTGGTGAAAAGTCACATGTCACTCCACTCATATATCTTTCTAAAATTGGTTTTTGTCCTGCCCATGTTTCAATTGGCAGCATGGGGGTATCCCAGCACCCAAGGTGCAACTTCTTGTAAAATTTTTGATCATAGTCGGCGTATTAAGTTACTCAAACTAATCTGGGTGTCAGGTAACTCACAATGGCTCAATGAGTCATCACCATGTATATAACAATTAGCACTTATGAAAACAAATTCCAATGATCTCTGATCGCGAATGCATGGGCTGTGTGTGCATGGGATTATTGCTTTGATGTAGGCTCAATGAAATTGTTTTATTAAATAGCCGGTGTCCGTCCGTACGTCCGGAAATGGTTTCCGGATGATAACTTTAGTTTCGGTTATTAGATCAAAAGCAAAATTCATATGAGTTTATCAGAACAAAATACAGGTCAAGTTCGAATATGGGTTTGCTCCGCCCATTTTTGTGAGAGTTATGGCCCTTTTTTAGCTCACCTGAGACGAAGTCTCCGGTGGAGCTATAGTCATCACTCCTCGTCCGTCGTCCGTCCGTCCATCCGTCCGTCCATCCGCCTTCATTACACACCTGTTGCTATATTTTGGTCAATCACATTCCTTTGATTAGTGCGTCCATGATAGGAATTCGCGACATAATCCTTCCATGACTGGAGCTTCCTGAAATTTTGCGAAAACCATGTGCCAATGCATTCTCTTATATATGTGAGTCTCCCATAGGGAGCCTCGCATATATAAGAGAATACATTGGCCTAACAATATTTACATTGACATTGTAAGCCAGTGCATTCTCTTATATATGTGAGGCTCCCTATGGGAGACTCGCATATATAAGAGAATGCACTGGCACAGGAAATTTAATGCTGCACCAGCACAGCTCCCATCTTTAAATGGATAATAGACATCATGCATGACAGCCAATTTGGATATAAAATTTAAGAGAATAACTACTTGCAGGAAGATTATTCTCTACAGTAATGCTCTAAGTAATCGACTTCTGAACCACAGCAGAATTATGGGTAACTTTTCAGGATTTAGTCGGAAATATGGCTTGTTGCCATTCATCGGAAAGCTCGGGGAGTGCTTTCCGATGAATGGCAACAAGCCATATTTCCGACTAAATCCTGAAAAATTACCCATAATTCTGCTGTGGTTAAGTGGTCAATTACTTTGGACATTACTGTACCTGAATTTAGTGTGTCTGACATTTGCTGAATGAGGTCCCCAGAGGGTGAATTTAGTGTTGCTACCCCATACAGCAGGTTAGCATCACCAAATACACCCTCAATGGACCTAATTCTGCTTAGGCATCATCTTCTGGGAAGTATCTTAAGTATCAAATTGAAATTTTGTTTTAATAACTTTTTTTACTTTTTCCATTCTGTTCAGTTTCTATGTCCCCCCTAATTTGCAGAAGATAAAAAGCATAATTGAGGTATTCAATGGGTGTGCATTACAAACTTCAACTGTAGAACTTCAATCTGTTCCTAGGTTTGCCATGGCTGTTGAGGCCTAATCAGACTGAGGATTAATCGGGTGATGCTAGCCCACCTTGCAGATTATTGTCATTAAATTCACATTTTGGGGACCTCATTCTGCAAATGTCAGACACACTATATTCAGACTTGGCTGGCATATTATTTTAAGCTACATAAATGCATGCTATCAAAATTTATTTGATCCATTTTAAATACAGACATCTTGAGATTAATTGAAAGTGATCCATTATCTAGGTGATATAGAATTGGCCCATCAATCACCATACACTTGGTCTCTCAGATTAAATAAACAATAAATTAGAATTCACTCTGCTAGTGACCAGCCCAGGATTACTGTAATTGTGTGTGCCAGCTGTGGTATTTGTTTATCAGCACATTTTAAATATTAGCTTTGTATCTATGATACATTCAAGTGACATACTGGGCACAGTTCCATCATTTAATGGGTTACATGTATTAACCCTGGTCACCAATTTTATGCTTTTGTGATATTTTTAATTTATATCCTCAGATTATATCTCCAGGTAATATAATGATAATAATCCACCTTTACTTGCATGGATTTTGTTTCTAAGACCGGTGACATCTTTTTTAGCTCACCTGAGACGAAGTCTCCAGTGGAGCAAATGTCATCACTCGTTGTCCGTCCATCAACAATTCTTTTTGAACATCTTCTCCAGATCCATAGGACCGAATGGGTTCATAATTGGTGTGGATGTTCCCTAGGTGATAGGATAGGATAGGATATTTTATTTCAATATACACATATTAATACATGATACATTTGACAAATATTACATTGTATATTCGAGGGGGTGGCATAGTCAGGCTAGACTGTCTTACTGCCGCCTCCTTAAAGACGAAAAGATGTTACGATAGGCGGTCAGGGTTCATTTTACAATGCACGGCTAAATAATTATGTATCTCACAATGGTTGCATTTAACTGGATTATATGTATGGAGGATATACGTCTAGATAAATCGATTATTGGTTACTCAATGGTTTGTCTCTTTCTTGTCAGTGAGATGTTCCTTGAAAGTCGAGTAGGAATGTGTTGAGTGAGGTTGTGGATTGCGATATAGCGGAAGTCACTTATTGACGAGCTACCACACAGTCGGGACATCTTTGATTGTTGCATTTAAATGTTGCAGCATATTTTTTAATGCAATCGGCATGTAAACGCCGTTTGAATGTGTGCCTGGATTGGTATGATGTAAATTCGTTATCTAAGTTGTTCCAGATGGTTGGATAAGAATGGAATGGTAGTTGTTGGGACCAAGATGTTCTTGGTTTTTAAAAAAATAGTGGGTGCTTTTGCCGGGTGTCTGGTCCGGTTTTACGTTTCGTAAACATGTCGGTGAATGATTATATTAAGCGCATATGATACCAATCATGCATGAAAACAGCCGCTTGTACTTTGTGGATGTCGTAGATTTTGAGTATATTTTCTTTTTTAAAAAGAGGTTCTGTGTGGCTTCTATATTTCTTATTACATAAAACTCGTATCGCGCGTTTTTGAAGCATGAAAATTTTTTTGAACGCTGGGACGTGTCCCCAAATTTGAACACCGTAGACAAGATGGCTTTGTATTAGAGCATAATATAATGTTTTAAGTGTTTAACTTTATTGATGTGGTATATGGCATTCACCATTTTAGAATAAACTGAGGACACATGTTTTTTAAAGGTCAGGTTTTCATCTATATGGATTCCTAAGAATTTTGTGGAGGATTCGTGCTCAAGATTTCCTATCTTAAGCTGGTGACTGGTATTCAGATTTGTTCAAATGAGGTCACTGGGTCAATTAGTTCCGAAGCCAGGACCATAACTCTTTCCCTTCATAGTAATTCTTAAAACGACTTCTTCTCAAGTGGCATCAGGCCGAATGAGTTCATATTTGGTATGAAGGGTCTCTGGTTTACTGGGGTTCAGATTTCTTAAAATGGGGGTCACTGGGGCAAACATGGGCAGGGTCAATATCTTTAAAAAAAAATTTAGATTTAAGTTGTTACATTTAACTCCTTTTGCTAAATTTAAATGAGAAAAAAAAAACATTAAATTTTACTCCTTGCTCAATTTTGTTTTTTTTTTATGAATTTTTTTTTTCAATTTTCAATTTTGAGAAATAAATTATGTTATAACAACTTACTGACTATTGTAGTCCCAGTCTTCTCCGTCTTTACAGTCTGGTGAGCGACCCCACAGTCTTTGACTGTCTTGTTTACTTAGAATCTTGTAATTTTCTGGTTTCCGGATGATAACTTTAGTTTGTGTGATCATATCTGAACCAAATTTGTTATGTGAGTTTATCAGCCCTATGTACAGGTCAAGTTCGAATATGGGTATGCTCCGCCCATTTTTGCGAGAGTTGTGGCCCTTTTTCGACTTGTTTTACTTAGAAATTTTCTGACTTTTTCGGTTTCCGGATGATATCTCAAGTTTGGATCCTTTAATTGCAAATACCGTTTTTATGTGGATCAGTCATATTAAGATACAGGTCAAGTTCGAATTTGAGTTTGATCCGATTATATTTCTCAGAGTTATGGGCTTTTCGACTTAGAAAATTCAATTTTTCTTGTAATTTTCTTCATTTTGTGCCAATTTGAGGTTATATTTTGACTTTACTTGAAGAGTTTTTTTAAGATTTGGTTATTTGTATGCATGTCAGTAATGAGACTATGCACAAGTGTCTTATCCATATACTATACTTCAACAAAGCCTCCGCTCCAAATGAAGCCACCGGTTCGGGGGACACTGGCCGAGCAGCCTTTTATTTGATTAATTACGCCAACAAGGTGTTGACACTATCCAATTACTGATACAACCCTTTGCTGTGAATGAAAAATGTTGATAGCACCTGATCCAAAATGTCTGTCGCTTTGTTCCCTTGTTTATAGCAAAACATTTCAAGTAAGTACTTTTGTTGACTGTTTGTTTTAAATTTGAAAACTGATTAAATAATTGGCATACATGTATCATCACCCACGACTATCCATTTGTTTCAAAACCAACTACACATTATAATATCCTGATATGACTAAATACAAAAAACCCATGAAGTCTTATATATATGGTTGTTGCAAAAAATGAAAGTCTGGATGCCATGATACATCTTTAAGACAGTATTTTTAAATATAGTCATATTATTGCATTTGCAGGCCGCCTGTCATGGATGAGTTGGCATTTGGCCACATACAACAAGGATCGCTCTGTCTCGATATCAACACAGGACATGTTCCCATCACACTTACGCTGACAGAATGTACAAGTAAAAAAAATACATTGGTATGTCAACGAAGCCAGAGTATTGTGGGTGACTGGTTCAATTAACCCTTTCTATACTAAATGGATTCTCCTGTTCAGTTATAAATGTATACATTGGACTTGCCCATTATTGTCCCCCGAAAAATTATATCTCCGTCAAAGGTATCTTGCCCACTGAACTATATGGTATATCCCCAATTATTAACAAGGAAGGGTTAACAAACCCGCGTTGAAAACGGAACGAAAATTCTGTGGTACATTTTATCCTGTTTCCTGACCGGTAACCTCTGATGACGTCATCTCCCAATGTCCATTTAAACTTGATGCCAGATCGTTATTCTTCACTTTTTCCCTTGTTAACGGAAGGAACACATCGAAGATAAGTTGACAGTTTTTTGTGTTATACAAAAAACATTATTTCCGTTAATTGTTATGTTGAATTGTGCAATTGACTCGCGTTGCTATAGCGATTAGCGTCCATGTTTTTAAACGATCGAGAATGTTCATAATTCAACGAATGCATCTTTTTTCTATTTGTCGTGGAACGGACGAATAAATTATTCAATAATAGATGCACATTTGGATATGATAAAGACGCTAAAAATCTTTATAGCACGAATCGATTGCACACATGTGCGATTTTCTGTGGTCGAAGCAAAAATTACCACGTGCGTCGCTTGGTTAGTAACAGGCCCAAACTAAACAAATAGTGGTGACTTGGATTGAATATCCTGCAAATAAAGTAGATACCGGTAGTTCCCGAAAGACATGGAGACTGAGATGACCTCCCTTTTGGAGCTTAGAGCTATCAATGTATCACCTGAGTATTTTGCTGGACAAGGAATGTGTAACCACCCCCCCCCCCCCCCTAGACCGATGAAAAAAGTTAAACGGCTACAAGCTCAAAAAGAGCCCAGACACCCAGTAATCCGAGATATGCCATTGTCGATAAGGATTGAGATATCATGGACCGAGAATCTATACTAGTGACCGGGAAGAGACTCTCGCCGAAATAGTCGATTGCACCACCCCTGTAATACATCCAGAAGAATTTTAATGTATGGAATACTGACCTAATCCGACATAAGGAACCATACATGTAATTGTTGGAACCAAAAGACAATTTGTAGAAAACCTAGAGTCGCTCTGATGACCAGAGCACATGACAATGCTGTTTATAGAAAGCACCAGAAAAATCAAATGTGCCAAGATGATCCATCAATGTAGATTCAAATAGGGCCGTGTAGTATTAGTGAGTACTAGAAAGGAAACGTTGCATTGACCCTATAACCAGGAAGTACAGGAATAAGCTATTCGTGGAATTACCCCATTTGCCGGTGACACGTCAAGGAAGTCCCTGCCTGCCCGCGTTAGCCACAACATTGAGCAAATTACAGGCTTACGTAGTCCGAATGACCGCCGTGAATACCAATGGAGACACCCGTGTGTGGACACTAGCTCGTGCATACAACCAATTTCGGAACATCTGTAATAAACCATTGAATACGTGAACAAGAGGATCCTAATGAATCAGTGAACATTATGGCCTGAAGTGCGAAGCTAGTGGGCGGAGCATATGATCTGGCATCCTACACCCAATGCTAGTGAATACCTCGCATGAGGGGAAGCATCTGGTAAGGATCTTCTGTCTGTATGAATGAGGACTGCCCTGTCACCAAATGTTTTACATTTGTTGAATGGTATCTGCAAAAGAATTTTTTTTATTAGATCTTAGGCCATAATTCAAATTTACCGTTTTCTCCTGAACAAGATCATTAATATAAGATGGTGCCATATTATATACCAGAAGTAGAATTTTGAAGATGACACAGTACAAGACTGGCAGCCAGTGTAAAGTCTCCAGCACAGGAGTCATATGCTCAGACCATGGGGTGAAACATACAACCCAAGCTTAAGCATGTTCTGTAAGCGTTTGTATTGGCAATGAGGTACACCATATAACAAGAGAGTTGCAATAATCAAGATGAGATGCAACAAAGGCATGAATAAGAGTCTTGGTGGAATTGTGTGTAAGGAATGGTCAAATCTATCTAATTTTATGCAATCCATAGAATTCTTTCTTGCATACATTACTGATGTGACTGTCCATTGACATGTTTTTGTCGAAATATGCTCCTTAAGTTGCGAACATTATTCCCAGAATTGATGTGGGGATCACCAACATGAATAGAATCAATTATATAAGGAATGCCATGTAAAATATGGTATTACCGTATGACACATTTGTCTTTTGGCAGGATTGGTCTTGGAGAAAGACGGGTTTCATCATTAGTAGCTCGATGTGCCTTGGTGCTGACCCAATAGACAGTCATAACTACGTGCTTGCTGAATTCTGTTTATACAGCGAGTCTCAGGTAATCATAATCATTAATATATTACAGTCACAGTCCAAATCGACATTAAAGCAAGAGTTGTGTGATTTCCCTATTTCTGTTCAACCTATAGTTACAATATAGTTATACCCCCACTTTCGAAGAAAATGGGGGGTATACTGGATTGACTGCGTCCGTCCGTCCGTCACGCTTTCTCCGTTCGTTTGTATGTCCGTCCGTCCGTCCGACCTCATAACTCGAACAACTATGAACCGATTTCATTAATTTTGTGTATGCAATCTCCTTAGGACGGTCTCTCCGCATGACGCTAATTGCGGTTCGGTCCGACTTTTTTTTTTCAAGATACGCCTCTTTTTTTACTTATTTTGACTTAGAAAATTCTTTCCGACTTAATAACTTTAACAAATATGAACCGATTTCAATAATATTTGGTAAACATACTTCTCACAATACCCTCTCTACATGATGCGGCTAGGGATTGGCTCAGACTGTTTTTCGTAATATTACACCTCATTTTCGACTTATTTTGACTGTCTGACTTAATAACTTTAACAAATATGAACCGATTTGAATAATTTTTTCTGTACAAGCTTCTTGTGACACCATATCGATATTATTAGTCCGAATTTTTCTTTAAAGTTAAAAATCTTTTTGGTTGAGTTTACGGATAATGCGGGTTGAATTTGCCACGGTGGGGGTATTCTAGCACTCGAGTGCACACCTCTTGTTAAAATTGACTATTTCTGTTGTTTGTGGTAGACAATTAGAGCTGCATATTGTGTTTAGAAGTTTCAATCCAGAAAACATGAATGCCACCCTCATATCAACGACAAAATAAAGGACATATGAGATAAATGAAATAAAGAAAACTTCATATTTATTCTAAAGGCAAATATTATTTGATTTTGGATTACAATGTGTCCCAGCCGTGGTTACATTATATACTATTACATCGTGATATTATAAAATGTCCAAACACTTTGTGTGCCTTTAAACATGCAGTGCATATATGTCAATGGTATGAGAGCAGGCCAGGGCATGGCAAGCATTTCGCTCTTCTATGTCCTGGACAGGGTTCACGCTCCCACTTGCCAAATTGGCCAATGGCCAAAATAATTCACATTTGGCAAAAGTTTTGGCAAGTCAAGAAATATGGAAACTATTGCTCAATTTGTATTACAAAATGTAGTGGTGTTTTGTAAGATTTAGGAAAAGTTAATACCTCTATCATGATGCAGCTAATCTGATAGCATGGTGGTGTTTATACAGCTAATCATCTATTAATGTGCTCTTCTAATGAAGCAACCCTTCTAAAATGTTAGTGTTCAGTTCAGGCCCCAAGCTAGGAGGCGACTCAGGCGAAATTCTCGCCCTTGGGCTGGCGAAGTCGCCCTCGGATGTCCGCAAGGCAAAAACGAAGTCGCCTTCAAAATTTGACAAAACTAGCTTAGGATTTACGGTAATTTTACCGGTGAAAATCTGACTCGTTTTGCAAAAAAAAAAATATATCTAGATCGACTTAACTGTGCCAACGAGGCATTTTATTTATCAATTATACATGGTGTACCCTATCCACATATTCTAATCAGGTTGTGTGCTTTTGGAAATGGCAAATTGCTCTGACCAACGAAGTTTATGATGAGCTACTGGTTCGTTTTAAGGAGACTGGAATATAGACCTTACTTTGTTCCGTCGGTCATTTTGTAACCGCAAATTGTATAGCCATACATGGTCACCACCACTCATGCAGTAGCCAATGTGAACAACTAATACTGTCTTTAAATTTAAACTAAAACATATCTATGAATTTTCAATTTTACAAAAGTATTTTGTGTCGGACTCCGTTTCCCAATCCAACTTTTTTACTTTTTGGAATTGGATATTTATTATGTTTACAAACAAGAACACATGCTTGCTTTATTAAACACAGATGTTTGAATGTGCATTGGAAGTAATTTTAATGTTCTTAGTTAAATAAAACATCTACATAATAAACTATTACTATCCAAACTCATTTAAAAGGATTAATTTGTGTCAAAACTATGTGTTTGCAAATTACAATAATATTGTTGTCAATCTATCGCTCAGGCCACGTGCGCAATATACGTCTGTCAACGGTTGCAAATTAATTGCATCTTGGCCTACTTTGGTACAATGCAGGTATTTAATTTACCTGCTGGTGTATATTATAAGCTCAACTGGTCTCTGTTAAGAACACATTACTAGTAATCAACACCTTTTTCTGACACAGCTATCAAACTTGTCAAGTTTATTGCTTTAATCGGATTATCATCAGACATCACTGATGGCATAGGGTCCTGATGATGCTACTCAACAATAAACTCGTTCCAAACAAAATTAAAAGCTTTTACACCTCCTTAATTAGTCCTTATTGATTATTTTAACAGACCCACATTACAGCAGTGGCCAAAAGCCATTTCCAAAAAATTAAAATTTATAATAACAATTCAGATATTAAAAGTTATGAAGTCAATAATTAATAATTTCTTCAGATAAAGTCAACACTGACAACAGTTTAAAAAAAATTAAAGATATAAAATTTAGTTAAAATTTCAGATTATCGATCTATGCAGGTGCTATACTTGTGTTGTAACTTGCAAAATATGTTTTATCTTGTTGTTTTATCTTATTTATTAATGTCATAAATAAAGCAAATTTTTAATATTTCCCCCTGAAGTCTCCCTAAATTTCCTGAAGTCTCCCTAAATTTCCTGGAGGGAGACTTGAAGTCTCCCTGTTCTGAACCCCTAGCCTGAGGCCTTGTTCAGTTATTGTAAGACACACCACAATAGAGAGGTGAGTACAGTATTGCTCTAATTAATCGACCCCTTAACCACAGCAAAATTATGGGTAACTTTTCATGATTTAGTCGGAAATATGGCTTGTTGCCATTCATCGGAAAGCTCTCCCCGAGAGCTTCCCGATGAATGGCAACAAGCCATATTTCAAATTAAATCCTGAAAAGTTACCCATAATTCTGCTGTGGTTAAGGGGTCGATTAATTAGAGCATTACTGTATGATTAATAATCAACTGCTTTCCTATCGATATCAAAAGTCATTCAAACAGTGAATATAAGACCCAATGTTGCGGAACCTGATACTATCAGTGCTAGCTAGCGTTAGGCAATTTCTAAAAGAATTTGGCAAAAGTAAATTTCGCTCCAACGCTGACCCTGGTCTTGGATGGTGAGCATAGACGTGGGTGTGTATTTTGTCTCTCTCATTTGTTATTCTTAGTAATAAAAAATGAAAAAAATATTCTATTACGTGATCAATAGGATCCTGTTAGTGATTCAATTTGACGTGATATTACACAGAAGGTTGTATTTGATTTTAAATGACGTGAGACTTCTGCGACTTCATCTAATATGTAAATGAAAATGTTCTTACCATTATCGTGGTTGAACAGAATGTAGATAACCATACATGTATCATACCCCCATGACCGAAGGAAATGGTGGGTATACTAGATTATGTGCATCCATCCGTCACTCCTTCCATCTGTCTGAGCCGTAGATGCGTAGATGAGTTTTCTGTTGGCAATCACCATGGCAGGTGAATCTTGACCCCTTCAGCGGAAGGAACAAGAAGCGGGGGCAACTAAAGTATAATCCTGGATGCTATTTCTTTGGAAATTAATTACATTTGATTCAAAATGTCGCATGCACACATCTTGTATAGCGAAATGACAGCCCCCAAACGATTATTTTTCCGAAAATCCGTTACCATGTCAACCGGTCGCAATTTGGTGGTATTTACCCCAAAAAAATTAGAAGATTTATAGACTACGGATGATCACCCATATATCTATATTATGAGTTGTCATGTGGAGAATTCTTTCATGACAAATGGTCTGACCCAGCATTAAATTAATGCATACATAATTACATTGCTATAAAATGATATCAAAGTAAGCATTTTAACGTTAGAAAACGGGGCTTTGGTGGCACCCTCTGTCGGTGTTGGGTTATTTTCGAGCAAGGCTAGTTCCAGATGTTGCCAAAATATTTCTGGATCATTTAACTTCGGAAATCATTTATATCTGTTTCAAAATGTCGCAAACATATCGTCATATAGCAAAATTGCAGCCCCCAAACCCATATATTTCCGAAAATATGTTGCTATGGCAACCAGTCGCTAGTTGGTGGTATCACCCAAAATTTCTAGAAGATTTATAAACTAAGGTTAACCACCAGTTGTTGAATCTCAATGAAATTTGGATTACTGGATTGGGTTTGTTGGATTGACCTTGTACGTCTGGACATTTATCCATCCGTTTTTCCATCCGAGCAGATATCTGAGCCACAGGTTGTCAGATCACAATGAAAGTTGGTATGGAGGTTCGGTACTATGAGTAAATTCAGTGGAGTGTTCAAATGTTTTATTCGTGTTTTCCGTTCTAGAGTTATTCATCTTTGTTTATCTGGAAGTGTTGGTTGTCCGTCTGGGCAGATATCTCAGCCACAGGTTGTCGGATCTCAATGAAATTTGGTTTGGAAGTTCACCACTATAAGGACATTCAGATGAGTTTTCAAACGTTAATTCGGGTTTTCCGTTCTAGAGTTATTCATCTTTGTTAATCTGGAAGTGTTGGTTTTTTGTCCGGGCAGATATCTGAGCCACAGGTTGTCGGATCTCAATGAAATTTGGTATGGAGGTTCACCGCTATGAGGACATTCAGTGGAGTGTTCAAACGTTTTATTCGTGTTTTCCATTCTAGAGTTATTTATCTTTGTTTATCTGGAAGTGTTGGTTGTCCGTCCGGGCAGATATCTGAGCCACAGGTTGTCATATCTCAATTAAATTTGGTTTGGATGTTCACTACAAAGAAGACATTCAGAGGAGTTTTCAAACGTTTTATTTGTGTTTTTCATTCTAGAGTTATTCATATCTGCTTATCTGGAAGTGTTGGCAGATATCTTTTATTGTTGTAAACATGTGGGTCAACCCAAAATGACCGAAAAAAGATAGAGTTGTCCCGATAATTACGGAGTGACATCGTTTTAGCCAATTATTTTATTGAGAAGAAAATTGAATGTATTATCACTTGTGTATCACAACATTTTGCCATATTACACTTGATTTTAGAGTTATCCATCTTCATCCGCAATTTTGTCCGAGACCATTGGTTTGACGACTCTTTTCTGGGCCACAAATAATTTATAATTTTGAGAAATAAAAAATTTAAAAAATCAATACCTGATCACTCTGAGCTTTGATGGGTGGGTTCCTCGATTCGAATCCAATATTTTTCACCCCCGAAGCCAAAGAAATAGTCATTTTGGAGCGTTAATTCGGATTATGCATCTTTAACACTTATTTTTTCTGAGCTCTTACATTTCTAAGCTCTTACAAAACTTTTTACCTACCTTTTTACCTATTCTTCACTGTCACTCTTTGGCAAAACTGTCATGATTATAATTATGTGCTAATACCGGTAAATTCAATTCAAATCAACTCATTATCACTTTCCAGAAATGGCTGTTGAAAGAGAAGCATATTGTGCATACAAAATCCCAGCTCTGTCTCGACAGCTATAAGATATCGACCGGGATAGTGCTGACTCACTGTGATGTCAATACACAGTCCCAATGGTGGGGCGTTACCATGGAGAATGCGAGTAAACAGCAACATGACAGCAATGACCATGACCTCTGATACAAGGATATTGCTGACCCATTGGAATGTCGATACTTAACTGCAAATGTGATACACCATGTAACAGTGATACACCATGTTGGTCTGAGTTCAACTGTTTTAGTTATGTTTAACGACTTTTTATGATTTTGATAAAAGAGGCAGAACCCGCTATCAGATTTTACAGAAATTATTGAGAAATAGTGTTACACTTTTGTTTTGTCAAAGAAATCACTTGAAAATGAAATCTGCTTTGGGATAATTTTCTGAGAACACATAAGGGAGTTCTTGATTGTTTAACCCTTTGAGTGCCAGGTCCGATTTTTGTATCAACCCATATACCCTGTGCCAATGCATTCTCTTATATATGCGAGTCGACCTTAGGTCGACTCACATATATAAGAGAATGCATTGGCCTAACAATTTTTCATCATTTGTTATTATTTTTTACAATTTTAATAATTTTTTCTTATATTCTTTAACAGACTTATTTTGTAGGTTTAGTGCCAGGGAATCTCACGTTTTTCATGGGCATCAAAATTATTACTATGAATACTTGGTGATAGTTTTGAGTTATGACATGCCCCTAAGGTTTTATCCAGTTTGTTTTTAAATTCGCTATTAGCATGCTTAAGCATACCCAAAAAAAATTAAACCAAAAAAAAACAAACAAACAATCTAAAAAAAAATTCTTTTAATTTTTTATTTTTTTTAGGGCCAATTTTACAGACCGTAAATTAGGGCCGATGAAATCGGCCCCTGGCACTGAAAGGGTTAAGACATCTGAGGTGAACGTGGGACCTATCTAATAACGCTCCCCGAGTCAAATTATCCCTATATACATATTTTCAGCTCCAATGGTCCAGCCGTTTGGTCGCCTATAAGCTGACAAACAAATGAACAAACAAAATTGAGTTTTATCAGTATAGATTATGTACTAAATTAGTCTTATGCAACATGCTGAACAGTACACTCAGGCTTGAAAATAAGGTGCCGGACATTTGCAGAAAGAGGTCCCCAGAGGGTGAATTTAGTGACTCAATCCTGCACAGCCGGCTGGCATCACCAAATTCATCCTCTGTGGACCCCATTGTTCATGGCCTCATCAGTTATGGTAGACCTAGACTCTGATATAAGTTCCCAGATGGTGAAGATGGTGATGTGCACCCATTGGGAACCTCGATTATGCATTGTGTCATCTTCCAATTTGGGGATATAGAAAAACTAAACTAAAAAAGTAAAAGAAACTTTCTTTAGAAATTTCTAAAGAAACTAGAAAAACTTGTTAATTTGATAATAAATATACTTTCCCGAGAAGATGAGGCCTAAGCAGAATGAGGTCCCCTGAGGGTGAATTTAGTGATGCTAGCCCGCTTTGTGGGTTAGCATCACAAAATTCATCCTCTGGGGACCTCATTTTGCCGATGTCCGGCACCATATTTTGAGGCCTGAGTACATTTTATCTTACACTTTACATGATACATTTCTGATGAAATCTGATTTGAAACTGCCAAATTTAATGATATATTCGGGGTTCCAGGCCAAGACCTGTGGTCACTTATTGAGAATATTATCTGAACATTCCTATGGGAACTACTCTTTTATATGAGTATTTAGTATAGAAAGGGTAATTAATATTGAATTTATCCATTTATTTGCTATACTCTTTTATGTTTTACACAGACGGTGATAATTATTTTGTATAGTTTTCAAGATCAAAATGAATTTTTGTTGTATTTATCAGTCTAGCCTCTGCGTCACATTTGGCTGTCGCCATTTTTTCAAAACAACTCAAAAAGTGATGTTTTGTAGGATTTTGTATGTTGCTGTTGTGACCAGGCTTGGAACCCTGAATACATATTTTAGTTTTAGATAATTTAAAATAATTATAATAGTTGAATATAACTATAATAGTTGAAATATCAGACCTGTTGACTTCCGTTGCCATAACTACATGTACATGCTTGCATGATGCAGTATTCCGTCCACTGTGCTTCCAATATTAATCCCACTTGCTCTCTCATATAACTCAGCATGAAATTATTTTATTTTGATATTAATTGATATTATTATAGTTTTTTGTTAAGTTTTGTTTTAGAATACCATGAATAGGCAAAAAAATATACTATTTTTTCCTAATTCAACCTACTGCCATATAATTTAGAACCTAAGGGGTAAATACATTCAAGAGTGGATGGGTTAATTTAATTATTGTCTGGCTTTAATGAACTACATCTGTTTTTGTTCAGGCCATATTTAACATTTTGGTAAGAGTTTCATATATAAACAGAATGACACGAGTGTGTTAATGGGTTTGTCAATATAGCGCTAGCATGGAAGGATAGAACAGGCTCAAGTTCTATCCTTCTGTGATGGCACAAGTGCCGTATCAACAAACCCATTAACATGCATGTCATTCTGTGATTATTATATGCCACCAGTCCTAAAATCTGAATTAAAAAACATACTCACAAGGGTTATTCAGGGCCTGTTTCGTCATGTGTGATAATGCTTTTATTTTATAGTTCCGGTTTCATTATAGAGGGGAATGTCATTTACATCGTGTGACATCAAATGGATTATTATTATTATAAAATACATTTCAAACGCATTCCACAATCAATTAGTTCCAATGTGCATACAAAATAGAAACATCCTACACAAAGCACAAAATATCATTTTGTCCTTGCAGCCTGCTAGGCGCTAAGACGTAACGATATTGTAGTATTGTACAAAATAGAAAAATCCTACACAAAAACAAATATAATACAACAATTAAAGTCAATGATTGTCACCACACCACATAAAACTGGCTATACCTCAAAAAATAATTTGAAGAGATGAGTCTTCTACGACCATATTGAGGACTCATTATGTGTTCAGTGTAATCAGCCTGCACGATCCGCGATGAGTTTTCGGTTGTCAATACGACGAGTTTTCGGTTGTCAATGGATGAGTATGGAACATGTGTTCCATACAGATTTGTAAATATGGAACAGCAAGGACACTGTAATTCTTGGAATTTTTTTTTTTATAAAATCGGTAGTGACCCTGATTGACTAAGTTTTAGTTTGAGAGTTATAAGTCAAAGTTATGCTGTCTAACATTCATTTACATAATAATAAGTTACCAATTCCTACCCATAACAAACAGATTTGTCCCCAAGTGATGATGATTGGAATTTTCCTTTCTACAGTTAATGTGCATTATTTTCATCCCTACTTTATTCTGGAGTACATGCGTCCGTCCGTCCATCCATCCATCCATGTGACTGTGCATCCATCCATCTGAGCGGATATACCAGCCACTGGTTGTTCAATCTCATTGAAATTTTTTATGGATATTAATAGAATAGTGTCAAATGGGTGGGCATCAAATGGTGTTATTTGCATTATTCATGCTAGAGTTATTCTTTGTTTAACTGGAAATGTTTAAATTTTGTCAATCCGCAAAAATATTCTGATGTATGAGTTCAATGAAATTTCGTATGCAGATTTACCATCATGGGTCCTTTCCTTTTTGTTTGTACAGATACCTAAATACATGTATGTGCTATTGGATTTCATTGAAATTTGGTAGTTCGCATTGGGAGTGATTTCAAAAGAAGTTTAAATTATGTTGATTGCAATTTCCATTCTGGAGTTATCCTTCTTTGCTCATCTGTATCATTCTACCTTTATTACACTCCTGTTGCTATATATTGGTTGATCACATTCCTTTGATCAGTGCAAACATTATATGAATTCGCGACATAATCCTTCCATGAATGGAGCTTCCTGAAATTTTGCGAAAACCCTGTGCCAATGCATTCTCTTATATATGCGAGTCTCCCATAGGGATCCTCGCATATATAAGAGAATACATTGGCCTAACAATAGTTACATTGACATTGTAAGCCAGTGCATACTCTTATGTATGTGAGGCTCCCTATGGGAGACTCACATATATAAGAGAATGCACTGGCACAGGAACTTTAATGCTGCACCAGCACAGCTCCCATCTTGAAAGGGATAATAGACATCATGCATGACAGCCAATTTGGATATAAAATTTATGAGAATAACTACTTTCAGGAAGATTATTCTCTACAGTAATGCTCTAAGTAATCGACTTCTTAACCACAGCAGAATTATGGGTAACTTTTCAGGATTTAGTTGGAAATATGGCTTGTTGCCATTCATTGGAAAGCTCTCGGGGAAAGCTTTCGGATGAATGGCAACAAGCCATATTTCCGACTAAATCCTGAAAAGTTACCCATAATTCTGCTGTGGTTAAGAAGTCGATTACTTAGAGCATTACTCTATTCCCATCAAGTTATCCCAGCAGTGTTCCCCAGGCCCATGAACCTGTGATTTATTCCCATGACACATGACAGATGCGTATGGAGATTAACATAACTTATATACAAAAATTGGTAACAAGTATATATATACAATATGTACAAATGTATGGCGACATTGGAGATCATGTAGTTACGATTAGAATATTATATGTACTCATTCGAAATGTTTAATACGTATCAATAACTAAATAGTTCAGATGGTATATATCAACCAGGCGGATTTTCGTCGAACCTCTTAAAAATGGTATGTATAAATTTGCATAGACGCCGTATTTGGCATGGGTTTTGTACATTGAGAAGTTCATCCATTGTTGTAATGTTTGGTCTATTCAGGTATTCTTTTGATATATGACATTTTCTCTCTCACTCAAGCGCTTCACATGTCATCCCTAAACTGTCACTTCAGATGTTCGATGGCTGCTACCTGGAATTAATGCAGTTTATGATTTAGAAATTTATTGCAGGGGTTATTGTACTCACGAGTGAAATTGATTATGTGCATTTTACGAATATTATTAAATGGTTGAGGAGTGTTTTGACGATTATTGATTATTGAATGTTCATAGTGAATTTCCACAGCTCATGTTCTAGTTTATCCAGTCAGACAAATGTTTTGTATATGTTTTAAACAAATTTAAAGGTACTCAATCATGAATCTGATCAGAGGGTCCCTATATCATCAAGATACAACAACATTTCTTCAAAATGCACTTTTGATATCAGAATCGATTAATTGCAACAAAATAATGTTAACCACTGTCAACTGTGGTAACAAATTTCCCAAAACGTGTTATTTATCAACATTTTGTTTTACGAAATATGGCCGTATTATCACTTAGTATTCACAAAATTTGGCCGTATTATCACTTGTTTTTAAAGTTATCCATCTTCATCCGCAATTTTGACCGAGATCATCCATTTGATGGCATGTTTCTGGGCCACAAACAATTGAAATAACAAACTTCAAAGATCGATATCTGATCACTCTGAACTTTGATGGGTGGGTTCCTCGACTCGAATCAAATATTTTTTACCCCCTAAGCCAAAGAAATAGAAATATAGGAGCGTTAAATCATATTGAGTACCTTTAAAATAAAAACTGCTATGCATTAAAGACATGATTGGCGACATAGGTTCCTGGCATTATTTGACACCAATTAAATTAATCAGCCTGATGGTTCATATGAAACTTTTACCAGAATGATCATTATAAACTGACCCATGTGATGAGAGAGGGAAATGAATAGGTTCTTTTAAAATGTAACAATTTTATTGTGGTTGTACAATTTTATAGTGCTTATAAACTTTTTTGATTAGTATATAATTTATTTTGATAAAATGTATCATACTTTGATGCTTCTTTAGTCATATCTTCCAACCAATTAACAACCAACAAAATGTTTCTTTCATATTTTGAAAATGCCCCATTTGATTTTACATCAGAATAGTTTAATTTCCTAATTGTCTGCTCACCAGGTGAATAAGGGATCTTGTCAAATTACAAACAGAAATTCCACCAGAGAACAGAGTTTTTTCTCTGCTCAAAAACACCCGTCTCCGCTTTTGAAATTTAAATGCGCACCAGAGTTTTTCCCTTCGGTGTAAACTCCGGTGGTAATTACAGCAAACTCCGCCCAAATTGACAGAAACTCTGCTGTGGCAAGAGCAGAAACTCCGATGAGGTCAGAGCTGAAACTGGAGCAGTAAATTCAGCTGTTAAAAACATGAAAAACACTTGCAGTCAATGTAAGTTTTAACATAACATGTAGGCTTCACAAAGTCTCACAAGAGGATTGGAAAAAATATTATAATAAATAATATAAAAGCAAATTGTTATGAATGGTTTTTGCATTCTGTTTGGCTGCAGACTGCTATGCTTTTCTGATGGAATCCTACTGACGGACTATCGATGAATAATCATAGATCTGTGACTATTCTTTTTTCTATTTATGGTAACAGACTCACTGTGCACAATCAGATTAACACCTGAACACAATTCCAATATGAAACTATGTTGTCTATTATTTGTTGCAATACTGGTACATGTATATCATTAGATTTAGTGATGAATTTTAATGACTGTGTCCTATCCTAGTTATCCAATGTATGTCCATTTAGTTTGGCAAGCGGAGAGTCATAATTTTTAAGTGAATGATATAACTTCCTTTTCCATTTTGATTTGAAGATAGAAAATTTAGCTTCTCAATTTGCCGAAATGTCTGTTAACCATGGATTTATAGAAATATATGCATGAATCATAGAGAGATGGTGTTAATTGCAACTAATAGCATATATATTTAAACTCCCCTGGCATCACCAAAAGTAATGTAATAAATGTCTTTTCATTGACTATGCCAAAATAGTGGTCCTCCGCTTAAAATACTATTTTGGCACAGTCTAACTCCAAACATAATTTGTAGTGCCGCTTACCAAATATACCAATGGCAAAAAAGATCATTTGGCAATTATTTTGGCAAGTGGGTTTTTGATTATATTTGATGTGATCTATCTAGTCATAAAACATCATCAAAGGTGGATTACCTGTTACATGTGTCAACTTGCAGACAATACAAAGGGAAACGTACCGATCACAAAATCTATCATCCTGGCGGTCAGCAGTGATATGACAGAAAGTGACACATGTACAGTAATTCTCTAATTAATCGATTCCGTAACCACAGCAGAATTATGGGTAACTTTTCAGGATTTAGTCGGAAATATGGCGAGTTGCCATTCATCGGAAAGCTCTCCCCTGAGAGCTTTCCAATGAATGGCAACAAGCCATATTTCCGACGAGCTTTCCGATGAATGGCAACAAGCCATATTTCCGACTAAATCCTGAAAAGTTACCCATAATTCTGCTGTGGTTACGGAGTCGATTAATTAGAGCATTACTGTATGCAATCTTCTTGAGTTTTCGCAAAACGGTAATACCTTCATGCTGTCATAATCAAACTTTCTTCAGACAGTTACTCAACAATGGTTAAAATATGAGAGTCAGAAAAAAGCGATGTTCTGTAAAGTTTACATTAAGGCATGTATAATTTGTAATTGGCTCTCAAGGTGGATTACATCACAGTTCAGGAAACAGCAAAAGGTAATTATAAAAATATTTTTACAGTTAATCCCTTTGTTCAGGTCAAATCATTGTAACAATGCATATTACTGGCGACATTGTATACCACGTATTTATGATGTAGGTGTTTTATGAAAATAGGTTAATCAGACAAATGTGAATGGTGAACGACTGATTTATTTGTAACTCTGCTTTATTACCAACAAGGATACAGGATGAAATAATATGTACTAGTATGCTTTGATGACCGATACTGCATGTTAGTTTAATGACTGCCTAGCAATATTAAACTTAATTTCCGGGTGTCGATCAGATATTGCTTCTTTGATATATATCAATAATACTAACTTGCTTTATAGCTCAGTTTTAAAGTATTTAAAAAAGGTGAAAAAATTTGAATTTCCTTAAATTTCCCCAATTATACCCTAAATTAAATTTGGCAAATCATTTTGTAAATAAGCAAAACAAATTTCATTTGGCAAAGATTTTTGCAATAGAAATTTTGGTCCAGTGCCACTCCAAAGCATGCATTACGCATATATAAGTGATCTCTTGACTTTTTTAGCTCTGGAAAAAAGTCAGAGCCTTCTTTAAAAGTTGATATCTGACGGTCGATACCTCCCATGAATGAGCTCAAAAGGTTCAATCTCATTATTTTTATATATAGAAAACATACAGATTGCAGTTTTTATTACAAATTTGATGCTTTCTTCAAGTTTACTGGTTGTATTTTTGAAGCGACTCATCGTCTTCAGTTGTCAGAAGCTATAAGCAATATTTTAAATATAAATTTGTCACTTTATAAGTGTTTTGTCCTGTATTGACTGTCACAGTGAGTAGCACAGTGTGTGTGCCATTTCTGTCCATAACCTTCACGGAAGATATATAGTCCACAACATATTTTGATTATAAACACTCATAGGTCCATAGCTGTGTGTGTTTGTTTAATTACTTTTTGATGGATGTAACCAGTGAACAGCCATTGTGATTGAGCCCCCTCCCATGGCGCCTGACGCATGAATATTACTATAGACGAGCATCATTTTTATCACGCAACAACCCAATTATTGAAAACTCCCCACCACTGTCATCATTTCACAACTTCATCTGTCCCCCTCCTGTCTTCTAGTTTCTCATTCCCCCCTCTCTCTATCTCTCTCTTTCTCTCTCTGCCTCCTGCTATCCCTAACACTATCTTCTCCTTTTTTTTCCATCCCTAACTCAAATTCAGTTTTATATCTCCATTTCTCCTAAAACCATTATTTCCAACCCTTCCCATCTGATCTATACCCCTCCCTCACTTATTGGGGACGGGGCATGTCACCAAAGAGGAGAAGACTTCATATAAGCCCTCATGCATGTTTCTGATACTCGTTTCCATACATTAACTCTTCTATTTTGCATATATATACATCTGTATATTATGTTATTTGTTTGGATTTGGAAATAAAAATATGTTTACACTAACTTTTTTACAGACTGACCTTGTAAGCCAGTGAATTCCATTATATATGCGAGGCTCCCTATGGGAGACTCGCATATGTAAGAGAATGCACCACCACATGATCTTAATGCTGCACAAGCGCAGCTCCTGTCATTAAAGGGTTAAAGCTATGATGCAGAACACTGCTGGGGTGATTGCTCATGAGTTATAGAAAATGGTCTCAATATCCAAATTGGCAGCTCACAATATAATTCTTATATATGTGTTTTATGCAACTAAGAATTGCCCCAAAAAACTAACTTTTTCTCAGAAAATTACCCAATTCTTGCACTAAAGTGTTCCAGCTTTTCATTGAGGCCATTATTTTGAAGAGATCGCTTTATTTTTTGAAAGATTTAATTTTTGAAAAATTTGCCTAGTTATTTACTCTCTCTTTACCAAGCCTGAGTTTAGTGCGTCTGTCATTTGCAGAATGAGGTCCCCAGAGGGTGAATTTAGTGACGCTACCCCACACAGCAGGTTAGCATCACCAAATTCACCCTCTGATGACCTCCTGCTTAGGCCTCACCTTCTAGGAAATATCTATAGTAATAAATTAACATTGTTTTTAGTTACTTTTTCCCTTCTGGGAAGTTTGTATATCCCCTAATTTGCAGAATATAAATTGCATAATTGAGCTGACTTTTGGGTGAACATGACCAACTTCAACTGGTGAACTTCAATATGATCCTGGGTCTCCCACAGCAGTTGAGGGCCTAAGCAGATTGAGGTCCCCAGCGGGTGAATTTGGTGATGCTGCCCCACTATGCGGGATAGCATAACTAACATTACCCTCTGGGGACCTCATACTGCAAATGACAGACTCACTATAGTCAGACTTGCTCTTTACTAAATACGTATTGACAAGTAGTTCCCTTAGGAAATGTTCAGATAGTAAGTTCAACAAATAACCATATTATCTGAACATTTCCCACCAAAAAATAGAAATTCTTCTATACATGTGTCATCTGTCGTCTATATTTCGTGAACATCCCTCTAAATGGATATTATTTTTTTAAACTGGGTGGGAGAATCCATTTAGTAAAGAAGGTGTCAACACTGGAATAAACAATACCTGCACCATCTTAAAGGCCGACTTAATTTTCGAGTCCCCCAGATCACATTATATACAACATATTCCATATTATATACTAGTACCATATGAAAGAGGAAGCTCCAATACATTGTATTATCAACTTATCCAGTCGAATAAACCGTGAACATGTTGTTTCTGTCAAGGTACCTACGTGTGTTATGTGCTTAATTTCGATCTGGTCTGTACTGCCAGTTTATTATTCTCAATGGAAGAGGAATAACTCTTAATTATCTCTTAGATGTGAATTTTGATGCATTATGGGGTAAATAAAGGGGAAAGTCTTGGGGTGAATCTGATCATGTCTATCACTTGGTAGACACTCCTCGCTGTTCCGTATTGTGGTGGAATACATATATTTTTGATTGCTCTTCCAAGTGGTATGTACAGTAATGCTCTAATTAATCAACGTCTTAACCACAGCAGAATTATGGGTAACTTTTCAGGATTTAGTCGGAAATATGGCTTGTTACTATTCATTGGAAAGCTCTCAGCGAGAGCTTTCCGATGAATGGCAACAAGCCATATTTCCTGAATCCTGAAAAGTTACCCATAATTCTGCTGTGGTTAAGAGGTCGATTAATTAGAGCATTACTGTACTATGGAATATGTTCTGTATAATGTGTTCTGGCCATTCAAAAATTAAGTGGACCTTTAAATTTCACTTATACCCATTTTAACAAAGAATCATTGCTGAACTACATATAACCCTAAAAGCATTTTTTTTTTTAACAAAAAAAAAAAACATTGAGAATTTCTAAACAAAATGAGATACTTCCCTTTTGAGCGAGCTTGAATGAAAAACACAACACAGGTGTTAAATTATTCTCACCTGTGGGTGGACAGGTTAATTACATACAGGTGGAGATCACAGATAGCAGGGTATTTAGCCTACTTAAAACCCCAGAAGCAATGTAGTTATTTAAATTTAATGGAGGATATCAGCTTAATGCTTCATTAATGTTCATATGATACATCACTAATTTTGACATGCTCTAATTTAAAGTTATGTGGTACACTCCACTGGGGGGGGGGGGGGGGGGGGGGGTAACATGTGAATAGACAATAATATTCCTTAAAGTAATATTTTCACTAGTTGTCATTCTTGTACATGAATTATATGTATCGACTCTTGTAGTTGTAACAAATCATTGCTGTTTTTTTATGAAACGTTTGTCCCAAATTAAAGGTACTCAATCCGAAATGACAGTCCTAAGATACAACAACAACATTTCTTAAAAATATGCTTTAGTTATCAGAATTGATTTAATGCAACAAAATAATGCTAACCACTGTCAACTATGGTATCAAATTTCCCAAAATGTGTTATTTATCAACATTTTGTTCAACAAAGTATGGCCGTATTACCATTTGAGTATCACGAAATTTGGCCGTATTACCACTTGATTTTAGAGTATCCATCTTCATCTGCAATTTTCTGGGTAACAAATAATTGCACATCTCGAGAAATAACAAACTTCAAAAATTGATTGATCACTCTGAGCTTTGATGGGTGGGTTCCTCAACTCGAATCAAATATTTATTATCCCTGAAGCCAAAGAAATAGGAGCTTTAATTCAGATAATGCATCTTTAAGTAGTAAATAATTAACAATTCTGTGTAGTTCAGATGTCGTGTTTTCTGAAACGGTACGATTGGCTTGATTGGAGTTATTGGCACTATTAGTTGAATGCAATATTCTTTTAGTGGACAAGGTGCCCATGCAGGATTTCACTCTGCCGGTGGCCAAATGGGTCAATTTTGTTTAAATATGGCTAAAGAAATTTTCATTTTCAATTTAAAAATTGTGGCTGGAAAGATCGCAGGGTAGTCAATCACATGCTTTATGAACAACCTACGATATCATGATGTATGACGACATCGCAATCGTGTGAACAAACTATCCATTATCTGGTTGGGCCCCGATTCCTCCACTTACGATTGTATCGTGGTCGTCTGAACGTTCACTAATAGACCATTCCAATGTATACTTTTATAACTGAGTGGTATAATCCATTTAGTACTAGGGTTAATTGGGAGGGGCAAGAGTTTAGTTGTGCCTCTGTTTCACTAGCTGACCTCATTTGAACGAACCTCAATCACGATTATCCAAGGATCCTCCACAACAATTATGAGTTCAATCTGCCAGGTAATTTTAGAGAAGATGTCACCTTCAATAATTACTTGATTTAGAGTTATCCATCTTCATCAGCAATTTGGTCCGAGACCATCTTCTTGTTGACTGTTTACTGGGCCACTTAAAATTATCGGTGGTGAAAAATAATAGACTTCAAAAATCAATATCTGATCACTCTGAGCTTTGATGGAAGGGTTCCTCGACTTGAATCAAATATTTTTTACCCCCGACGCCATGAAATAGCAATTTGCAAGCGTTAATTCGGAGTATGCATCTTTAACACTCCTGTTCACAAGATATTATAGTTTGTTTTATCAAATGTGTTTAGTTTGTGCAATAGATCTTCAGTAAAATGTAATTTCAAGCAAAATGTTTGCACTCATGACCTATTATACATAAACATGTAACCCAAATGTAAATAAACATAAACACAAATTTATAATTACCATGTTGTTTGCATTGTTCATAAATGGCCAGATTTAGTGTACAGTACCCCTTTAACCCTTTCTATACTAAATACTCATTGATGAGAAGTTCCCTTAGGAAATGTTCAGATATGTCGTTTATTGACCATATTGTCTGAACATTTCCCACCAATGAATAGGAATCCTTGCGCAGCTGTATTAATATCTATTCGCTTGTTTGTCGTCTACTTAATTTTTCTGGACACCTCTCCAAATGAATAATAGATCATTCCGGTGTATACTTTTATAACTGAATAGGAGAATCCATTTAGTACAGAAAGGGTTAATATAAATAGTAATGGTATACAGGAGCTGCGCTGGTGCAGCATTAAATATCATGTGCCAGTGCATTCTCTTATATATGCAAGTCTCTCATATGGAACCTCACATATATAAGAGAAATTTTGAGAATGCATTGGCTAATTTGGCTTACAAGGTCAAGGTAAATATTGTAAGGCCAATGTGTTCTATCTATATCTATATTTGCGAATGTCTGTCTGTCTGTCTGTCTGTGTTCTATAGAAATTTACAGGGGACCATCTAGATGATGCCAAAGGGGTCTACTAGGAGTAGCTTTTTACGAGAAAGATAATGGTCGGGGTTAGAATTTTCTAAAGTGACGCCGTTGTTGTCAGGGGCAGAAAAGGGGGAGGGGCAGAAAAAAAAATTGTCGCCGATTGCCACCAAACTTATATATAATCATCCCCATAATATGAGGAATGTAATGGCGTGGTTTAAATATGGCAAAAGTCGCGCCGATCGCGTCAGAGGTGCCCGGAAGGGGGGGGCAAATTTTTTTTCTGTCGCCGATTGCCACGAAACTTACATATAATTATCCCCATGCTATGAAGAATCCAACGGTGTGGTTTAAATATGTCAAAAGTGGCGTCGTTTGAGTCAGGGATGAACAGAAGGGGAGAGGGGCACCAAAATTGATAGAAATAATTTTAGCGCCGATGTCCACCAAATTCCACCAAATTGATATATATTCTTCTTCGTGATACAAGGAATCTAATTGTGCGATTTAAAAACGCCAAATTGTTGTTTTTAGATTAGAGATTGGGAGGGGGTGGGCAATAAATTTGATAATACGTCCCCCGATTGCCACCACACTTATACAATATCTTCCCCATGGAATGAGGAGTCTAATGGTGTGGCTTTTATCTGTTAAATGTGGCCTCATTCGAGTCAGGGTTGCATTGAAAGGGACATGGGCACTAAAATTGATGCACAATTTTTTTAGCGCCAATTTCCACCAAATTGAAACACGTTCTTATCCATGATACGAGGAATCTAATCGTGATTTAAAGATGCCATTAGTGGTGCTGTTTGGGTGAGAGATGGAGAGGGGAGGGATTGGCACCAAATTTGATAAAAAAAATTGTTTAGTCGCCGATTATCACCAAACTTATAAACAACTAGAATGCACTCAGAGAGATGCCAACGTGCGCAAAAATGTAATAAACAATAATTAAAAAAATAATTTCACTGTATTTTACTGAAACAGGGAATCCCGACAAATGGCGATATCGGCGACAAACAAATAATCGAAAACAACACATAAAATAAACATAGCAAAAACGCGGCACAGTAAAAATGTCAGAACGCCACAAGGTTTTACGTCGTTTTTGGTGACGTCATGGAGTGAAACGGAGTAGGGTGACACCAACCTACGAATCTGTCTGATCGCCATACTGTTGCGCGAGCGCACGTAATAATCTCCATGATATCAGGAGTCTAATCGTGTGGTTTAAGGATGTCACAAGTGGGGCCATTCGAGTCAGTGGTAGGGACACACACAATTATATCTATATGTTTAGTGCCGATTTCTACCAGATTGATACATATTCTTCTTGGTGCCATATGGGTGAGAGATATGGGGACCTTAAATTTGATATAATATGTATAGTCGCCAATTTTCTCCAATTTCATATATATGCATCTCTAATCTCCAATGAGTCTTAGTGTGTGCAGCTTGAGTCCGAAATAGGGACGGAAGGGTCACCAAAACTGATACAAAATATTTTTAGTACCAATTACCATCAAATTCAGACACGTTCTTCTCAAATGATACAAGAAATAAAATCGTGCTGTCTGTCTGTCTTTTTGTCTGTCTGTGTGCGTTCTATATATAACTGCACGCGGTACAATCGAGATGGCACCAAGGCGTTCTAAGACGGGTAACTTTTTGCAAGGAAGATAATGGTGCGGGTTAAAATTTTCAAAAATGACGCTATTGGTGGGAGGGAAAATTTAAAAAAAATGGTGAAATAGTTTTCTCGCTGATTTCCACCAAACGAATACATAATCACCTTCGCAATATGGCGTTGTTCGAGTCAGCGTTGCATCAACAATTGAACAGGCAATTCATCATTGAGACCCAATCAAACCATGATGCAATATATATACTAAGGAAATGGCCACCTATAAGACTTTGGCTTACTGCCAAATCCTTTTCTCTAATGTTAAATTGTTATCGTCCATATATTATGTATTATATGTGCTATTCTTGAGAATAAAATATTGTTTACACTAACAATTGATTTAATAAACCAAATTCCACCAAATTCATACACGTTTTTCTCTAATGATATAGCATGAATTGAATCACATTTGGTGTAGTTTGCGTCACGGATGGCAAGCGGATATGCACTATCATAAGATTGCTATTCGCCGATATCCACATATAAGTTATATACAGTCACCAGGCCATCTCCATATAATTTTAAGTAGTTGGGCGTTCACATTTCACAATCCCGACATATGGTGACCCACATATAATAAGTCACTTGAACAATTATATCTTCTTAACAGTCATATTTATATGGGAATGGCAATCAAGGCATTCACACAATGATCTAGCAAACAGAGATAACTAGAAGAAGCATTAAACGTATATTTATCATTCTATTGAAGAGATACATATTATATTCGTGCAAACTGAGAGACCTCGAACCGTCAGAGGATTGCATATATATAATAACAAAATTTAGTATGTTCCATTCAATACAGTTTCCACAAAAAGTTACAATTTGTCAAGAGATATGGAAGGCCTGTTCAAAAATAGTGGTCACAGTGTGCAGTCAAATATAGCTTCTTCTGATATACAAGAAAATGCAGTTAGTAGCACAAGACTTTTCAGGATCATACCAATACTGACATCTGACAAGGGTTTTAGAACAGACTCATCGACTGACATAAACAACTCAAAATCTCGCTCTGTGCCTGGCACGTGTAGCTGATATATATGCGCAGTAACATTTCGTTTAAACTAAGAATATTTAGTCAATATATAGCACCATGAACAGAGGTGTGCACCTGCAAATTTCTTTGAAACATCTGTATCTTCATGGAGATATGATAGCCAGGTGTCCTCGAGATCTTAATCCAACCCACTAGATTGATTGATTCATCTCAATATGTAAAACCCAATTATCATCTTTTATCGCACTAATGTGTTTATGTATCATATTATAACGTCTAATGTATACGCAGTTGTAAATAAATAAATACTTCATTATTGGTGGAACGGATTAATCACGATAAACAGAATGACAATTGACAAGGTGAGCCACTACTTATATTCCATCACTGTAATAATCATGTTTTGTGATGCTATTTGAACATACAATTTATGAGAAAACGTATAACACTTTAAGCAAGAGCATTCTCTATTCCCAACAAATATCCACAACATACATTAACCTGGGCAACGCCGGGTAACCCTGCTAGTTATATATATACTCGCATATATAAGAGAATGCATTGGAACAGGGATTTTGCAAAATTTCAGGAAGCTCCAGTCATGGAAAGGTTAACTAAGGAGAACTACATCTAAAATGTTACTATATACCACACTGGCAACTACCACGAAGCCTGCACTGTCTGTGAACATACCGGCACCGGTAACTATACAGCACAGACGATAACAACAATCCCTTCTCCCAACCAATTAGATCATACTCGGACACCTATGGACCAATCAGCATGAGGCTATAAGTGTGACTATTTTCACAAAGAATCCGTCTCTAAATAAGCTACAGTAATGCTCTAAGTAATCGACTTCTTAACCACAGCAGAATTATGGGTAACTTTTCAGGATTTAGTCGGAAATATGGCTTGTTGTCATTCATCACTGAGAGCTTTCCGATGAATGGCAACAAGCCATATTTCCGACTAAATCCTGATTACTTAGAGCATTACTGTACATATAGTAGCAAAATCGATAAGACTTATTTAAAGTCAAGTGGGATATCTCAACTTTTGTGATTCTTTCTCCAACTATATTCTTTTCCACATTTAAAGGTACTCAATCCGATCAGACGCTCCTAAATTACTATTTCTTTGGCTTCGGGGGTAAAAAATATTTGATTCGAGTAGAGGAACCTACCCATCAATGCTCAGAGTGATGAGATATCGATTTTTGAAGTTTGTTATTTCTATTGTTTCTGGGCCCAGAGAAATATGCTGTCAAAAGGATGGTCTTGGTCAAAATTGCAGATGAAGATGGATAACTCTAAATTCAAGCAGTTATTATTACCACTTGATTTTAGAGTTATCAATCATCATCCGCAATTTGTCCGTTTGACCATGTGTTTCTGGGCAAATTATTAGTACACATCTCGAGAAATAACAAACTTCAAAAATCAATATCTGATCACTCTGAACTTTGATGGGTGGGTTCCTCGACTCGAATCAAATATTTTTTACCCCCGAAGTCAAAGAAATAGTAATTTAGGAGCGTCTGATCGGATTGAGTACCTTTAAATGGTATACAGATGTGCATTCCAGTGCTGCAGGGAAGTGAAAACAAAGAACAGTGTTTTGTAATGGTGATTTATATTGATGTGTAGGCAATATAACATAACCAATGGTTTAAAAAGCATTCAACAGTTTACATGTTGTAAAATGGTTTATAGCACATGAACATTTAAATATAGCATCTCAAATACATGAATAGAATATCATGATTGCTCAACAAAGATGAGAGAGCCAAGCCTTGAAATAGGGTGTCTGTCATTTGCAGAATGAGGTCCCCAGAGGGTGAATTTAGTGATTGCTACCCCGCATAGCGGACTAGCATCACCAAATTCACCCTCTGGGGACCTCATTCTGCTTACACCTCAGCAGAATGAGGTTCACAGAGGGTGAATTTGGTGATGCTAGCCCGCTATATGGGGTAGCATCACTAAATTCACCCTCTGGGGACCTCATTCTGCAAATGACAGACACCCTATTTCAAGGCTTGGAGAGAGCATACAAATTTTACCAGTGTTTTAAAGCCAGATAACCACAATCTGTTCACCCGCTAAACCTCTATAATTTAATTGTAAGCTGTCAATATTCATGGAATACTGTAAAATAATTGGTTGTCACTTTAGGCATTAAGGTTACAGTAATGCCCTAATAATCGACTCCTTAACCACAGCAGAATTATGGGTTAAGGAGTCGATTATTTAGGGCATTACTGTATTTCTTGATAACCTTAATTTGTGTCGGTCACTCTTCCAGAAAGCACAAGTATGCGCAGACAGCAGCTGCACATGTGCTTGGAATGATGCCAGCATTGTTGATTTCAATTGACAGACCATTGAAAATGATGAACTTAACTGGATGTGTGATTGACATGTGTTTGTTCCCAAGACATAATTGTTGATAGATTTACCAATTTTAAGAAAATATATTGGTGAAAAATAGATGTTTTTTACCAATACTGGGATTAAATTATAATATATAACTCTTGTTTAGATTATTGTTATGAGTTATACCCGAGAAGTTTGAAGAGAAATTAACTATAATGCGCTATGCTATGCACATTATATAATTTATCTTCAAACTTTTCGGTTATAACTGCATAACTTTAATCGTAACAAGAATTGTTTCTTAAAGCCACATGGCGGTTGAGCTCCAAATAATAGTTCATTATATTTTTGAAATTCAAAAGCAAATATTATATGTTGAACTTATTATGAATATTTCCTAAGAGAACTACTCATCAATGAGTATTTAGTATAGAACAGTTAAAATGAATCTTGAGATTTTATGAAACTGGAAATACCTCTTTACAATGGCACAGCCAATTTCAAATGAAAATGAACATCAGAGATATTATGTGTCTATATCAAGATTGTTATATAATGATATCATCTGGATATGAAAAGGAACAAGCAAGCATATTTAAAGTAGTACCCACATGGACCAAGTTATGCATCTTGAATAAAATGTATGAGAAAATGATGAACATTTTAAGCAATATGGATATCCGTCATCAATTATTTAAAGCTATTAATCACTTCGTCCAGAATGTTAACCAAATTCTTTGCAAATTAGATTAAAAACTGACAAATTTGAGGCAATTTGCCAGATGTATGAATTTTTGTGTGCAAATTTGAGAATGTTATGTGGATGACTATTTGATTGAAGGATGACTTCAATAAAGTTCAGCACCAAGAAGTTATAAAGAATTAAAACCTTGGTCTAAACCCAAAATTAAAATTGGCCTCATAAATTTAAGATATAAAGAAATTAAAAATATTTAGAAGGAAAAGATACCCTGCTCCAGAGATGTGATTGAGTCAAGGAACCTGCTCCTTTATAAATATCACATAAAATCTCTCAAGCTGAGAATCTTAAGAGGTTTTGCATCCTTCAATGCCATTGCAGGCATGAAACATCCAAAACAAAATTAGAACAGTGTGATGAATTGTGTAGTGTTGGCTAGTGGCTTTCAACAAAGGTGAGTGTAACAATGGTCAATTTTCACTCAAATATGGAAAAAAGTTAGCTAAAAAAATATTTAAAAATCCAAATAAATGTACAAGAACATTTGATCAAAAATGTATTATCTTTAATTTGGATTGTTTTTCCATATTTCCGTGTATTATGATCATCATTGATACAACCATGTTTGGTTTACAATACATCTAACCCATTCAGGCTAATGCATCAAAGATAAACTTGTGTATAAAAATAGAATTCCATACGTGTTCAACTAAAATCAGCTAAAATGGAACCATTAACAGTATAAACAAATATACAAACGGAGTTACAACTAGTGTAATAAATTCAGCAACATCAAACACCAGGTGAACGTAGAGACATATAACATGATGATATTACTCCCTTGTTAATAGAGAAGCCTGGAGAAGCTAGAAGTTTTTGACAAATTCTGTGTCTAAATTGTAGGAAATAACTCTTTATTGATTTATAAGTAATAACCAAACAGTTTAACCCTTTACCCAACAAACCGGCCAAAACCGGCCAAATAAAGCTTTAACAGCCTAAAATATCTTGGGTCTGTCTCAATAAAACCATACAAATATGGATATCATTGGAACCGGCACATTGACCACATTGTGATGGTTATAGTTATGCCCTGTGCCAATGCATTTTCTTATATATGCGAGTCGACCATAGGTCGCCTCGCATATATAAGAGAATGCATTGGCCTAAAAAAAATCTTTTTTTAACACTTTTTACCATTTTTTCTTACATTCTTTAACAATTTTATAATTTTTAATGTGTTAAGCCAATGCATTCTCTTATATATGCGAGGCGACCTATGGTCGACTCGCATATATAAGAGAATGCATTGGCACAGGGCACAGGGCCCTTCTGTTGGGTAAAGGGTTAAAGAAAAATATACTATAATGCGCTAAAATCCAAACTGAGTGAACATTTCAAATCTGGTTCGCACATATTATCCAATGACAGCATATACAGTATTAAATAAACACAACCAAAGTGACAATCATATGTACATAATATTTTTCTCAGGCATAGCAAATATTTGAAGCTGAATATTTTTGAGCATTCTCATAAGATAACCTAAGTTAGAAGGGCAGGCCAGTTTGAAAGTCTGAGATCAATTAAACATATTATTACACATACGCTCTTGCGAAATTCGTATTGGCCAAATTGGTCAATGGCCAGATTTATTTAAACGGCCAATTATTTTTTGAAGCGTTAAGTCAATAATCACCTCTCAGATCTCAATAAACCCTCATGTTTGTTAACCTCTTTGTTGCTAAATAATTTATGACATCATGTGCTGGGCCGTTGATGTTACGGCTATTTTCCAGTGGAAAAATATAACTGGAATATCACGAAAACCATAAAACTGACTCAGTTGAAATTAAAGGCTGTTACCACTCACAATCGTGGTACATCATACACTGTTTGAAACTTGAGAATGTGTGTTAGAAGGCAGATTGTGCCATCCATATACTATATACAGTAATGCCCTAAATAATCGACTCCTTCACCGAGAACTTTCTGATGAATGGCAACAAGCCATATTTCCGACTAAATCTTGAAAAATTACCCATAATTCTGCTGTGGTTAAGGAGTCGATTATTTAGGGCATTACTTGCCCATGTACTGTGTTTGGATAACTGCAAGTGCAGCGTCAGTGTTAGTTTTTTAGTTTTAGTTTTATCAATGGTTCAATATTTTGGTTTTTCCATTTGGCCAAAAAATGGTCAAAAGAATTTTCAGGTTTGAGTTGACCCTTAAGTCAAGAACTTTTTTTTTTCACCATCTGCACAAGGACAAATATCGGAACAGAAAGATATACTGACCAACCACCTAATTGTAAAATACAGAGTAGGCATTATCAGTAATTTTTTGCTGACCTAACTACTCTCTGATAAAAATCCTCAACTTTTGGTGGAGAGTACTCTAAATTTTAAAGACATGCTTACCAATTCATTGAAAAATAAAACATATTATTATCCATCCCTTTTATAGAACTTTTTATGGTTGGGCAAAAGACGTCCCATGATAATCCGGGAAAAAATCATAGTGGACTCCGAAAGTGTCCAGAATATACCACCTGATATCACAGTCCCGAAAAGTCATATTGAACTAGAATTGACTCAATCACATCTCTGGAGCAGGGTATCTTTTACAAAAGTTATCGGGACTCTGGGTGACGTCATTTGGATAAACATACAGATGGATAATAAAAATGTCATTATACAATGTTGTGTACATTGCAGGGACCAGTCTGGAGGTTTCAATTGGGAGAAGTCACTTCTCCCTGTTTGGTTATTAGGGAGAAGTGGACAGTTATCAGGGAGAAGTAACAGTGGTTGAAGTTCAATTTACACCCAAACATCACGCTACTATGATCCAATAAGTACAGTAACACCCTAAGTAATCGACTCTTTAACTACAGCAGAATTATGGGTAACTTTTCAGGATTTAGTCGGAAATATGGCTTGTTGCATTCATCAGAAATCTCTCCCCGAGAGCTTTCCGATGAATGGCAACAAGCCATATTTCCGACTAAATCCTGAAAAGTTACCCATAATTCTGCTGTAGTTAAAGTCGATTACTTAGGGCATTACTGTAGAATACAACACAAGATCACAAGTATAAAACCATTATAGTGAGTAAGAATACTATTATAATCAGTACATATACTTGAAATATTCTGTTGGGACATATATGTATACTGGTTTATGAGAGAGGTCACTTCTCCCTGGAACAAACATAGGGAGAAGTTGCACATTTCAGGGAGAAGTTGTCTCCCAAGTTGCCCTCTAGGCTAGTCCCTGGTGTACAGTATGTGTTTTCTTATACTCGTCCAGGTTGTGGTGAGAAGTCATATTCACCACAGCTTGGACTCGTACAAGAAAAACACATACAGTATTGCCCTAGATAATCGACTCCTTAACCACAGCAGAATTATGGGTAAATTTTCAGGATTTAGTCGGAAATATGGCTTGTTGCCATTCATTGGAAAGCTCTCAGTGAGAGCTTTCCGATGAATGGCAACAAGCCATATTTCTGAAAAATTACCCATAATTCTGCTGTGGTTAAGGAGTCGATTATTTAGGGCATTACAATACTGTATACAACATTGTACAATAACTCTATAATATCAGTCAGAGTACTTCTGTTAAGAAACCTGCCTTTGTGTGTATCAAGGACTACTCAGACTAACAAAAGACATGAAAAGTGAGCACTTGGAAGGCAATACGAATGAAAGAATTGATATATAGTTGTATAATTTCCTATGTACATATAAATCTATACAATTCAGCAACCTCATATGAAAAACATTTTTTCCAATAGGTTTCCACTACCTGGCTGTATATTTGGGGAAAGTTTGACAGAAACAAACATTTTGTAACACTCAGATCCTTTAAATATGTACGAAGTTGTTCAACAAAATTTCAAATTGATGTTGGATCAGTTGGATGGAAAAATATGTACGAAGAGTTAACCCTTTCATGACTGCAGCTTTCTGAAACTTTGTGAAAACCCTGTGCCAATGCATTCTGTTATATATGCGAGTCGCCCATAGGGCACCTCACATATATAAGAGAATGCATTGGCCTAACAACATTTACCTTGAACTGGTAAGCCAGTGCATTAACTTATATATGCGAGGCTCCCTATGGGAGACTCGCATATATAAGATAGTGCACTGGCACAGGATCTTTAATACTGCACCAGGGCAGCTCCCATCATGAAAGGGTTAAATTTGGATGTATACCAAAAAAACAGGCATACATGACATACGTGCTTGAGAATTTTCATGTTCAAGAATATTTGAATGGATTTTTTGGGCAATTCACTTTATACTTATTCATCTAAATACATCTTAAATTTTGAAGCAAAATTTGTTGTAATCAAAGTTTTGGCTGTCGTCAAATACTATATTCTGGCTTCAAGTTCTTTGATTTAATAACAAAGATTCAACTATGCCACTGCCAAAGTACAAAATGTAGTGGATATGGAGATAACAGAGAGCAACTTGTAACATGTGTTACTTAGGTTTTCCATAGAGATGCATCGGGCGCGAAAACTCACCTGATTTATTGGCACTAAAACCAAAACTGTTTAGATCTAAGACCACAAATTAGGAAATTGTGTAACCATAGTTGCATACAGTAATGCCCTAAATAAACGACTCCTTAACCACAGCAGAATTATGGGTAATTTTTCAGGATTTAGTCGTAAATATGGCTTGTTGCCATTCATCGGAAAGCTCTCACTTTCCAATGAATGGCAACAAGCCAAATTTCCGACTAAATCCTGAAAAATTACCCATAATTATGCTGTGGTTAAGGAGTCGATATTTAGGGGATTACTGTAGCTTGGAAAGCCATTGACAATTTGATTGCCTATGTAGTCAATTTGGTTCAACCAAAATAATATCTTTCCATGCAGGTAAATCACATTTTAATATTGGCCGAATAGCATTCACGGCTCATTGGATTGATCATTTATGCAACAAGTTTTGCTACACATCGGACTCGGACACAAACAATTTAACTGTATAGCCATGTACAAGTAGTCACAAAAGTCGTTGGCACAATAACAACACATAAGTTATAAGTTACAAATATGTGTAACTGAACCGCACTATCACTATTGGGATTATAACATACCCATAATTCACAAGGCCATAAATACTCTCACAGAATTAAAGATCCACAGTCTGATTTAATACCATAAAACAACCATTGGTTTTCTAAACTAGAAAATAACTAGATTGTTCCAATAAGCCCATTAATAGTCTGGAGGTTCTAATGATCAGATATCAACTTCCAAAAAGGGAAGTTTTAAAGCGATTTGAACATATATCTGGCTAGCAAAAATTCCAATGATCGTCCATGATCATTTCCCAAAATCAGTAGATAACAAAGGTTGTCGATTATGACCGTTTATACTCATTTTCAATGTAAAACCGATGGATACTTTTGTAGATTGTTGTGATTCCTGTGGCATACAAATGATAATGCTCGCATGTACAGTAATGGCTTGTGAGAGCTTTCCGATTAATGGCAACAAGCCATATTTCCGACTAAATCATGAAAAATTACCCATAATTCTACTGTGGTTAAGGAGTCGATTATTTAGGGCATTACATGTATTTTCTTGTTTTCTTTTGCCTGGAAAGCTGAAAATTACCTAAGAAAAAATTGACTGATTTGGTGACAAAATCGGACCATAGATCTTAACACTGAGGATCATGACGGGAGCTGCACTGGTGCAACATTAAAATCCTGTGCCAGTGCATACTCGTATAAATGCGAGTCTCCCATAGGGAGCTTTGCATATATAAGAGAATGCAATTACAAAGTCAAGGTAAATAGTTGTTAGGTCAATTTATTCTCTTATAAAGAATACATTGGCACAGGGTTTTCACAAAATTTCAGGAAGCTCCAGTCATGGAAGGGTTAAATGACAACAAAATAATATATATCTGGAAAGAAAAGGATGCCATTTTGATGACACATATTTCCAACCATGGACTCATTCAATCTCACTATACAAACAGAAATTAAATATGAGAAAAGTGAAATGATGAAACAAAATTTCATTCGCATGCTGATCACATCAGCCCAATTTGACAACAGATAATTCACTCAAAACATCACTCCAATATGACACTAATTACAAGTGACACAACCTTCTCTGAGAATTCAAGAATCTGATTCAGATCTTATCTGACTCTTTTTTGTGTGCCAGCGCCAACCATATCAGTCTCAAGATATAGACATAACACAATGCATTCTTAATCGAGAATCGCTTATCGAATGTGTTGCGGACTGTGCAAGGACACACTTGTTAAAAGCGGAGCTTGAGTGAAATGTGACTAAGCGCCCTCCGCAAAGAGTTCGATAAAAGATTTGAGATTAACCCTTTTAGTGCCTGGGGCCGATCTCATCGACCCTAAGTTATGGTCTGTAGAGTGCCCTAAAAAAAATAAAAAAATGAATTTTTTTTTTTGTTGTAATTTTTTTTTTTTTGGGTTAGGCCAATGCATTCTCTTATATATGCGAGGCGACCTATGGTCGACTCGCATATATAAGAGAATGCATTGGCACAGGGTATATGGGTCGATACAAAAATCGACCTGGCACTAAAAGGGTTAAAGATTAAAGATTGAAAGTTCAGACAAGTGTAATTCATGAGTGTGACCAACATTGAAAATTTTATACTATAACCACCTTTATTGTTATTTTATTGTGATGAAAAAATTGGTAATTATGTGTGCATCATCCGGAGTGGATCATTAACATTATGTAAGTCATCGCTCTTGGCAACAATGTTAACACAAAGTAGTTTTGGCTTATTTTCCTCTTGTGATATACAGCAATATGTCTTCAAAGGCTGGGTTTATGTTGAATACATGTGCCTCGCATCATCGGGTGTGGAATAAATATTGTTCTTAAAATGTTCACTAATTTTGGCTCAATTTTCTGTTCTATAGTGAATGTTTTTGTCCGACATTTCAACAGAAATTTCAGTTGTAATATTGGTCAACTAAGGAACTTTTATCACGTTCATTTATGAGATTGACCAATAATATTAAAGATCTAATAACAAATAACAAATTTAAAGATACATTATCCGAACTAACGCTCCTAAATTACTATTTCTTTGGCTTCGGGGGTAAAAAAATATTTGATTCGAGTTGAGGAACCCACCCATCAAAGCTCAGAGTATTTTTGAAATCTATTATTTTTCACCACCAATCCTTTTAGTGGCCTGGTAAAAAGTCAACGAGAAGACGGGTCTCGGATCAAATTGTGGATGAAGATGGATAACTCTAAAATCAAGTGGCTTTTGGGTGTCAGATATTCGACAAATTGGCCATATTTCTGAACAAAATGTTGATAAATAACAGGTTTTGGGCAATTTTATACTATAGTTGACTGTGGTTAGCATTATTTTTGGGCAATTAATCGATTCTGATAACTGAAGTGGCATTGCAAAAAATTGTGTTGTTGGAATCTGATGATATGGGGACCATCGAATCAGATTGATTACAATACCTTTAAATTCCAACGGATTTCAAATTCAATGAATAGAAGAACTGGAGCATCATATACCAAAACATGCAGATGAATTTTAAAGACACATGACTCGGGAAATATAACTGATTAACACTTTCTATACTAAATGAATTATCCCACTCATATATGTATACCTTGGAATGGTCTATTATTCATTTTGAGGGGTGCCCAGCAAAAATGAGCATATGACAGATATACGAAAATATAATACAAGTGCAGAAGGATAACTATTAGTTAGTCGGAAATATTCAGATATTAAGTTCAATAACTGATGACCCGTGGTTGTTTGTTGAACTTATTATTTGAACACTTCCTAAGGGAACTATGTATTAATGAGTATAAATTTAGTATAGAAGGGATTAACTGTAATATTTGAGGGCTGATCTGGAAAGTCTTGGCACAAAAAGAATGTATAAAATTCAGCTAATTTAATTTATATGAAGCTCATTAACTTAGGAGATGGAAAGAGATTGACCCTGGATATGTAATTTCCAGTTGAACGAACCTATTTAATGTACAGTAATGCCCTGAATAATCGACTCCTTAACCACAGCAGAATTATGGGTAATTTTTCAGGATTTAATCGAAAATATGGCTTGTTGCCATTCATCGGAAAGCTCTCACTGAGAGTTTTCCGATGAATGGCAACAAGCCATATTTCCGACTAAATCATGAAAAATTACCCATAATTCTGCTGTGGTTAAGGAGTCGATTATTCAGGGCATTACTTTATTATTGGTCTAGCAGGCATTTCAACCTGCCTATCATGAAAATGATACTACCTTACATGAAGCACTACACCATTACAAACCAGCCCCCCAAAGCACTACTCCAACCGACAAAGCTCATGCAGATTTTGCTGCTTTCCAAATGAAGACTTACTTTTCATTTGGCAACCAACTCAACAAACACTGCAGTGGAGTTTGTAACCCATACGGGACTAGTTTGAATTTTCTCTTCATCTTCAACCCAGGTAATTTGCAAAGCAGTTTGGTGGAGATCAAAACTGGATTTATAATCCGGAAATCAAGAAAACAATCTGCATATTGGAATGCATTGCTTATACATGTATAGCTTAAATATTGTCTATCTCTTTGTAGAGATGTGCTATATAGTTACCGGGATATAAAATATTAGACATGAATTGAAGACTCCTGTCTGGAAATGCTTCTATCGATTAATATTTATTATATTTCGAATATTTTCTGGTCTAAAAAGGTATGGTTGTTTAACTAACGAACAATAGTGGTTACTGTTAACAGAGCCCAGAAATTTTATTGTGTGATTTTGTCACAAATTAATGTTAGATTATCGCTTATAACTATGGAATAAAACAATACAATCAATCAATCTGACATTTGACGCTCGGAACATAGCTATAGGAACAGCCATATCGCTATATGATATCGCCTGAATGGTCTGTTCTAAAAATAGAACAATAAAGTGTCCCAATTAATCATCTCATTTCATGATAAAATATTCAAAATAAAATCATTAATTAATAGAAGCGTTTCCGACAGGGGTCTTCAATTCTTATTTATTATTTTATAACCACGCAACAATTTCAATTTTGTTATTTAACCCTTTGAACCCTGGCGCCCCACAGTGATCGACACCCTGACCCGGGGCTCCCAGTGGTATGTCCGCTTAAATTAGACAGTGTCTAGTAGCATGGTGTTGATTTTGTTCAAATTGCGACACCGGTCTGAAACTTTACAGGTTTGTCCCCCATGGATCAGCGATCATTATAAGATCGCGAGACTTTGCCTCGCGGCAACTCCTTGGTAACGGTTGTTAGGCAACTACCCGGAGTTGACTGAAAAATGTAAATATAGCATATAGCGTCGTAATTCAACCTCAGTGATTGCGTTTTTTGATGCAGGTACTACCCTAACGTGAAATTTGAGATATACCCGACCAGAATAGTGAACCAAATATCCCATTTAAGGGTAGCGACGGTTGCTAAGCAAATACCACAACTGATCGAATGACATAATTGCACTAACCATTCAGTGGTATGTTTTGCCTTAATTTAGACAGTGTCTAGTCGCATGGTGTTGGTTATGTTGAAATGGGACACCTACCTGAAACTGTGCAGGCATGATATATGCCTGCACGGACCACTGATCATTGTAAGATCGGGAGACTTTGCCACCCGATCTCGCCTTGGAAACGGTTACTAGGCAACTACCCGAAATTTGCAGGATAAACGAATTCTAGCTCATAACGTTGTAATTATACATCAGCGAATTGCGTTTCGATGCAACCAATATCCTAATGTGAAATTAAGATATACCTGACCATGCGCGAGTAAGTCAACTTGATATGCGATAGACTTTTTACTGCATGTGGCACAACAGAGACTGATATTACAGAGACCAGAAACAACGTAATTTCCCGTAACATATCGTGGCCCCATTGTTCAAGTAAGCTGTCTAGATTGTATCTACTGTACTAACATGTGAAACATGCAACAACATGTCATATATAGCGCCACATTTCACTTAAACATATTTTTTTAAATGAATTATAGCCTGCGCCCATGCGCATATTTTCCTAGCCGTTTCTAGTGGGCAGCCAATCCATATAGACACCTTTGCCAGCGCTGACTTCAATAGGCCAATTTATATATATATATATATATTATTGGGTATGTCATGTATAAGTACGTTATAAACCATTTATTTGTCATTGCGCTAGTCTGCGCATGCGCGAATAAATCAACTTCATATGCGGTAGACCCTTCCCCAAATGTAGCAGAACACTGGTTAATATATGCGAGGGTAATTTAAACTGAAATTGTGTGTCTAAATTATGTCTGTTCTGTACACACACAGGGAACACAAAATTATATGCCGTAAATATAGCGGCACAGTTCGCTTAAAATATCGTATGTTTTTGTAGATTATATGCTATGCACTTGCGCATATATTTCTACCCGATACTAGCGGTCAACCATTCCATACGCACTATGGGCGTCGCTGACATGTGGGGGCAATTTAAATATAAATCAGTGGGTCTGACGCTCGTTCTACTATATATAAATTTGCTACCGAATCATGTCGTCGCTGCACCGAAATATCGGTGTTACGGGATATAGTCACGGTTCGTTTGCACCTAAATATCGGTGTTACGGGTTCAAAGGGTTAAAGAGATAATCCATCTTTAAGTTTAATAGCCCCATCATCATGACAGAAATTGTTTGGATCTTGTTTAAATTGCTGATGATCATAAAGCTCCTTGTTATCTAGAGCTTTTTTGTAACTACTAGACTTTCAACAGTCCATTTTTGATGTTTGCAAAAATCATACAAAAACAATTTCTGCAGCAATTTTGCACAATATATTGACAGATTCTGGAAGTAGCCTTAGCTAAAAAATGGCCGATGGAATTTAGTTTTGGCAGCCAACAGTAGATGCCAATTAACAGGGTTGTGTGCAGATTATTTTTTTTATCTTTGATTAGATGATTTTTGCCCATTATGCACATAAGTCTAAGTTTAAGTCTGAAATGCAAGTTGTGTAAACAGTCTAATAAAAAACTAGCTAATATCTCATATATTATATTATCTTGGTTGAAAGAGAAGAGATACCCAAACTAATCCAGCCTCCATACAGTATATTACATAGCACTCTCAATACAATTATTAAGGACATGACACATATACATCACACCATGATGAACACATTGACCTATGACCTCCTTGTCAAGAGGTATGCGATGAATCCAGATGTATATTAGGCTTAATATCAACGCCGTTTGTTGTTGATGCAGATGTTGTGATATTGGCTTCTAGCATCTCTCTCAGCAAGTCACAGAAGGCCACGATTCCTTCATTCTTAACGTCTTGGAAGTACGCGATCGCTCGTTCTCCCGCCTGACGAATGTGAGTTAATAATAACAGTATGGACGGAACACGCTTGAAGCAATCTCCGTGGTACTTGTGAGAAGTCTCTAGCAAGGCATCTAACAGTGACTGCTTTATCTCGGCAAGCTTACTGAAACTGGCCAGCTTCCGCACCTCTGCAACAAAATACATTTAAAGTGAGATAATGTACTTCTCGAACTGGAATTCCACCAGAATATGGAACAGCTGTGGCCTAGGAGTGTCAAACAAGTGACTTTCTCAGATTCACCCCAAGACTTCCCCTGTTATTTAACCCAGAATGCATCATAATTCACATCTAAGATATGGAGTTATTCCCCTTCCACTGAGAATAATAAACAGGCAGTACAGACTCGATCAAAACTAAGCACAGAATGATAAGTTGATAATACAATGTTTTGGAGCTTGCTCTTTCAAATGGTATATAATATGGAATATTTTGAATATAATGTGATGCGGCGATTCGAAAATTAAGGGGGCCTTTAATATATCAGATGAAAGTTGGTTGGACTATAATTGAATAGGGAGAAGTGCCAATCAATTCGAAACATTTAGACTGTTCTATTTGCAATATATTATATCTCAAGTGATTTCCTGAATCTGAACCTAGCTTGTGTACTTTACTTGTTGCAATGTTGGTATATGAATTAAGACTTATTGATGAATTTTAATGATCTTGTTTCGGATCACAGCTATCCAATGTATTTAAATAGTTTGTCCGTTTAGTTTGGCAAGCGGACAGCCCTAAATTTTAAGAGAAGGGAATTTATCTTCCTTTTCCGTTTTCAACGAAAATAAACAATTTAGCAGTAATTCCCTAAATAATTGACTCCTTAACCACAGCAGAATTATTGGCAACTTTTCAGAATTTAGTCGGAAATATGGCTTTCATATGCCATTCATCGGAAAGCTCTCAGTGAGAACTTTCTTATGAATGGCAACAAGCCATATTTCCGACTAAATCCTGAAAAATTACCTATAATTCTGCTGTGGTTTCAGGAGTCGATTTTTTAGGGCATTTAATACTGTAGCTTCTCAAATTTTGACGAACTGTCTTTGTTAACCATGGATTTATAGAAATAAATACAAGAATCATGAAGAGATGATATTAGTTTTAACCATTGATGAGAGGATATTCTAAGTGATTATAGCACTTGTCCTCCAATCCCTTTAGTCATAAATCAATTTATGAACAAATAAAACATCTTTAAACCACTGATGAAAGATTGCATAAATTATAAAATCTGAGACTAATTTCCAAAATTTGCAGCAAATAAATATTTGAAAGCAAACCCTGCATTACATTCAATAGAGCGTTTAGGAATGTGGAAAGTTTAAATTTTTAAGTAATGCCTGAGTTCAACTGGAAGAGCCATACAAATCAATTGGATGACAAAATCAAACACAGAAATTATGTGAGAATTCACACCAGTGTTTGATAAAAATATAATAAATAATGCTATTTTCAACTAATAATATAGCTATACTCCCCTGCCATCACCAACAGATTGCCATAAATGGTAAAATCTGAGACCGATTTCCAAAATTCGTACCAAATAAGTCAGACACAGAAATTGTGTGAGAATTCACACCAGCGTTTGATGTAAAATAATAAATAATACATGTCTTGTTGTTGATTGTGCCATAATACTGGTCCTCTCGGAGATACAGTCCACGAGCTGAACTATTCCTCCTCTTGGCCTACTATTTTGGCATTGTCAACTCCAAGCCATTCATTATCTATAAAAATTTGATCCATTTCCCATAAGCTTGTATAATAGCAATTGATTTTTGGCAAACCCGATTGGGCTCATGCTTTTAATGAATGTAATATATAGAGGATCTACAACTCGTCCCCAGTTTATAGCGGAATTTAGGCTCGGTCCAGACCTATTTTACTGGACGAGTTTTGTAATTTCCGCTATAAACTGGGGACGAGTTGAAAATTCTATTTATTACATGATCCAAAACATGACAAAACATACTTAAATCAACAAATGGGATGCGAAACTAACATCGGCTTCTATAAGGCATGCGATGATGTTTCATGTAACTATTCATTGTTTGCCTGCGTAAAGAAACAGTCCCAGATAAATGAAGACTCTTTGGCGCATTTAATGACATAACTTTTCAAACTCTTCATTCATGATAGTTTGTTGGAAAAATATTGGAAGCCATAGTATTTTGAGAAGTAGCGTACGGAATGTTAACAGACGACAAACCGGAAGTCAAAGGTCACCTGGCACTATTTCCTGTTATTAAACGAACGTTTAATATCACAATTTATAGAATAGGTTTATTGAATGGAATAAGGGTAGGACCATGTAATAAATGATTTTAATGAATGTAATATAATCTACATTACCTGCATTAACGAGAACTGTTGCTTGAAGAATAAGAAACTCCTCACGATGTATATTGAACTGGACCATTTGCTCAGATATTGCAGAAATCTGCTCAAGTATATCTGTCATTCCGATAACATTCCAGTGATACCTGTTAAAACCAAATTAGAATATCTGTCATAGCAAATACATTAAAAGTTCCTGTTAAAACCAAAATAGAGCACTCATGAATATATATTTACACATCTTATTTAAGCTTGATATGAACTTTTCTACTGTAGAAATGATTTTTGACTGAGTTATGCCTTTTTTGTATGGTATTTATATCCCTCATGATGAAATCAGGCTTATAACTCACTGCCAAATATTCTTAGTAGAAGTGAATTCACGGGCTGACCCATATCGGGAGTCGAATCTACTGCCACTTTGGTTGGCTCTCATTACGATGATGGTGTCCGCGACATGGACCCCAAAAAAGGTTATTCCATAGCCTTGTAACTTTAAGGGTGATTTCCTCATGAGGGATGGAAACACCATCCAATAAAGGCCAGATTGTCGAAACTGATACAAATTAATAACTGGACTCTAATAGTGTACCATCTTGTTGATAATTGCATTAACACAGGTCTATACTATTCATTATTAATTAGATATGACATTTTTGTCCAGAACAGCCTGTTATCGAACTATGTGAATGTCGCTGCAATTTGCCCTTAATCACCATCACCAATCCGAGTAATATCATTTTACAACATCACAAATCAGAGTAATATGGTTTCACGACATGCCGTAAATCTACTTCACTGCTAACTAACATGTAGATATAAATTTTTGTGACGTCACTCATATGAAAGATTTGTCAGTTACTAAGAGGCTATCTAATTAATAAATATAATTTACTTTGTTGGTTTGATATTATAGGCCTGATATCAGCCCTCAGTGATCTCATATCAACTTTCGACATTTGGTCCCAGGCTGATATGAGGTTACCTCAGTCTGATATCAGGCCTAATATCAACCCAACCAAGTAATATCCTCTGAACACATAATGGCAATAACAGTTGAATGTTTTTCAAGAAGGCTGTTTGAATTCTCAACTATTAGTTTCAAACACTGATGTAAGCCCATAATATAGTCTTCAAGACATTAGCTTGACCATAAAGATAACGGATTTGAGGATTGGAGAACTCTTGGCGAGTTGAAGCCATATAACGAGACACTGGTTTGTAAAGCTACACACCTATCTAAGATGAGGTCTGGAGCAAACTCCAGGCGATGGCCATCATGATGCATTGATTTGTATGCGACATTGAGCAGTAACAGCTCCATCCAGCAACATTCTATAAGATGAATCTGGTCCCCTAAAGACAGGTCTGTGTAACCTAAAAGTACAAAGATATAAGTGATATGTCAAAAGAGATATATGAATGTAATCTTCTTTTGTTTCACAAAACGGTAATAATTTCTTTCAGTCATAATCAAACTTTCATCAAACAGTTAATCGACCGTGGAATATGACAGTCAGAAAAAGATTATGTTCTGTAAAGTTTTCATTGATTCTGATTTAACCCTTTACCCAACAAACCGGCCAAAACCGGCCAAATAAAGCTTCAACAGCCTAAAATATCTTCGGTCTGTCTCAATAGAACCATACAAATATGGATATCATTGGAACCGGCTCCTTGACCACATTGTGATAGTTACAGTTATGCCCTGTGCCAATGCATTCTCTTATATATGCGAGTCGACCATAGGTCGCCTCGCATATATAAGAGAATGCATTGGCCAAAAAAAAATCTTTTTTTTAACACTTTTTACCATTTTTTCTTACATTATTAAACAATTTTATAATTTTTAATGTGTTAAGCCAATGCATTCTCTTATATATGCGAGGCGACCTATGGTCGACTCGCATATATAAGAGAATGCATTGGCACAGGGCCGTTCTGTTGGGTAAAGGGTTAATCGACCGTGGAATATGAGTCAGAAAAAGATTATGTTCTGTAAAGTTTTCATTGATTCTGATTTAACCCTTTACCCAACAAACCGGCCAAAACCGGCCAAATAAAGCTTCAACAGCCTAAAATATCTTCGGTCTGTCTCAATAAAACCATACAAATATGGATATCATTGGAACCGGCTCATTGACCACATTGTGATAGTTACAGTTAGCCCTGTGCCAATGCATTCCCTTATATATGCGAGTCGACCATAGGTCGCCTCGCATATATAAGAGAATGCATTGGCCTAAAAAAAATCTTTTTTTAACACTTTTTACCATTTTTTCTTACATTCTTTAACAATTTTATAATTTGTAATGTGTTAAGCCAATGCATTCTCTTATATATGCGAGGCGACCTATGGTCGACTCGCATATATAAGAGAATGCATTGGCACAGGGCCGTTCTGTTGGGTAAAGGGTTAAGTAATTTGTTTGTAATAGACTCTCAAGGTAGATTATGTCACATTTCTCAAAACAGCAAAAGATAATTATAAAATTGTTTTTACAGTTAATCACCTTTGTTCGGGTCCTGGACGAAGCCATTGTAACATTGCATATTACTGGCAACATTGTATACTGCATATTTATGACATTGGTGTTTTATGACCAGCGAGTATAAGACAACAGGTTAATCAGCAGAATGTGAATGGCGAGCGACAGATTAATTTGTTGCTCGGCTTTGTTGCCAACAAGTACACAGGACGAAATACTAATATGTATGTATGCTTTGATGACAGATACTGGTAGTTTTATGTCTGTTGAGTAATATTAAACGCGATTCCCGGGTATCGCTTATATATTTATTGCTACTTTGATATATATTAATACTAGCTTGCTTTTACTAGCTCACTTTTACCTATGTCTGTGGTTGGTTTTTACAGTAGATAACAAAGATTTAAAAAAAATGAAAATTTCCTTCAATTCCCCAATTATATAGATTATACCTTCAATTAAATTTGGCAAATCATTTTGAAATTTTTCAAAAACAAATTTCATTTCGCAAAACATATTGGCAAGAGAATATCAAAATATATCAAAATGCCAGGCCTGATATCCGGTTGTAATGACAGCTGTGTCATACTCTTTCCTGCAAATCAAATTTAAGCACTGAGGACTGTGTAAAGAGTTTTAAGGACTATTTTACTATCATAAACACATCACTCTACGTCAGTTACAGTGTTCAAAATGGTGAAATGAACTCCAGAACTCACATCTATCTCCTTCTTGCATAGTAAACACTCTTCTTCATACATATTTCCTTTCATATCCCTTATCCATTCATACTTTTTTCCTCCAAAAAAATGCATATTCCAGCATTTTCACGAAGGAAATGTGTTAAACTGCACTATTGGGAGACTACGCATGCCAGCACGTGACCACATATACTGATGACGCTTTGTGGAGGCAGGAAATCCAAATTGTTATTAATATTAACCGATATCAACAATATTAATATTGATCAATATTGGCTGAACGACAGTGTGGCTTCGAGTTTTGCTTGAGATTTCCAATAAATTGACCCATGCAAACCACTTTTATTGGAATTTAAGGACTTTTCAAGGATAGCAGTTGATTTGTAAATAAATTAAAGGAAGAAATATGTACTTAAGCACTTTTAAAAGAGTGGATCGAAATTTAAGCACTTTTCATTTTGCGTACGAACCCTGAATGGCCATCCTGATTGGCTACATCGCCATGACACGTTCAAATCATCATGTTCCAAATTCACCCAGGACAGCGGTGTTGAAGAGAACGTGTGTGAATACATGAATAACGTTTGCACTGGCAGTTTTGACCAATCGTAACGTTCTAGCATGCCGCAATGTCACCTGATGTCCAACCCATAGGCTGGCTACAAAATTATTCTTATTGTTGGGAATTAATGTGAGGATTGGATGAGTACCAAACTTGAGCTTTCTGCTCTAATATGAACAGCCTTCATCAGGTGAAATGATTTATGGCTACATCGCCACATTGAAGGCTGTAATTAAACAGCTGAAACCTTGTGTTTCAAAAGAATAAAAATTACATATGTCTTTAACCAGGTCATGAAAGGAGCTACGCTGGTGCAACATTAAATATCCTGTGACAGTGATCTTATATATCTGAGTCTCCCATAGGGAGCCTCGCTTATACAAGAGAATGCACTTGCTTACAAGGTCATGGTAAATATTGTTAGGCCAATGTATTCTCTTATTTATGCGAGGCTCCCTATGGGAGACTTGCAAATATAAGAGAATGCATTGGCACAGTATTTCTGCGAAATTTCAGGACACTACAGTCATGGAAGGGTTAATGAATCTTACCTGGCACATGTTTAGCCCAGTTAATTAGATGTACAAGCTTCCTGTTCGTCAGCCCAATCAGTGACTCAAGGATATTAGATTTGGTCGGCGGCAACGTTGGGTTGTGCAGTGACTCTATTTCTGGCAGGTCAGTTTTGACTAGGGTCTGTATTAAGACATTCGTTTGTGAATTCTTGGGAAACTACAAGAGAAAATGAAAGTGTCAATGACCTGATTCAACATGGAGAGGGGATACTGTCATACATGTATGTCATACAATTGAGCAATAAGGAATGCAGAGAGTTGAAATGTTTAATACTAGAGGTCAACCCTGAGAGCCATATGAAGTTTGGGATCAAACAGATAAAAAATTTTGACTGTTGGGCAATCTAGAGGTCACCACAAGATTCATATCAAGTTTGGTGATTGGATGAGGAGTGAGTCCTATAGCGTGTGAGTGTGACAATTTAATGTAAATTGTTGAGGAATGGATGGATGGCTAGACGGACGCATCCAAAGACTGGTGATGGACGCCAACCCATGGCAATAGCTCAAACTTGACTTCCATCAAGTTGAGCAAAATTTTGTCAATCTGTAACACTTGGCTATGTTTAATAGAGCTAATTAAATAATATTACAAGAATACAATTATATTTTGTAGCATATAAATGTCTCACGAGGACCACATGTTAAATGATTATAAGCTCCTTCTTTGCAAACGCTTAGGTCTTAAACCCTCTTTAGTTGATGATATATTAATATACCATTAATAACATGATGGAGATTGATGTGGAAGTATAAACAATGCTGTCCAATGTTCTCGCATGAATACTTACAATTAATTAATTTAATTATTAAGGTTTCCTCAACCTTTAGAACCTGAGAGGTTACCACTTAAAAATTAGTGAAGGGTATTTACTGGTCAACACAGTACTTTGTGCATTTCGTTCAATAACAAAACAACCAGGCAGCATTGGCGAAATTTCAATAAACCTCTATTCACATTTCAAATGCCTCGAGGGCCTTTAACCCTTTCTTTAATAAATGGATTCTCCCATTCTGTTACAACAGTATACATTGGAATGGTCTATTATTCATTGGGAGGGATGTTAAGGATATATAAGCAGATGTCATCCAGGCGAAAAGATAATACAAATGCAGAAGAATTCATATTCATTGGTGGGAAATGTTCCAGATAAATAAGGTCGTTTGTTAAAGTGATGTGAAACACTCTGGTAGGGTGATCAAATAGAAATTGAGAATAATCTTGCTCAAAGTAGTTATTTGTTATGACGATACACACTGTCATTCTTATATATTAATTAAATGCAATGACTCTCGATGGGGAAATCATTTGTGTTATATTATCGCCGATAGTTGCGTCCCGAATCGAGATGTAAATATTTACAATTGGGCGTAGTTCAGACTATGTTTTCTATTGAGTTGTATGGTCAAATTCTTTTTTATTTTTGGCGTTGTTAGTAGAATGCTACATTCCCCATGTTGACATAGCACCTGAGTACTAACTTATCGATTTCGCGCACCCGAACAACAAGTCCATAATATGTCTCTAAACTTATTGTCTGAACATTTCCTGAGGGAACTACTCGTCAATGAGTATTAGGATAGAAAGGGTAAATTAACTCGATATCACTTACCTTTGGACCTGTTGGGCCACCACACGTGGAATTAACAATTCCGTCGGTGGACTCAGCTCGACTTCTCTTCGGAACCTTCGGGGCACCGGACGCAGCAGAGCTTCTTCTTTCCTTCCTCTGAGTGCCTGCAAAGAGAGGAAACAACTACAGTAATGCCCTAAATAATCGACTCCTTAACCAGAGCAGAATTATGGGTAATTTTTCAGGATTTAGTCGGAAATATGGCTTGTTGCCATTCATCGGAAAGCTCCCACAGAGCTTTCTGATGAATGGCAACAAGCCATATTTCTGACTAAATCCTGAAAAGTTTCCCGTAATTCTGCCGATTATTTAGGGCATTACTGTATAAATAACTGGACAGTTCACACGAACTGATCTAACCCCATTTCAAACCCTTTGAAAAATTTGGGCACCCCAAATTTGGGACAGGGTTTGGGCATCCAGAGTTTGGGCGCTCGTACCCATTCAAATAATTGAAATCGAAACTATAATATAATAAAATCTTTCTGATATTATTTTGAGATAATTAAAGACGGAATTAGAGATGGAATCCACTTGACTGGATGTTTCGCGCATTAACTCAGTGATTTTACAAGATTAATTTAATAGCAGACGACAATATAGTTGGTTCTGTGACAGGTGTTTGTTGGTAAGATAGACACACCACTGGTAGAGATTGCCACAAATGGTGTTTGGGATAATTTTTTTCCAGAATTTAATATCATTCAAATTGTCAGGGTGGAAAATCACATCAAATCTGACTACACTGTATTTACAAACCACTCCTTCTTTGAAGGTACTCAATCCGATCAGACGGTACCCATATCATCAACATACAATAACAACATTTCTTCAAAATATGCTTTTATAGTTATCAGAATCGATTAGTATGGCGATGATGTCTGATGGTGATGATCACGATGATGGTGATGATGATTATTATGATGATATACATGATTGCGATGATGATAACGATGATGACAACGATGATGATGATGATGACAATTGCAATGATGATGATGATGATGACGACGGCGATGATGATTTTGATGATCATGCTAACGATGATGATGACGTTGACGATGATGAAGATGATGATGATGATTATGATGATGGTGGGGTTGTGGCGACTATGACAATGACGATGATGATAATGATGATGATGATAGTACAACTATACACTTCTGCCATATGAAAATGGCAAGCCAGACAACAGTGGCCCCCTTTTGTAAATATATGTATAATGTATATATGTTAATTAGTACTCTGTATTCACCACTTAATTGTGGCATTGAGTAAATAAAAAATCAATCAATCAGAAATGCCAGTTGCTGCATTTTATCCAAGGAACCATGCATACAGTAAGCCAATCACTGCCAATGTCTTTAACCCTTTACCCAACAGAACGGCCCTGTGCCAATGCATTCTCTTATATATGCGAGTCGACCATTGTTAAAGAATGTAAGAAAAAATGGTAAAAAGTGTTAAAAAAAAGATTTTTTTTAGGCCAATGCATTCTCTTATATATGCGAGGCGACCTATGGTCGACTCGCATATATAAGAGAATGCATTGGCACAGGGCATAACTGTAACCATCACAATGTGGTCAAGGAGCCGGTTCCAATGATATCCATATTTGTATGGTTCTATTGAGACAGACCGAAGATATTTTAGGCTGTTGAAGCTTTATTTGGCCGGTTTTGGCCGTTTTGTTGGGTAAAGGGTTAATCCCACAATCAAGTAAGCAATGGCACAATTAAGGTATACTTGAGTGCATTATATGCGATCATCATTGGTGATCATATTTGGCTGAAAATAACAGCATTTCTAATGAAATCTGTCCAAAAAAACTTCAAGAATATCACAAGTTTCAATCTCTTATAAAGATGAATTTCATTTTTGAGACATGATTTTGAATGCTATATGGAAGCAGCCCTCAAAATTAGAAAAAAGAACCCACAGTGAGTTACTATGTATTGTTTAGTGGTCCGTGATATGTACGACCTATTATTTTATTAGACACATACAAGTTATTTCGGTCTCACGTTCTTCACTGAGTTTAATTAAAATCATCTTTTACATGATAGTTTTACATGATAGTTTGTCTTGGCGAGATCATAACACACAGCAAATTTAAAGCCTTGACATGTTAGATTCCACATGTTGCCACAGCATTTCCCCATGTCATTGCTTATTGTCGTGGCCAATTTTGAGGAGTGTTGAAGTTGCGGATTATATGTACATGTATGCCTTTAGAAATGATCTATATCTCTTCCTATAACACGTTTTATATAGTTTCCTAGGTATAAATTAATTAATATGAATTGAAGACCCCTATCCGGAAACGCTTCTATCAATTAATATTGATTTTATTTCAAATTTTCTTGCATAATACATACAACCAATTTGGGACATTTTACGCTTTGCAGAGCATAACAAGCGGGAGAACTCTATATCTATCAGAGATTGCATGAATGATCATGATGGCCTGTTCTAAAACAAAAACCAAAAAAATAATGATTATCGCATTATATATAGAGGATCTCACATGAGTTTCTATTTTATACGGAATTTATCAACCGAGTTCACTAAATTCGATTTGAGCCGAGGTTTACCGAGGCTCAAATAGAATTTAGAGGACGAGGTTGATAAATTACGTATAAAATAGGACGAGTGTGAGATACCTTTTATCACATGATCAAATAAACCCGAAGCAACGCGAAATATTCATCGAAAACAACAATCATAAACTACAGCGATTGCAAGTTATTTGAAGAACGCCGTGACGTCATCGCACGCGCTGATATTAAACGTGTCTATTACCGATAATTATGAAACTGCTTTTATGGCCAAATTATGTGATAAAAGAAAATATTGATAAAAAATTTAAAATAGATAATTGATTGAAGCATTTCTGGACAGATGCCTTCATTTCATATTTTATATTCTGTACCCAATAAACTATATAACATGTATTTATGAAGAGATTAAAGAAAGTTTTTAAGAAACTGATGTCACGTAACACTAATTAAAAATTAATTAACTATCTAATCAACAGCTTAATTAATTAATATAAATGAGAAACAATCACCTTCATTTGTGTCACCTCCTTCCCCCATGGTCCATGGGTAATCCTCTATATAAAATCCACTGTCAGTGTCAGACCGTTACATATAGTCACATAATAAAGGAAGCCATTGTACTAACTTTCTTGCATATATCAGGTCCAATAAAAAAATATATGAGAATGCGAAGTTTTCCACTGATATCAAATGTAAAGACAAGCACTAAAGTAACATCTATCTGTCCATTGCAGGCTCAGCAAATATAATGAGAACTATAAACCACTGGCTTGAAATACAGTAGAGGTAAATTAACCTACATATCAGTCAGTAGACAAGAATAGAATGTAATCCATGTCATGACACAGTTTTGGTATACCAGTATTCGGTTCATGCTCCCACACACCCAGTGGTAGCACAGATGTGAGAAAGGCCATTCATTAATGATAAAGGGTGTTGATTAGGTAATTATAGTTAACATATAGCCATTTTCCTCCTTAGTAGATCAATTTCGCCACCAAATCAACATAATAATTACAAGGAGTATTTGACTTATGCTAATACAATAATAATTTAGCCCCCACTTTTTGTTCCTCCAGGCAATCTGGGGAGTTTAAATGAGAATCAGACTGTCATAGAGATCTTGTGATATGATAACGAAGTTTAGTTTCCTTGTTTGCAATCTGGTTCATAAAACTTAATTTCCTCTTCAGGCAATTTGCCAGTGATAGGGAATTTAAATGGCTTAATAATTTGAGGACGTCTTAGGTGACCAAATTTTCTGAATTGGAGTTCTCATTTACATTTTCTTTATTTTGTTACGTTAATAGTTCAAAACTCAGAAACATAATTTTGCTTAAACATAACTATTAAAATCGTTTAAATATTGCATGAGGAAATAAAAAAATATTATATGGGTCTATACACCTGCAATTAAAAAAAATGTAATTTAGAGACTTTGATTCAGTTTAGATTATTCATTATATTTTATTTTTTTTAAATCTTTTTAATGATTTTATTTTGAACTAGAAAGAAGAAAAAAATATATGTTTCATTGATCTAAAAAGTGTGTGGGAAGTGGTAGAGATGCACCTTGAAATTTACAATTTGAATCCAATATGCATATATGCAGATAACGGGATATACTTTGTATATCAGACAAAACAAACACACCAATGAGAAGACAGAAAACCAACTTTTATATTTTCCAAACTGATATGTATATAAAACAAAAATAAGGGTGAATACAAATTTTGACACAGCAATGGCGAAGAACTGTATCAAAAGTATGGTAAATTCTAATTTAAAAAATCTATTTTCAAATAAATCAGTTGAAAATATTCTCTGTACAGCTATGTTCTAATTAATTAACCACTCTAACAGTAGGCAGGTTTTGCTAGTTAAAGGTACTCAAAGCTTTCGAAGTGGGTTCATGCAAAATATTTTTTTTTTATAAAAGTCTGTAAAACAACTGAACATCAACAAGTACATGAAAAATAGATTTACATGTACTTTGTTCTTATAATAATATATTCATTATTAATAACTCTCCAATGAGATTTCGCATATTAAAACCATTATAATGTAAACAGTATGGTTACAGTGGAATTACCGATAAAAGTCCAATTTGAAAAGGTTATTGCATTGAAAAATATTCTGAAAATCATATTCAGACGAATATATTTGAACTTTAACTACATGATTTAGTGATGTTTGTTGACAAATCAATGTAACAGTTTTTTTTACAAAACAATGGTTTCAACACGCAAAATTTTGTTATTGGACAACTACAGTAATCCCCTAAATAATCAACTACTTAACCACAGCAGAATTATGGGTAATTTTTCAGGATTTAGTTGGAAATATGGCTTGTTGCCATTCATCGGAAAGCTCTCAGTGAGAGCTTTCCGATGAATGGGAACAAGCCATATTTCCAACTAAATCCTGAAAAATTACCCATAGTTTTGCTGTGGTTAAGGAGTCAATTATTTAGGGCATTACTGTGTCAATAATGAATACAGGAATAAAGTTTATCTGATTCTCCATGTTTTTCTTTTAAGGTGTGATGTTTTTGAACATTTACCCACTGTGAGTGCCTTGGGTTTCATTAAATTAGAATTAGGAACTATTATAGTCACTAGAATCTGAGGAGAGGCAATTTTTGGTGATATCTTGTATTGAGGGTTCCAGGTCAACTTCTATGAAACCTATTTACCATTCTATTTAGATTCTAGTGTATAATAACACTGGTATGTATAGATCTAATTTCTATCTCACATTTAGTTTTAAACATTTTTAGTGAAATGAAGGAAAAGAATGTTTTAATATATTTTGTATGTTGTTGTAGTTGTAACTGGAAGTCTGGAACCCTGAGTACATCTTTAAATAAAGTGAAAGGATATGCTAAAGTCTGAACAAAGCTCCTTGTTGGCAATGAAAGTGCCCATTGTTCTGGCTATCAAATGGCAGTGTATAAAAATTACACAAAAGAACATCCTAGATGGAAATCTGTGTGATAAAGCCTGTCAAAAAGTAGAGATCATTGTAATGGCCACCAGATGGTGAGGATTAGTTATGAGCAAACAAAATCTCATGCTATCCATCACTTATTTGTTACTCAACAAAGACAGTAAAATTTCCTTATAGTGAGTTCTTTTTCAACAACAGGTGTTTGGGTACAGAATATGGAACATAGGTTTTGTAAGGTCAAATTTTAAAGTCCCATGGCAATTTTAAAACATGGTTTAATTTTGATCTTGAGGTGAAAACATATATATATATATATTTCTTACTGTTTTCATATATATACATGTATATATATTGGCTTGGAAAGTGTAAACTTGTCCTAGAAATTTAATTCTTCAACAATTTACACAGACACCATGTAAATAAAAAAAATTCAAGTTTAACAGTTGAAATAACTACCGCATTGGATACCAGTGATAAATGGACAACATGTAACTCTGAAGTTGGCAGGTAGGATACCCAATAAAACAATCTCTGTCCATCTTTACAGAAGACTGATTTCATGGGGAAATATATCCATCCTTTGTAGAAGCCACCTGCCCAACCCACAACCCCTGGGTATAAGCAACTGGGTATGGAGCCCGGGCACTTATGCAGTTCTAGTATGTACACAGTATATACAGTAATGCCCTAAGTAATCTACCTCTTAACCAAAGCAGAATTATGGGTAACTTTTCAGGATTTAGTCGGAAATATGGCTTGTTGACATTCATCGGAAAGCTCTTGACGAGCCATATTTCCGACTAAATCCTGAAAAGTAACCCATAATTCTGCTTTGGTTAAGAGGTCGATTACTTAGGGCATTACTGTATCTACTAGTATACCAGCTTTACTAATCAGCCTATTCTTCATTCTGGCAATGATTATTAAAATTGTTCCCTGTAGCTTTTTCCATATTGGTTAATCACTTGGTCCTTATCTTACCATGGATACCTCTAATGAAAAAAACATTCCCATGGCCACCATATGGAGCCTGATATAAAGTCAAGATCATTATAAATGCATGGTGACCAGATGGTGAGAATTAGTTGTGAGTAAACAAAATCTCATTCTATCCAGTTATATCCATCACATATTTGTTACTCAACAAAGACAGTAAATTTTCTAATAGTGAGAAGAATTAACCTGGTCATTTTCAACAACAGGTGTTTGTGTAGAGAATTTGGAACATAGGTTTTGTAAGGTCAACTTTGAAAGTCTCATGGTGATTATAAAACGTTCAAAGATGTATTAACCCTCTCAGTGCCAAGTCCGATTTTTGTATGAACCCATATTTCCTTGATCATTTTTCAAATTTATTGATTATAATAATGTGATACATTGATGGAAAGAGCTCATAGAGCTCTTTCCAACAATGTATCACATTATTATAATCAATAAATTATAATAATGTGATACATTGATGGAAAGAGCTCTTAGAGCTCTTTCCAACAATGTATCACATTATTATAATCAATAAATTTGAAAAATGATCAAGGAAATATGGGTCGATACAAAAATCGGACTTGGCACTGAAAGGGTTAAGGGATCAATACCTCCAGTTCATACAAAATAAAATTTAGCACACTACTTCATACTGCTGATCAAATGTGACATATAAATCATTTTTTGTTATTGAAAAAATACTAAAAATAATTATTGTTATCCCCCTAAAACATCAAAATATACAGTAATGTCCAAAATAATTGACCCCTAAACTGCAGTAGAATTATGGGTAATATTTCAGGATTTAATTGGAAATATGGCTTGTTGCCATTCATCGGAAAGCTCTCACTGAGAATTTTCCGATGAATGGCAACAAGCCACATTTCCGACTAAATCCTGAAAATTTCCCCATAATTCTTCTGTGGTTAAAGAGTCATATACTTTGGGCATTACTGCAAAGTACACAAAATATATGTTTGAAAATTAATTGTCAAACAAGATAGTTTTTGTCATGTGGCACTCCTCGTTCAAAATATGTACAGTAAATAATAGACTCCTTAACCACAGCAGAATTATGGGTAACTTTTCAAGATTTAGTCGGAAATATGGCTTGTTGCCATTCATCGGAAAGCTCTCAGTGAGAGCAAAATATGCCCATGGTTTGTCCAAAATGTCGGCATGAAAAGAGGCCCATCTGATTTGATGGTGCAGACAGACCTCAATATCAAAAGTTGAGGGCAAATTCAACAAAGGGCCATAACTCTGGTGAAAATTGGCGTGCAAAACCAAAATTTGAACTCGATCTATATATTGTGCTAGTAAACCCACACACCAAATTTAATTATATTCAGTTGAGACTATCTAAAGTTATGATCTGGAAACCAAAAGAGAATGGATGGACCAATAACATATTTTTTTTTTTTAACCCTTTACCCAACAAACCGGCCAAAACCGGCCAAATAAAGCTTCAACAGCCTAAAATATCTTCGGTCTGTCTCAATAAAACCATACAAATATGGGTATCATTGGAACCGGCTCCTTGACCACATTGTGATAGTTACAGTTATGCCCTGTGCCAATGCATTCTCTTATATATGCGAGTCGACCATAGGTCGCCTCGCATATATAAGAGAATGCATTGGCCTAAAAAAAATCTTTTTTTAACACTTTTTACCATTTTTTCTTACATTCTTTAACAATTTTATAATTTTTAATGTGTTAAGCCAATGCATTCTCTTATATATGCGAGGCGACCTATGGTCGACTCGCATATATAAGAGAATGCATTGGCACAGGGCCCTTCTGTTGGGTAAAGGGTTAAACGGGCATATAAAAAAAGACTTCCACTCTATGATTTTATTTTGGAAAAATTTATAGCAAGAATCAAAACTTAAACTTTGCTGAAAATTGGCAAATGGACATCATCTGTCATATTTGTACATTTTTCGATATTAAGAAAATAAATGCATATAAAACAGTTATCCAAAACTCTTGAATGAAATGTTATAAATATTTATGATATTATATGATAGTATTATATCTTAGCTCATTTGAAAAGTATACATTGGAATGGTCTATCATTCATTTGGGATATAGATATGACTGACAGACAAAAAGCTAATACAAGAGCAGAAGGATTTAATTCATATTCTTTGGTGGGAAATGATCAGATAATAAGTTCAACAAACCTGAGGTCATTTGTTGAACATACTATCTGAACATTTCCTAAGGGACCTACAGTAATGCCCTTTGTAATCGACTCTTTAACCACAGCAGAATTATGGGTATCTTTTCAGGATTTAATTAAAGGTGCCCTAAAGTTTCCCCCCGAGAGCTTTCCGATGAATGGCAACAAGCCATATTTCCAACTAAATCCTGAAAAGTTACCCATAATTCTGCTGTGGTTAAGGAGTCAATTAATTAGGGCATTGCTGTACATGTACCGCGCAATGAGTATTTAGTATAGAAATGGTTATTGCCCAGAAGTAATATAAAAGTTCTTGGGAAACTTTAGGGCACCTTTAATTAAAGGAAGCTGGGCCCTTGCTTTATATTTCACCCTCACTCTTTATCAATAACAAATGGCTATATAATAAAAATTATTTGCTGAACAGCTGAAACTTTCATAAAATAATTTCCATTTGATAAATGGCTTTGTCTTGATCAAAGGCATATGGTCTATTCCTGATCATGGGTCAGTAGGTATCAAGATAGTTACGTTTTATGGTGAATAGATGAAAGCACTATATGATACCTCAGTATAATATGGGGACCTGTATGTGTGTCGAAAGGTGACCATTTAAACTCAGAAGCAGATTAACATACAGGCCAAACATTGTGTAGCTTACTGAAGCGAGACTACATGATCAATCTGTGGGAATTAATGGATCATCAGTGGCTTCAAAGCTTCATGATGAATACCTAATGAGGACTCATACAGTGAGGCCAAAATAAAAATATTTCTTGTTTCCCCTGACATAGTTAGGCCTAAAAAACAGTGATGTTTTGGGAAACCCAACTGCCCCTAGTGCAGACTTCCTCCCCTAGTTATTTTATCATTCCCCCACCCCATAAACAAAAATAAGCACAAAAACATAGTATTCATAGATCTCTGATGGAATTAAAACTGTGCTGATCAGTTGCCGATCTGAAGTACGAGTTTTAAGATGGCGGCGCCCTTATGTTTGGGACAGTTCAAAAATAATTTCCCTTCCTATTAATCATAATATATGGTCCATGGGTAACCACTGCCTGTAAATGCATGGACTGAATGTTTATGTGCCATGTGGTAGTGATCTGTATTTTGGTAATATTAATTAGTGAGAGCTTTCCGATGAATGGCAACAAGCCATATTTCCGACTAAATCCTGAAAAGTTACCCATAATTCTGCTGTGGTTAAGGGGTCGATTACTTAGAGCATTACTCTATCATGAGATGTGGACAATGCTGCGTGGGTAGGTGCAGACAGGTCTCTTGCTGCATTATGGGTAGAATGTCGGTTGAGGCGTGAGTTTTGAAAAAAGTTGCTATGATCAAATGACTGATCACGATTTCTCATTCGGCACAGACATGAAATTAAAAGGTGGCTCATATTTACCAAAAGTAATTTTCATGACGAATGGCTCAATATAGAAAAAATACATAATAATCAGACAGCAAAACTCAACATTGAGATGATCAGATCAAAATTAAGGTCTTCATCTTTCATACAATGAGACATGTCTTTTATTACACATGGCTGGCAGTCTAGAATATCCAGGAGGGCTATTAATAGCCCTCCTAGATTTGCCTATGAAGCCTAAAGCCCTCCTCAACTTTTAAAGTTATAATTTATTTTACCTGAGTTACTGATGCCCTTTGTCTATTTTTGATGTTATTTAACTTAATTAATTTTGTTAAGTGGAAAAAAGAGTGTCCAGAGTTGTGAATGTCAAATCCCCCACAGTATGGTATGGTGAATATTTAATTATGTTTGATATATTATGGTAATTAATATGAACCACAAACAAAATTTAAGAGTGTTTGTACTCAACATTCAACAATTTCAGTCTGTGTCCAACCAATCCAATGAAATTGGGTGAGTTTGTCAATGTTTAAAGCAATTTCTATGTTGTGTAATGTTACATAAAATACACAATCAAGTAGGATAATAAATACAGTATATTTACACTTGAATACAATGACAAAAGACTGCTTTATTTTATCTAATTTATTTAATTTAATGATTCCGACATTACAATCAGTTGCCGACATCACGCATGCGCACACTGTACAATATAATACAATATATTTTTCTCATAAAACGCAATCAATTAACCCTTTACCCAACAAACCGGCCACAACCGGCCAAATAAAGCTTCAACAGCCTAAAATATCTTCGGTCTGTCTCAATAGAACCATACACATATGGATATCATTGGAACCGGCTCCTTGACCACATTGTGATAGTTACAGTTATACCCTGTGCCAATGCATTCTCTTATATATGCGAGTCGACCATAGGTCGCCTCGCATATATAAGAGAATGCATTGGCCTAAAAAAAATCTTTTTTTAACACTTTTTACCATTTTTTCTTACATTCTTTAACAATTTTATAATTTTTAATGTGTTGAGCCAATGCATTCTCTTATATATGCGAGGCGACCTATGGTCGACTCGCATATATAAGAGAATGCATTGGCACAGGGCCGTTCTGTTGGGTAAAGGGTTAACTAAATAAATTTCCTGTTGTAGACGAGGCGGGCTATAAAAAGCCCACCTTGGAAAATTATAGGCCGGCTGTAGGCAGCCCGCCTTGAGATTTCCAGGCCTGATTACAGAGCTGTATCTAAATTACGGTTGATCATGTTACTTCAGCCAAATGCACTAGTGCGATCCCCGATAGCTTGCATGACGTCATACACAAAAACCCAGCCAGTACCACACCAATAAATATGTCTTGATTAGATGACAAACTAGCATGAAAACCAAACAGAAATAATTATTTGATACTATTAAGAATATTGACTGCTGATGTGTAATCAACACAGACCCACACATGCACATGAAGGAGGTGAACTTTATCGCACTTGTTTGATCAGAATTGTCATATATATAAATGTACTGTAGGAACAAATCCACTTAACATTTTTAAGACATAACAGAAAATTTGTATAGCTTAAACCTGAGGCATGTGGATATATATGCTTCTACTCATTGTGGTTCATGTATATACCAAAAAACAGTTACATCCGACCTACAGTGACGTAGATAGAGGGACAGATGTATTTTTCACTCTTGGCACCATAACTTTAGAAGAAATGAATCGACAAAGCCTGTTGCATGTGGATATTGTCCTGCCCTCCATGTTCCATCCAAACATTACCAACATGTACACGTATGATGACTGAGATGTACATGTATGGTTGGCATGGATGCAGTTTTTATTCTAAAGTGTCATAAGTTCATAACATAGCAAAAATTTGTGGATGACTGTCAGTCTCAAACAAATAAAAATCCCACTAAATGGTAGTTGTAAAATAAACTACTAGTATAAGAACAATTTCCACTTATAGATGTTTGGAAGGGCTTTGAGGGCTGGGTGAGCCCCCAGTGTAACAGAATGAGAGAGAGAGAGGGAGAGAAGGGAGAGAAGAGAGAGTATATCCTATAAATGACCACAGTAATTCTATATAATATAACTAACGTATATGATTTAGTGACAAAGAGCAACTCCAACAAAATATGCACAAATAATAGTGAAGACTAATGGGGTTAAATCTATACTAACCCATCTGGGATAGCTATCCACCAGATGGGCTGAGTGCTCCTTGTCTGGATAGGTCATAGCCATGAATTGGCTGTCTTACTGCCCACCCCAATTAGTCGTTAAAATAACACTCATCTCTTTCTGGAAGCTGCATGGATGTTAGTATATTATATAGAATTACTGTGGTCAATTGTAGGATATACAATTTCATGTAAAGAGTTATTTGTGGGGTGAGACCACTAGCCCACATGCAAATAGTGGATCTGATTACCAGTCGTAGACTTTCTGTTTCCCAAACCATGGGATTCCATGACAGTAGCACCAATCAGAACTCACTATTAGCAGGTCCAAGATAAATGCATCCAATCATAATGATTAACGCAATGCAATGTGATGTAATTTTGGGGAAACCTGCACGCGTCCGAGAAATGATATTTCCACAAGACTATGATAGACTCAGTATGTCAGTATCTGTATGACTCTTAAGTGTATGTGTACAGATTGTAGCTTACCCAGATTTTCATTGGTGATCACACTTGTACCCAACTTTTCATATTGTTGTCTTTCATAAGACAGTATACATAAATGCCCTAAATAATCGACTCCTTAACCACAGCAGAATTATGGGTAATTTTTCAGGATTTAGTCGGAAATATGGCTTGCTGCCATTAATCGGAAAGCTCTCACTGAGAGCTTTCCGATTAATGGCAACAAGCCATATTTCTGACTAAATCCTAAAAAATTACCCATAATTCATGTGGCTAAAGAGCTGATTATTTAGGGAATTAGTGTATGGGGTGGTTGAATTCAATGAAGCATTAGTTTGGATTAAACTCAAATATTCCTTTTTATTAGGAGGAATTTGGTTTGTAGGGGTCCATATAAACACATAGTAGTGTGATTATTTTTACACAAGAATCGCATCAGTGAGGCGGGTCTAGTTGTGGTAGCAATGCCAAACAAGGGCTTGAATTGAAAAAGCATTAATTGTAACTGGCTTATTATACACAACATTGATGATGAAGTTTGACAAACCAAATATTCCCCTCGAACTGAGCTTGCCAAAGTTATTGTGTTATCGCAATCAATATTCACAACATTTAACTATTAAAGATGCATAATCCGATTAAGCACCCCTCAATTACTATTTATTTGGATTCGGGGGTAAAAAATATTTGATTAGAGTCGAGGAACCCACCTATCAAAGCTCACAGTTATTAGATATCGATTTTTGAAATCTGTCAGTAAAAAGTCAACAAGCCAACGATCTCGGACCAAATTGCGGATGAAGATGAATAACTCTAAAATCAAGAGGCTTTGTGTTGATAGGCCAAGAACAACATGTTGATAAATAACATGTTTCGGGCAATTTTATACTATAATTCACAGTGGTTAGCATATTATTTTTGGGCAATTAATCGATTCTGATAACTAGCATTTCTAAAAATATTGTTGTTGTTGGAATCAAATCGGATTGAGTACCTTTAAATTATGGGCCACAAAAAATAGGACGACCTGACCAGTTTTCAAACTCAATCATAACCCTGTTGATCAAATTTCATATTCCAATTACATCAATTAAATCTGTTCATCTCGATTCAGTTTATCGCGCTTCATCGCCATCTGTAGATGCCCGCCACCGACTGACCAAAAACCGACCTCGCCAAACTATAGGTCGAAAAAACTCTCACCAAAAAGTAATAAACATACTTTTATACTTCTTTGGATCCCCAATTTTAATATAAAGTTTGAAACATTTCTTACCTTTGTTCATTCCGACCTCTATACATTTTCGAAGTCTGCATGCTTGGCAACTCTTCCGTCTATGTTTGTCAATCGTACATGTGTTGGTCGCTGGACAGACATAATCCACAGGTCCTGAAAACATTGCCAAAAATGTAATAACTCTCAATTGTAAACTCTCATCTTGAAGCAGGCAAGGGCAATTAGTGCCCAGTATCTTGCACAAGAGTTTACACATATACACGGCAGCCTATCATCACCAAATCCACTCTCTGAGAACCTCAATCTGATTAGGCCTCAACTGCTACATGTATGGGAGACCTAGGATCAGATTGAAGTTCCCCAGTTGAATTTGGTGATGTTCACCCATTAGTCAACTCGGTTAATATGCATTTTATCTTCTGCAAATTAGGGGGATATACAAACTGAACATACAGGAAAAACTAACTGAAAACAATGTTAATATGAGACTATAGATACTTCCCAGAAGATGAGGCCGAAGCAGAATGAGGTCCTTAGAATGTGAGTTTGGTGACGCCAGCCCGCTGCGTCGGGTAGCATCACTAAATTCACTAAAACCTCATTCTGCAAATGCCAGACACAATATAATTTCAAGGCTTGCCCTTATGCAAGGATAAACATGTTATACAGCTTACCAACTGAGGCAGAATGAGAATATCCGAAAAATGAAATGTGGCACCCCCCTGGTGGCTGTATATTATTTGCACCCACATTGATGACATAATAACACCGTATGACCCACTGAAACTATTTCTACCCTTGTAACATAACAATTTATCAATTATTATTTTATTTTATTCCGTTAAGGCCCACTTAATGTTTGAGTCCTCGATTATTTATATACAGAGTGTTATTAACTATATATATTGTATATTTTGGAACGTCTGTCTGTCTGTATGTATGTGTGTTATATACTCGAAAACTGCTTGATCGATCCGACTTTCATGTGCAACCTTGTCCTCATATAGGCATGTTTCTTTACCTTGACCGATCGACTCAACTTGGTATGTAGGCCTACTTTGATGCGGGAATAATATGGGGCGGTTCCAATTTCACGTGCGACGTGTCTTTGACCTTGACTCGCTCATATAGGCATGTTTCTGGACCGATCGAACATTACTTTTTCCGGCGAAAGTATAAATTACAGAATTACCAACAAAAGGACTCGTCTTAACATTTACCTCCGAAAGAAATGCGCGTGCATAGTGCTTTTTACTGGAGGCCATTAACAAATGAGTTCTTTGTAATAAAGTGAACATGGTTGCATATTTGTTTTAACAAATGATGCAGTCACCTCGTCCGAGAACATTTCAATTAATATAATGAGGGATGCTGAAACATTGTCATTCACGAGTATGAAAATTAACTAGTCTCAGTTCACTCACCGCTGATTAGTACTGAATGATGTTAGGACAGTTTGTTTTAATTTTTAGTAGTACACGGAAATGCATGAAAAATTGCAACACACAAAAATCACCCCAGGAGTTTTACGAAATACATGTATCGGAGATAATGGAGAGTCTTCCGTATTTGCGGCAAAGCTATCGTAATGCGGGAGTCTCACATTGAATCTGTGGGACATAACACCTCTGCTTTCCGCCCCAACTGAGCCACTGATGGCCCCGTTTATTGGAAGGAATGATGTTAGGCCTTATGATAAAAATAATTACCCTGTATACTTCTCTTGAAGAAAGCTTTGCATCCCTCACATGACCACACGCCATAATGAAATCCAGAGGCAATATCACTGCACACCTGACATAGTTTGTTGTTGTTCCCTGTGAAAAACAAACATATTTATTGATGTACAATGAAGAATAATTCAATGTGGCATGCGAAGAGTTAATGAGCAAGTCATGATCAAATTGTTAATCATAAGTTGAGGTACAGTAATGCCGTAAGTAATCGACTCCTTAAACACAGCAGAATTATGGGTAACTTTTCAGGATTTAGTCAGAAATATGGCTTGTTGCCATTAATCGGAAATCTCTTGGGGAGAGCTTTCCGATGAATGGCAACAAGCCATATTTCCGACTAAATCCTGATAAGTTACCCATAATTCTGCTGTGGTTAAGAGGTAGATTACTTTAGGGCATTACTGTAAACTGGATTAATCACATGAAAGTTGCAATGAATTATAGATACTCAATCCGATCAGACGGTCCACATACCATCAAGATAAAACAACAACATTTCTTCAAAATATACGCTTTAGTTATCAGAATCGATTTATTGCAACAAAATAATGCTAAACCACTGTCAACTATGGTATCAAATATCCCAAAACTTGTTATTTATCAACATTTTGTTAAACAAAATATGGCCGTATTGTCACTATTAAAGTATCACGAAATTATGACTATATTTATACCACTTGATTTTATCCATCTTCATCTGCAATATTGTCCGAGACCCTCCATTTGACCACATTAGTCTGGGCCACATATTATTACACATCTCGAGAAATAACAAACTTCAAAAATCGATATCTGCATGATCACTCTGAGCTATGATAGGTGGGATCCTCAACTCGAATCCAATTTTTTTTCCCCCGAAGCCAAAGAAATAGTAATTTAGGATAGTCTGATTGGATTGAGTACCTTTAAATGTTGTGAAGTTGTCGTGCATCAAAATTTACTCTATGTTCAACTTCGAAAAGATCATTACTATAGTCCACCCACCTGTTTGAAAAGGCAGAATGTTACTAAAACATTTCTATCAGAAACTGTATTGACGTTATTTATTATTGTAAATCTGGAGCGATGCAGCTCAGGAAATAAAAGCAGACAACAGATAACAGAAAGAATACTGTGTTCAGTGTATGGTAGGCTGTATTAAGTGTATAGTAGGCTGTATTAAGTGTATAGTAGGCTGTATTAAGTGTATAGTAGGCTGTATTAAGTGTATAGTAGGCTGTATTAAGTGTACAGTAGGCTGTTTTCAGTGTATGGTAGCCTGTGTTCCTCTGTATGTATTACATATTATGCTATATAGAGTCGCCATGAGTAAACTGTTTGCTCTAAAACTTTAGTTGATGGACCCAACTATTCAAACAGAGCTAAACGCTCTCGAATATGGAGCTTTGCTCTGATTATAAACGTCAGGTTTACGGACTACTAAAACTTATGACTCTTCATTGGTGGGAAATGTTCAGATAATAAGTTCAGAAAACGACCAATGGTCACTTTCTGAACCTATTATCTGAATATTTTCTAATGGATAACTACATGTACATGTACTCATCATTGAGAATTTACAATTTAGTATAGAAGGGATTAATATCACTATAAATTACAGTAGTGCTCTAAAAATTCGAATCCTTTACCACAGCAGAATTATGGGTAATTTTTCAGGATTTAGTCGGAAATATGGCTTGTTGCCATTCATCGGAAAGCTCTCAGTGAGCAACAAGCCATATTTCCGACTAAATCCTGAAAAGTTACTGATAATTCTGCTGTGGTTTAGGGGTCAATTATTTAGGAAACATTACTGTACTGTATCTGCGCTATCTCCCATTTATGGAACTGACCTGGCAAACTATCATGTTTTGGTGGTAAACTTAGACCCATTCCCATGCCATGATCCATGAGGATTGGGTAGCGCATGTCAGATTCCATGCCATCTGGTGTCGTGGATGACGGTGCCTGGCTAGATGACGGCAGTAGAGCTTGCATATATGCGGCATTCCGCTCATCTTCTTTACTGTTTTTTGAATCTGAGGAACAGGAGTCTCTGCAAAAATGTTAAGAAAAGGATTTAAAGATGGTGTATGCAAGCCTGGATTTAGTGTGTCTGAATTTGCACGATGAGGTCCCCAGAGGGTGAATTTAGTGGCGGGCTTGCATCACCAAATTAACCCTCTGGGGAACTTATTCTACATAGTCCTCGACTACTATGGGAGAACTAGGATCAGATTGATGTTCCCCAGTTGAACTTCAAGTGACGTTCACCCATTAGTCACCTCGATTATGCATTTAATCTTCTGCAAATTAGGGGATATAGAAACTGAACAGAAGGGAAAAAGTAACCATATAAACTCAATGTTAATTTGAGATAGATACTTTAAAGATACTTCCAAGAAGATGAGGCCTATAAGCAGAACGAGGTCCCCAGAGGGTGAATTCGGTGATTCTAGCCCCCCTGTCAGACACACTAAATCCAGGCTTGTGTATCTCTCCCCTGAACTGTATGTATATATCACCGTACGTGGGCTTCTAAAATGTTGTGTCTGCCAAAAAATAATATTTTACCAGAGACACAAAAACTATTTATCTCTGGAACTAGAATTGGTATCTGCCACTGCACAATAATCCTTTTTATCACATAATTACAGCAATGCTCTAATTAATCATCTTCTTAACCACAGCAGAATTATGGGTAACTTTTCAGGATTTTCGGAAATATGGCTTGTTGCCATTCATCGGAAAGCTCTCCCCGAGAGATTTCTGATGAATGGCAATAAGCCATATTTCTGACTAAATCCTGAAAAGTTACCCATAATTCTGCTGTGGTTAAGGAATCGATTACTTAGGGCATTACTGTATCTGCCAATAACTGCACAATAATCCTTTTTATCACATAATTAGCCCCTAAATCCAGTCTCATATCTTTTAAGTATATTAAAATGGAACTATATTTTTTCTTGAAGGTGTCTTTACTTCCTCTTTTGTTGTGATAAGGAAATCAATATTAATTAGTGTTAATTCCAACCATTTCGAGATCGTTAATCCTTGATAAAATGTGATTATGTGATAAAATGGATCTCATAATCGTCGCAGTTCTATTCGAAATTTATTAACCTCGTGCACTAAATTTGATTCGTGCCTCACAAAAGCTCGGCTCGATTCAAATTTAGTGCACTTGGTTAATAAATTTTGTATAGAATTGTGACTCATTAGAGATCCTCTATAAATCACAGTTGTTATAAAATATAAACATTCAGGCAATCTTCACCTCCTGTAAAAAAAAACATTATAAACGAACATGTATTAACTAAGAAATATATTGCCTGCATTAATTTGTTTCAATGTTATATAATGTTCCCCATCACAACTTAAAAAAATTCCCATCTTTTGAACTATAGGAACTATAGAGATCTACGGACGAAGTCAGAGTAGAGATTCGTGGAATATGATCTAAACACGATGGAGCGTTAGCAAGTTAGCATTGACTACATCTGAAAAATTGACGAAGGGTAGGTTGGCCTGCAGGTAGGTAGTCTTGTATACAGATGTAATTGTGGTATAACATTTTACTCACACAAACATGAAATATTTATCGAAGAATTCATCTGAGAGAACAGCATCAGTTGACAGAATTTTATAAATACTAGCTTTATACTTTGGAGTCTAGATAGCCAAATAATCTCAAAGTAAGGTTTCCCCATCATATATTCACAAAGCTCAGGTTTTTTTCTTGAAGGAACGTCATATAATCACACTGTCATAGGGAGGCAATTTCGGAGCGCCATCATGAACTCAGAGTACGCAACTTAATATGCTGTCACGATGCCGGTTTGACATTTTCAACAAAAAATATAACATTTAATATGGCCAGATACTGGAGAGCATGAAAATTATCAACAAGAAATGTTGAATGAAAAAACTGACATGCATCGTGTGAAAGCTGAAACCATGTCGTGCAGGTGAGCTTGTTCAAAGACATGTGATGTGCTTCATTTGTTTGAAAAATGCTAAGATTTCTTTGGAGAATTGACAGCAAGCCAAATTATAATCAAGAAAGTTTAAAATTTGATTTAAATTTTTCACACCAAATATGCCTTCATGGCCTTCGATATTTACACAATGACCTAGGTGTACTCTACTCCCCCGTTGTTTTAGATTAACCGAATCTCACCCCAGTCCTTAAGCAGAGCAGTCGCATCATGACACAGTCCTCTGAGTGCACTGACAAGCCCCCTGTGTAACAGAATGAGTTAGAGAAGTGCGGGAGTCGTACCGAAAGTTATCACTGACCAGAATCGCCAGCCATGCAGTCATCCATCCATGGACTAACGAGCTCGACTTTGGTTAACTTCGGTGATCAAAGTTTCAAACGACTGTGACCAAACTATACCTCTCATGCAGAGTAGTCATCTCCCTTCCATATTTATACCATGACCTCTATACTACTACTAGTACATGTAGCTCCCCTAGAAGTTTTAAAATTCCACTACAAAAAAGTCTGATGTACCTCATAATCGCAGGTGCACAGGTTCCCATGGTACTAAATATCTGCCAAATTTTAAAGAAGTTGACTGAAAAATGTAGGAATAGAAACTCAGATAAAGTTGCTTCCACAAACAGACAGACAAGATGATTCCTATATACCTCCATAACTTCGTTACAGGGGGTATACACATGATTACTTTGTCCATTAAGCATTCTTGACAAAGAGTTTTTATTTAAAACCCTTTCTTTACTAAATACTCATTGGCAAGTAGTCCCCTTAGGAAATGTTCAGATAATAAGTTCAACAGGCCGTTTGTTGAACTTTAACTATTACCTGAACATTTCCCACCAAGAAAAATGAATTCTTCTGCACTTACATGTATATTATCTGTTCGGATGTCGTCTTTTCATATTTTCTTAACAACCCTCCAGATGAATAATAGACCATTCCAATGTATAGTTTTATAACTGACAGATGGGAGAATCCATTTAGTAAAGAAAGGGTTAATACTAGAAGCAATACAGAATGAGCTAGCTAGGGGCCCTGCTAATAGATCACTAACCAACATTTTTTAACATCAATTAGACAAATTCAAAATTTAAAGATTAATGGTGATGATCCTGGGGAAGGGTTAAACCTGTTTCAAGCACTCAATGGGCCATCCATAAGTCAGAACATGTAACTTATATCATAGTGGGTGGACCTGGATTCTCTGTTGAAAAAAATAAAATAAAACATACAGGTCAAGAGCAAATCTATTTTGTTCCTGACTGTATTTTGTTGGATGTTACATAACCCCAGCCAAGCATATAGAGAATGCTATGGTAAAATGTCTCAGAGTTGAAGAAAAACTAAAATTTATTGATAGAGAAAGAGAAAGTTTTGAAAAATGAACTAAATTAAAAATCACAAGAATAAAAATCTCAATCATCTAACTTCAAAATCAAGGATGACACAATAACAGAAACAGCTTCCATTCATCCACTGAATTTAAATATTTCAAATTTAAATTGCTCTTAAAATTTAATCTTACCTTGAAGAACCACTCTCAGAGACAAGTTTCAAAACTGACAGTGCATGTTCAAAATACTCATCGTGATATCCAACTTGTGCCATAAAGGAGAAAAGTATATCCTTTAAGAAAGCATCCTATTTCAAGAGATTTTGTTAAAATTATAACAATGTTACATGAGCCTGAAATTAGGAGAGCCACCTTACACCTCATGAGCCACTGACCACTTGACCAGGTTATAAATAGAAACTGACCCTGAATAGTTTAAGGCCACTGTTGGTTAATATGTGTCCAGCTATTGGGTAATTAAGACAGATATGGGAGCCCATAACACTGACCATATGTATGCTTTAAAATTTAACCCATTAACCCATTAACCCTTTGTGCACTGGTGTTAGAGACCAAACCAGGCTCAGTAACATCCATATGTTTCCAGGTATTTGAAAATTAAATATGTATTAACAGCGTGCAGCCATTTTTTTTTAAAGAAAGCTATTTATTTCTATTTAGATTCTAGAATATTAAATGACTGCATGTACTTGAAAGACACTACTCTGTTTAATACTAAAAATTTCTATGAATTTATTTCATATTGTTTCGATGTTTTAGAGGAACACCAAAATATATATTATTTTAATTAAATTGGATTTTAACCCTTTGACAGGTGAGTATATGATGTCATATCCTTGGGAGGATATATTATTGCAAATAAACTGAGTACAAGTCCAAAACGCTAACCATTGAGCTAGTAATTGCAGTTAGTGGTTGCTATTATCTGAATATTTCCTGGGAACATCATCAATGAGTATTTTGAGGTAAATCAGAGTTAGTTACAATAAAATTTACTTTGATCATTAACCCTTTACCCAACAAACCGGCCAAAACCGGCCAAATAAAGCTTCAACAGCCTAAAATATCTTCGGTCTGTCTCAATAGAACCATACAAATATGGATATCATTGGAACTGGCTCCTTGACCACATTGTGATAGTAACAGTTAGCCCTGTGCCAATGCATTCTCTTATATATGCGAGTCGACCATAGGTCGCCTCGCATATATAAGAGAATGCATTGGCCTAAAAAAAATCCTTTTTTAACACTTTTTACCATTTTTTCTTACATTCTTTAACAATTTTATAATTTTTACTGTGTTAAGCCAATGCATTCTCTTATATATGCGAGGCGACCTATGGTCGACTCGCATATATAAGAGAATGCATTGGCACAGGGCCCTACTGTTGGGTAAAGGGTTAACTCTTCAACTTTAATAGCAGTTAAAGATGCATAATCCAAACTAAAGCTGCCAAATTACTATTTCTTTGGCTTTGGGGGGGGGGGGGGGGTGGGGGAATGGTGATCAGAGATATCATATATCAGTTTTTGAAATTTGTTATTTCACGAGATATGTAATTATCGGCAGCCTGGAAAATATTTGTCAAGCCAACGGTCTCAGCCCAAATTGCAGATGAAGATGGATAACTCTAAAATCAAGTGCCTTTGGGTGTTAGATATTTGACAATCAGGCCAAATTTTGTTGAACAAAATGTTGATAAATAACACTTTTTGGGCAATTTTATACCAGTTTACTGGTTAGCATTATTTTTGGGCAATTAATCGAATCTGATAACTGAAGCGGCATTTCAAATTTTGTTGTTGTTATTGGAATCTGATGATATGGGGACAATCAAATCGGATTGAGTACCTTTAAAACTCAACTGATTGCCACAAGTTTTTTAAACTTCAACTTCTGGTGCTATCCTTTCTGGAACCACACTCATTGTAATACTTGGTGTAATTGAAAATATTGATTTGCATTCTCTCACATTCATTGTTGCTATAACATTCCTTGGAAATTGGCAACGGCAAGAAGCAATGCCATGGAAAACACTGCATGGCAACATGTGGAATCTAACATGCCACAGCATTAAATCTGCCGGGCGGGCTATTTTTCTAATTTCGAGGGCTACTATAGCCTATAATATGCTGTCGTTTACCCAAGAAACTAAATGTACCTGTACAATGGGTATAGGCTTATATAGTCCCAAATGCAATTACATCATTGCAACTTTTGCAAAGACTTCTTTGTCCAGGAACACCTTGTGATACAAGACACACATGTAGTTTTATCGAACAATCAATGAATGTCAGGTCATCTAATAATTTCTAAATTCAAATACTAATTCAAATATTTCTTCATTTAATTGAAGTTTTAATTACATATACATTTATACCTGTATGTCTATATTGTCAGTATTTTATTCATTCATACAGCCCCAAGATACAAGCGGTACGTACCTCTCTATTATTTTCCCAATGCAAGACACATCCTGTTTGAACTTTTAATATTCTGTGCTGACTTAATAGTATTGTTCAGGGATCTGTTCCATAACGTATGGTAGATCTTTTTATATTCTATCAATTATTACTTGTATATTAAATTCTACAAAACAAAACTTTATAAGTTTTTCTGAGGTCAATTTACAACATCAAGTTAAAAAGATATTCTAATTATTATTTAGACTAATATTTGGGAAGAAAAATCAGCCAGCGTATAAAAAATGGGACTAAAATATTTTTAAAATAATTTGAAAATATAAATTATAAAACACTTAAAGTAATCATGCAAGTGAATTTGTTTTTAACCAAAATTCTTTTTCCAGCTGAGTAGGCCTACACCAAGTTATATTATAAAGTTAACAAACACTTAGCTTTGTTTGGCCTGAGTTAAATGGCAATGAACTTTTGGCCATTCAATGCATTGACCAATGGTTGCATTAATTATTATGACAGAAGTTACATTATGATAGATCCCACAAGATACCCACACAGCAAAAACCTTAAAACAGAGTACCCCTGTGTTCTCTTCCACAGTTTATTGGAACTGCAGGTCTTCAAAATCATAAAGATACCTCAGAAAAAGCTCTGGTCAATGGAGAGGATTACATAACAGGTGTGTTTATAGATGGTAAGATTGATGTGATGTGTGGGAAAGGAAGGCACATAACTACAGGGGTCAAGCAAGCAGGTCATATAAAACTATTGACCAAAGGTTACAGAAGGCCATTAGCTCAGTGGATTTATTCATGTTTTAAACAGCTCTCCCTGTGTTAACCCTATCCTATTTTAAAGATCTATTCAAAGGTTTCATGCTATTTTTTTATGATTATATTTTACATTTTAATTTATGTTGTTTGATATTTAAAGACGTATTATGTACTTGTTTTGGTGCATGAAACTGATAAGTTAGTAATCGGGTGCTACGTCAACTGGAGGAATGTAACATTCCACTAACATCACCGAAAATTTGAAGCAAATCGACAATCCCACTCCATAGAAAACATCGTTTGAACAACACTAAATTGTAAATATTTACTACTTGATTCAGGACGCATTAATATTATTTTTTTTAAATAAAACTGACTGTATGTGTTGTCTATTTGGAAATCATAATTCTCAAAATTACTACATTGAACAAGTTTGTTCTCAATTTCTATTTGATCACATTACCAGGGTGTTTCACATTGCTTTAATTTTTTTATGCATTTATTTCATATCATTTTGATGTTTTAGAGGGACACCAGAAATGATTTTGTTAATTTTTTAATAACAAAATGATATTGTTTGGTATTTATACCAGGAAATTGGATGTGGTAATGGTAATGTGTAATGTTCAATGAAAAAGAATCTGTAGTGGGTCCTTTTGTTTGCATCACATGTAATTCAAATGCTTTACTATACCTCATAATTTGTTCTCAGCATTTCCCCCCCCAACAGAAAAAAAGCAGAGAACTATGTTGAAAATGCATAATCTGAATTAACGCTCCCAAATTACTATTTGTGTGGCTTCGGGGGTAAAAAATATTTGATTCAAGTCAAGGAACCCACCCATCAAAGCTCAGATTGATCAGACATAAATTTTTGAAATCTATTATTTTTCACCACCGGTACTTTTTGGTGTCCTGGCAAAAAGTTGATGAGCCGACGGTCTTGGACCAAATTGAAGATGAAGATGGATAAGTCTAAAATCAAGTGGTCTTAGGTCTTGTTTGACAATGCGGCCAAATTTCTTTGAACAAAATGTTGATAAATAACACGTTTTGGGCAATTTTTTACTATAGTTGATGGGAACTATACATTTTTCAGAGGATTTCATTTTCAGCCTGGCATGAAGAGGGAGGTCAAGTGATCAATTGTGAGGGGGACTAATAAAGCATGTACAGTGATGCCCTAAATAATCGACTCCTTAACCACAGCAGAATTATGGGTAATTTTTCAGGATTTAGTCGGAAATATGGCTTGTTACATTCATCGGAAACCTCTCCCTGAGAGCTTTTCGACGAATGCAACAAGCCATATTTCCGACTAAATCCTGAAAAATTACCCATAATTCTGCTGTGGTTAAGGAGTCGTTTATTTTGGGCATTACTGTATATCATTAAAAAAGTCATAACATTAAACTGGTGGAGGGGGGCAGGTAAATTATCAAATTTAGTTATCGGAAATATGGCTTGTTGTCATTCATCAGAAAGCTCTCACTGAGAGCTATCCGATGAATGGCAACAAGCCATATTTCCGACTAAATCCTGAAAAGTTACCCATAATTCTGCTGTGGTTAACGAGTCGATTATTTAGGGCATTACTGTAGGGGTTTTCCCATGAAAATTTGCAACTTGTTTGCTTCACATGGCTATTGCTTTTTTCCCAAAAATTTTGAGACTTGTTTTTGGATAGATCGTTCATGTCAGTGGTTAACCCTTTTTTATAAAATACTCATTGATGAGTAGTTATTCCTCATGATATGTTCAGATAACTTATTATCTGAACATTTGCCACCAACAAAGAAGAATCAGAACTGAACTTTCTATTATCTGAGATGTATAATAGACCATTCAAATGTAGACTTTTATAGCTGAATAGGAGAATCCATTTAGTAAAGAAAGGGTTAACAGAGAATACATGTAAATACAAACAGGGCCCTGCGAATATTCAAGATTCGATTCATTGTCCGTATCGCTGGTCAGACATCTAATTTTAATATCCAATTTATACCTATCACTGAGATATTGTTGAAAATTATGCAGAGAGCGATGCTGTTTCACTTTTGTAGCACCAAAAAGTGGACATACTTAAGAGGCAAACTATTCTAAATGGCCTATTAATATTTAGTATCTAATTTTTAATTGTGTTGTCAGGACAGGTACATGTATAAGCATATAAATGTATGTACCCTATTTCACAAACTGGTTGATTATGGTTGTACATTTACATGTAAATATATCGCCAGTTAGAATCATGTGATCATGCCATGAATCTGGTAATGTCACTGTATTGCTAGAAACTTGCTTCATGATAAATTGATTAACTGAATACTACATACAACAGGGGCCTGTATCGCGCTCCTCTGCCTGCCCCCTTTTGTACTGCCTCTATATGTTGACGTATATAGCATCGATGTATAGGGGCAGTGCAAAAGGGGGCGGCAGCTGAGTGTGTTAAAGGCCAAAGTGCAACATACTTGGTATATCTACTTATTTCCCATTCAGACACTCTCTGAAAAAATTACTAAAACTTAATAAAACTGTATAGAAATTATGCAATGATATTTTCTTTCAAAACACTTGCACTGAAATTTCCAGACACCTTATAGAAACAAACGGGAGACTGACTTTAAGAACCTATATGTAATACAGTTTACGCTATGGACCGGCGTCTAGCCGATTCGGTCTCACAATTCAATATCGGATTTTGAACCAGGGCCCTGGATACAAAACATGTGAAATAATTAACCCTTTCTATAATAAATACTCATTGACAAGTAGTTATCCTTTAGGAAATAATCCGATAATAAAAGTTCAATTTGTTGAACTTATTATCTAAACATTTCCCACCAATGAAAATGAATTCTTCTGCATTTGTATTATCTTTTCACCTGTCTGCAGGCTGCTTAAATTTCTTGAATATTCCTCAAAATAAATAATGGACCATTCCCGTGTATACTTTTATAACTGAGTGGGATAATCTATTTAGTATATAAAGGGTTAAACCTTGAGTGAATTCTGACAAAGCTGAGGTGTACTGATCCTTCGATAAGAGTTTTGAATGTGGAGCTTGGTACATGTAGCTCATTGGTTGGAGTGTTCAAATTGTAGTCACTGTCAACACAGTGGTATCAGTTTGAAGCTCACCAACTAACTGCTGAGTTTTATAACAGGGGTTCTAGTTAAGCAGTGTGACCATAGAGGTATTTGCTACAAACGCTCTTCAGCGGAATTACAGCATCCAAAAGTGGGTTTTAGGAGAGGGCTGATAGCCCTTTCAAATCTTCCTGGGTATCATCCCAAACTCCAAACTTGTTGAGTGGTATTTGCTGTTCAAAACTCGCACCTAGTTGTGATCCTTGAACAAGGAAGATTGCACTGTGTTCTGTACAATGTACAAGTGGCTGCAGCTTTGTTATTGGTTCACTTATACAAATGACTGAGATAATAATGTAATGTCTAAAAGCTTCCTAGTGCAAGTAATTGGTTGCTTCCTAGTGCAAGTAAATGGTTAAGCACTACAATGTGAAACATAGGTGACATCTAGTGGAGCAACCACACATGCTGTGCCTCAAATTTTCCTTTTATTGGCGACATGACACCAAGAATAATGTATGTAACATTAGGCAGTGGTCCCGACGGAGACGAAACTTGTCGTGGATTTTGCAATCTCGTCTTGATTCTGGCCCACAAATCCAAAAAGACATAAATGAACGTCAGACACCTTGTCATGACGTCTTCAATGGTTTTCATTAAGCTAACCAATTGAAACTAATAGGCCTATAAAATCGCATGGGAATTCTTCGTAAGTTGTGAAGTAGCTAATTAAATTTTCATTGTGATGGCCCATTCCCGATTCCGTGCTTTGGTAATCTCCATACAGTTGCTAACCGGAAGTCACATGATAATTTCTCCAAAATCCATACCTGCGATCTTTGAAAAATCAATGATGGATATATGAAAAAAATATATGACATCATTCACATAAGGTTACAAACAACCACGCGCCTGTGGTGTGCTGGTGGTTGCTAGAAAATCATCATTAATATTATTATTAATTTCATGTACAGCATGTGTAACTGAAGCAAATGTGAGAACATTCGGCAAGTGTTTCGGGGTGTACCTTCATTCAAAAAGGTCACTTGACCTCCCCCTTACCTGTTGAGACAAAATGTGATGTATACGGGGAAGTACTACACTTGGATTGAGTTTGGAATAGTGATGACTGTGTCCAATTAGACACCAACTTTGTTAAAATTTCCTGAATCAATATTCCGTTCACCCTGGAGGCAAATAAACATGAAAACTATTATCTGTCCAGAAGTGATCTAAGCACCCTTTATCTTTTATTGTATCAAGAAAAATTAACACGAAACACTCTTTATAAAAGTTCCAAGCTGGGAAACCCACAAGATCAATAGATCTGTTTGAAGAAACAAATTTCTCCACAAGATTTTTCCAGAATATTTAAAAACACTTGAACATATCCACAATTTTTGGGTGAATATTACAAATTTGCAATTAAAAATATTCATGCTGACTGTAATATTTGAACCAATAACAAACTCATTAGAAGTTTATTCCCCCTGCATTGAAAATAATACTGATTTTTACTTCAATCTTGATGACAAAACGCATTGGCAACTCAACAAAAAACAACATGTCCACAGTTTATTACACCGGATAAGTTGATAATACAATGTTTTGGTGCTTCCTCTTTCAAATGGTATATAATATGGCATATATTTTATAAAATGTAATCTGGGGGTTCGAAAATTAAGTGGGGCTTTAATTATGGACAGGCAAATATTATACTGAGGCCTTAATGGGCATTAAAGGTATCCCCACAATGGCACTTCTCAGAAAAGCACAACTAATGATTATATTACTGGTGCAACTTCTACAGGTATTCTCCCTTTAAAGGTACTCAATCCGATCAGAAGCTCCTAAATTACTATTTCTTTGGCTTCGGGGTTAAAAAATATTTCATTCGAGTCGAGGAACCCACCAATCAGAGCTCAGAGTGATCAGATATTGATTTTTGAAGTTTGTTATTTCTCGAAATGTGTACTAATTATTGGCACAGAAACACGAGTCAAACGGACAAATTGCGGGTGAAGAATGGATAACTCTAAAATCAAGTGGTAATAATAACCACTTGATTTTAGAGTTATCCATCTTAATCCGCAATTTTGACCGAGACCACCCTTTTGACGGCGTGTTATTGGGCCACAAACAATAGAAACAATAAACTTCAAAAATTTATATCTGATCACTCGGAGCGTTGATGGGTAGGTTCCTCGACTCGAATCAAATATTTTTTACCCCCGAAGCCAAAGAAATAGTAATTTAGGAGCGTCTGATCGGATTGAGTATCTTTAATGTGGAAGCAGTTATTTCTACTGTTTTCTTCATGCACATTTAGTTAATTATATTTTAATATTTTAAAGAAATTCTCCTCAAAACAGTAGTTATAGTGTGGGTATATTCATGGTTTATCAGAGGCTCATACAACATACAACGATAATAAAATGGAGCAATGACATTGAAGGGAATTAATATGAGATACCAGTTGGAGTTCCCAGCTTTGCTCGGGTAATTAAGATTGGAAACAAATTGAAGTGTTTACATTTACACAATTTCAAAGAACTTCTCTGTACACCACATTGGTGGTCTTCCCTTCTACTACATCGATGAATAGGTTGACTGTTGATCTATTCCCAATATGGTATGAATAAAGAGCGTTCTGTTCGCTTATGTGTGCAACATGTTAACTAGATTCCATGCGGTGTCTCAGCTAGTCTTTTTGATACATGTGAGTTAAACGGGACCTATCGAGTAATGCTCACTGAGTCAAATTACCCCTGTATACAAATTTTCAGCTATGATGGCAGCCCTCATAATTGGCTATGGCAATCAGCAATGCCGAAGCCAATTGCTGAAGCATACTAGGCCCATGGCAATGGTTGCTGTAGCGGATTGCCAAAGCCATGAAATTATGAATTGAGAGGGCTGTGATGGTCCAGCCGTTTGATCGCCTATAACTGGACAAACAAACAAACAGAATTGAGTTCTATTAGTATACATAAATGCTCTAAATAATCGACTCCTTAACCACAGCAAAATTATGGGTAACTTTTCAGGATTTAGTTGGAAATATGGCTTGTTGCCATTCATCGGAAAGCTCTCACTGAGCCATATTTCCAACTAAATCCTAAAGTTACCCATAATTCTGCTGTGGTTAAGGAGTAGGGGTGCCACGATTAATCGTATAATCGATGAACCGTTGATAAAGCCGATAATCGATTACCATTTCCGTCGTCGATTAATCTCAGTTATTTATTCGGACGTCGGAATACCGTGTTTGTTTTACACAGTTTAATTCACAACCGAAGGTTTTACAACCTTTGATCATGCATCAGAGAGATTCTGACAACATGAGTATACATGTACTTAGATGTTACTAGTACAGGCTATCACTTATCGTGTCATGACTGCTGAATGAAACTCACAATTACTATCGCAATTATTTAACTTGTTCTGAGTTTTAAATATCTGGGTGGGGGGTACCTTTGTGATTGTTATCCACGCACACTCTGGATAAACTTACTGTTTCTGTAACATTAGATTCCTTTTTTTAGGAACCACTGGCGGTCTGTCATGCATTCCTATTTTTATATTGTTTGTATGTTTGGCTATTCATAACACTGAAATTAATGGCTATGTTCGTTCTAATGAACTCACAATTATTATAACCTTGACATCGCCGAGAAATGTGCTGGTATTGAATACATTGTGCTCATTAGTGATTACCGGTGGTTTATGGTGCACATTATTAACGTAAAAATTACATCAGCCGAGTTGTTTAACCAACACCCAGTCAATAGGCCATATTACGGAATACTTCCACTCTTATTGATATTAGGCACGATTAATCGATTATAATCGATTATTGACGACCGATTATCGATTATCAAAATAAATAATAGTGGCACCTCTATTAAGGAGTCGATTATTTAGGGCATTACTGTAGATTAATTGGGCACAATGACCACTAAGTGCCTTTGCTTATATTGCTGGACCTAACATATAGAAAATCAACTTCAGGAGCAGTAGTTGATCATGCTAATGACACTCTGCTCTGACTATATATGTCCGTAGAGATTCCACCAGTTCAAAACCTAGGAACTTTTTATTTATGTTCTGACAGGGGGGGGGGGGGGGGGGGGGGTGGACTGTAATTTTGTAATTCAGGTAATATATTTCTTAAGTAGTCAACAATTGTTCCTTACTAGTAAGCTAATAATGTATTTCGCAATTGGTGATGGCCCTAGGCTGAATGTCAGCTCTATGCCTCTACTCTGTAATGTCACCGGCATCAGAGACTGGTACAGACCACCATTTTTTCATGGGAATTACGTCGCTTTTATATATAGCGCCGGTAGAATCCCCACAGGCAACCAGGGCTCACCTATTCTGAAGCGTAACTCAAGTCGGTTACTGTCAGAAGGTCAACGTCGTATACGAAAATAGTATAGGGGCGGAATTCCACTTCCTAACTTGGTGGTCTGTACTGGACCCTTCATGCATAACAGCATAAGCGTGACATGGTGGAGAGGAATGGACCAGTGAGCAAAGCTGGATGAGCCAGGGAGGAGACTATGATGGTCTTGGCTCGAAATTACATAATTTTGCCAATAGTGGCTGTTGTGAACTCATTTTGCAATCAACATTTAATTGGTTACCCTGGGTGGAAATCCCATGAATGTAACTTGCAAGCCAGGCAAAGCTAAATCAGCAGTGGAATATGGTATTCACTGGCATGGGCAGAGTAGAGATTAATAGCATCATTTATCTGGAGCAGTAACAGACAGAAGATGGCTTGATGGCAGCCACACTTCCTGTCCTGCAACATGCAAAGAGTGTCTTCTCATAGAATGTTAAGAAATACCTCATATTATTATAAGCCAAAACAGCATTGCTATATTGTACTAAGAGAAAAATATATTCATTCTTGTAGCTTAATACAAACGTGGTCAAGGAAAGTACTTTATAATGCTGTATTTTTTGTAAAAAAAAATGCCCTTGTGGCATTTATGCTACTATCCCTTCCTGGAAAAAGTGCCATTTTTGGAAGGTATTCCCCCACTTGCCCTTGTTGCTTCTGGCGCCCCTGGTTTAAAATTAAAATTCTTACATGTAGGGTTTGGTTAAATCCCCAGAAAAGATCAATTCGGTAGTGGAGGCCTTTTCACCTACTGTGATGTCCTAAGTAAATGACCCACTAACTGGGGTTATTATCTGTTTATAACTGCGGTTAAACCGTAACCGGACCGCAGTTACAGGTAAGTAACTGCGGTGCACCTCAGTTAACTGCGGTTTAGATAACCGTAGTTATATCACTTGACTGCTGTTACACTGTAAATGCTGACATTCCTGTATTTGAATTGTGATGGCGAAAAGCTTGCCATGAGTGATGGATCTGTCAGTGGATGGTACATGTATGACCGTATACTTGACAAACAGTCATGGCAACTAAAACATGGCACAACAATACATAGTACACCATGTGCACGTTGAAACAGATACCAGTTTAACCGCGAATGGTATGTTTTAACCGCACAATCAGCCAGTTGTGGAATACGGTTTAACTGCATCTTATAACCGCGGTTAACATTAAACGAAACGCAGTTAAACTTGGGTGTCACCCCAGTTAGATGGGCCATTTACTTATGGCAGTACAGTAATTTACCATCTTATTTGAGCTAAAGCGCAAATCATTTATGATGAAGCGCAAATACAAATTATTAGCACTATGCAGTGATTCCCATTAAACTCAAATTGACTCACTCTGAGGGAATTCAGTTGGTGTTAGGTATTTGCTCTTCAGTGTGAAATTGATAATCATTTACATGTACTCTCATTCTCAGGTGCCTATAATAATAAGTGTCAGCATGATTATTAATTTTGGAGAAAATTCCCAATGATCCTACTATTATTTGCTATCAAGACATAGTGTGAGATTGCCATCACTATTATTAATTTCGGCCTAAATCCCCACCCACGACTATTATTATGCCATCATGATTATTAGGCACCGGTCTGAGAGTGTACCGGTATGTATTTGTGCTGTGCTGAGGAAATAAATTGAAAAAGGCATCCCATAATAGTAATATGACACCTATTATAGATTTAAATTCCTAATTAATATCTCTGAGTCTGTACATATTGGAACTTGTCTGATGTTTAAATCACAGTTATTGGAAATTCTGAACAAAACCAGTTGATAAATTAAAGTAAAAGATGCACATCGTGTCCCTTTAATTATAATACATGTATATTAGGCCTACTATAATACTAATTAAACTTTAAAGGGATGATTATAATTTGTCTGTATTTTAATCGGAATTTCCAGCTTATACTGAATGTATCATATCGAAAGTACATGTACATTAGTGGGAGTGGTGCTAAATGTCACATTACACAAAACTAACAGTAGGCCTACCAACAAGCTGTTCAAAAGTACCCAGTGGTGCCCCATCCCACCCCTAGCTCCCTCACATACCTAGCTTGACCAACCAAACAGCAGATCAGTGATTGGCCAGTCAAAATGGTCATTGGAAGTTGAGTCATCAAATGCATTATTAAACTGTATATTTAATTATTTTGTAATTTAAATTAAATTCAGTTGTCAGAAATGTGGCCTACCTTGTGTAATATTCTTCAATTGACATTACTTGAGGAACGGCCACGGATCACCAGCCCATTTCCTAGCCGCATTTGTAGAAAATAATCGTCCCAACAGCTCAACATATGCTCGAGTGATATAGCCAGGGTCATGGGTTATATAACTTATACACAACCACATAGCCTGGCTATTTTTTTGTCGGTTGAGCGTCTATCCGACGACTTTTTCAATCGAACATCGTAAACTTATTCCCTTTCGTTCTTCTATATACGGATATTTCCTACCACTACCGGCCCTAATGATGTAGCGTATTTTCGGTGCAGTGAATAGCTGTGAATTCCGACACTTCGATGTGACACAATCATCTTGTATAAACAGACATATTGACTGTTACGTAAGCATGCAGACTGATCGCGATTATGTAACATGCGCGAAGGTCAAGGTCGCTATCGCGACAAGGAGCATTCATTAATTCACTGACTGTCGGTAACTGCATTTCAATCGATATTGTCTGGTTTTTCAATTTACGGCCGATCGTTGCACTGAATGTACTACACGGCGTTATCAGCAGCACTGTTTATTAATATCTTATGAATTATGACAGGGTAGACAACGTTCAACTGTAGAGTCTGTAGAATGATGTCAATATTTTGGCGCGAAACCGCACGTGCATTACGTAACGGGCACCTGTCAATCCCCGCGACGAGATTGTGTGTAATTATATATGTACAAGTGTGGCTACATGATTGAGCGGCTTTCGACTGTTGCATCAAGGGATTATTTCTTTCCACAATAAATTAAAGTGATGTGAATCACCCCGGTAGGGTAATCAAATCGTAATTTAGAATAATCGTTTTCAATGTAGTAATTTTTTTAATTATTATATCCAAATAGACAACACACACAGTCAATCATATATATTAATTAATTGCAGTGACTCTCGATGTCGAAATCATTTTCGTTAGTTTATCGCCGATAGATGCCCCGAATAAAGTTGTAAATATTTACAATTTAGCGTTGTTCAAACGATGTTTTTTTTTTATGGATTGGGATTGTCGATTTGCTTCAAATTTTCGGCGATGTCAGTAGAATGTTACATTCCCCCAGTTTGCATAACGCCCGATACCTAACTTATGAATTTCCCGCACCCGAACAAGTACATAATATGTCTGTATAGGCGTGGCTGGAATTAGATAATTGTCATTTAGATTTGCGTGGCTGGAATTAGATAAATGTCATTTATATTTAGAGTGGCTCTGTATAGCGCATTATAATTATACTGTAACTTTCTTGTTCATAGTTTTTGCGTGAAATTGTATACATCTAAACTCAATTTTGTGTGTTTGTCGGGCTATGGGTGACAAATTACGGCTGGACACTAGGTGAACAATAATATTGTACACAGGGGTCAATTGACACGGGAAGTGTGGTATAGGTGCCGTTGATATCAGAAGTCTTAAATGGGCACTAATAATTAATTTAACTAAATAATTAATTATATGTATACCAAAAAATGTTTGGAATCTGGTCGTTGAAAATTGATTGACAGGTGTAAATTGAGTGTCGTGTGCTAGGTGACGTTGACATCAGACGACATAAAGTCGCACTAATAAACAATGCTAATTAAATAATTAATCAAATACCAAAATGGTTGGAGCCGGGAGTACCATTTGATAGGTCTTGTTAACCATAAAGGGTAACTTATAACTTATATTATCATATATCAGCAACAAAGATCATTCCTTATCAGCTTGGGGGGGGGGCGGTGGTCCAGTCGGTAGAGTGCCAGGTGTTTTACGCCGTCACAGGCCGTCCAGCGCTGACGAAGCTGGTTCGAACCCCGTCATAGGGAGGGTGACCGGAATCGTGTATCTGGGCAAGTTTGTCAGTTGCTTTCCGGGGGTCGGTGGTTTCTACACGCAGTGGAACAATTTCCCGGTGAAATTAAGCCTCTGCATGGTCTTTCCTCCACCAGTAAAATTGACAACGTCGTGTATGGCCTAGCGGCTAGAACGACGATAAACCCTAATAAAACAAATTATCAGCTTGGACAATATGTAGGGAAAGTATTATACATTGATCAATTGATAAGGCGAATACCTTCTGATAGGCGCCTCTGACATCAGATGACTTAAAAGGGGCTAATCAATTATAATATTATAGGTGATCTATGAATTACTACTTATTAGGGCGTTATAAATTTATTGTCAGCTCAGAAGATATGTATGTAGCAAAATTGGCACACAGTGGTAATTTAACTAGGGGAGTGATATGTGACGTTGATAAAAAAATTAGCAATACAGAGCGTTTATTATCAACTTAAAAGAAAGGTGTAACTTTATATGGAGAGTGTCATGCAATAGGCGAAGTTGTTTACCCCAGGTGACTAATAATGAATTTAAATTACCTGCAGGGGTACTAATAATTTACGCATAAACGACTGGTATCCCCATGCAGCTAGTATATAATAATTATGTATCAATATATTTCCAATAAAAATACTCCCAAGTATTTGATTTTTTTAATTTCCCCTCGTATTATTAATTGATTTTATGCGACAAAATAGTCGTAAAAATGAGAAAACTGTTTAAAGACATATTATGTAATTGTTCGGGTGCGTGTAGAGGAATTGGAGGAATGCAATATTCTACTAACACCGCCGAAAATCTGAAGCAAATCGACCGCACCACTCCATAGAAAACATCGTCTGAACTACGCTCAATTGTAAATATTTACTATTTATCGGCAATAAACTAACGAAAACGATTTCACCATCGAGAGTCACTGCATTTAATTAATACATACTAATGACGGTGTGTGTTTTCAATTCAGATATAATATTTGTAAAAATGACTACTTTGAACAAGATTATTCTCCATTTCTATGTGATCACCCTACCGGACTGTTTCACACCACTTTAAGTTTTACGGCGTCAGAAAAAGTCCGATAAAAATAGTTCTATTGGGATTTGTTTAGACCCAATCGGTAAATCTTAAATGAATACCGTGTGTTGGAATTATCTACATTTCAGACTTGTAAATGAGACCTATCATGATAAATCGCTCTTATTTCACATCTCGTTAGCTTTACTGTCTTTATACATGAATCGCGTGCCTATGCTCTATATCTCTTCCCGACAGCACTTACAACAGCAGCAACATTTCTATAAAACTCCTTTTCCAGAAACATTTCAAGTGTTAGCGAAAAGACATATAAGCGAAACATCATATTCTGTTGTTGCCACATGCATGCAGGGGTCCTGGAACTTTTTTTAATTTTGTTTATTATTTGTATGATATTACAATATTGTAATGTATAATACAATTAAAAGATATATTTCCAATAAAATATGTTGTTATGTTCTAAAAATAACTATATTTTCTGTCCCAATTCATAGAAAATAAATAGAAGACAATTATTTCCAAGCCTGATAGAAACTCCTATATTGAATCGTCTTTCTGACTCAAAATTATTATTTTTGAATTGAAAGTTCAGTGAAGAAAAACACCACAGATGCCTGATTACCGGAGAACATTTTACCTCCTCCTCAAAAAAAATAAATATATATATATGTTATAGAAGAAAATCATATTGCCGTCCACATTCAGGAATGGTACAGGGTACATGCAGGACTAGTACATGGTAGAGTTTGCATGGAGTACGCCCCCCCCCCCAACAATGTGCCAAACGTAGGAAATTCGTGGGGCTTTACCAGGAGCAGTTTTCAGGAAGAATAAACGCAATAACTTGAATAAGATAAGATAAACAACTCTACTTTACACAATATGTCACAGAGTTACCGCTCATGAATGGTAAAAATGTCATTCAGTCCCGCTTTTGCCTTCCCCTGACCAATGGAGGCAGTGAGGCACATATGACTGCACTGTTATATTGTCCTGTGGTCGATAACAATACATGTATATATCCATTCTTGTAGCTTAATTGACACCTTCGCATAATGAACTACTACCGTTTGGAAAGTGTAAGATTGGTACTGCAGAGCCACAAACCCTCTTTCAGGAAGAATGAACGCAATAACTTGAATAAGATAGACAACTCTACTTTACACAATGTATCATAGAGTTACCGCTCATGAATGGTGAATTATCAGCCAGCCAAGCTGATGCCTTCCATGGTCAATGTTGGCACATAGAACAGCTCTGTTATATTGTCATATGATCGAGAAACATTATATATCCATTCTTGTAGCTTAATTGACACCTTTGCATGATGAACAACTACCGTTTGGAAAGTGTATGATTGGTACTGTAAAGAGCCACAGGCAGGCACATTTCAAGGGGGTTCCAACTGGGGCATTAGTCATCTCGATTATGCATTTTATTTTCTGCAAATTAGGTGGGGAGGGGGAGACCAAAAAAAATCCAACTATATAGGATTTGGTTTATTAAATTTCCAACTATATAGGATTTGGTTTTGAGTAATGCAAAATTCCAATATTGGCTTAATGGCTTCATAATTTGGGTTTCTATATGCTCTTTTTAAGAGCATGGACTGTGTAAATAAAGACACTGAATCAAGTAACAATAATGACATAGCATTGATCCATGTTTTATGTATTGAGTACACTGTGCATGTAGTACATTATACATTAAATTAATCAGAATATGGCTGAGGAACGAATGTCACAAGTTATAACTCACAAAATGGTAACAAGTATGCAAGGTGAATGATTGTTATATTGTTAAAGCTGTTCTCAGAAAGATATGGAGGTTTGGCATTACTAATATACTAGTGACCATGAATCTATGGTTGGTAAAACATACTAGTCTGAACTTGAATGAAATGCTTTGCTTTCAATTTTAGATACGGTATATGTTCAGGTAATGAGCAATACTGGAATTTATTTACTCAAATGACTGTGTATTAACTTGTAATGTGGACATTACAAACTTGTAATGTGGACATTACATTGCTACCTTGTCACGGAATGTCCAAATATTGAAATTATGGTCCTCATTTGGGGATGGGGTTGGACACCCCACCCCTGTCGTTACGTCCCTGACCACACACCCTCTTTCGGAATAATAAACGCAATAACTTGAATAAGATAGACAACTCTACTTTACACAATGTGTCGTACAGTTACCGCTCATGAATGGTAAAATGTCAGCCAGTCCAGCTCATGCCTTCCATGACCAATGGGGACACACAATCACAGCAGCACTGTTATATTGTCCTATGATCGATAAACAATATATATATATATATATATATATATATATATATATATATATATATATATCCATGTCTGTAGCTAACACCTTCGCATAATAAACTACTACCGTTTCGACAATGTGTGATTTCTACTGCAAAGAGCCACAAACACTCTTTCATGAAGAACAAGAAAACCATAGTCAGAAATGGTAACGCCACCAAGATCATATTATTAGCCATAAATATAAATTATAATACAATTATTCTATAAACTAGCTTTCAAATTTTATGTGGGAAATTTGCATACTTCTATATTTCAAGTTTTCCCGTTTCTCGTGTTATACATTACTTTCTTCAAACTGTCTTCAAACTATTACACAAGCTGGTGGGCCCGACTTCGTCCGGGATGTTTCCCATCTGATTTCCGGCGAAAGGCGCGATTTGATCTTCAATTGACTATTTCGAAAGTCAAGGTCAGGTCAGGGTCATGATTTGACCCGTCCAAAACACCCCCACCCGGAGAAAAGTACCACTAGGTATCAAATTTCGTCGAAATCCGTCCGTTTTACCCCACTTGACCTTTAATTAACAATTTTGAAGGTCAAGGTAAGGTCGGAGTCATGATTTGACCCGTCCAAAACACTCCCCCGACAAAAGTACCCATAGGTATAAAATTTCGTCGAAATCCATCCGTTTTACCCGATTTGACCTTTGATTGACCACATTGAAGGTCAGGGTCACGCCGATGTCACGATTTGACCCGTTCAAAACACTCCCCGGACAAAAGTATCCCTAGGTATCAAATTTCGCCGAAATTTGTCCGTTTTACTCAAATTGACCTTTCATTGACAGTTTTAAAGGTCAAGGTCAGGTCGGGCTCACGATTTGACCCGTCCAAAACACTTCCCGGACACAAATACCCATAAGTATCAAATTACATTGAAATCTATGGAAAGCCGAAGAGGACATGTTAGTTGCTAATTGCTAGATATACGACGCACGACTTGTCGCGGTATTTTAAAGGTGTTTCAAACTATGAGATAGAAGGATTCTGCGTTTCAAATGGTGATGAATTATAGTAATTTATTCAAATTTTATGGCATAAATTGTTATTAAAACCGTATATACTATAACAACGAGAGGCCGATCACGAACAGTTTAAATATAATTAAAGTTAAGGTTTATAATATTATCACAACCATTCGATCGATACCAAAATCTATACAGGTGAATAATGTGTCATGATTATCACAGATGTGATTATTTATAGAGTAATCATGCAAAAAATATTTAGCTATCACATTGTGTCAACAGGATTGGTGAAGGATGTTAATATATTTAAGCAAATAAACCAAATGACCCTCACTATGCAGGTTAGAGGTGTGTTATCATAAACTGTGCCAGAACTATAAACATAATCAATGGAAATATTTGAGTTATCAAATTGGATAGTAAGGGGTTAATCTTACCCAAACTAATGAACTGATAAACACAGAGTAGTCAACAAAATGCATGTCATTGGATTTAGAAACCCATACAATAAGTCAGTCTCAAGAATCCCAGCACTGTTAATATTATCCTGTAGCCCAAATGCAATTGAGGGAATTTCAAAATAAGACATATCCTCTAATGATGAATTTCAATTGGTCATTTCTTGAAACACTGACTGAACCTGGCTCAAAGTTAAAGTGATAATTTAATATATGTCTATCAGATAATATGAGTCAATCGAATGGGTTAATTTTAATCCCAAATTCATGCAAATTAAAAGTGGATCACCATCAACATGTACATAGAATAGGAGAATGATCAAAAACATCAGAAGACCATATGATGTGTGCAGAGGGTTAATCATTTTCAATGACATCATATGATGGAACTAAGGAATGCTGTATTAATTATTTTCTAAGTTATAACAACAGTGTCTCTGTAAACAATAATGCCATGAACTGCATGGTTTCAACAGAGAACAGAACTGGAATAAAGAGTCTAACATCAATCAAAGTTTGACAGATGTTTATATTAAGTCTGCAGTCACCAGTGGAACTATCAGGTCACTGTGTCCAAAGCAATAAATTATCTCCTTCCAATAACACAGGTGTGTGTTGTGTCTTGTTCTATTCAAATTTAATAGTGCATGGAAAAGATGTATGAATTATAAAGGGCCATAACTCTGTTAATATATACCGGATCAACCCCATATTCGCACTTGATCTGTATTTAGGGGTCAGAAATTCATATACCAAAATTGGTGTCGATCAGATGAAAAATGTTTGAGTCATCCTGGCTTGGATGAATTCTATTTAAAAACAAGAGTGGAAAGGGTTAACTAAACAATACCAAAATCCATACAGATGAAGAACGTGCTAAGAAAGACCTAGGTAAGAAATATGAGGCAGATCAGAAGAAAATTGTTTGACTTTGATGTATCAGATAGCATTTGTGAGCAGGGTTAATTATTTTCTAAACCGATCAACCAATCGATACCAAAAACTATACAGGTGAGCCATGTATCATCATAAACCTACGTACAAAATATGAACACAATGAGTCAAACAAGGAGCTAAATCTAAAAATTAATCGGATCAAACCCATATTCGAACTCGGTCTGTATTTTCGGCTGTGAAACTCACATACCAAATTTGGTTCCAATCAGATAAAAAATGTTTGAGTTATGGCAGAATGCGTGAATTCTAAGTTGAAAAAGGGCCATAACTCTGTAACAAAATCTCGGATCAAACCCAAATTCGAACTCGATCTGTATTTTGGGCTGAGAAACCCATATACAAAATTTGGTTTCGATCGGATAGAAAATGTTTGAGTTATCGCATTACTCGTAAAGTGTCTACGGACAGACGGACAGACGGACAGACGGACGAACGACGAGTGGTCAATCCGGGCAACGACACTATGTTTACCATACTATGGTATGGGTAAACATAAAAATGAATGACTCGAAAATTAAGTGGGCCTTTAAACAAAGTCACAATTGCAGTTAGGCTCATCTCATACTCGTTTAATCAGCGATATTCTGCTGCGCAGTTTGTTATAGTTCCCAGTATTCATTGAGCGTTATAGCCCCACTGTTATAATTCGCCTTTAGCAGGCGTACTCTTGCCTCAGATTATTGAGATATTAGGTCACACGTAATGACATTAAATCGCATGGAAACATAGCAATTGTGTGGGCTGTTGGCGTGAATATTTAATGAGAAATAAAGTCATACGTAATGACATTAAACTCCAGAAAACCCGCGAAAACAAAACAAAATCACATTTAATGTTTTAAGTTATTTCCTTAATAAAAAGAATCTTCGTGATAATGAACCCTCCCAATACTTTAGAATATAGAATTAACCTTAAAATAACAAAAACCTTCGGAATACAGCACCTTCGGAATAACGAACCTTCTGATTGGTGAACCTTCGGAATAGCGAACATTCAGAGAAATTTCGGAATAGTGGACATTCTGGATAGTGAACCTTCGGAATAGAGACATGCCCCCAATATTCATATTATATGCCCAGAGTTCAAAGGTATGGGCCCATAAAATCCTAAATTTGGCCCTTAAAATATTTAACTCCAAATTGGAGCACACACAGAACATCACTTAAGTCAACTGTACCTGTGTCATGTCCCAGTGCGGGAGGGTCCACAATAGACCACAACATTCATATTATATGCCAATAATTCAAAAGTATGGGCCCACGTAATGACATTAAATCTCAAGAAAACCCGCGAAAACAAAACAAAATCACATTTAATGTTCTAAGTTAAGTTATTTCCTCCTGTATCTGTATCGGTATGCGCGCAGGATCAGTTCGGATGTGAGCGCACACTCCGTAAAAAGAATCTTTGTGATAATGAACCCTCTCAAATTAGTCTCAATACTTTAGAATATAGAATTAACCTAAAAATAACAAAAACCTTCGGAATAGAGAACCTTCGGAATAGCGGACCTTCGGGATAGCGAACCTTCATAATAGAAACATGCCCCCACAAGTACACCGGTGACGTAAACACATGTGCTAATCTTTGTTGTACTATCGTGACTCTATCGGTACGATTTATACTCAGTGCGAAATAACCATAATAATACAGTCGTCCAGTGGATTATCGATCGACCACAGAATATGAAAATCTGCGTACCAAGCAACACCACGGTGTGGCGTAATAAACGCAATAACTTATACAAGAAAACCATAGTCAGAAATGGTAACGCCACCAAGATTATAGTATTACATATAAATAGAAATTATAAAAAATACATAAAATATTTTGATAACAATTGCGTTTAAACAAGTAATCCTTCAAATTATTACTAACAAAGCAAGTAAATGACTGTGGGGTCACTCAACAGATTATAAAGACTTGGACTTAGTATACTGTAAATACTGGGACTGTATATTTTTAAATTTTAGTCTAAAATTTAAATGAAATAATTAAAAGATAAAATTTAGCAAGTAGTAAAAGTTAATTTTATCATTTAAATTTTTTTTTTGGTTAAATAAAGGAATAATTTAAATGTAAAATTTGGTTTAAAAAAAAATGATTGACCGTGGCTCTTCCAATAATTGCGCGACTGACCTGGTCAATTGTTCTTAAGAAGTTGTTTTGAGAATTACTATGGAGGGACATAGTTATGGCTGTGGCTTCGCGAGTAATTGACTTGGTGACGTGATGTTAACAATCTGAACTCCAGTAAACCAAGGACGCTCCATACCAAATATAAGGTAAATAAATAATTCTTTATAAGTTGTTTTAATATTTACTATGGAGGGAAAGAATTGTGGTGCTGGCTTCGCAACTAATTGACCCCATTGTAACAAATATAAATATTAGTCACTCAGGCAATAGATGTATCTATTCTGTATATTAAGTTATTGGGTCTTACGTGTCTTGAGATGTCTAAATATGTTTTGATGGACAGATCGCGCAAGCGCAAGGGACCCCGCCAATCTTATTTGTTGTGCTTCGAATTGTTGACTTATTAAATATGCACATATACTTAAGAAACAGTCGTGTGCGAAGCGCGCTCCCGTAGGTCGGTTTTTGGATGCCAGTTAATGAAAATATCATTGAAATAATCGGTTTCCCCCCAATAAACATCCATATATTCAATATACATGTTTTTGGAGCAGAATTAGGTAGACCATATTGAACGCCATAATTCTGCTGTGGTTAAGTGGTCAATTACTTTGGACATTACTGTATGTAGATGGAGTTATCATTAGACCTCACATCCTTATATGGGATACAGTAATGCCCAAAGTAATTGACCACTTAACCACAGCAGAATTATGGGTAATTTTTCAGGATTTAAAATCCGGAAAAATTACCCACAATCTGCTGTGCTTAAGTGGTCAATTACTTTGGACATTACTGTATGTGGATGGAGTTATCATTAGACCTCACATCCTTATATGGGCTACAGTAATGCCTAAAGTAATTGACCAATTAACCACAGCAGAATTAAGGGTAATTTTTCAGGATTTAAAATCTTGAAAAATTACCCATAATTCTGCTGTGGTTAAGTGATCAATTACTTTGGACATTACTGTATGTAGATGGAGTTAAACCTCACATCAGTTTGTTGGGGATTTGGACCTTGACTTGGGACCTTTTTTTTTTTAACGCAACAAATGCGAGTACACCTTATACACAAATTTCTGATGTAGCCAGAGTTTTTATTGGATAATATTAGTTTGAAGCCTGCTTACATTTCAATATGTTGTCAGTTTTGTATTCTCTGCAGCAGCTAGAACTCGGCGCGTTGAAGCAAAAGTTATAAAAGAAAAATGTGTACGTAACGAGACTATAATACAAATGAAAAAATAAATTGAGGGAGGGGTGGGCATTACAGGGAACTAAGGGTTGAACCGATATAAATCTGTAGAGCGATAACGACCAATGTTGACATATTATGCATCTCAACTCTACTGTTGCAACAAGGTTATAAAATAGGGGGGGGGGGTGTCAGAATTTTAGTCATCTCTATATAGTGCCAGAATAGTAATTTATGGACTTCTATAGTGGTACAATACAAATTAGAATCAAATGATAAAAAATATGTATGTAACACAACTATACCGATGAAAGTAAAAATAATAATTTAGGCCGGGATAAGATGTTGGTTTGGTTATATGGACTCGGAGAAAAAGGGGTTCGTACCGATGAACTGACATAAATTAGTGGAGCGATGTTGCCATGTAATGCATCGCGACTGTACTAAAGCAGCAATGATATAAAATTGGGGGGGCCCCGGGGGGGTCGGAAATTATCTCTATCTCTATAGATGGCACCAGAATTATATAGAAAGGAATAGCAATTGATATACGTATACGGTATACTATAGTAATACCATAGGCATAGACATATAAGTACAAGTATCACTCAATAAAATATTTCGTAACGTGACTATAGCGATGAAAAAAATAAATAAATTGGACTGGGATTAGAGATTGGGTTGGTTATATGTGGATAATTGGATATGGAATTCATACCGATGAAATGATACAAATTAGTGGAGCGATAAAGACCAATGTTGACACTTAGTCAGGCTACGCGGGGGAAATAGGGGTTGATACGATAGACCGAAATAAATTTGTCGAGTGATAATGACCAATGTTGACGTATAAAGTAACGCGACTGTACTGTTGCACAATTATCATGTAGAACCAGTCAAATATGGACTCTGGTGCCAATATGGAACAGCTCAGAAAACATTTGAAGGGCCCTAAAAATTATGGGATCTGCCATACAAATCGATTTATGTTGATAAATCTCTTATTTTTCAAAATTTTAAGCTGAGACTTGGTGTGTTTGAGTGGGATACGTATATATTCCTAAAATGATAGGATACAGCACATAATTATGTTTTAGGTGGAAGAAATGAATTATTTTCGATGATAAAATTTAACAATAAGTTAAATTTTAATAACATGGGATTTGCAAATAAAATCGATTTATGTTGACAAAACTGTCATTTTTCAAAATTTTGAGTTGAGAATTCGTGTGTCTGTGTGTAATACTTATATATTCTTAAAATGACAGAGTCCAGCGCGTAATTATCTTTTAGATGGAAGAAATTGAATTTGTTTTCGATAACCATCTACGGCCGTACTACGGCCGGGTTTATCGAGTACGCTATTTTATAAACAAACTTTTGTCAATAGCCGTTTTGGTCAAACTAAACCTTTTTCGACCGGGAAAGCAGATCCGAATAGTAGCTAAGATGTATTTAGATAGAATTATCAAAAGAATTTGACCGATTAGGGTGCATTTTAAAAGAATCGAGTGGAGAAATCTTGGTGACATTTTCATAAAACACGCCGATAATTCCAAAGATAAAAGATGGCGGTTACTACAAAAAAAACAGACATGCGCACTCCAATTAAAATTACCCATAATTCAGTTCACTACACCAGGGGTTCCCAACAGGTTATACAATATTTTCAGGCTATCAGATTATTTATATTTTCGACTTTAAGTTTACAATTTGAGCCTGTCCTCACTCTATCGATACGATTTATCATAAACATATTATACACCAGTGGCGTTAACTTTACAACTTCGGCATCTACGTGATTATATCGGTACGATTCAGTAAGGTACAAACAATCTCCATAAAATACCCACAATTCAGTTCACTACATGCAGGGGCTCCCAATAGGTTATTCCCATTTATTATGGGCTCCCAATAGGTTATACAATATTTTCAGGCTATCAGCTTATTTATATTTTCAACAAGATATTATTACACCGGTGACTTTAAGTTTACAATTTGAGCCTGTCCTGACTCTATCGATAGGATTTATCATATTTTCATAAACGTATTATACACCGCTGGCGTTAACTTTACAATTTCGGCATCTACGTGATTATATCGGTACGATTGAGTAAGGTACAAACAATCTCCAAGAATACATTCGCCCTGTACTCCATGCGATATAAAAAAAACCAAATGCTAGAAACACCACACTAGGTGGCGTAATAAGATAAACAACACTACTTTATACAATGTGCCATAGAGTTATCGCTCATGAATTGTAAAATGTCAGCCAGCCCAGCGCAAGTCTTCCATGACCAATGTGGGCACAAAGAACAGCACTGTTATTGTCCTGTGTTCGATAAACAATATATATATATCCATTCTTGTAGCTTAATTGACACATTCCCACAATGAACTACTACTGATAAGAACAAGAGGTGTGCACTCGAGTGCTAGCATACCCCCACCGTGGCAAATTTAACCCGCATTATCCGTAAACCCAACAAAAAAGATTTTTAACTTTAAAGAAAAATTAGGATTAATAATTTTGATATTGGTTCATATTTGTTCGAATGATTGCAGAAACCCAAAGAGAGTTCATTGTTGGTCTATTTCTGATATGGTAAAAATAAAGAGCGTTATCTAAAGTTTATATATGCGCGACAAATCGAATATAATGAGAAAATTGCAATGATTTTAGCAGCATGTTTCTCAATATTTGGTGTATTTATCTTTCAGGCCACGCCTTCCTAAACAAATAATTTTACCCAGACATAGTTAGAAGGTTCAAGTGAGCTATGTCTGCTTAAAGATGATCTATCTCTTACGGGTCACAATTACAATATAATTTTTATAATTCCAGATTTCAAGACAACAGATATAGATGGGATATATTATTTGTATAGTAAAGCATAATAAAGTGGTCTAGTTCGATCGTAATTCAGGGTAAATCTCTCTTAGCTGAACTGCAATTTCCGTTATTGATGCTGATAACAAGATAGAGTTATCCTTCTTGGTAATCTCTAATTGGCACTTTCTGAATAAAATTTGGGCGGATTTCTGTTCTAAAAATTGGCCCATAAAACTGTCCCATGAATGTCATACATATTCTAAATACAATTGAGATTAAAGGTACTCAATCCGATTAGACGCTCCTAAATTACTATTTCTTTGGCTTTGGGGGTAAACAAATATTTGATTCGAGTAGAGGAACCCACCCTTCAAAGTGGTCCACATCTCCAAAAATTAACAAACTTCAAAAATCGATATCTGATCACTCTGAGCTTTGAAGGGTGGGTTCCTCGACTCGAATCAAATATTTGTTTACCCCCAAAGCCAAAGAAATAGAAATTTAGGAGCGTCCAATCGGATTGAGTACATTTAATTGATATATTATTTTCCGGACTGATGTCCTCTAGTCATATCTATTATTTTATACCCTGGAATCTGCATGTATATAAAACTTGTTGGGAAGAGATTGACATCTTTAACGAGAGGCCGATCACGATCGGCAGATGTTTAACCCATACCTTGGAGACAGCGATTAGCTATAACTGATAATTGGTCAAAGATATGATCACAGTAATACATATATCAGTACATAACTTAAAATCAAAAGCTCAAATAATTTGTATTAAGAAGGGGTTAAAGTATTTGGGATGGGGGAGGAGTCGTTTTAAATCTCATAACTCTGTCCATATTCACACAAGGACCTCTCATTGTGAGATCCAATGGTTTAGCCATTAATCAATTTGACAGATATGGTAAACAATTATCCAGTCAGCAGGTTGTTTATCTTTACCTCACACAACCACCCCCTAGAGCTCCGTACCATATGTCATCACTCAATTAATACCATATTTCGCTTGGAATGACATCTATTAAAGGTACTCTAATATACTCTGGATATTGGATGTTCACATGGTAATTTATTGATATCATTATATTACATGCAATCATTGCAATAAAATCATCATATTTTCAAAACAGGACATCACACCCAATTAATGGTATACAACTAAAACAAATTAGTGCCAATGACAAAATGTTTTTTTAATTAAATTTTTTTGTTATTATTATTATAAGAGTTTTTTAATATTAAATTGAGCGAGGAGTTCAATCTAAAAAAAAAAAATTCTCAAAAAAAAGGGGTCATAACTCCTTTAAAATAAATCAGATCAAACCCATATTCGAACTCGATCTGTATTTTGGGCTGACAATCTCGCATACATAATTTGGTGTCAATCAGATAAAAAATGTTTGAGTTATGGCAGCATGCGTGAATTCTAAGTCGAAAAAGGACCATAACTCTGTAAACAAAACTCGGATCAAACCCATATTCGAACTCGATCTGTATTTTGCGTTGAGAAACCTATATACAAAATTTGGTTCCGATCAAATACAAAATGTTTGAGTTATCGCATTATGCGTAAAGTGTCTACGGATGGACAGACATACAGACAGACAGGCAGACTACCATACTATGGTATGGGTACACATAACAAGTTTTATCTCATGCAGAGTACACGAAATGTATCAAACCTGGTGTGCCCCTTTAATATTTCAATTCACTTTTGTAATCAATTGAAATCAATGTCGAAAAAGCTTTCCATTAATATATAAATAAAACAAACTAGACCTACAGTTCTAAAAGTGTTATGAACAATTATTTTGTTCTCATAGACTGATACAGAGCTCTCAAGTTTAAAACAATTTGAAAACCAAAGTTGTCTTCCCATGCAACCAACAAAATTCCAATGAATCTACTACACAATCACATTATTAACCTCCAATAGTAATGCTATTAAACAATAAAACCAGATTATGCCTTTAAGATAAAATTTAAATAACCATGCATATAAAATATAATATTATAGACATTCCATCTATGATATCTCATCATATGGCCAACACATCTCCCTGCAGTTAATTAACTCAATGCAAGAGAGATTCATTGTAACTGGATACTGTCTCTGTTGTTCTGTGTGAGAAGAGAACTTCATGGCATTGTAAACCTGATTTATTAGATTCTATCTGGACAGTACAAACTGTGTATCTTTGATATATTTGAGACTGTCAGAGAGAGAAATAGTTGAAAACTTCCATATGGTTCATTGTTAAAGTGTCATGTTACCCCCTAAAATTCAACCGAGCGTGACGCCTTGAACAAGTTATGAACTAGGTGTCATAGCAATGCACCACAGTCCACACCAAATATCACTCCCAACACCAAATTGTAATTTTTCAAGAATTAATAGAGTTAATTAAAATAATCAAAGGGTCATAACTCCATTAAAAAATATCAGATCAAACTCATATTCTAACTCGATCTGTATTTTGGGTTGAGAAACTCACCTACCAAATTTGGTTCCGATCAGATAGAAAATGTTTGAGTTATCGCATTACACGTAAAGTGTATACGGACAGGCGGACAGACGGACACACGGCGAGTGGTCAATCCGGACACCGACACTATGTGTACCATACTATGGTATGGGTACACATAAAACGGTTTTAACCGTATCTATATCACCACAGTTTGTCATATACAGGCATCGCTACGGGAAATTTCCCGATCATGTAAATGTCTGTAATTTTAATGCGCTATATAAGTAATACAATTGTGCAACCTATATATATTGGTTTACAGGATTGTTATTCAACGACTCATAAAAGACACCTACCTGTTCCAGAGTGGTGGTCTGAAAACCAAGGGAAAGTAGTCCTTCAGTTTTCTGTCCAAATTACTCGAGAATGAGACAGTAGAGTTATTCCCCGTAGACAACAAATTTGCCACTTGCTTTTCTCCGTGTTCTGAGTCAGTTAAAGTAGGTCTTTGCACAGCAGTAAACGCAGAATTCCGAGAATCCAGATTCCCAAACATGTGATTTTTAGTCACGTGATGGGCTATTTGTCCTTCCTCTGATTCTTCACCACCGATCAAATGATTCTTCTTCCTCGAAAGATCGAAAGGTCCACTGTGGTTCATTAAACGCCGCTGTGTTGCCTGAATGAACATTGCATTATTGTGCGCGGAGTAGAGTGTATGCATTCCTGATAACGGGTAGGCACTTAAAGGGTTCGTTTCGGGTTTATTCTGCATCAGATGATACATAAGCGATGGTCTCGGTTTAACCGGATTCCGACTCATTCCGTTTCCGTTTTCCGTTTCGGACATATTGCGTCCGTTAGTCCGCTCAAGATGGTTTCGAGGCCGATCCGATGAGCTGATCCTTTTATCTAATGGGCTTTCAGATCCATGTGGTAGAAAGGAAGATTGCGGGTTGTTGTTGTCAGTTGGTGATGTTGGTGTCCCGCTCGAATCCGACGCGCTTTTGTCGCCATTTGAACTGTAAGAGAACCGCCGTGATTCCGGAAGGCACATACTAGAAGTGGTGTCCGAATCACTGCCGGATTTTGATGGCGGTGGATGACTCGTCTTGGTGAATAATTCTAACAAAATCTTGCTGCAATTCTGCCGGCTTTCCTGTTCCACCGATTTGTCGATATCAGCTTGCGCTGGCGGATCAGTAGACTGGGGTCGTGATGAAGGGGACGACTTTATTATAACGTTGGGGTCGATTTTGTCTTTTTCGTCATGAGTTAAGAATTGCTCGAATGACGTTGGTCCAGTCTTGGGCTTTTTTGGTGGTGGCATTGTTTATCAGCGCTGTATATTTGGGCGCAGCAGACTGATGCGTAGTCCCAAGTTGATCCAACTGGTTGACATCTTTCTGCTGCAGGCAACCTGAAAAGATGGAAATGTGAAATTAGGTCAATATATATAGGTCCCAAAAGATAAACTCTCTTTTAAAAGTGCACACATAGAGCACCCCCACACATGTGTCATTTCGCTGAGGTTTATCAATTTTCGGAGGTGCTTGTTTAAATACAGGCTGCGATGGATGACTGAAACAAATCTTTTCATGTGGATATTCTTTCATCCCATTGTGGTTCATGCTTTAAATATACCAAAGATTATTTACATGTATCCGAATTAACATGACGGAGATACATTGATGGGAATATTTAACACTCTAAGGGTCATAACTTCAGAAGAAATTAATGGACAAAACATGTTAAATATATATGGAGATTGTTCCATCTATTACTATATATCATTTCCCAAAACATGATATAGTATCATGCCCATGGTGAGTGGGAATAGAGACCCAAAATTGACACAGACACATTTTCATTCTAAGGGCAATAACTCTGCAACAAACGAATGGGCGAAATCCGTTCGTCTGGATATCCCTTCTCCCGTTGTGGCTCATGAGCCTACGGGCCACGTGTCATTGCAATCAGACCAAAGATGGCTGGCAGCTTCAAAATTGCTACGAATGGACGAACATAACCCATTCCCATATCCCCACCAGTTCCAATTGTGTGAAATAAATACAGATTTGATGTATCCTTATTTAACCCTTTAATTACTAAATACTCTTTGGCGAGATAATAATGTGTAGATAATGAGTTCAACAATAGGTCATAGACCGTCGTTTATGGAACTTATTATATGAACATTTCCCACCAGCGAAACTGAATCATTATGCACTTGTATTATCTGTTTCTGTCTCGACCGCTTATATAGTTCTTGCACAACACTTTCTATACTAAATAATATGTGACCCGCCATATCAAATCCAGTCGGAAGTCGGGATTTTTTTTACCCTGTGCCAATGCATTATCTTATATATGCGAGTCGACCATAGGTCGCCTCGCATATATAAGAGAATGCATTGGCCTAACACTTTTTTATCATTTGTTTTAAATAAATGTTTGTGACAATTTTTAGGACATAAAATAAAAAAACATCCATTACCCTGCAGGGAGCCCCACACATACAATGTATATATAAGCATATTATACAAGAGTGTCGTCTGCTCATGTTTGTCTGGGGCTCTGTATGGGTGAAATTATAAAATTGTTAAAGAATACAAGAACAAATTATTAAAATTGAAAAAAATTGTTAGGCCAATGCATTCTCTTTATATATGCGAGGCGACCTATGGTCGACTCGCATATATAAGAGAATGCATTGGCACAGGGTAAAAAAAATCCCGACTTCCGACTGGATTTGATATGGCGGGTCACATTTACGAGTATTTCCTCAATAAATGTTGAGATAATAAATTACAGCATACATAGATCGTTTGTTGAACTTATTATCTGAACTTTTCCTACCAAAGGATACGAATGCTTCTTCACTTGTATGAGTTGTATTGTCTGTCTTCTTGTTAAACTTATTATCTGAACATTTCCCACCAATGGATACGAATGCTTCTTCGCTTGTATGAGTTGTATTGTCTGTCTTCTTGTTATACTTATTATCTGAACTTTTCCCACCAATGGATACGAATGCTTCTTCGCTTGTATGAGTTGTATTGTCTGTCTTCTTGTTAAACTTATTATCTGAACATTTCCCACCAATGGATACGAATGCTTCTTCGCTTGTATGAGTTGTATTGTCTGTCTTCTTGTTAAACTTATTATCTGAACATTTCCCACCAATGGATACGAATGCTTCTTCGCTTGTATGAGTTGTATTGTCTGTCTTCTTGTTATACTTATTATCTGAACATTTCCCACCAATGGATACGAATGCTTCTTCGCTTGTATGAGTTGTATTGTCTGTCTTCTTGTTAAACTTATTATCTGAACTTTTCCCACCAATGGATACGAATGCTTCTTCGCTTGTATGAGTTGTATTGTCTGTCTTCTTGTTAAACTTATTATCTGAACATTTCCCACCAATGGATACGAATGCTTCTTCGCTTGTATGAGTTGTATTGTCTGTCTTCTTGTTATACTTATTATCTGAACATTTCCCACCAATGGATACGAATGCTTCTTCGCTTGTATGAGTTGTATTGTCTGTCTTCTTGTTAAACTTATTATCTGAACTTTTCCCACCAAAGGATACGAATGCTTCTTCGCTTGTATGAGTTGTATTGTCTGTCTTCTTGTTAAACTTATTATCTGAACTTTTCCCACCAATGGATACGAATGCTTCTTCGCTTGTATGAGTTGTATTGTCTGTCTTCTTGTTATACTTATTATCTGAACTTTTCCTACCAATGGATACGAATGCTTCTTCGCTTGTATGAGTTGTATTGTCTGTCTTCTTGTTATACTTATTATCTGAACTTTTCCCACCAATGGATACGAATGCTTCTGCACTTGTATTAAATTTTCATTTGTATTTCGACCGACTCGACTGCTTTTATTTACTGAATATCCATCCAAATGAATAATAGACCATTCCGATGCATACTTTTATTACTGAATGGGAGAATCCATTAAATATAGAAATGGTTAAATGAATCGAAGCCATATGTTGTCCGTTTGCTGTATATAGTCAGCTTAATGTGACCACCACATCCATACAACCGATTGGGCCATATTCTAGCTGATGCATATACGTTTATATAGAATTGACTAGGAAAATGCATCCAGCGATCAAATGGTTAATGCTTTCTATACTAAATGGATTCGCCCACGAAGTTAAAATAGTGTACATTGGAATGGTCTATTACTGATTTGGAGGAAACTACATTTAACATAAGCAGACGACAGATAACACAAGTACAGAAGGAGTCTTTTTATTGTAAGAAAATTTTCAGATAAACAAACGCTTATTATTTCTGTTGAATTTGTTAGTTGAACATTTCCTAAGGGAAAACTACTCATCAATGAGTATTTAATATAGGCATGCATGGTTAATTACATGAACAAGCATAATTTCTAGTTTCTCGAGACTATTTCCGGCAAACATGTTATAATTCTTGACCCACGATAGGTTGCAATGGAGTTTCTTGGTGACCATTGGATATGAGCAGATGTGATACAGGATCAATTCATGTTAAACATTCACACAGTTGTGAAGCTGTTTGCCGACACCGATATATCATGTCAGTGATCAGTTTTAGTGTATAACTATGTGGATTGCCCATAAAAAATGACACACACAAGCAGGGGTGGCGCCAGTGGGGGGCACAGGGGGGCTACAGCCCCCTTGTCGGGGAGCTCTAGCCCCCTCGTCGGGGAGGACTTGTCGGGGATTTTCTATATGTAAGTCGGTTGTGTGTATAAGATGAAGTAATCATGTACAGACTGTCAGTGTGGGAAAGTGTCAGAGAGAGAACATACAGCGGAATATATCCCACACAAAATATTCATGGCACGCATGTTCCCATTAAATCCGGGGGTATTCCCCTGTATTGTTACACCATCAGCGTTTTATTGGTAATGAAAATCTATTGAAACATGTGTGCTTTATCATTGCTGGCTACTCTGGCATTCGTCACAATGGCCACATTGGTCTATAGAACCATTGAGTACCTACAGTATGGCCACATGTTAGCTATATCCCCGACAGTGAAACACCATGCTGGCACTTGCAACTAATGAAATTAGAAATTAGAACTGACACAGAAGACAAGTGGCCTCCCTAGAATATAGGAATTTTCACAACAATTCATGGGTTTTAATCTTCGAGTTATCTCATCTGCTAAGAGACTATAATTACTTCAATATGATTTTGTTCATTGGTTCGCCACACACACTATGTGCGCTCATTTCACATACCAACAGGCAATATGGTGTAATTTAGTGTAGCCCCCCTGTCGGGGATTTTCTGGTGCCACCCATGCACACAAGTATTTTAACTTTATTTTTTTCAGGATCTTCTCTACCCCCCCCCCCCCCCCCCCCGCCCACACCTTTCGAATCGTTTGGATGTTAGCGCCGATAGCGGTAACTATTTTCAGAAATCGCCAACACGTGGAATTGAATATGGCTGTTGTATTGTTCTCATATTGTAAGGGAAAAAACACGTTTACGACCTTTGCGGCGGTTTTTAGTTTAAACTTTAAAGATGCATTATCCGAATTAACGCTCCTAAATTACTATTTCTTTGGCTTCAGGGGTAAAAATTATCTGATTCGAGTCGAGGAACTCACCCATCAAAGCTCAGAATAATCAAATATCGATTTATGAAGTTTGTTATTTCTCGAGATGTTCAATTATTTGTGGCCCAGAAACACGCCGTCAAACGGACGGTCTCGGTCCATATTGCGGATGAAGATGGATAACTCTAAAAACAAGTGGTAATACGGTAAAATTTCGTGAATACTCAAGTGATAATACGGCCATGTTTCGTTGAACAAAATGTTGATAAATAACACGTTTTGGGAAATTTGATACCATGGTTGACAGTGGTTATATAGCATTTTTTGTTGCAATTAATCGATTCTGATAATTAAAGCGTATCTTTAAGAAATGGTGTTGTTGTTGTTGTATCATGATGATATGGGCGCCCTCTGACATGATTGAATACCTTTAAACATAATTGATTTGCTAAATGCATAATATAGATATACACAAGGGCAAAAGGGATGGGATGACAAGTGCTGCCACTTACAATGACAAGGATGTTTTTGACCAAACGGTGTGAAATATTGTGTATCGTTTTCTAAGATAGACCACAAGAGGTTGTCCACGTTTGGGCTAACTCGAATGTATGGTGAAATGATATAAACGCACGAATATTGTGGTCGAGTTACAGACATGTATACAGACATATGTACATGCATGGGCTTCATACATGCGTATTGATTCTTTTCAACATGCAAGGCTGTATTCCCTACCCACGAACCTTCGCAAGAAGGACAAAAGTTCCCATTGAATATTGAGAATGAAGGATTAACATATCGCTGTTAACACTGGTTAACGCAGTACAAATTATCGTTGAAGTCCATTGCGAGATATCGTGCTAATTGGTTTCCTTTTATCTGCCATCGTATAATTATGCCTCAAGGCGACATCGTCAAGACTCCAATTAAACGTTGCATTCAGGAACTGGTTTTGACACGTGTCGGGAATCAATTTAGGTAGATAAATACGTGTGCATGAAATAGTTATACACTGACTTTGTCCACCTTGAAATTTCCAACAACTGCTTGCGCCACTCCCTTGAACCAGACGAAATTCCCATGTTCTCTAAATTCCATTTGCCCCTCCCCCCGGGTGAAACTTTCCAACTGGTATCTATAACTCTTCCAAATGTTGGAAATGTCCAACCCACACCACTTAAGGTTGGAAAATTTACGACTGATGGCCATTTCAAACCATAAGTTTGACCAAAAATAAGAAAAATATGCTGCTGTTGGTCTAAAAAAAATGTCCAACTAAATATTGTTGTGTCAGGCATGAAATTTCCAACTGTTGAAAAATTGGGGGGGGGGGATAGACACCCAACCCCCATGTCGCCACATCCCTATATACAATCAGTCATATAATGTTTATTTTATAAACAAGGTAAACAAAAACTGGGTGGGACTCAACAGCCAGGGTATGTATACATATCTGCGGTCGACGCCCGATAGATATCGCCAATCAAGGCGATTTGACAATATGTGCAACTGTAAACGCTAGCGCAAATCGCAGATCTGTATATACCATTTATTTACTAAATGGATTCTCCCAGACAATTATGAATGAATACATTGTAATTAATGGTCTAGCATTCATTTAGAGGGTGATTGAGCAGATTCTTCGATCTTTCGAGCATTGTGCGTCCAAATCACACATCATCCTCTTCGTGTTGATGCATGGATGTTCTGGACATATTCAGAAAATATTAGCAGACGAGAGGCAAAAGAAAGGGCAGAAGGAATCCTATTCATTGATGGGAAAAGTTTAGATAATAAGATTAATAAAACGATCGATCTGTTTGTTGAACTTATTATCTTTAGTATAGAACTGGTTAAAGGCATGGGTGACCTTCGTTATAGGTTATAATTTAGAAATAAAAGTTACCAAATTATGAAAATTTCCTCAAGAATGAACCAATAGTAAAGTATAATGATAGTACATTTATGAATGCGATATTATCCACAAAACACACTTTGTGTGAGCCGAGCGTCTGTATATGCACAACACGTATACAGTGAACGATAAACAAAACTCAACACCGAAATCTTGAGAGGCAACAATCAGCGAGTGCTTTACCGGCAAGTTGTTAACAACTTGGTTGCATTTCTAACCAAAGTTCAAGAAGTGGGCTCTCCCCGGTGTTGATTGTTTTATTTATTGCATACTCTTTATGTACAGTTTGTTTACACAACAAGGCGTAATTTGTGTACTGTTTACACACCATAGAGTACTAACATAACAATACAATGCAATTTTACGCGATATTTATGATATGATAAAATATAATATTCTTTCTGTTTATGGCGGTTTTAACGTATATATGTGACTATTTTTAACAGTAATACTCACCACCAAGGTTTACCGTATCTTTAAGTCGCTACGAAATAAAGTATATATATGTACCTATAGTTTATCTAATAAACCGGCAGGCCAAAATGACTGCAGTATACTATAGAAAAATACTTACCAAAGTTATATAAGATTACTAATTGTTTTCGCTACTACACAAATAAGTGAAACAAACGCTCTTTATTTTAACTTATCAGAAAATACAATAAGAAGTAAGCCTCTTTATTGTCACACGCTGTAGAGAAAAAAGAACTCATGTTTTTTATTTCCAATGCGATGCATTCCTTCAACATATTTCCCCAAGACACACACCCACCAATATAGTTCATGTACAGTAATGCCCTAAGTAATCGACTCATTAAACACAGCAGAATTATGGGTAACTTTTCAGGATTTAGTCGGAAATATGGCTTGTTGCCATTCATCCGATGAATGGCAACAAGCCATATTTCCGACTAAATCCTGAAAAGTTACCCATAAATCTGCTGTGTTTAAGGAGTCGATTACTTAGGGCATTACTGTATACGTATCTATCGATCTGTTTTGATCGCCGTCAAGTGACAGCTATCTAATCGTGAACCCCGTTAAGTATCTTTCGCTATCTAATCGTGAACCCCGTCAAGTATCTTTCGCCATCTAATCGTGTGCGTATTGGCTGTGAATAAACAGTTTTATCCACGAATGAACTATAGCATAACATAGTGGCAAATATAGATACTTCCCCAAGATAAGAACAGATGTGGCCCATAATTCACCACTAAGTGATATAAATAGTTCATTTCCGCATTCAACATGAATGCGGTTGAATACTTAACCAGTTATATACCAAACACTCATTGCTCATTTTTTAATTTGGGTCAACAACTGTTCGAAATGTCATGCCTGCTCCAACATTAGTTAGAAATTTAACACCACAATTTGGCTGAAAGTGTATTGATTTTTCCAGTCAGTTATATTATAAGTTATTGTGGTGGATTGACGGTAACAATGGTTATTGGTGTGACAATGACGGCTTGAAGTTTATGCTCAACCGAGTCGCGAAGATTAAAATGCAAAAAAATCAGGAAGCTCAAGTCATGGTTTATGGTTAACTGTAATCCGTTATACGGTCACATGCATCGGAAAAAATGACTATATAACAGAATGAGGAGACTGATATCAGTAGAGTCCAGATCTCGAGTGCGCGCTTACATACAGCAATGTATAGATCTATTCACGTCCATGTTACATGCAATTGGGCTTAATCCCAACAAAAGCTGATTACTTAATCAAAGTACATAAACCGCTTACACGTTTTAGTTTGTCAGAAAAATAACTTAATTCAATGAAATCAACAACAAAAAACGAAAACCTAAACAAAAAATAAATAGTAATTCCATATATCATGCATATTCAGTATTCACTGAGAAATCGGACAACCCTATACGTTATGTAGAAACTACACATGGCGGGTGTCAGCTGTCCGCGCGATCCACTGCCATAATGTTGACATGATGTGTCTGTACAGGCTGACTGCTGGCATCGGTAACAATCGGAATGTTGCCGGTACCGGCCGGCACCGGCATGTTTACTGGGAAATTAATTATCCAATGCGTTACTATAAAGGTTTGGTGGATGTTCAGGAAATTTTAGCAGACGAAAGACAGAAGAACAGATGATATAAATGCAGAAAGTAGAACATGTTAAGATAATAATTAAGCAGAACAGCCTATTCGTTGAACTTATTAGCTGAACATTTCCCACACGGGAACTATATTCACCAATAAGTAATTAGTAAAGAAAGAGATACCATCCAAGCAAGCAGTGACCGGGGACGTGACCATGGACATGGCATTCGTTTGTGGGCATCCAATTTGGTTATTATTAACTAAATCATTTCCCATAGGCGACAGTCTAACCATGCATTTCGAACCTCCACAAGTATTGCACCATCGTTTACTGGACAGGGTACATCAGACAAAAATTTCCACACCGCCCTAATAGCAGAAATTAGATCATGTTCAACTCTTGGCCTAAACCATATCTTGTGGGTGGCCCTATTATCAGACGGATACAAACTACACTTTCGGCTACACATTGCAAGGTTCATCAATCAATCAATCAATCAATCAAATTTATGGAGTTAAGACTTCCCCAACAAAACTTTATAGCCACTATTAAAGTCTTATTTAGCGCTCGGTGAGGTACGTGTAATTTATTCATTCTCGTTTTAAAGCCACCCTCCCCGCTCAAATCACTCACAGTGGGTAAATGTGAAGAAAAAAAATCATAAAAATCTGTACAACCATTGTTACTAATAAGAACATGAAAATTAGATAGACTTTGTTCTGATTTTCTCCAATAACTCTCCAATAATGATACTTCACATGTCAAAACTATTGTTATGTTAACATTAGAGTTACAATGGAAATTGCCGATAAAAGTTAAATTAGTTATTAAAATAAATACCAAAGTTTAACAAAAACTGCCATTAAACACGGGATTCCGAATTAACGCTCGCAAATTACTAACCCACCCATCAAAGCTCAGAGTGATCAGATATCAATTTTTGAAATTTATTATTTTTCACCACCAATAATTAATAGTGGCCCAGTAAAAGTCGACGAGAAGACGGTCTCTGACCAAATTGCGGATGAAGATGGATAACTCTAAAATAAAGAGGCTTTTTTTGTGTCAGATATTTGACAAACCGGCAAAATTTTGTTGAACAAAATGTTGATAAATAGCAGGTTTTTGGGCTATTTTATATAGTTGACTGTGGTTATATAGCATTATTTTTGGGCAATTAATCGATTCTGATAACTGAAGCGGCATTTCAAAAAATGTTGTTGTTGTTGTTGTTGTTGGAATATGATGATATGGGTACCATCGAATCGGATTGAGAACCTTTAAGACTAATATATTTGAACATGCTGCACGGCTAGCGATATTTGCTGACAAATCACTGTTCCGGCTTATTTACATAACAATGGTTTCAACATGCGATATGGCGTTATTGGAAAACTATGAATAATGAATGTACATTCCTGATGACATCCTTTCTATAAATGTCATGCATATGGCTTGGTATCCCATCCTCATTTGAATTTGTCTATGTATAAACTGTCGATGGGATGGTCTGATTTTGTTAACACTTTATGTGCTAAATACTTATTTCGTATATATATATATATATATATATATATATATATATATATATATATATACAGTAATGCTCTAAGTAATCGACTTCTTAACCACAGCAGAATTATGGGTAACTTTTCCGGGTTTAGTCGGAAATATGGCTTGTTGCCATATTTCCGACTAAATCCTGAAAGGGGAGAGCTTTCCGATGAATGGCAACAAGCCATATTTCCGACTAAACCCTGAAAAGTTACCCATAATTCTGCTGTGGTTAAGAAGTCGATTACTTAGATCATTACTGTATATATAGTAGTTCCCTAAAAAAATGTTCAACTAATAAGTTCCATGCACAATGCAAAGAATATGAATCCTTCTGCACTTGTATTATCTTTTTGCTTGTCTGTCGTCTGTTAATTTGTCCTGAACACCCTTCCAAATGAGTAATAGACCATTCCAATGTTACTATTACAACTAAATGGTAGAATCCATTTTGCAAAGAATGGATTAAAATAGATATTGTTTACACTAATTCCATACTTTGGTGAAAACTTTTGAACAGTTGGAAAATTTCATGCCTGCATGACAAAACACCAGTTGGATATTTAGACCAAAATTAGTTTGCAACTGTTCTAATAGTTTGATTTTCACATCAGTATTTAATGTAACGTTTTGGGACTAAAATGCCATTAGTTGAACTAATCCCAACAACTGAGGGTGTTAGGCTGGTAATATAGAACAGTTGCACAGCTTGAGGTGTTAATTTGATTATTGCAACCGGGGGTGCAAACAGAAAGAATTTACAGAATTGGGAATTTCGGTCTAATTCAGTGAGGGGCGGGGTGCAGTCGCATGTTCTAAGTTGGGTATCCCAATATGGACCCTCTGGATGATCCTGGAGAACTTACTACTCAAAATGTGTAACCTGACATCCCCTTCAGGTCATCGCCATTTGGTAACAGGATGCTCGATGATGGTGTGTTTCCTGAGTCCCATTCATTCATTTAAGTGTGTTCAGTTGACCAATTATCATCTGAACTATCCAATAAACGAATGGATGGGCACCAAATGACGCGTATCGGCCTGTCGTGTGCTTACATCATCCGGACATCCCCATAAATGAATAATTCATTAGTTCAGTGTATACTTATACGAATTAGTGGGTGGGTCGATCCAGTGGTGAATCGAATGCCCAACTATAGCTGAAACACAACAAAAAATCTAATCCACAGTTTCGAACACACGTGAGACCATTACCTGCAGATTGTTCCCATGTTATTCACTTCACATCTAGAATATTGTGGCTTTATGCTCCTTGAATATATATTCCAACATACAGAATGGATGAGGTTGATCAAGTTATAATAAATCCACAATAAAGGTTCCGAAACAAGCTTCGATTTGCACAGAATTAACCAACAAGTTCCTTGTAAACCCTCGATACAGTCACCACAACCAACAGGTCAGTTGTGCGTTTCCGTACTTTTTCAACCGAAACGGGAAGTTCCAGATCAGTGGATGGATTTCCAGGTAAGATACTCAATCGGTCAATCAACTAATCGGCCATGTATGTAACCAACGTCCATTAGTTCCTCAAGTTGGGTTTTCTGTTTGTTTATTTTCACCTGTTAGACGTGCTTCAATCCTGCGCAGTGCTGTCCGAGGAATGAAGCATATATAATAGCTGGTGTATTATTGGAGTCTTGCTGACCGCTCTATGAACTTTCCTGGTTTACCTTGAATGACCCAGGCCTGGACTTATCCTCAAATGACCTGTGTGGCTGACCCACGTTTACATAAAATTATGCGTAGATTATGGCTTCGCCACAAAAGAGAACGGCCAAAAAGGATTCCAGCGGCTTTGAAATTCGAACACAATAGCCTTGATGAATTATTCTTTTTATCGCGCCGGCCTTCTCACACCGAGATGACCACCATCTTTTTTATAATTTCGATTGATGTGATATCGGAGATTTTTTATGGTCGGTGGACTTGAATTAATGGGGGTTTGACCACTTGATTCTTAGATAGTGTTACCTTAGTATTATGTGCGACTATGATTTTAGCGTTGTAGCGTTATACATAATGAGGCTTTAGGATTGCTTTAATAGGTTCGCTCATTCCATTGTTGTTTAAATTGTCATGTCAGTCGTGTCTGTAAGGGCTTAAAAATTATGCTTTTATGAACGGATTTTTTCTCTCTTTTAATGACACAGATGGCATATCCGACATCGGCGAATAATTTTGCAAAAATAAAAAATATATATATATAATTAATGGCAAAATCTTCCCATGCATACAGACAGGGTGTCGATAGTGTTTTGACCGAACGGGTATTTAATCACCGAGTTAAAGCTACACCCTCTGTCTGTGAAGAAGAAAAAAAAATAACGCCGCAGATTCAATCCAATTGTCATCTTTAAACGTCCAACTTCAGATATTCTGGAAACCTCTAACACGGTTGGGAATCACATGGTTTCGAGTTGATGAGTATCACGCATTCAAAATGGCCGAGGCGATCGCAAACGCGACCAGAAACGAGGAAAAGGGTAATAAACTAGGATAAATATGACCATACGCTAGCGTAATTAACGAACCACAGATAAACCACAAGCATAAGCTAGGATATATCTGTGCCTTTTTTAATATTATTAATATTTAAAAATAACTTCATATATGCGTATTCCCATCACGTAATATTCACTAAGGACTTATATCGTGGTGTGATTATGATTAATTATACTCCAGACATGCACAATGGTTCATCGAAAGAGTGGGTCATATAGCTAGCAATTTCGTATATAAATTAGGCCAAACATACATCAGGGCATGTGAGAAATCAGAGATTTACAATGCAAACAGACTATACGACTTAGAACCTAAAAAAAATACTTTAAAAGCCGTTCCTTTTGTACAAATTATTATAGAATATAAACTCCCAACATCAAACTGAAAGTATTCAAAAGTCAAGAGTGTCGGTAGTTGTCGAGAGGGGAGTATTATACTGAAATTAACCATTATATTATTGATGTTGTGTGCGCAATCCGATTGAGATGCGTACTATATATACGAAGAAGCTTGTCGATTTCATCATGTTCATTTCATTCATAAAATGTCATGTCGATTTCAACGAAACTCGACGAGCAACGTCATCATGTAGCTTTCACCATCGACCGAATTCGCGATTACCTGAATGTATCTTCTGCTTTGTTCATAAGTATGTGTTCCTTGTCGATTCATGAAAACAGAAGGATATCTAAGGATTATCAGATTCATGTACGAACTCAATAATATAGGATACTTTAAACGCGATATAATAACGTTTGCATGCATTACGAATTTCGATTTCTATTCCAGTGTTGTCTTCCGCCCTGCCGGAGTGATTGATATTTTCCCATTGCACGCGCGATTTATATTTTAGGCCACTCCAATGCAAATATTTGACAGTCCTTAATATGTCATAATTATGTTCTCAATAAAATGTAAACCGCCGCGACGAATGAACTTCACTGTGCATAATTCCGATAGTGACTCCCCTCATTTTGGAACGCCAGCAATTGAAAGACACACACGTTTACTTCCGATTACGACATTAATGCTTTAAGCCCACCGATCTACTGTGCGACAAAAGTGGCCGCTAATATTCGAAACACCAGTGTCGTATTAGATAATAATTGGTGACGTCACAAATTCAGATATAGTCTATATACGACCCAAAGCGTCCGGCTTTGGTTCGTTATTATATATTACATAGCATTTTGGCAGCTATACGAGCATATACTATGCTATTTTTCAAACAAGCTGGTGCCTCATTTGTGTTCAAACTCACAGTTGTTTGCTCTAACATACTGACCGAAGTTGTCAGTCGAAGGACTCTCCTGGATGTATGGACTTGTGTTTTCCACGAACCTCCGACTGACAATTTTGGTCAGAATGTTATAGAAATATACTGAGCAAATAATATATCAACTTGTTTAAAATAAACTAGCACATGAGCTTTCCGATGACAAGCCATATTTCCGACTAAATCCTGAAAAATTACCCATAATTCTGCTGTGGTTAAGGAGTCGATTATTTAGGGCATTACTGTACCCACTGCGAGCAAGCCTGCTCGTAATAGTGACTTCTATGTTTTGTGTCAGTTCCTCATATATTATATTTTGAATGCGTGGTACTCACGTACAACCTCGAAACCACGCGATTCATCACCGTGTCGGTGACTAATGAAAGTAAAAGCCTAACTTTCCTTGAGCTTCTCCTAACTATTAAAGATACCCCATTCAATTTGACACCAAAAACAGTAGTGTTAAATTTGTAGCTTTTCTATACCGGAACATGTTCAAAACAACACCCACGTCGAGCCCATTGGTGTTCTGATCGTCAGATATCGACCATTCAGCTCCATGACTATACCATTGTTGAAACAATTTCTAAATGTTTTCCCTTCCCAAATCGTATCACTTAATTTCCACTTCTGATTTCTTGCCATCTGAAATGCTGTATAAATATAACAATATATATATAGGGTATACGTTCATACGCTGGCAAGTTTGCACGGTATGTTTTTGCAGGCATTTCGTCATAGAAAGCCACATGGTGCCAGAATATGAACGGATACGTGCACATAACATGCATTTGCACCACAGCTAACGCCTTGAGAAGTAACATTTATGTAGTTCTACTTGTAACGGTGCTACGGTAATTTGCCTTCAAACACCTGTATGATTTATTCTTGCGAGATAATTGCATGCTATTTACAGGCAAATTCCGGTAGCATCGCTACAGGTGGAACTACAGAGATTTTACTTCGCACGTAGTTAGCTGCGGTACAGATGCACTGTATGTGCTTGTTTCCGTTCATATTATGGCACCATATCGTTTTCTACGACAAAATGCCTGCAGGCTGCAGACCATACCGTGCAAACTTGCCAGTGTATGAACGTACCCTATAAGAAGGGGTCCAGTTTACTACAATGTATAAACACAGAGTATTGGCATAATAAATGTTGTGAAGACTACGATTTCCACATGTAAGGGTGCAATATTGGGTAACTGGCAGTGTAGTTTCCAGTAATTATTTGGGGACACCTGTTTTATATGCCAAAGTCATATCCGAAGGCCGCAGCCGTAAGTTGGGTAGGGTATGGGGTGGCCTATCCCTGGAATTACATGTACATACTGCCATAAAATGACAACTTATTGCTTTATTTGATGATTTAGTGTTAGTTGTGTTTGTTTTCTAGTAGTATTAAATGGTAAAAAAAAAATTATCTGATGATTTTTTTTTCTTTCTAAATGTTTTTTGGGCGCCTGGAGTTTGGGCGCCCATACCTGTTACAGGTACCAAAACTGGCCTGGAAATTACTCTGGTAACTGGGTACCACCTTAACCCGTTCTATTCTAAATGGATTATCCCACTCAGTTATAACGGTATATATTGGAATGGTCTAGTATTTATTTGGGTGGGTGTTCAGGAAACAATGAGCAGACGGCAGAGGTACGAAAAGATAATACAAGCGCAGATTAATTCATATTTAGTGGTGGGGGAAATGTTAGATAATAAGTTCAACACACTTTTGTTTAAATTATTATCTGAAGTGGCCATGAGTATATTTAGCATATAAAGGATTAAAGACATATTGTGGACTTAATTTCAGTAAATCAGGCTGATAAGTTAGTTCGCAGACTATGTCGTCACTGGACGAATGTAGCCAACTAAGATTGTCGGAAATTTCAGCGTTATCGTCTGTAACATTTCATGAAACTCAGCGTCTGAACCGAGCTGAAATATGTATATTTACTACATTCGGGACGAATTACCGATCGATAAACATACGGCAAATGAGTTGCCAATGAGAGTCACTGTATAAATTACCGTTATCGAAATGGCCCTGTTTTTTTTTAACAATTTGGACATAAATTAATGCAAATTAATACTTTATTATTTTCTTAACACACCATTGGAGTGTTCCACATTATTGTTCGGTCCGAATATTCGAATGTTCGAATATTCGCTCGTAAAATTAAATATTCGAATATTCGAATAATTATTTGACTATTCGAATATTCTAGAATAATCTCCGGTTAATTGTTTCCTGGTTTGTTATTAGTCTGAGTGTCTGTTAAAAGCATAGTCTATTTTCAATGACCATAAAAGAATTTATATGACGTAACTGTAACGTTCTGATTTGATTGGCGTCATGACGTCGAAATAATTTTATTGGCTATATAGGTGTAAACCAGACCGTGCTTGCATGTGGTCATATGAAGCGGACCTATAAGGCATCGTTTTGTTTTGTTTGCGCGTTGTCACTTGTGTGTATAATATGGCGTCAAATTCGAAGAAATCAGATATATGGACTCACTTCACGTTGGATGCCAAAACTAAAAAGGCAACCTGCAAGCTCAATCCAGATCATGTTCTTAGTTATTGTGGCACTATACGACCAACTTGTGGAACCATGCATGGGGCATTGGCTACTTGAACTTCAAAACAGATAAACTCTTGCTATTAAGCCAAAAGACTTTTTTGTTCTCTCTTTTTTTTGCGTATAGCATGTGCATGGATAAATATGCTATATCATTAAATAATAAATTGGTTCCAAAATATGTTATCTATATAATTTTATAATTTATTTAAATATTCGAATACTATTCGAATATTCGCTCGTTATTCGAACCGAATATTCGAATACCGAAATCCGTCGAATACCGAACACTATTCCACATCAACTTAACACGTTCTATACTAAATACTCATTGATGAGTAGTTCCCTCAGGAAATGTTCAAATACTAAGTTAAAAAAATAACCATTGGTTGTTTGTTGGAATTTTTATCTGAACATTTCCCACCAATGAATATGAATAATTCTGTTCTTGTATTATCTGACATTTCTGTCTATAGTCAGCTTTTATTATTGAGCATCCCTCCAAATGAATTATAGAACATTCCAGAGCATACTTTTATAACTGAATGGGAGAATCCATTCACTATAGAATGGGTTAAATAAGGTAGACAATTCAATTACGTACGTCACTCAGCAGAAATTTCTAATTCATGAGAGTAAAAATCCATCTGTACCTATATATCCATCTGTACCTATATATCAATCTGTACCTATATATCCAGTGGGGTTTGCTGCTTAATCTTCAGGCTTAAGCTACGAGCTATAAACTTGATAGAACAATATTGTATTCTAAACTTTCCACATGGACACTGTATATATGATGCATGTCCTTAAATATGTTTGGTATATATACGTAGGCATATCGAGTATACATGAAACCCGAAGACCTCCACTGCCCACACTTAGTAACTTTTTAATGTTAATTTGTTTAAAATAGACATGCTTCCATTAAGTATCATCTTCTCAGATCACAAAGGTCTTACGCAAAGAGAGCTCATGTGTGAGGCAATGAACGGGGAAATATATAGACAGCAACGACTGAAAGAACTTTTCTTCGTGTCTCGTGTTTCCTTACATCACGATGCCTTTGCTGTGTGATTATTGATGGCGATGGCAACCAACGCATGTTTATCACACACATGAATGTCACGACGACCGCGGTCTACTTTGGTCGAGGCACACTTGGCATGACCGCACAAAGTCTTTTAAAAAGCAGACAATTGAACAATCTGCGTGTTCCAGAGTCTGAACTAAATATATGTACGGGGTTCACATGGGCATAGATTATTTAAAGGTACTCAATCCGATTCGATTGTCCCCATAATCAGATTCAAACAACAACAACAACAACAACAAAAACATTTATATAAATGCCGCTTCACTTATTAGAATCGACTAATTTCTCAAAAATAATGCTTACCACTGCATGTCAACTGAAAATTGAAAAATCTGCGCGTTCCAGAGTCTATAATTGTCCCCATATAATCAGATTCAAGCAACAACAACATTTTTAGAAATGCCGCTTCAGTTATCAGAATCGATTAATGGTCCAAAAATAATGCTAACCACTGTCAACTAGTATAAAATTGCCCGAAACGTGTTATTTATCAACACGTTGTTCGACGAAATTTGGCATTATTATCAACACAAAGCCTGTTGATTTTATAGTTATCCATCTTCATCCGTAATTTGGTACGAGATCGTCGGCTCGTCGACTTTTTACTGGGCCACTAATTAGTCTCGATGAACGATGGTGAAAAATAAAAGATTTAAAAAATCGATATCTAATAACTATGAGCTTTGATAGGTGGGTTCCTCGACTCGAATCAAATATTTTTTTTACCCCCGAATTAAAATAAATAGTAATTGAGGGGCGCTTTTAAAATCGGACTATGCATCTTTAAAATATTTTAACAATGTCATGTTTGTGTTGGTTGTTGCAAAACCATGGGAAGATTGGAGTCGTTTTGCAATAATTCTCAGCCATTGATAATAATCTTGTACTCAGGGTTTGCGCTGGCCTGGAAATTCTTTTGGCCATTTTTTTGTTGCCATTTCAGGGGGGGGGGTCGGAAAAATATCAGGCACGTATGCTAATTTTTTCCTTTCGACCCTTGTTGGGACCCACCCACCCCCGCGTCCATTATTTTTTTCCATTTTCGGCAGTTTTTTCCCGACCATTCTTTGACACCCATCCCCCTTTTAACACTAAAACAGAGATTTGCGGGGGGAAATTCACTGTAAACAGCTGTATATGAATTTCCATGCATACTATTTGTCATGGATGTTAACATTGACATGTGAATAGGAACGAGTCATTTTGGGGTCATTCGGCCAAAAAAACATGGCTGCCAGCGGCCATCTTGGATTGCAAAATTCAATCCATTAGCATGGGCTACAGACTATACTGTTTGTCTGATCATCATGAAATTTTTCATTTATGTTAATATTGGCATTCTAAGGTGTTTTGAGCCAAACTCATTGCAAAAACAGTCAAAAAGAGTAAAAGACTTGCAGGGGAACAAAATTTGAGTTGCGGGGAAAACAATTTGTTGGTCCCATCGACCCACCCCGGCATACGTGCCCGAAAAAATCCCCCCCTGGCCATTTCGGAATTTATTTTGTCATTTTCAGAAACTTTGGCCAAATTTAAAGAATAAAATTATACTGATATAAGAGCCACAACAACTACAACATGGGTCTGTATAATGTATAGCTGACATCGCACACCAGTATAAATGAGCAAAGTTTTTTCCTATTATTGAAAACAATGCATAAAGCAATAAAGTGTTGTTTATAAGCGAGATAACTGAGTCGCTACCATATTGGATCCACCAGCCCCCATTCCGCGGTTTAAGTGCTATACAAGTCAAAGTTCTGGAGTAGCAGTCCATATATGGAGTTTTGAATATTCATGAATTCAATATATTGAGTTTTGAATATTCATGAATTCCACATATGGAATTCATGAATATTCAGAAGCTCCATATGGAATGCTACTCCAGAACTTTGACATGCAGCACTCAAACCGAGGAATGGGGGCTGGATGGATCAAATATGGTAGCGACTCAGTTATTTCTCTTATTGATTAAGAAAGGACAACGTACCTACATAGCGGCTAATCGTCACCGTTTTGATAAATAATCATGTAAGACTTTTGACAAACTATTATCTAGCTGGTTCGCTGCTAAATATCCTACATACACGTAATAAAATGCGTATATATATTTCAACAAACAGAAAATTATTGAATTTTATGCTCGGAGTTGATAATTTGCACTCTTTTCTCAAATTTGACCCCCAAATATATGCATTTGTGATAATGTTGTGAGCCCGGATGTCTCACTAGGCTATGGTTATGAGCTCGGATGTCTCAATAGGCTATGGTTATGAGTCTGGATGTCTCATTATAGGCTATGGCTATGCATACGGGCCTGGATGTCTCATTAGGCTATGGTTATGAGCCTTGATGTCTCATTAGACTATGGTTATGGGTCTGTATGTCTCATTAGGCAATGATTATGAGTCTGGATGTCTTATTAGGCAATGGTTATGGGCCTGGATGTCTCATTAGGCTATGGTTATGAGCTTGATTGTCTGTTTGTCAAATTATAGGTTATCGATATGAGCCTGGATGTCTGATTAGGTTATGGTTATGATTGATAATTTGCACTCTTTTCTCAAATTTGACCCCCAAATATATGCATTTGTGATTATGTTGTGAGCCTGGATGTCTCACTAGGCGATGGTTATGAGCTTGGATGTCTCAGTAGGCTATGGTTATGAGTCTGGATGTCTCATTAGGCTATGGCTATGCATACGGGCCTGGATGTCTCATTAGGCTATGGTTATGAGCCTTGATGTCTCATTAGACTATGGTTATGGGTCTGGATGTCTCATTAGGCAATGATTATGAGTTTGGATGTCTCATTAGGCAATGGTTATGGGCCTGGATGTCTCATTATGCTATGGTTATGAGCCTGGTTGTCTGTTTGTCAAATTATAGGTTATCGATATGAGCCTGGATGTCTGATTAGGTTATGGTTATGGGCTTCGTTGTCGGTCGCCCGTAGGGCAAAACATTTGTAATATTTCTCAAACTTTTCGCCATATAAGTACCTTTTCTGACAATTTTATTGGTCGGCATCCATTCAAACTTCACAATGTCCCAATTTAATTATATATGTAACAATATTTCTGAAATATTACCTGACAAACGCTATTTAAATGATTAAACTAAACAAGAGTTGACTAAACAAGACAGTGTCATTGCCAAAGCCCATATCTGGGCTTCCAGCACTCTTACATAGGGTCCAAATATGGGCTTTCAGCACTGAACCAGCTAGACAAACACGGGCGAGCGACTACTGATTAACCGTTGTCGACAGTACTAGTATTAGAGTTCAGTGTACAGGCGAGCGACTACTGATTAACCGTTGTCGACAGTACTAGTATTAGAGTTCAGTGTATTTTGAAAGGTGCATATTGCTGAGTATATGATTGAAACTTTGTGGCTAAACGTGTTGCTAATTGAACTTTTCTTTGGCAATTTTCGAAAACAATGTCTGGCGGCTCTGGCTATTAGTTAATTTTTGCCTCAGACAACGTGAACACAGCTTGATTGTACTGAAGTATTCAGATTTATCAAAAAACCTCGAAAATGGCCACATTTTCTTAACAACATTGGCCACCATTTCCTATCGCATTTACCATGAGCTAACAACGCAATAGCATTCGACCAGGACCAGTTTACCCCACCCATAACCGCATTGAGGTGAAACGAAAATACAACACGGCCGTGTTGGCTAAGATCTGGTTATATAAAGCGATTCGTTATATATTTTGGACAAAGCATTGCATGTCATGTCGATATTCAATACAATTCTTATAAACGTATATATGGTTTACAGAAAAATACACATCATGTAGACCGATATCCCAGATTAGCATTAAATTAGACAAACATTAAATTTAAACAGTATATGCACAGAAGTACATCTAAGAGCATTTGACGAAACCACTATATTTTGAACAAAAGGGGTTCAAAATAATCAAATGCAAGCGTCAGTCCTTGTGATACAAGGAAAGAAATATATACACTCTAATATCATATATGTATGCGATTTTTTATCATTCCCCGTGGATGTGTGCCGACCACGTCGGCGTCGATATGGATCTATATGACTTCCTCATGCATGCATGCAGAATGTGCAATGCACATGGAGTTCAAGAATACGTAGGCGAAACAGACAAGCGCAAGGTGTGGCGACCCAAACAATCTATAAAGGTATATGCATGGAACATTATCTATGTCAAAAAGGGGCAGAACTCTGACAGAATTATAATATCGAGCCGCAGGTATACATATTGCAAATCTCAGCATGCCAGAAACAATCCACATCCCTAAAAGTTTGAATCATATTTAATCAAAACTGAATATATAGAAGACCACACCGCGAACCTCCGGAATTCAGGAACACAAAAACCGAACGACGTATGCACAGATGTGGACGCCAATTCCTTTCAATATTTTCCAGCGGACAACATTCAGCTTCAATGTGGTCTTCAGAATACTTGACATATATACATATTGGTCAAATAAGTCTTCAATAATAGAAGAAACGTGCGGCTGAGTCACCAAATTCTAATATGGGAAAGCAGATTGTTTATTACGGTAAGGTAAATATAACTAATTATACGTTGTCCCCAGTATAGAAATCGGTTTAAATATTAGTCACCCACTTATGATTCCCTGAACATTTCCGACGACCGGTCACCCAAAGTCAAGTTGGAAATATTTAGCCTTCATTTTGGTCGTAAAACCTTGATAAAAACCCACGGTGACCAGCGTCTGCAGTGACAGCTGTCCCGCAGAAACGGCAATCGCACGTCCGGAATGGCAAATTTTATAGCCACTGTTTATGGGGGTCATTACTGAAGCAACAAGCCCGATTGGATTTCCAGCGGTCACGCAGTGTGACACTGATGAATAATTTCAATTTTAGCCACCCATCAATTTTTTTTCTCACACTCTAAAAAAGATTTGGATCTAAATTTGTTGCGAGAATATCATTTTCGACCGTCTGCTGTCGGATGGGGTCTGCGCGGCAGACATTAGCACGTCCGAGGGTCATAACATCTCACCCTGCCACGATAACGCTTTCGTGTCCCATTTTATTTGCTTATAAATATTCTAACTAAAATATCATAATTCCGACGCAGATATTCGGTGTCTCGTCTCGTGCGATTTGTTCAGATCTTGTCTATACTGACCATGAACGAACGCTGGATAATTCTTGAACATTATTTTAGATTAGATCATGTCATGAATCTACTCTGGCTTACGCCCGCATATAGATAATATTCCACCAGTACAAAACCTGTGAACTTTTTGATGTTCTGACTCGTTCTGACAGGGAACTATATAACATTGAACAAACAAGGCAGGGAATATATTTCTTGGTTAAAACTTGTTTCTCAAAAATCTACCTCACATTAGGGGGTGGTGGTCCCAGCTCGAGATTGCATGCATTTCTTTGACTTTTGTGAGCCAATATCACAATAAACATTGAAATAATTACCAAGGAGAAATTCAATAATTTTATAAGCGACGCAAAGCAAAATCGTCCACAAAGTCACTTAAATAGTGCAATTTTGAGTTGGGACCTTCACCTACAACGAAGTACATTATTAAGGAACGGGTAATACTAAGAAATATATGCGTTATTTTATCGACTTTATAAGGTTCCCTGTCAAAACTTCCAAAAGTTCATAGGTTTTGTTGGAATATGATCTATATGGGCGTTAAACAGATTAGAGATTCATGGCATGATCTAGTTTTAGATAATTTATTATTTGTAAGAATGACCATTCGTTGTTGGGTTTTTTTTTTTAAATTTGTTGTTTTTAGACCAAACGTCGAATATTTTCCCATACTTTCGGCCAAACGACTAAAAAAACAATTTGTTGGAAATGTCCAGCATCAGAGAGTGCATGTTAGATTAGAAATGTCCAACTCTTGGAACGTTTGAGGCATAAATTTTCCCAACGCAAAGGGGACGGTGCAAATAATATTATGCGCTGGATTGTGTATCAATAGGTGGAGTGTTCCTGCGCCGAACACCCTTAAGGGTACGTGCATATATACGCTGGCAAGTTTGCACGGTGTGTTTTGCGGGCATTTTCTCACGGAAACCCCAATGGTTCCAGAATACGAAAGGCAACATGCATATAAAATGCATATTTTACCAAATCTAACGTCATAAAAAGTAAACTTTCGGTAGTTCCACATTTAATGGTGCTACTAACTCATTGCCTTAAAATACATGTACGATTCATTCTTGCGATATTATTGCATGCTATCTACATGCAAATTTCGATAATAGCTACTATAGTTGAACTACTTATTTTTTACTTCTCATGTAGTTAGCTGTGATACAGATGCAATTCATAAGCATTTTTTCATTCGGTTTCTGGCACATTGTAGCTTTCTCTACCGAAATGACTGCACAATAATGCCTGGGAAATTTGCGAGTGAATGAACGTATATACCTTAACAGTAGACGGCTGTGATTATTATTACATCGATTATATATAGAAGAAATTTGATTTTCTTAAATATAGTCTATTGATTTATAACTGCGACAAAATTATTCTAAGTCGGATAGATCTAAGAAATTCTTACAGGATACACACCTTATATACAAATTACACACATACTGATTTTGGCACCTGCCATGCATCCCAACCCAATTACACACGCCATGCACTTCTTGTCAATGTACATATATGTTAAACTTGTATGATCTTGTTCGTCGTAAACAATATTTATTCCCAATACAAAAAAAGTTTAATAAGTCAACAAAATCTTAGTGGATGGTTATGGTGGTTGGAATGGGGCGAGACAACAGTCTATATGGCTTTTTTGTAAGTCCTATATATATAGTTCTCCCAAATCAATCAAATGTCCCTAACGACACATAACAAGGCCGTTCGGTGTGAGTCATGCAGGCGGAAATTTTTGTTGATTTGTAACTTAGATAACTCAGTGATAAATTTAGTAGATCACACTCAACACAGATAGCAAGAAATAAGATCAGAAGTGGAGTGGGGTGGGGTGAGATTTGGGAATTAAGGATAACCAACGAAATGAAAGGACAGTAGTTAGATTTATGATCTTTCTTCTTTGTCTTCGCCATTGTGTTAAATTCTATGTATGACATGATTGTTAACCGAGGGCGGGGCTTATTAAAATTTTGTAACTTGTCCCCAATCCCTTTTGTATCGTGCTTCAGTTACAAATAAAATATGTTTAAAGTAATAGTAATCGTTCCTTTATATATAATCGTTCTTTAGAGTATACATTGTACAATGCGCTTTGTTATCTGTTCCCGTGTATGAAGTTGGGAATGGAGAGTGGGTTTCTAAATGACACAACTGCCATGATAGTTCTGACAATGCTGACATAGTGAACTTTGTGACAGAGGTCTCCAAGATAACAAACTCATGGCCATCTGTTATTATTTTCATAACTTCTGTGGACACCACAAACTATTTAATAATTGAATATCAGTCATAACAGCTGTATAAAACGTCTGCCCTTGAAAAAGATATGACGAAGATCAATTTCAAGAACATCACCTGCTCTATACAATGCGTTAGATGATATTGTAGAACATAGGAAATATAGCGAGAATTGAGAGGTTTCGCAAACTGGAGGAGAGAATTAAGACCACCTTTCCATGACCGGAGCTTCCTGAAATTTTGCGAAAACACCGTGTCAATGCATTCACTTATAAAATCTCCCGTATAGGGATCCTCGCATATATATAAGAGAATGCATTGGTCTAACAGTATTTATACCTTGGCCTTGAAAGGCAGTGAAAATCCGAAACCGCAATCATAATTACGGATATGGAAAAACGACAACTGATAGAAAGAAAGCAAATTGTAGGGAACTCGCATATATACGAAAATGCATTGACACAGGGTCTTCGCAAAATTTCAGGAAGCTCCAGTCATGAAAAGGGTATACAGTTATGCCCCTTGGGGTACATTTAAGGTAATAAAATATATTCCATTCTAGTTTATGATTGCGTTGAACATCAGTACTTTCCTCCTGCTAACGCAAGCGTTCACAATTATTACCAAAATCTTAACACTAGTGTAACACTAGTAGCGTTCAATATTGCCCATTTGAACGCGAATTTAGCGTTTAATATCTGTTGCATGTGTTCTGAACATCATTAGGCGTTCAAATATTGAACACTAGTGTTAACTTTATTGTACACTGATGTGTTGAACACCAGTGTTATAAGTTGAACACTGGCGTTAAGATCGGAACAACAGTGTTACAGAACATTTGAACGCTATAGTGTTAACATATTTGAACACAAGTGTTTAATATTGAACACATGAACGCGTTCAATATATGTTGCAATTTTAGTGTTCAAAAACGACATTTATAATACTAGGGATTATTTATCGTACATATGCCTATTACATGTATTTTATTTTAATGTGTAACTATTCATGTATTAACTGCTATTTGCAACTGCCTCCATTTGTGTATTGCAATAAATCATCTTATCTTATCTTATCTTATATATGCGAAAGGTGATTAATCTTAGACGATTAAGCATGACCTTCATGAGTCTTTCCGAGACAATATGTACACTTTCTTTACCAGAAAATAAATTGATCGTACTCATGAGGCAACTAATATGACGATTTGATAAAGAGCGTCCATGTTTCCCAATGGCGGACTAGAATAAAGAGCGTTATCAATTGTGACTCGTTTTACTCGTTGTCCCCCGACGTTTCCGTCGGAGGACTATAGAAATGACCCTCGTCCGTCCGTCCGTCCGTGTGTCCGTGTGTCCGTCCGTGCGTCCGTGTGTCCGTGCGTCCGTGCGCCCGAGATCGGGTACCTTCATGGTGTAATCAACTCCTCCTACAGTTTTAAACGTAGAGATTTGAAACTCTGGGATATTGTTCCTAACATGTTGGTGATTTGCAACATCTATATAGCTAATCAAAAATATAATTTTTTCCATATTTTTGGGGGGGTATTCGACTTAGAAAATTTGGAACATTTTTGCCTTTTGGATGAGATTGGGTACCTTCATGGTGTAATCAACTCCTCCTACAGTTTTAAATGTAGAGATTTGAAACTCTGGGATATTGTTCCTAACATGTTGGTGATTTGCAACATCTATATAGCTAATAAAAAATATCATTTGTTCCATATTTTTGGGGGGTTTTCGACTTAGAAAATTTGGAATTTTTTTGCCTTTTGGATGAGATTGGGTATCTTCATGGTGTAATCAACTCCTCCTACAGTTTTAAATGTAGAGATTTGAAACTTTGGGATATTGTTCCTAACATGTTGGTGATTTGCAACATCTATATAGCTAATATTATTTTTATGGAGTTATTAACCCTTTTCGACTTCGAAAATTTCAACATTGTTTTTTAATTTCTTTAACAAAGCGGCATCGACTTGCCATGTTGTCGGGGGACACTGTGGTCTGCTGACCTTTTATTTTCAATGTAAACTGATGGATTCTTTTGTTGAGGTTCACCATGTCTGTACAAAATGAGTTATTTCCCAATCTTCTTTTGCCTGGTATAAGGTGAACATTGGTTTAGGACATATTGATTAATTCTGTGTCACATCGATCGGGTCGTGCATATATGTACTTTATTATATAGATAATGCATGGCTTGCAGTTGACTGTGCCAACTATTAGTCCGAGAGGGAGGATAGTTCACGAGTGAACTATTCCTCGTCGATGCACTATTTTGGAATAGTCAAGACAATTTTAAGGCATGTATTCTTTATTATACATTGTGTGTCAATTCTTACACAATTTCTGTGTCTGATTTTGTAACATTTTTATTTACCGTGAATTTTGGAAATCGGTATCAGATTTACAATTTACGGTAATCTGTTGACGATGACAGGGGAGCATACCTATGTTATTAGTTACACCAAACAGCATAATTTCATGATTCATGCATTATTTCTATAACGAACGTCGTTATATTTTGCAAAGACATTTTGGCAATATTCCAAACGTAAATTGTTTATCTTCGATTAAAACGGAAAAGTAAGTTCTAAATAAAGTTCACTGGCATTACAAAATTAGGACCTTCCGATTGACAACTAAACGGACAAACTATTAAATACAATGTATAGCTATGATCGGACATTTGTAAGATCATTAAAATTAAATGATATACCGATATATGCCCTATCACTAACACGCGGCCATTTTGGATCCATCAGGTCCGGTTCCGTTGTGTTACTTAACTTTCCATATATGGAAGTCATGAATAATTAAAAACTCCATATATGGAAATGTTACTCCAAAACCTGATGCACTGAAACCACGGAACCGGTGATGGATTAATCTATGAAACCATGGAACCGGACCTGGTGGATCCAAAATGGCCGCGAGTTTAGTGGTATAGGGCACATTGCAACAATGGCTGCGGACACACGTACCACAGTAGCGATGGCATCGTAGGTGTGACAATTTATTATTGTGGAGTTTGGTGACAATTGGTCGTCATATTTCTGTGCCATAGCTAGTAATGTTGCCCGCTGAGTTTCCGCACAATGAGTCGAATGGACCCATTGCGTTTCACCAAGGTTGATCTCTACTCATTAACGTTTTGCTACATTGTATTCTCTACGATATATATAATTGCACGATCAATCATCCATAATTGTGTTTGACCGTGGCAATCCCTCATTCACTCACATATCATGCACGAAGTATGGTTTGTTGGTATGATCACAATTCATGTTTATCCACTTATATTAATTTCATGCGTATTAAGATAGTTCCCCAATTGCGTTTTTTTATTTTGCGACGTTTAGTTCTACGCATAATTCTGCTAATATTATCATGTGGGCCGATGAAGCTGTGTCGGAACTGTTGTAGTAAATGCATCTGCCAGAAAGTATTTGGAATAAATAAAGCGAACTATACAAGTACCAAAAACAAGAAAAATGTTGATTATAACGGACTTTGGATGACTCATTGTGCGAATATGCAGCGAGCGACATGCCTTGCTATGGCATATTAATTATGACAACCAATTGTCACCAAACTCCACCATAAAAAAATGTCACACCTACTATGCCATCGCTACTGTGATACGTGTGTCCGCAGCCAATGTATATAGTTTAAGATTCGACGTGTATTCAGTCGAACTGGGTATGTTACTATAAGTAGAAAAAGAATAGTAGGTGAGTAGGAATCATACTGAGGTACTATCATTAAATATAGCAGTGTACAGCCAATCAGAACGCGAGAAAGTCACGTGCATTATACTTTACTACCATAACGTATCAGAAAGGCTCGTATAATTTATATAGAGACACATATAGAGGGGCGGTTGTGGCGAGGGGGGGGGGGGGGGCAGTGGAGCGCGTTACAAGCCCTTTGGACTCTGTCAGGCTTTTTCAGAGAATATAAATCCTGCATGGATCTGCATTTCGTTCCCTCCAAATAATACACAAAACTGAATTGGGTGGTTCATATGTATGAGCCATGTTAAAACTAAACATCAATATAGTGCCATGAATCTCCAAATTAATGCACATAAGGAAAACATGCAAATTAATGCACACAAGGAAAACATGTGCACACATGGGCGTTATTGTTTTCATTATTTTTTAGAAAACAAGTTTACTATTCAGATGAATATAATTATACAATCACAAAGGCCCAAGTTGGACATTAACTTTTTCCCATCACATCATCATCATTTTTATTGCGGAACAAGTCTGACGACCATTGGTTCCATTATTCATTTATTATAAGTAAATACAGCGCTATAATAATCAGTCATATTCATATTTCTTTTCTTTTTGTAGAAGAAAGATTCACTCATTGTTTTGAAATCGTCCACAACGGGCTTTTATTGGAAATTTTCCAGCATTTGGTATGAAATATACTCTCAACTGTCAGCCCAATGGATGCAAATGTTCATTCCCAGCTTTGAAACTTGCTATGAGGTGTAGTATAGGTGAAGTTGAGAGTTGCACCTTGGACCCCTCGCCGAACAGTGACTCCCTTTCGCCACGTCCTTGGGTGAGATCTACAACAACCACATTGAAATTTGAGCCGACAATATATGAGCTATTCGTCATCATCTCATGGACCTTGCTATCAGGGACGTTGCGAAAGGGGTGGTGTGTCTCACACCAACTTTGCAGCCATGTCAAAATTGTCAATTTTGAAATGTCATGTCTGACACAACAGCAGTTGGAAATTTCACACCAAAAATATGTTAATTGTACGCACAGATTGATTTTCCATTCAGAAATTAGTGGACAATTTTGTTCTTTAGACCAACAGTCAGCGGCAGTTGCATATTTCCTACTTTTGATCTAAAATGACACAGTGTCATACTTTAGGATAAAATGACCTTTAGTTGGATGGAATTCAATGTTCAACCGTGTAGAAGGGCGGTGCCAGGATTGAAATTTCCAACAGTTTGACAACTTGCGGTACCAGTTGGACAAAGTGAGGGGTGAAAATAGATTGGGGAGGGGTGCAGTTGGGAATTTCAAGAATCCCCCCAAACGGGGACACTCTAGCCATGCACTACCGCTTGCCTCACACATCTATATAATATACACACACTGACCGTTCGTTTGGTTACATAACAGACATTTTCCATAAATTATAGGCTTGGTAATCTGGAAACCACCATGTCATCGCCCGTTCACTGGCGTACGGCCGTATTTACCGCGAGCGATAACGACCGAGTTAACAAATGCCTGTTGTCGGCGTATACCTATTCAATTAATGAATATATGGCCACTGACCTTTATTAGTACGTATGACTTATGTATACTTGACCCCCTAGTAAATAATATGTGCTGTCCAACAACACTTAGTGTACGTTCATACGTTGGCAAATTTGCACGGTATGTTTTGCAGGCATTTCGTCATATAAAACCACATGGTGCCATAATATGATCGGAAACCTGCATATAACATTCATTCGTTATTCTTTACCAAAGCGAACGACGTGAGAAGTAAATAGTTATATAGTTCAACTTGTAACGGTGCTACTGGCATTTGCCTTCAAAATTTCCTGTTTGATTGATTCTTGCGAGATAATTGCATGCTATTTACAGGCAAATTCTGGTAGCATGGTTACAGGTGAAACTATACAGAGATTTTGCTTCGCACGTAGTTAGCTTGGGTATATATGTATTTTATGTACAAGTTTCCGTTCATATCTCTGGTACCATATCGTTTTCTTCGACGAACTGCCTGCAAACCATACATACCTTGCAAAGTTTCCAGTGTCTGAACACTTAGGAAAGTTAGGGTACGTTCATACACTCGCAAATTTACCAGACATTCGATTGCAGGCATTTCGGTATGTTAAGCCAAATGTGTTAGTAGCACCGTTACATGTAGAACTACCGAAATTTTACTTCTCGTGTCGATAGCTTTGGTAAATATGCATTTTATACGCAAGTTGCCGTTCATATTTTGGCATCATAGGGTTTTCTATGAGAAATTGCCTGCAAAAAATGCTGTGCAAACTTGCCAGTGTATGAACGTACCCTTAGCGTACGTTCAAACGCTGGCAAGTTTTCCTGCATGCATGCAATTTTACAAGAAATTCGTCGCAGATGTCTGTACATAGTTTGCGTAGTATGAACTACAAACTACTTATAAAATGCACATGTCTCACTGATTACTATCATAGTGCAATGAAATTTATGTCATTTCATAAGTTCTTAAAGGGAACTGTACACTAAATCCAACATTTATAACAATTACCATGCTGTTTATATCGTTCATAGAGCACATGCTTATGTTTTACACCATCCCTGGCTCAAATTAATTCATTTGTTGCATATATTCTGTTCAGTATAATAGGAGATGACCCCGTGCATGGCTGGATGTAGAGTACAGTCCCCTTTAATGGACAAAATGCTAAATATTTTCAACAAATAATTTTTCTGGTTCTACCTGGCGAAAATCTTGAATTCATATATCATCATCTCCATTGTATACAGAACCTGAGCAAGTATTAAGAGTCTCTTAATAAGAGATGACAATAACAATGGATTTTAATACATTGGACTCTTTTTGAGAGGTTGGAAATATTATTTTCTTTTTTTTTGTCCATTTCGGTACCAAGAACTGCTAGAATAATTAATAATTTCACAAAACAATCCAATCACCAAATAGCTTATTGTCTTGACTCTATGAGAGGTGGCTTCATTTGTATCACAATGTTGAGTCAAAGGCCCACTTAATTTTCGGATCACCAGATCACATTATACACAACACATTCCATGGAATATACCACTGTAAATAGGAAACTCCAAAACATTGTACCATCAACCTATCCGATCAAATAAACTGTGAACATGTTTTTTTTGTCAAGGTACCGATGTGTGTTATGTGTTTAATTTCGATCTGGACTGTATGGAATATGTTGTCTATAATGTGATCTGGGCATTCGAAAATATTAAAATTTTAATTCAATAGTGGAGGATAAATTTGTCACAAATTTTCCATTACAATGAAAACTAATTGTCATATGAAGTGTGGTCGACTGGACCACACTGCATATCAACATATATATGGTGGTCGACTGGACCACACTGCATATCAACATATATATGGTGGTCGACTGGACCATACTGCATATCAACATATATATGGTGGTCGACTGGACCACACTGCATATCAACATATATATGGTGGTCGACTGGACCACACTGCATATCAACATATATATGGTGGTCGACTGGACCACACTGCATATCAACATATATATGGTGGTCGACTGGACCACACTGCATATCAACATATATATGGTGGTCGACTGGACCACACTGCATATCAACATATATATGGTGATCGACTGGACCACACTGCATATCAACATATATATGGTGGTCGACTGGACCACACTGCATATCAACATATATATGGTGGTCGACTGGACCACACTGCATATCAACATATATATGGTGGTCGAATGGACCACACTGCATATCAACATATATATGGTGGTCGACTGGACCACACTGCATATCAACATATATATGGTGGTCGACTGGACCACACTGCATATCAACATATATATGGTGATCGACTGGACCACACTGCATATCAACATATATATGGTGGTCGACTGGACCACACTGCATATCAACATATATATGGTGGTCGACTGGACCACACTGCATATCAACATATATATGGTGGTCGACTGGACCACACTGCATATCAACATATATATGGTGATCGACTGGACCACACTGCATATCAACATATATATGGTGGTCGACTGGACCACACTGCATATCAACATATATATGGTGGTCGACTGGACCACACTGCATATCAACATATATATGGTGGTCGAATGGACCACACTGCATATCAACATATATATGGTGGTCGACTGGACCACACTGCATATCAACATATATATGGTGGTCGACTGGACCACACTGCATATCAACATATATATGGTGATCGACTGGACCACACTGCATATCAACATATATATGGTGGTCGACTGGACCACACTGCATATCAACATATATATGGTGGTCGACTGGACCACACTGCATATCAACATATATATGGTGGTCGACTGGACCACACTGCATATCAACATATATATGGTGGTCAGCGTTAAGAAGGCGCCCATTCGTGAATTTTCAACAACAAAAAATATCACTTTCAAACTATCAATTTGAAGGGAAAAATTATTATCCTCTATAACAAATGTATGCTATAATGCTATAACAACACATGTTCACCTTATCAATGTGAGAGATAAGTTCTAAGCATGTAAAAAGAAAGTGGTTTAAAAAAAAAAACTTCCATGTAGGTCATCGGAGAGTTTGACAGGAAATATTTGCAACAAACATATACTGCATGAATTAGCTTATGAACTGAACTAGGGTATGCGCTCAGTTTACCATCTGAAATCATGAATGTCTGCGAGAAAATAAATAAAACATTTTTCATTCCATATTTTAGATTTTTTGGTGGCCATTTAGAGCCTCCCCCAAATTGCACTAATTTTTGTCTTAAATCGCTCAAAAAACTACTTATAATGCTCATGTCACTGGGAACTTATCTCCTTTAGACCAAATAACAGTTTAACCAGTTTTAACAACTATCATTAAATGACAATACTTAAATACTTAAAAGTTCACAAACAACGAATATTAAAATATAGACATATTTTGTTTTTATACCAATCATAATTATTTACGTAAATGGTATGCTATTGTCAAGTTTGTACGCTGTGTTACATAAACACAAGCCAGGATCTGTAATATTGTTGGCTTTTGTTTACACAACAAAGCGTAAGTACTTGAAACAATATACTATTTGCGCGATATTTATGATTGGTATAAGAACAAGTTGTGTAATTTAATATTCTTTCTGTTTATGGCGGTCTTAACGGATGTGACAATTTTAACAGCATTATACCCACCGCGAAGGCCATCCGTGCATGCCTTTATGTTTTTTTAAAATGATCCATATTTTTTGAAAAATGGCCAAGATAATTTTCTGGTCAACGTGAACCCTGCCCTGTACACTGAAGCAAAAAATACAATTCACTTCCGTCAGAGACTCGGACATATAAATTACTATCTTTTTTTTTGAAATGATGAATACTAATTAAATCTTTTGTGAATGAAATATCGGATTTATTCGTATGGACAGCCATCTCTCAGGTGTAATTAAATCCCATGTGGCTTTGAAAGCCACAAATAGCGGCGACCCCCTATTAACGCGAAATCTCGAGGATCAAATGGTTCCTAACAAACGACCGGGCGATGTGCCCTGATGCGCATGTCACAGGGACATTTACGACGGAAAGATTGCAGACGGTTCCAAGGGCATTCAAGGACACTGAGGACAGGTAAATAGTGCAGACTCATGCGCGCATGGAATGTCGCAGTGAATGAGCTGATTAAAAATTGCAAGGTAGAGTTCAGTCTTCAAAGCTACGCTGGTCTGACCAATGGCATACATAGGAACAGCATGTAAGCTTTCCTTATATGTTTTTTTTTATTAATTACTTGTTGGTTATAATTCATGCTGCATTATCTGAGAAACTTTCCATATGCAAATTGACCGGAAGAGAGAAAATTAGGCTCAAAATGTTTGTCTTGAAATCATCGATACAACTTCAGCAATGATATAGTGTAAAATAAGTATGTATTCCACATTTCATAACTGGTACGCAGGATTCAGCACTCTCTGTTAACTGGTATTCATGATTCAGTGTGTGTGGGCCCTGTTGTCAGCCTGAAAATGTCCAACAATTGGAAAGCTTGAGACTAATCTAGATGACTGGATGCTAGGATTTCAAAATTTTCATGTTCAGATTTCAAAATGTTCTCACATCGGGCCGACCCTGCTCCCTCCCACGTGGTCAGTCAAAAACTGTTAATTGATTTAAGAACGAGAGGCCGATCATGATCGGCAGATGTTTAACCAATCTCTTGGCGATAATAAATTGCTATGATCGAAATCATAATTTAGAGTTTAGATGTTGAATTATAGAGAATACTGTTATTTACTATACATATTATAGGTAGATGTACATAATAACACAAATTATTGGAATTTTTGGGTCAATAGGGAGACTCGCATAAGAGAATGCATTGGCACAGGATCTGTAATGCTGCACCAGCGCATCTCCAGTCATGGAAGGGTTAAACCATGTCAATGGATACCATGTTCCCCAAAGGAAGCAACAAAATTAAGGAAGGGTTGATCAGCATGGCACTGCTTATAATTCTTCTTGTATATTATCAACAAAAATGATATAAACCTCATTGCATGGGCGAACATGTCCAAGAGCCTATATATACATACCCGTTAAGATAATTAAAGATCTAACTGACAAACATCAAGACTATGATAATATATAGGAATCTATATATTGATACCAAACATAAATTCAACAGCTCCAATACTTTCTCTTGGGGAAAGGTGGTAAATCTCATACATATGCCCCTATTTCAATCCTATTTAAACCAATATCAATATTTCACACATCAATAAGTCTAGCAAATCCAAAGGGTCAGTTTTAGGAGTTGAAGTGAATTCATTGAAATGAAAATTGTTAAATCTGTAACTCAACTCATTTTTGACTGGTCAGCAATCTAGAACGAAATAATATTCACCCTTGTTATAAGTCAGTGAGGTAAATTGAGAAAAAATCAAGGCCCATGCATGCAAGAGGGGTGCAAATGGATCGATATACGGTTTTATGTGGTTCAAGGGGCTTTAGCCACATCCCTGTTTATCGATCCGTGGGGACAATTTAAGATCCACCAGAAACGAGTCATCGCGCATCGTAAAAGATAGCGAGGCTAGGAAAGTTTGGGGGACAAATTTTTCACATGCGTCTATCGGCTTTCACAGATCTGCGGCTGAGTAAGTAAGTAAGTAATGCTTTATTCTCAGCCATCATAATACATGGTACATGAGAAAACGTATATACACTATATACAAATAGAACTTTTCAGGGTTTGTTCCGAATATTGGAACGTACTGTAATTACAAGTATACATAGATAAAATACAATGCAGACAATAATAAGTTACGGTCCAATTTTGCATTAGCATGTCCGGAATAGAAATATCGAAATTTCGATAGACTTATCTAAAGATTCTAAGCGAACCGAAAAAAACAAGACGAAGAAATTTACATAAGTATACATCATGGTCAGTACATAGTGCTGTTTTGTCAAATTTTTTTTTGGAAACCAAGATGTTGTAAATAACGATGTAGCAATATTACGTACATGATTATTATCTGTAACGAAATTGACTTATATAATATATATACACACTTGCATATACACACATGTATATATATACCACACACATACATACTTATCATCACATACATATAAAACACATATATACATATACATACTCACACATATACATACACATACATACATATATATCAATATACATGCACATATATGTATATATATACATATATACACACATACACATTATATATTGGCACATTCGTTATATAAATCTTGCATATCTAAATCTTGCATATCTAAAACACGTAGAAACCATAAAAATAGCAACATAATATGCATAGTTTCAAACTATACAAAAACCACTGGCGCTTTCACATGCGGCTATCGGGTCAGCCGCAACGTTTCAAACCATACATATATCACTGGCGCTTTCACATGCGGCTATCGGGTCAGCCGCAACGTTTCAAACTATACATATACCACTGGCGCTTTCACATGGTTGCGGCTGATGCAGTTAAACGCGTCAGCGACAGCCATGTGAAAGCGCCAGTGATATATGTATGGTTTGAAATATTGCGTCTGGCCCGATAGCCGCATGCGTTGGGCGCATGCGTCAGCTACAGGTCTGTGAAAGCAGCTTTATACATGCATACTTTGCGTGAAGGTATATATAGTCGAGTTAGCAAAATGTCACTTGTACTTGACACGGTATAGTGTGATAAGGCGATATAGATAAGGCCATGCAGTGCAGCTAGACTAACTAGGGATCGGTACACTGGAGCTGCACTGGTCGTGATGTTACAAATTTACAGTTAGGCGGCGAATGTTCGACAATCCGACGATAAAACAACCGCCACTAATAGCAAGAAAACCATATTCAGAAATGGTAACGCCCTCAATATCATATTATAAGGCATATATAACATATATTGGAGATTGGGACCTTCACCTACAATGAAATACATTATTAAGGAAACAGATATTAACTAAGAAATAGATTACCTGCACTGTTTTGCAATGTTAATTATAAACTTATAGAATTCCCTGTCACAACATCAAAAATTTCCCAATTTCCCAATTTTGAACGAGTGGAGTATGATCTACGGGCGTAGCTAAAGATTCATGGCATGATCTCGGAGCGATATCACAGCGTTTGTGCGGTGCCGACTTGTACATAGTGTTAGCTGGTGGATATTACAGAGAAGATGCACAACGAGCACGCGAATACCGAGTACGTTTTAATCACATTTAGTACACCACCTCATACGACAGGGTCAAATACGCTGGCCAACATACACCCTAAGATGGCTTAATAAAAACAAGATTATAAGCCGGGGGAGGGGGCAAGATCCACGATACAAGATCCTGGTGCGTGGCTGGGTCTGAGCCCCTATCATAGATGTTTCCAATTCCAATTAATTTGTTTTCAAAATCCATATTTAAAGAAAAATTATGAATACTAAAATGAATGTAAATGTCTAGGCTTATAACCTGGAGCCAACTAGAACATTAATCAAAAGAAGGGGGCTCCCAGTTTCGATATTTACCAAATATTTGTTCCATATAACACAATATCATGCATGGAGTGGGTCCGGCTTCTGACTAGGAATGAATTTCACTGTAATATTTTCCCCATGTTCTGATGTGCAGGTATTGATTGTTCTCGACCTTCAATTATCCCGTGATGCCAATGTCAGCTCACTTAAAGTGATATGAAACACTCCGGTAGGGTGGTCAAATATAAATGGAGAATAATCTTGTTCAAAGTAGTAATTTTTACAAATATTATATCCAAATTGACAACACACAGGGCCACCGGAAGCATCCAAGGGCAGGGGGCAGAGCCTACAAAAAGGGCACTTTTCCGCAAAAAAAGGGCATTTTCTCCGCAAACTCGGGAAAATAACCATAAATTCATTGTGGCAAAAATCCCTATTTTAATGGTATTTGTCGGTTTTTATGGCCGTTTTGTGATAAAATTGACAAAAAAATTAATTTTCCTTGTGAAATTGGTGGTATTTGGACCAAAAAAGTCACATTTTGCTATAAAAACACGAGATTAAACACACAAAAATCATTTTCTGTCTCCAGAAAAAGGGCAAGTCCTGCCCCCGCTCGCCCCCTTGGTCAAGGGCAGGGGGTCAGCTGCCCCTCTGCTCCCCTCTTCGGCGCCCCTGGCAACACACACCTTCATTCTTATATATTAATTAAACGCACTGACTCTCGATGGAGAAATCGTTAGTTTTTCGCCGATAGATGCGTCCCGAGTCGGTAGTAAATATTTACATTTGAGCGTAGTTCAGACGATGTATATATTCTATGGAGTGGATTAGCTGCAGATTGTCGGCGATGTTAGTAGAATGGTACATTCCTCCAGCTCGCACAGCGCCTTGATACTAACTTATCAGTTTCACGCACCCGAACAAGTACATAATATGTCTTTAATTCATGTCGTACTTTAAATGGTATCATTTGTATAAATTTTAAAAGATAACTTACACGTATTTAAAGTAGCACAGTACTAATTTTCACTCAGTTTCAAATTCGCGCACGAGCCTTATTTTGGTTCCTGCAGGAAGATAAAAAAACCCACCACAATATAAATGTACAGATAATCTTAACTGTTATATAGCCTACTTACACCATATGGTTGTGATGATATGGTTATTTATACTTTTATTTTCCCATATATAACACAAACATATAGTGTAAGTGTGGAGTGTTTCAGGCGTAGCACATATTTACATGCAACTACTGCGGCTATACAAAATTGCTATATATAGGCCTATATTTAAGACAATATAATTGTGTTCCATGGATCAATTTAAAGTATATACTAAAATGGCTTGTATGGCCAATAATAAATTATGCATTCATCACCCGAGCAACGCCGGGTCCCCTGCTATTTGTTTTAGTTGACATTTTCGCCGTATTTGCCTATATAATCCGAACTATTTGATAAAATGCCATGCAGTGTCTGTATAAAGCGCTCGGTATCATATATATTTTAAAATATTTGAACAATGCCTGAGCTGGTTTCTGCAAAAAAAGTCACCTTAGTAATTGTCGGTTTTCAAAAACTAACGCATTCATTTCTAAAATATTTTAACATACATGTTCTTGAATTAATTTTATACAGATAAAGGTTATTCCCCGATTCGTTGAGATTAGATCAAGCTCGCGAAAATGACAACTTGAGAAACATAATGATACTTCTTCTTAAAGGTGCATTATCCGAATTAACGCTTCTAGCTTACTATTTCTTTGGCTTCGGTGGTATAAATATTTGATTCGAGTCGAGGGACCCACCCATCAAAACTCAGATTGATCATTTATTGATTTTTGAAGTTTGTTATTTCTCGAGATGTGCAATTATTTGTGGCCCAGAAACACGTCGTCAAACGGACGGTCGCGGACAAAATTGCGGATGAAAATGGATAACTCTAAAATCAAGTGGTAATACGGCCATCGTGATACTCAAGTGATAATACGGCCATATTTTGTTGAACAAAATGTTGATAAATAATACGTTTTGGGAAATTTGATACCATACTAGTTGACAGTGCATGGTTAGCATTATGTTGTTGCAATTAATCGATTCTGATAACTAAAGCGTATTTTGAAGAAATGTTGTTGTTGTTGTTGGAGTCTGATTATATGGGGACCATCGAATCGGATTGAGTACCTTTAACAGAATCATTTTGCCGCACCAACATCATAGCAATTCCACATGACCCACAAACATCGTACCAAATTAGCAGGGCTACCTACCCAGGGATGGGTAATTTATTATGCCACAATATCCATTTATATTCAATTTGCTAATTAAACTCACCATATGCATGAATACAAAGCTAATTAATTTGCTTAAGCATAACATCACTGTTCATCATTTTTAGCACGATTTTTCCAATTTGGCGCTCCTGCACACTTTATCCTCCGTTTGCCGTGAGTTGTATAACAGGGCGATGTGACTTAGTAGAAGGTTGAATATCTATATTATATATAGTTGTCATATATACCATTATTGGAGCACGCGTGTGTATTTAGCAAGCAATTTAATTCATTTGGCGCATATTTTATTTCTAATTCTAACACAATAAACGCGGCTAGGTTATAGGTACAACTTCCTTTAGTGTAAACCACTTATATCTATTTCAGGACACACCATTGGCATCCACATAATACCGAGTTTAAAGTCAAAATTATTGACATTGGATTGTTTGGTATGCACGATGCCTTGCTTCGAGACAAGGCGAATATCGCATATATGCAGGTCGTCAGATGTAAGCCGTTCTGTGACGAGGAATCTGCTTCGATTCCTGTCGAGGGCCAAAGAAGGGTAACACGATTCGTGTATCTGGGCAGTTTTGTCGGCTGTGTGCAGTAGGGAGGTGAAATTAACCATCTGTGTGGATCTTCCACCAATGAAACTGAAAACATCGATCATGCACCGTATGACAGAGCGACTAAAATGACGATACATACAACAACGAGCCAAATATAGCCCACTTTTGCTTAAGGGGTCACTGTCACCAAACAAGTGCTGAAGGGTACACAGGTTTTGGAAATGTGCTGAAGGGTACACAAGTTTTGGAAATGTGCTGAAGGGTACACATGTTTTGAAATCTCGTTCTAAATGACATTTAGTTTTCATGTCTGCCATGATTTCTGCAAGAGAAAAATGTTTACGTTCCAATGGAAATTAAAATGAACTGAACTTCAACAAACTGCTAATGGGTGCCTTCGGGAACACAGTTGAAGTAACTGTGTAAGTGCCAATCACAAAACCTGTGTACCCTTCAGCACATTTTCAAAACATGTGTATCCTTCAGCACATTTTTTGGTGAGTGTGACCTCTTCAGCGCCACTTTTCCCTGTCTCAGGACAATTTATCAATCGATATTAACATCTCATAATACCGAGCTCAATTGCTATGTATTTGAATTTTTTGTATATACAGGTCAGACATCGCATGTTAAAAGCTTCAATACAAAGAAAACGCCAGAACGCGGCGGTCCAATATGCCATAGTACGACAGGCGACCATCGAGCTGTAACGTTCAAATTGAATGTCATCGTGTAAAAAAAAAAATCGCCCAAAGGCATGTCGGTAAAGAAGCGAGTATGGCTGACCTGAGATGAACCCGACCGACCATTAACAAACAGAAGCAGCGATGGTGCATGCCGACTGCTCGGCCGTATGTATATAATAAACCACGGTTCAGAACAATGACCCCCGCACCGTAGAAAAGTAAGACGAAATGGCCAGTCCGCGACCTACTTCAATCACCAACACCCAAGGTCAACATCCTCACAAGATAAACTTGACATCTGCAATTTATTGTTTGGTTTTGACGAAGTTTGCTATTTTAGCACAATTCTTTGTAACATTTACGCCTATCTACATAACAGGTTTCCCTGTTGCTGTCAGGGGCCACAAAGAGTCTGACCCGGGGTCTGGTGGCCGCTGTTGAGTGAATGCTGATTTAATGAGATCCGGGGATGTTTAATTGATCTCGGAAGCCAGCTGCCCCGTTAGTTTGCGGTAACCAGAGATCTATGGATGTTAAATTGGTTTTAAATGAGAGATAGCCATGCTTCGTAACGGTGATATAGGGGCTTGGAAGAAACTTTACCCACAACATTCAGGCATCGAATTGGCTCGATCTATTGTTGCTCTGTGTATACATTATGGCTCTTAAAGATGGTCCATCTCTTCCTCGGTCACTAGGAAATAACTTTTTTCTATGAATTATTTTATGTGATTCGGGACAGTTCATGTGGCTATTTGTTTTAGAGCATTACTAAATTTTGATTGAAAATTTAACTTTTAAAACACATTCGTGTGAAATATTTGCAACACCAGATACTACTCATGTGTTTGTTTTTGGGAACATCTGTGCTAAGGTGCCTTAATAATGAGTTTCTTATAAATGTTGTTGAAGCAGAAAGTGGTAACAGGAAGAGACAGCCCATCTTTAAAGTTTCGCACAACATTCAAACATTCAAAATATATTAAGATTGTTTCTTTTGTCACGATTTTTGGTGTTCAAGGTAGGCGTATCAATACGATACAATGTTACATCTTATCTCCTGTTTTTGTTATCTCTCTCTCTCTCTCTCTCTCTCTCCCTCTGTATGTCTGTCTGTCTCTCATTTTAAAAGTGGTGTGGATTACTCCGGGGGGGGGGTGATCAGATAGGAATGGAGAAAAATCTCGTTCAAAGTAGATATTTTCACAAATTTTATATCCAAATTGATAACACACACCGCCATTCTTATATATGAACTGAATGCAGTGACTCTCGATGGCGAAATCAATAAGTAAATATTTACAATCGATCGTAGTTCTGACGCTGTTTTCAATAGAATGGTTCGTAAAAAAAATTGAGATTTATGGGAATATTAGCTAAATGCTGCATTCCTCCAGTTGGCGTGGTGCATGTGTACTAAGTTTCTCCCACCGAATAAGTCCACCATATGTCCTTAAAGGTACTCAATCCGACCAGACTGTCCCCATATTATCGCGAGAACAACAACAATATTTCATCAAAATAAGCTTAAGTTTTCAGAATCGATTAATTGCAAAAAAATAATGCTAACTACTGTCAATAACGGTATCAAATTTCCCAAAACGTGTAATTTATCAACATTTTGATCAACGAAATATGGCAGTATTATCACTTGAGTATCACGAAATGTGGCCGTATTACCAGGGGGGGGGGGGGTTGTGGAAAAAATTGCACATATAGGGCCCAAAAAGGTTTTTTCCGACCCCGAGGGACCCACCACCCCATTTGTGCAAAAAAATATTTTTTTCCTCCAAATTTTGGGGACCCACCCCCCCCCCTTCTCATTTTTTTATAAAAATTTCAGAGGGTTTTTTTTAGCCGTTCTTCAATAACTGTGTTAACTGCCTTTCAATCCCATTCCACTATCCTTTTTTGGTGCAAACTCTTGCTGTGTACCATTAAGACTCAAGCAATAACATGCTTAATTGGTAAAAACAGATCAGAAAAACGAAAAATAAACTGTATTTCCAGGTGTTTTCAGTATATCTAACAACAATAATAAAGCATTGTGTAGGTACACTATATGTCACAAATCGCTATAGACCCCATGATAGCCTTAATATATCGAGTGTGTTGTGTCTGACAAAGAACACTGGCCAGTGTAAATAGTGGTAAATAGGTCAGGGGTTACACAATTATTTGTGCACGACCAAAGAACTCTTTAGTCTTATCCCCCGGGGTGGGGTGGGGGAGGGGATTTGTTTTTGGTTAGGTTTACACATAGATATATAGTTATTATACCCCCCGATATTAGTCGGCGGCTATATAGTCAGTGCGTCTGTCCGTACACACATTTTGCATTATAACTCAAGAGTCGGTTGTCATATTTTGATGCCCTTTGGCATGGTGAAGGACCAGAAATGGGGAACGAATATGCATAATATCACGGGTTGTGACCACCAATGCCTACCAGAGTTATGGGCCCTGTTCGACTTTTGAAATTCAGTCCGTACAAAGTTTTTGCAATATAAGTTAAGTGTCGGTTGTCGAATTTTGATGTGGTTTGGTATGGTGATAGACCAGAATGAGAGGGGAAGGATTTATGCACATATTACTGCATATCACAGGTTTCGCCTGTCAATGCATACCAGAGTTACCGGCCTTGTTCCATCCGTAAACACATTTTGCATTATTATAACTCAACCATAGTTTAACAGATTTTGATGTTCTTTGGTATGTGTATAGACCAGCATGAGCGAACGAATATGCACATATCACAGGTTTCGCCCATCAATGCATGCCAGAGTGATTGTCCTTTATTGACTTGTAACAATAGGCAAAATATTACAAATTTTGCCTATTGGTACTGATTGGTACATGTCAAATATTTCTTCCGTTGATCATAAGTTTCCTGAACGCTATTACGGTGGTCCACTGTGAAGTGGGCCGGGATCCTGTGAAATCCAGAATGTTGCTAAATCTGAGGCTAAAGAGTCACTATAGCTGCCTATATAGCCCTATACCAACAAGCATGGTGCTAACATGCTTACAAACAACATTACATGGTCAGTACTTGTAAATTGTTTGAACAAAACCCATTTTGGAAAAAGATTTACAAGCACGATTTTTTCGGCCTCTGGTCCACCCACCCACCCACCCCGGCCCTATACACGGACTTTTTTTGCAGACCACCCCCCCCCTGGTATTACCACTTGATTTTAGATTTATCCATTTTCTTCCGCAATTTTGTCCGAGATCGTGAGTTTGACGACTGTTTTCTGGGCCACAAATAATTGCACATTTCGAGAAATAACCAACTTCAAAACTTGATCAATCAATAATTAGGTCTGAGTGACAGCGTGTTTGTTTAAACTCCATGCGTGGTTTTATGCGGAAATAATCTCAGAGGTATTTTTAGCATACACATACGGATGATAATCTGGTCATGATATCAGTATGCAGTCTTATCAATACTTTAACAGAGAAAGGAAAGCAGCTTATTAACGTATAAATGTTTCAAAGCAGGACTGCTATGTAACTCACGATGCCACTCAAGTCTTGACTGTAAGAATAAGAACTGTTGAACTATTACTACATGCTGTTTCAAGATGATTAAGATGTATTATAACGCAATATTATTGTTTGTCAAATGTTATTGATATAATTTGTGTGTGATTTTAATGTTTCAAATAAATATCTTATGGTTAGTAAATATGTTGATGAACTCACACAAGTTGTTATTGTCAATTATCAAAATCAGTTAATATGTCTAATGAAACACTCCTAATTTCAGTTATTATGTATAATAACTGAAAATTTCAGGTATTATATATATTAACTGAGTGAATCAGGTATTATACATACTAACTGAAAATTTCAGTTATTATACATAATAACTGATCATACATATTAACTGTAACGTATATATATACCTCCCTAACAATAAATATACACATATGTACATGTAAGTCACGCAACTCATTAATTTCTATCTCATTCAGAGTCCTCTTGGTCCCCAAATATAAGATAAGCAAGTGCCCTTCACTATCAGTAGGAAAGTGTTTTATTTAATAGTATAGTATATTTATTTACAGATACTTCAATTGTGTTATATGTATCTTGGGCAACTTTCACTGGTACCTCAATGTTATAAGCTCATACTCAAATTTCATCATTCTTTTTCCCCAATATACTTTTAACACATATTGTAGTATTTTATATTATAGCAGTTTATATTAAGTCACTGGGTAGCTAGACCCTTTATCTTCAAGTCCAATAAGTCACTCAGTATTTAGGTCTAATATCAGTTTCATTATTTAAGCCTAATATCACTTCATGCAATCATATATAATTTCCTTTTGCATGCAACTCTTATTATTTAGTACCATGTAGGCCCATTAATGCCTTATATTTGATAACTGTTGGACGTGAACATTAACAGCACGTTATAGCAAAATTTCCTAATGTTTCAAAAAAGGTTTTCTCAAAATCTGAATAGAATTTCTTTTTGAAATGTGGCACAAGCGATTACTGTCACACATTATATAAGAACCGTTAACTAGTTTGAAATTATAGCCTCATTTACTATTCTTTTATGGCGAGAATAATCTATGAATATGAATAATTCTCACGCCATAAGTTTAATTATTTATAGAGTGATATTTGTTTGGGGAAGCAGAATGCCCCAGCAATATACAGCATTAGTATCTAGTTATATGTTAATTCCATTGTACATGTACTATTCATATGTGTGTTGTAAATTAAATTATCATATCCTATCCTATGTAAAATATAGCTGTTTCCTGGTACAAAGAACTTCTGAAAGATAGAACTTGTTCAAAGGTGAAGTTTACATATCCATGACATCATATTTGAATACTATACGGGAGGAGACTGAATTGTTCTTGATTCAAGACATTTCTTAATTATTTTAATTTAGTAAGATAACCACCCATAGATATTTGTCCATATTTGAAAATGTTCGTTTCGTGCCTGCTGATCAATAAAATTTCGGACATGCAGAGAACAGTTTAAAGGCACGGGCGGCGTTCGTTGCAGAAATATTCATATTTGTTCAAATCGCCACCAACGGAAGGAATATTAAGATATATATAGTTTTGTTCATATGCCAAACATTATCAGCGCGTAAATAGTATATTGTCTGTTTACATAACACAGCGCAATTATATTGGTTAATCACACACAAATGATATAAACGATCTTTAGTATTTCCATATCAGGAAAACAGTAACATATAACGCTCTTTATGTTTACCATATCCGGATCTAAACAAAAGCCAGGTTCTGTAACGTTTTTTGCTTTTGTCTACATAACAAAGGAATAACATTTGACAATAACATACTATTTATGCCATATTTCTGATTGGTATAAGAACAAAGTCTGTCTATATTTTACTATTCTTTCTGTTTATGGCGGTTTTTGACGGAGCTGAATATTTTAACAGCATATCCACCGCCAACGCCGCCCGTATCTTTAACCCTGTCTATATTAAATGGATTCTCCAAGTCACTATAAAAGTGTACATCGGAATGGTCTAGATTCATTTGGAGGGATGCTAAGTTGATAAAAGCAGAAGACAGATAAATGAAAGTACATGAAGGTGAAGGAGAAGGTCTCTCGCTCTAATCGAGCACATTGGACGATTCCTGGGAGCTTCGCGACCAAATCACTCTCACTCTAAAAGTGCCAAAAGGAGCCCTATCAATTGAGGGAAATGTGTAGAAAATAAGTTCAACATATGGTCGACATATGGTCGTTTGTTGAACTTATTATCTGAACATTTCCTATGTGATAACTATTCATCAATTATGCTTTAGTATAGAAAGGGTTAAGGTCATGGGCCCGTAGCCAAATCCACAGCAGACCATGCAGGTATCTCTAATGCAATGGCCCATTTCCCGTTGATTGCTCCCTGCATGTGTGGACTGGCCTGCATCCGACATGCTTGTTTTTATTGGGCTGAAATATTTGTGACGGCAAACTTTCTTCGTTATAATATATGGGGGATGCTGCGATATGATGCAATTTAACGAGAGGCCGATCACGATCGGCAGATGTTAACCCATCCCTTGGCGATAGTAAATTACTCTGATCGGAATCATAAATGAGAGTTTTGATGCTGAATTATAGAGTATACTGATTAGTACTATTATAGAGAATGTACATAACATAAATTATTGGAATTTATGGGTCACTCACATTTATATAAGAGAATGCACTGGAACAGGATGTGTAATGCTGCACCACCACAGCCTTAAATGTGAAAAGGTGACCTGGACATGGAATACTTGGTCAAGAGATTACAATTTAAGTTTATAATGATAATGTATCAAATTCTACCCACAACATCCATCAAGATAAACACCACGCTGCTGACCCATTAGTATCAATTATACAGCAGAGCTGTCAACAAATCACAGGCATTGTTTATGTTAAAGGCTGGCATCTCTATGAAACCAATAACATTTATAATGACCTCAGACCATCTGTAGAGTGATGTTCTAGTCTACTGTTTATAGCATGTGATGTATATTGTTGAAACTTTTTTAAATTAGATACCATAGCTTTCTTTATCTGCACATTGGCATAAGAGACATCAGAAAATAATATAACCATATTAATAGCTAAGTAGTCCAAAGGCATGGGATGGAATTGGTGAATTGGGTTTAATGTCGCTCCAAACAAATTTACCAGTACATAACAATATTTTGGACCGATTTAAACCAAATGTGGTGTGCTGACTCAGGTACCCTTGGCGGAGTTATAATGGTGTTTGTTTTTCAAATTTTTTTACTAGTAACTTAAAAAAAAAATAAAAAATTTTGTTGTTGTTATTTTTTTTTGTATGTTAAATTGAGCCAAGAATTAAAACTAAATTTTTTTATTTTTTTTTATTTTTAAGAGGGAATATTTTTTCGAAAAAGGCCATAACTCAGTTTAAAATAATAGCCTGATCAAACCCATATTCGAACTAGATCTGTCTTTTGTGGTGAGAAATTCATATACAAAATTTGGTTCCGATCAGATAGAAAATGTTCGAGTTATCGCACCATGCGTAAAGTGTCTACAGACAGACAGACAAACGGATGGACGGACGTACTAACGACGAGTGGTCAATCCGGACGTTACACTATGTTTACCATACTATGGTATGGGTAAACATAAAAATTAGTCATTTGTGGGTAAGTATCAATTTTGCCATCTCCACTAGCATGGGCATGTATGTGATTTTTTTGTCTGTGAAACACTGGACACACATGACAGATTATGTGATAAAACACAATTTATTCCCTATTAGTTTTCTATTGCCAGCCATCTTTCCTGGCATAGAGACCCTCTCAGAAATCCAGAATAAGAGTGCAAATTAATTACATAGAGCTGTATGGGAGTGTCCTATCTCCCTATATAGTATCTCTGGTTACACCTCACACTGATGGCTAAAAATAACTCTAATTCCATAATACATATTTACTGCTTGTCTCAGTCTCTCAGAGCTAAACTGATATCACTGGTAATTAATTGTAGACGGCTATGGTTATCTGGTTTAGTTGAAAAAGGCCATAACTCTGGTATAAAATGTCGGATCTAACACATATTCAAACTCGATCTGTATTTTGAGTTGAGAAACTCACATACCAAATTTGGTTCCTATCAGTTGGAAAATGGTTGATTATCGAAGCATGCATGAATTCTATGTCAAAGGACCATAACTCCATTACAAAATATCGGATCAAACCTATATTCGAACTCGATCTGTATTTTGGTCTGAGAAACTCATATTCAAAATTTGGTTCCGATCAGATAGAGTTCGAGTTATCGCACCATGCGTAAAGTGTCTACAGACAGACATACAGATAGACGGACGGATAATTCTTTGTTAAAAATATCTTGAAATTTTTGCCTGGATTTCTGAACAATGTGCGCCTGGCACTTCTTACATTGGCAAGTTTGCATGGCTTATTTAGCAGGAATGTTCTCATAGAGAACCATACGGTGTCAGAATTTGAACGGCCACATTCATTTCGCCCGAAGGGAGAGTATATAACTTGGGAAATTTGGATTCCACTGTGTCAAAAATATCGCATGTGCCTCTTGGTTTACCAATATGAGTAAATGTTAGCCCGAAATTACCATTGCTTTTCTTTGTTATCATATGAAATCGTAGTAAACCAGCTTCGAACCGGATAGAACCAACCCAATATATCTTGGCCTGTGTCAATGGTACAACCGTATACCGAGAACAATCAGCAAAAAGAAAATAAAGATGCATGCATCAGATCGTCCATGAATTATTTTACAAAGAATTACTTTTTAAATCTGATACAATGTTTGATGTATTAAATACCGTATTCTACTAAAGTATGCTGTCTATACTATACATGTTAGCTATACATCTCTCTCTTTTAAACGAGATAATGTGCAGTTTTATACTTGTTCTTGGTAACCACGTATTGAGTATTTTAAATGAAGTTTATTACGTGAAATGAATTAAAAATTTATACGATATTTTGTACATGGACGGAAACTTTGTTGTGGCGTATTTACGATGAGAAGAAGCAAATAGTTAATTAAAAGTAAAATAGTTAATATTATTATTGACCTTTAGTAAAGTAAATAGTTTTTTTTAAATGTGAATTAAAACAAACTCAATACCATGTGCGTGTGTTCGCGGTGGGTCACAAGCAGGGACGCAGTGACAGGGGTTTGGGGTGTAAGTACTTATATTGTATGGGACACTATCGGGTATAATACAAATTTCATGTGCATGTTTTCACGTCTGGTCATGACATGTAGGGTGGCGGCGACGTGCGATTGGGTGCACGTATGTACTGCTTTTATAATATTGATTGGGACACTGCCGGGTCTGTTTGACAATTTAATTTGCATGTTATCACGACTGGTTAGATGTAGGGACGCGGCGACATGGGATTGACGAGTACGCACTTGTATTGCATGGGACCATGTATGTTTGAACATTTCATGTGCATGTTTTCACATGTCACAATATGTTCCGTGTAGTGACGTGGGGACATGGGGTTAGGGTGTGCGTACTTATATTGCATGGGACATTGTCTGGCCTATTTGATTATTTCATGTGTACATCATCAGTGCTGATCACATCGTCACAGAGGGGTGGCACATGGTTGGGGTGTACGTATACTTATATTGCATTAAACACTGTCTGGTCGGTTTGAACATTTCATGTGTATGTTATCATGGCTGGTCACAGCGGCGTGATACAAGGGGATGGGTTTACATACTTTTATTGCATTTGATTATATAGGCGATATCCTTTAATATTTCAAGTGCATGTTTTCACGTCCGGTCATCACATGTGTGGACACGACGACAGGTGGTTGGGGAGCAGTATGTACTTTTTTCTAATATTGATTGTGACACTGTCGGATCTGATTGACATTTTCATGTGCACGTTCTCACGACTGGTTACATGTAGGGACGCGCCGAAATGGGATTGGCGTATACGCACTTATATTGCATGGGACCATGTCTGCTGAACATTTCATGTGCATGTTTTCACATGTCACAATGTGTCCCACGTAGAGACGTGGCGATATGGGGTTAGGGTGTGCGTACTTATATTGCACGGGACACTGTCTGGTCTATTTGGTAATTTCGTGTGTATGTCATCAAGGCTGATTACATCATCACTGAGGGTGGCACAGTTGGTTGGGGTGTACGTATACTTATATATTGCATGCAACACTGTCCGGTAGGTTTGAATATTTCATGTGTATGTTCTGATGGCTGGTCACAGCGGCGTAGTTCGAGGGGTTGGGTATACATACTTGTATTGCATTTCATTATATAGGTAGCATCTTCTATTTGATATACATGTATCTCAAATTGCATATGTATATTTGTAGTGACAACTCGATAAGCTGACGTTTCTTTTCTCAGCATCCGTCTTGGATTTTACTCTTTGCATCATTCAAGTTTTTGGAATACGTTACAGCCCCCATCTGTCCGTCTGCATATTGGATGTCACGATTTGAATCTATCGGCAAACCATATAGCCGACATTATTTATGAGCATGTAATTGTCAAATTGTAAATACACGATTAATTTTCATATCTAGGGGTAATTTGGCCATGTAAGCATCGTGTGCTTGGTCGTGAGTACACCCGATATCTCGTTTTGATAGATGCGTATATATATGAATTTCTAATATTAACTTTATAACATTTCCCCAATGTGTGTGACTATTTTTTTTGTAAAATAATTCATGGGCGATCTGATGAATGCACCTTCTTTTCTTGTATACCATGAAATCCATATCTACCATGCAATGCATAACGATATGAGAAGTATAATTTTGGTAGCTCCACGTGTAGCGGTTATTGTAACGGTGCTCCTAACACATTGCCTTCTAATATTCTAGTATGTGATTGATTATTGCCAGATAATAGCATGCTGTTTACTGGCAAATTTCGATGGCATCACGATTAAATATTCAAGATTCTTTATTGTTGTTCTAATTACATGTGTAATATACGAACATAACACTATATAATCAATAGTACAATGGTGTAAACAAATAAAATGGTAAGTATAACATTGAAATTTAATAAAGTTATGATAAACATTTGCCGTCGTCGGTATATATATAGAGATCGAAAGGTAAGATGGTGCAGCGGCATCGATACAAGTGGAATTACATAGTTTTTATTTGTCATGTAATTAGGTTTTTTTATCATGTAATTAGATGTGGTGCAGATGTATTTGTAGCGTTCTATATCGTTAACGGCTGGCAAATTTGCGAGTGTATGAAGTTACAATGAACATAGTGGAAAATGCGTTGAATGTGCCACGTTTCTCTGTATTATTCTCGTAATACATCTGAATCTTCCAACATAACATCCGCTACATATATCAGGAAGATTTCCAACCGATTGCCATTTTAGTCTAAATATTCTACTGAAAGAAGGAATATAATCGATTTTTTGTCTCAAAACGACATATATTACACTAAATATTGGTTGGAATATTAAAGGTACTCAATCCGATCAGAGGGTCCCCATCTCAACAGATTCCAACAACAACAATCCGATCAGAGGGTCCTATATTACTATTTCTTTGGCTTTGGGGGTAACAAATATTTGATTCGAGTCGAGGAACCCATCAAACAAAGCTCAGAGTTATTAGATATTGATTTTTGAAATTTGTTATTTTCTCGAGATGAGTACTAATAATTGCATTCAATTTCGTAATCTGCTCGAGATGTGTACACCAAAACACTATTCAAACAGACAAGGATGGATAACTCTAAAATCAAGTGGAAATAATAACGCAATTTTGACTGTGTTCTGGGCCAGAAAGTATTCCCGATAATGAAAAATAATAGATTTCTAAAATCGATATCTAACAAATCTGAGCTTTGATGGGTGACTTCCTCGACTCGAATCAAATATTTTTGACCCCCGAAGCCATTGAAATAGTAATTGAGAGGAGTTTTATCGGATTGAGTACCTTTAAACAATATCACACAAATATCAACCTGTTTTCGATCTGAAATTTCTAACTGTTGTTGATTCATCATCATGACATTAATTTAGCAACTGTTAACAATTTCGACCAAAGGGGTGAAACGCCCCATTCCCTATCACAAACCCTGGCCTGCGAGTGGTCTATCAAATATCACACCCACACCCACACACACACAAACTCTTGAGTCAGGAATAGAAGCAGAGGTTTCGTCTCTGACAGGTTAGATTGTCGGATCATGTGTTTTGTCTCGCATGTGACATTTGAAATGATCATAGGGCCCTATATCATAAGAATGCAGTACACATACGGTGATTAGAGCTGCACAGAAGGTGTCGAGTACTTTACACCTCGATAATTTTATAGTGCGGGAGACTTCTTGTAAATCACCAGACTCTGAAAATCGAGTACTATCGACTTCAACAGGTGTAACATTCAGGCTATCGAGTACTCTCGACTCCAATAATTGTGTTTTATAGTATAGGCCCATGTTTTGATTTCGTAAATCGTTTCGAAACTCATATTTTTTGGAAACAATATGTATTTTTAAAACAGTTTTACTATCTTATAAAATATTATTGACGTCATTGTTTGTTAAATGGTGGGGTTCTCTTCGCTGTTCAACTGTAATGTGTGTAAATTTGTTTGGTTGAACATATCCCTTTTAAACAATGTTAAGAGAAATATGTGTAACACCTCATGTTATTTCGTGTTTTTGGGGAATAATAATGCCAACGTGCCTTCGAAAGCAAGTAACATATATAGAACTGTGTGGATGTTGGGGCATGTTCGTACATATGAAATGACATACTATGACCGTGATTTCCGATTTGTTGTTCATATAGTGTTTATGTACTCTTTGCTTGTTTCGCTGTTATAGGAGTCTTTGCTATAAATAAATATATAAATATATAGATATATAAACCAAGAGCATATCTTAAGTCAAATATCAACGTACATACCATACAATTTGCGTCAAGCATTAACGCACAAACCATACAACGTGTGTCAATTAAACAAACATAACATACAACATGTGTCAAGCATTAACAAACATAGATCAAACAACGTGTGTGTCAATCATTAACATACATATCAAACAACGTGAGTCAATCATTAGCATACACATCCAACAACGTGTTTCAAGCATTAACATACACATCAAACAACGTGTGTCAAGCATTAACATATATAACAAACAACGTGTTTCAAGCATCAACATACATAACATACAACGTGTGTCAATCATTAACATACATATCAAACAACGTGTTTCAAGCATCAACATACGTAACATACAACGTGTGTCAAGCGAAAAAGTTGAAAAGTTGAAAAACGGCGGTGGCGAAACAGTAATATCTGTGAACAGTGCGGTAACGGGATAGGGGACGAGTATCATCTCCTACTGATATGCGACGAATTTAGAGAATCCGTGAACAGTTCATTCCAAAATACTATTGGCTATCTCCAACGCGAGAAAAGTTTTATGGTTTGATATCTATAGCTAATATATCGCTCCTGAAGAGGGTGAGTATATTTCTAAAATTAGCCTTCAGAAAATTGAAATAATAACTTACAACCATACTGATGATCTGGCATTGACAGCATTTACATCTATATGTAATTACTCATATATGTAATTACATCTATATGTAATTACTCATATATATATATATGTATGTATGTATGTGTATGTATATGTATGTGTGTATATATATATGTATATATAGCTATATATATGTATATATATAGCTATATGTATATATATCACTATTTGTGTGAGTCGATCGAGAGATAGACTCGTGATTTTAATAATGAATTTATTACTTATATAATCCATATGTAGTATGATGCCAAAATGCTTATTGAAATATCTTATGTATATAGTGTATATATGTTCGTGTATGTTCCACCTTAAATGGTGGCTTTATGCATTAAACAATTCAATTCAATTCAAGCATTATCATACCTATCAAGCATTAACATACATATAAAACAACGTGTGTCAACATTAGCATGCATATAAAACAACGTGTGACAAGCATTAACATACACATCTAACAACGTGTGTCAATCATTAACATACATATCAAACAACGTGTTTGAACCATCAACATACATACCATACAATGTGCGTCAAACATCAACATACCATACCGTGTGCGTTAAGCATCAATATACATACCATACACTGTCAAGCATCAACATACATACCATACATTGTGCGTCAAGCATCAACATAATACCATAAACTGTAATGCTATAAGCAACGTGTGCCACAGTGCCAGGCATTATCACACATATCAAATAACTTGTACCAAGCAACAACATACATACCACACATTGTGCGTCAAGCATCAACATAATACCATAAACTGTAATGCCATAAGCAACGTGTGCCAGGCATTATCACACATATCAAATAACTTGTACCAAGCAACAACATACATATCAAACAACGTGTGTCAGGCATTAACATACATATCAAACATGTGTCAAGCATCAACATGCATACCATACAATGTGTGTCAAGCATCAACATAATACCATACAGCGTGCGTCAATCACCAACATACAACGTGTGCCAAGCATACATAACATACAATACGTGTCAAGCATCAACAGACATGTCATACATCGTGTTTCACGCATCAGTATATACATACCACACAATGTGTGGTGGAAGCTATCACCCAATATAGTGGGATGCATTTACCCTTTCTATCCGTGTTCATTCGTAGGAAATCTTCAACAAACTTATTGTCTGAACAGTTCCAAAGGGAACTTCTCGCCAGTGAGTATATTTATTAAAGAATGGGGTTAAAAAAAACAAGATCGGTACAATAGTTCGCATCGGTTTCTCAGTCAACAGCGAGTTGTGGAACGTTCAACCTTGAACTTATTTCATGTTCAAATGAGCACACACCGAACTTATGCCCCATATTACGTTGCTGTGCGGGCCCCGATGAATACATATCGTTACATGGAGTGGGCCAGATAGAACCTATTAGTTTTATTAGTGTCATTCTGTTCTGAAATGAATCCCTATTGCATATTCCAGACCAAATGTTCCTTGTTGTCGGAGATTAATTTATGTTTATTTATATTTATTACACGCCTGTTGCTGAAAAACACACATATCCTCCCAAGCCTGCAAATCGGGTGTCTGTCAGTTGTAGAATGGTGTCCCCAGAGGGTGAATTTAGTTACGAAATCCCCCTCGGCGGGCTATAGCGTCACCAAATTCACCCTCTGGGAACTTCGTTCTGATTAGGCCTCAAATAATATGGGAGACTTGTAGGATCAGATTGACGGTCCCAGTTTATGTTGGTGATGTTCACCCATTAGTCACCTCGATTATGCATTTAAATATCTTCTGTTAATTAGTGGATATAGAAACTTCACAGAAGGGAAAAAAGAAACTAAAAACAATGCTAACTTGAGACTAGATACTTCCCGGAAGATGAGGCCTAAACAGAATGAGGTCCTCAGAGGTAGGTGATGCCAACCCGTTGTGTTGGATAACATCAGTAAATTCACCCTTTGGGGCCTCGTCCAGTGAATTACAGACACACTTTTTACAGGCTTGTATATCACCTCCGCTTCACACCGTATCATAACTTCTAGCAGTACGTACGTTCAATGGAACGTGGTTGACCTTACACGAAGTAAATGACTTTGTAAGCCTCAATGAAACGGAACTTGACAAATAACACCATGCATGAAAAAACATGCCAAGATCATAAAATACCATGGAAAAACATCAGTCATAAGATGTTTGTCGGGTGTGTAGTAAACACAGAACCACACATATGTGGCCGATAGTTTGTGGCGCTCTTGTGATCGCGGACGAATAACACTCAAGGCCGTTGGCCGCTCGTGATATCCTTACGTCAACTCATCCGTGCCATAAACTGCTGACCATGAACACACAAGTGTATAAAGCGGCAATTTAAAATTTCTTAATTGTATGTTGAAGAGAAAATTAATTAGTTCCATGTTACATCGCCTATTTTTGGCACGACGCCAATAACAATTCACATTGTAATTTTTTTTTTTTAATATTAATGGTTGATTTGTCATGTTTTTCTTCGTAAGGGGTTTTAATTTAAATACCTGGACCCGTACTGGACGACTCAGGTTATGGTCTAATGCACCATGTGCCATATCAAATAATCCGTTCCCATTTGCACCGCATTGATGTAAGTAATCTGTACAATCATAAATAGGAAAATGCACACGAAACCTACCTTGAGAATGGATTAAATCATTACATGTATTCCACTATGGAAGTACAACGGTCATTCGGGCTACAAAACATCGAAAAACATATGTAAATATGTCGGAAAATAAACACACAAAGCAGAGTATATACGATGAGACAAAGCAGTGGTCAGTCTATATAATAAAACGAGTGCATGTTTCGATTGGGTACTCATTTGCGGTATATATTATGGCTAGTTGCGCGTATTTAGCGTAAGGTCAGCAGTATCGCCCCCAGTCAGGTCCAGTTACCTTACATGACCCTGGCCACAATATATAAGTATCACTGCATAAAGAACCGAAATCAGGTCAAGGTGGTTGTGGTCATTCACCTCCGGTCAGAATATATGGCAGCGAACGTGTAGCGCGTATGTACACAGCTCATTAGACCGCTGGGTCATAGTTAAGTGTCCAGCGAACGATTACCAGGGGTTTCAATGGTCTGAATGGACAGGCGCTGTAGGTATATTGTTGCGTAGGCTGGCCGCCTGCCACATCTGGCGCTGTTTGAACGATCTGCACAGTTGGAGCATGCGCATAAAGACGGGTTCTGGCTATTTCTCACGCGCACCTGTAAGTTGCGGGTTAGGTCCGTGGGATAAAAACAGATCTGCTGACCTGGTGTGGATATTAAGAAATCGTTTGTCTGCAATATGCTTCTTGTGCCCGATCCTTTGGTTTTGTTTATTGCAGTTTATCGATGTTTTCATAACGTTTTCAGTTTTTTCGGGTCGAGGAAAGACCGCGCATGAGGTTAATTTCGCTGGAAAATTACCTACTGCACGTAGGAACCACCGACCACCCGGAAAGCAACCGACAAATTTGTCCAGATTCATGAATAAGATTACCACCCCTTGGTAGATCACAAATCCGCGCCCATCTGGATTCGAGTCACCTTCATCCCCGTTCTGGACGGCTTAGGTTATGGTCTAATGTACCATTCACCATATCAAACGAGCCACGGGCCCTCCGTTCCCTTTTGCACCCGCACTGGTGTAAGTAATCTGTACTTGTTCTCTGTATCTTTTGTGTCATGCTACGTTCAGTCAACTACGATTATGTGTGCATGTGACATGGGGTCGCAGCGTCAGTAAGATAGGTGCCTCACTCAAAAAATGTGAAACAGTTAGAAACTTCATGCCTGAAACTCGGCATGAAATTTCAGTTTGGAGAAGTGGTTGAGAGTTTTCTGTTATATTAGTTTTGCAACCAACTATTGTTTGTTTTGAATTGGCAGTTTAGACAGAAAATCGACATTGAGAATAAACGAGATCACTGAGTCGCTATCATATAGGTTGCATCCTGCCCCGTTCCGCGGTTTAAGTGCTACAGGTCAAAGTTATGGAGTAGCATGCATTGTATGGAGTTTTGAATATTTATGAATTCCATATATGGAATTAATGAATATTCAAAAGCTCCATATTGAATGCTACTGCAGAATTTTCACATGTAGCACTGAATGCGCGGAACGGAGCAGGGTGGATCCAATATGGTAGCGACTCAGTGATCTCGCTTATGTATAGTGCACATCGGATTAGTCCATACCCACCCTTGCAAGAACACTTAAACCAGGCGTATATATGACTACCTCACACAACTTATTTTGCGGTCACTGATGGTGCCCAGCAAATGTTCATACCAATATGATGCTACAGAATAAATATCAAAAAACAGGACTGGTGTTAGAGTTATACATTTGTTTCTCTTGTCGCTACATATGTAGTCGAAAGCGAACTCCGTTTTTCGAACACTATATTATAAACACGATAATGCACCATGTGTACAAGGAAACTCAAAACAATTGCTAATTGTGTCAATATTGCATTTTGTAAATAGGCCACCACCGGTATCATATATAGGGCTGAGTTTGCTTCTTGAATTATAAATCAGTCCTGGACTTTTTGTACAAGAAATTTTGTTTTTAGAAATATGTTTTCTACTCAAAAACGTGTCACATAATTTCGAGGGAGGCATGATCTCCCTTTGAAATCCAACAAGTCGTGTACACTGCATGTATACAATCACGTGATCGGTTTCGAATTCCGGATTCCATGCACACAAATAGATATGGTATCAGTATATACGCTTCAATATTTCCAAAATAATCCGAAATTACACTGATATTTAAGGACGCGATCTATTTTTGTCGAACAACAAGACACCGAAGTTCTCCGAATGATGCGATGTTAACTCGGCAAATTAGTAAATGTCCCGATACTGACAATTGTTACCACATTTTGGGGTTAATTCAGATTATTGCTTGCGCTCGGTGATCTAGCTTATTTTTATGATTTAGTTGCGAAAATGTTACCGGATTTGTGCGAAGGGTTCCGAAAGTAGACATTTGTTTGAAAAGTAGACATTTGTTTAAAAAGGCGACAGTGCTTTTTGTATATGTTGTATGGGTTACAGTAACCGGAGTGTACGGGTCAGAGTAAAGGTTTCGTGAATTTGATGTACATGATACAGCAATAATTTAGCTGCAAAATTATCGTGTACTGGTTTTCTCAAATAAATTAAAAACGAGGTTGGGGCAATAGCAATTTTCACTTTCCATCCGACAATTAGAGATGGCCTATATCTTTTTCTGGCAAGACTCAAGCTTCAAAATCACACATTCCAATGACATTCTGTTTGTAGACACGTTTGTAGAACTATACATAACAAAATACAAAAACAGGTTGCTGGTATTATACTTTTTTTAACTTAAAAGTGTTTAAAAGATTGATTTCAATAACAAAAATTTGAAATTTTATTTTCTGAAATTTCTTCCTGTCGCCTTTCCTGAAAAATATTTCCAAGTGATCAAAGCGAGTAATCATTTTTATTTAGGACTCAAAATGTTTATTTGTTTACATATACATCTCAACCAATACAGAAAATTTAGCTAAGAGATTAGCAGTCTTCAATTAAAATTTGCTATATATTGGAAAAACGTTATTTTCGCTGTCATATCTGTCATACACGTGGAATATAAAATGGCCGATATATGGGCAGTCAGCCGAGACATGGGATGTCCAACTTATTATTTCCAATTGCATCCACATCTCTTGAAAGAAGATCAAAATTCCAAGTGCAGCAAATTCCATTTGAACTTTTTTACAACTGTCCAAAATGTCCAACCTCACACTCCCGGACAATTTCAGTCCCAAAATAAAATGTTTACCAAAATGGGAGGGGGTGTACCCAACCCCCTGATATTAGTCACATGGATTCTTAGACATTTGTGAAGCTCCATTTGGAGAAAGCGTTAAACGGACCCATGGCATTCGCAGTGAGTAATATGTGCAAAAATAAAGTCTGTAAAATTTCACCACTAAGTGCATATTCGTATAGTTATGGACCTATCTTATCCTTAGTAGACATAGACGTAGCCGTAGTCATAACTTGAAAGTACACATGAGCAGGGACATCGCGACATGGGGAATTTGGGAGGGGGTCAAAATGTTCAAGAGTCGGAAATTTCATGCTTGGCATAATATTAGTTGGAAGTTTCACTCCCAAAATATATCGAAATTTTTCTCATGGTTATAATCTTCAACCAATAATTAGTTGATAAATAAGGGGTGTCAGGTTGGTGATTTCCAACAGGTGGATAGTTTGCTGCACCAAGGGGTGGTCTGGTTTGGTCTGGTAGAAAGGGGTGCAATTGGAAATTTCATTGTGAACACCCCATGAAACGGGGACCAACTAGCGACGTCCCTGCAAACGAGCCATCTCAGTTTTAAAGCGACCCGTAATATTTATATACTACAATTCGACACATATTTGTCAAACTTATCACGCCTCGGTAATCGTAATACTAGCATGTCGACAAATACATGCAATAATAATATACAGACTTTATAAACTCCGTGGAGATTTAACCGAAATCATAGCACTTTCCATCTGACAATTAGAGATGGCCCTATATTCTTTTCTGGCAAGATTCTAGCTTCAAAATCACACATTCCAATGACATTCTGATTGAAAATACGTTTGCAGAACTATACATAACAAAACACAAGAAACGTTGCTGGTATTATACTTTTTTAAAGACATATTATGTACTTATTCGGGTGCTTGAAACTGATAAGTTATTATTCAGCTGCTATGCCAACTGGAGGAATGTAGCATTCTATTAACATCGCCGAAAATCTCAAGCAAATCGACCGTACCACCCCATAGAAAACATCGTCTGAACTGCGCTCAATTGTATATATTTACTACTCTATTCGGGACGCATAGATCTATCGGCGATAAACTAACAAAAATTATTTCGCCATCGACAACCACTGAATTAATGAAAATATAAGAATGACAGTGTGTGTTGACAATTTAGATATAATATTTGTAAAAATAACTACTTTGAACAAGATTAGTCTCCATTTCTATTTGATCACCCTATCGGGGTGTTTCACATCACTTTAAAAGATTGATTTCAATAAAAAATAATGTTGGAATTTAATGTTATGGGGGAAGACCATATTGAGTAAATATGCACTGGTTTGTGTTCTTTGTGTTTGGCGACGATTGATCATGGCTCGATCAACTCACAACCACATGCCCCTGGGGAAAATTACTAAAATACCAATATAGACTATACCAGTGTACACTGGTGTAGTCTATATTGGTATTTTTGTAATTTTCCCCAGGGGGCTGTGCTCACAACGTTACCAGCTTGTGACCATCGCTAGGCCAAGTTTACTAGCTATAACTGTGTCTATTTATGGCTGGTTTCACTAGATATATAGTCTTGTAAATGCATATGTCGTTATGTTCCTGTACCTCTAATCACCATAGTTGGCATATATTTCTGGCGTTACTAATTGATCTTCGTCGCGACTAGCTCGCAATGGTGTGTTCATAAACGTGGAGTCTATATATTTGTCTGAATGTTCATGTAGCACAAGACGCGACACACACACACACACGATTCCCTGCACTCTACCCGCATTTATTTTTCCAATAAATATAGTGGTACTTGACATGATATAGATGTATGTGAATTTAAGTACCGTCAGGTTGCTATGGTTTAAAATAGGTATTCCACTCGCACTTGGGTGTTCGGCCGAATAAAACATCGGCTTCGCATCGGTGATTATTTTTCCGAACACTCGAGAGCTCGGGGAGTTCTATTGCGAAGGCACATGTTTACAAACACCGATATATTGCAGGTCACTGATCGAGGCAGGTTACACAATAGTCAGAAAAGCAATCAAGATATATTAGATTGGCTGAGTTATGGTATCGACAAGAGCCATATGTGTATGACCAGAAAGTATATCGATACATCGTAAACCCAGTTGCCGCAGCGGTCACGTTATCCGGTGAAGATTGTTTGCGGTGTCAAGTCAGTACTACTAGCTCGATACCATGGATACTCACATATCTCGATCGATCGCATCAATCATTAGTTACATAATCGGGAATTGAATAGATTCTTCTGTTATGTGCTAAAATTATACAATTACTTGGTATTTCGTATCGATGCCCATATATATAGAGGCCATTTTATCCAATTAAGTGCGTGTGCGGTTTCAGGTCAGTACAATATACCATATCAGTAGTATAGAGAGGTTTAAAACCTCTCTATACTACGCATATAGATACATACAACAGTTACACAACTAGCACCATCACTTAAACAAGCAGATATACGTCCCTGAAATTTGAAGATGAACTTATTTTGGTTAGTGAATCTTGTCATGAACTGGTGAAAAGTTTAAGTCTCTAGACATATCTTGGCCGGATTCGTTATCTCTGGTTAAAACCCGGTTTACGTAAACATCTATGTTTGAACCGCCATTTGACAGCTAAATATGTGATATAAACCCGAGACCACGGGTCTAAGTGACGCATTCGTCATAGTTGGTTTAACCTGGTCCAGCCATACCATGGTTTAGCAGTAATGTCTCTATATCACCGACCTAAATACTCGTACTTGCGTAATGCGGACAGCTGCGTTCTATCGACAGCGAACATCGATAATTACGACGAACATATTTGTATTGGAAATTTATAAGCGAGAAGAGCTTACAACTGTACAGTGTGTGGGAATATGTTTGTGTCAATTGTGATACGTTTTAACCTTAAACCGACAACTAAACCCTATCATTTTCGATGGTCCAGTTAATCCAGGTTTAGGGTTGCTAGACCTGACTTGACGAAACCGTTTTTTTCCGGACCGTGGTTTACATGGGTGGAGCTATACTTAATATCGTCTGACGGCGTGTTTATAAGGTGGGAGAGGCGGTTTGGTAATATCATGTCTCAATTGATTACTTATCACAAGATGGTTGATATACGTGTGTGTTTGTTCGCGTTAATCGAGGGCATGTCAATAATCATTATATCGGCCTGCTAGTTTGATTTCATACTCATCTCATCGAATCAGCCAACTTCTGAACGGCCACAAATTCCCCTTATAGACCCGGTTTGGTTAGACCGTCAATGTGGGTTTTAACCAGGTTTAAACTGGAGATGACGAATCCGGCCATTATGTCTTGTGCGAGAACCGATTCCACCCGCCCCTAGCCATATCCCATAAACTCGCACTTACACACCTGCAATTTGAATATGTCTTCAAGTTGGTTATTGCGTTAATAAATTCGTTTAAGTGAATACATGTATCAAGCTTTCGTTTGACACCAAAACATTTTCCCATGTGTTATATTCTTCGAGAAACGGCCGGTTCCACGCTATTCCAAATTTAGTTCGGCGGTTTGTCACTTTGTCCATCCCATTCAGCGACATGATTACGTTCAGTGCGAACTGCTGTCCGAGATGCCGCGAAAATATATCCGGTATGATGTTCTCCATCGCTCCATATTGGTAGCGGTAAATTATAATCACAAAATATTATACTGATGTATTAGAAATAATTTCGCGTGGAAGTGGGAGGTGATCCATTTCCCATCCTCCAGGTAAACAAACCTGGATGACATTTTATTTGAGAACCCCTTCTAGTTCCCTAAATTCTTGCATGAAATTTTCAATTCAAAAGTGATAATTCTCTAAAAGTTGCTTTATGTCTTCATGGAAACACTTCCAACAATAAAAAACAAAAAAACAACTTGTAACGTGTGTTGTCATTGCCGACGAAAGTCACCTGGCTCACGTGAACATTCCGTCTACACGCACACGGTCAATCCGTTTAAAAGTTTCTTTGTCAAACGTGTAGCATTACGAAAAGTGTTGCAATCGTCAGATCAATCAGCGAATCTCTGCTTTCGTTAAATCATCAGCTACGGTAATCCAGTACGATATTTTTTTCCTAAAGGGTTGTTGGTGGTAAGGACTTCCTTTGATTGGCGTGGGTAGTCGCCCTCCACGTTGAACCTATTTTTGTTTTCTTCCAGCAGTTTTTCCCCCTGACATCTTTTCGTCGCATATGAGCGAATGTAAGATATTATTTATAGTGGGCAGCCAATGTGTCTGCGCCGAAAGATAAAATTTTGATTCAGGCCAAATAAGCATATCGACGGTCGCATTGTGGACACCTTGTCTCTATCGCCGGCTTATTATTTACACGTTCTGCTACAAGTTTGGCCGATATCCCAAAACGTGTATCTTTGGCGCCACGTAATCACATGTCTTTTCTCGCCAAGTTAATATCCATATTATTATCATAGGAACACACATTACAAGTTATAGCTACGTGTCGTTGAACCTGAACTCTTGAGAGAAATTATGGTGGTTCACATAGTTGTTAACATAAATATGTTTCAAACTGTTGTAATATATATATATATACTAATAAATAGTGACTTGTCCTAATTCATGGACAAAAATAAGAAAACAAATTATGACAAGAGCTTTTGATTCCTCTATATCAAAAGTATTATTTGTTGACCCTTTGTACAGAAATTTCAGGGAAAACCAATACCATCTTTAAAGATGTCCCATCCGACGTGACACCAGATAATTCAAATCATTCAAAATTCGTTTCCCGCTCACCAGGCCAATGGACATGTGAATTACTTAAATGCATCGCCAATGGCAACATAAATAGGTCTCGAAGATCCACAAGGGCGCCACGAGTAAAAGAATTATGGCGAGAACAATGATTTCGCCCAATTTGGGCGTTACTCTGATGGCTGTTTCTCATCTGACGTGTGTGTCAGGATAGAGGAGCTGGAGGATTTGTGTAAATGTTAGCCCCAACTACATTTCCAAGTAACGATGGTTTGTTGTTTATTTTGAGGAATCGTACCACATCAGATGAATTCAGCCCAAATATGTTAACAGTTGTCGTGTAAAACATTTGCAGTAGGTTAGCGTTATTTGTTTTTTGCGGATGTCGTTTAACATGGGGAAAATAGACTACTACGTTTGAACGGCATGTCCATTTGTCGTTTTTTAATTATAACAACATGATAACAGAGGCAGTCTCTGTCAAATACAGTCGCTCTATTTACGATACTAATTGGGGAACTTTCTAAATTAAATTACGCGTAAACTAGCGTAAACGGATACCTGCTGCAAATTATATATAGAAGGTGCCGGAATCGGCCTACTCACCCCAGGGCTAACTCGCCCCAGTCGACGTGTGCCAACTCGGAATAAAAGGCCGGCTCGGAATAAAAGATGTATACGGGGTGTTATATGGCGTTTGGTCCGTTGTTTCTCAATGAATATTATTGAAATTTGGTGTATATGTCCGGGCTGGGACATGGAATACAATAACGTTTGAATTGTTTTTAAATTTACAAATGTGTTGATTTTATTCAACTTTTTCGTTCTGAAACACACTATACTCGTCATGTCGATATCTAGTATTACTTAGGAATTTCAGCTTTCCAGATTCATAATCTCTCCATTGACTGTAACAGATGAAATTATCCCCCTCTTCGGATCGAGTGTCACTGAAACTTTATTTTGTTAGACTGCCTGTAGTCACTGATTATATGTGGAAATAATATGTAAGATGTAGCACTGTTTTATTTTATATTTACATTTAGTGCTGTTTTTTATACAACAATTCCACCCAGGCTTCTCAACGGTACGCAGTACCGGTACCGCGTACTCGGGCATTTTTGCGGTAACGGTGCTGGTGTGCAGATCCGCCGGTATACTCGGTACTGTGGTTGCATATATAGAGGATATGAAATGAGTGTTTCTCTCATATGATATTTATGAAACGACTCTAAGAATTTTCAGTTTTCTCGAGCCTCTGGCGAGAGAAAACTGAAAATTCGTGACGAGTTTCATAAATATATATCATATGAGAGAAACACGAATTACATATTCTATTTATCATATGACACATATAAATTGATTATGATGTCCAAAACGCACACAAATCACTAAATAGCTATATGACATCGGCAGCAAAAGGTTAATGCGACGTCACTTCATTGCACCGGAAGCCCAATTACACCTGGTGAACTAGCAGAAATAATATGCACGCGAAGATATAGTGCGCTATTCTGTTCTCAGTTTGTGACATTATATCGTATGTTTATTAGATAAATACGAATTACATATTCTATTTATCGTATAACAATGTCCAAAACTATATATTTCAAGATTATAATTGCGAGAATTTCGGCATCGCGTTGATTGACGCGCACGAATTTGACCTGCATTTAGTTAGAGATACGGCTCGGCCTCGGCTGCCATTCAGCCAATCAGAACCCACTTTTGTCAACAAACCAATCAAATTATCGGAAGGTGATATGAACTAGTAGTTCATATGAAATTGATTTATGACATACTTTCCAACGTAAATAATGATTGAGTCATATGATAAATGCACGTTCATAGATCAGCAGGCTGTCTGGCAAAATACAGTAGTATCAAGTTTCGCTCTTTAAACTACACGCGATGCACATCGATCGTGATTGTATTCATGGCGCGAGAGGTCGGTCACGGAAGGGTGGTTCCTGGTTTTTATGTGTCTATTATAACTCTTCAATGGTTGAATTCCAATTCTTTGAAAGCACGGCCTTGTGATATTGTTTTAATCTTCAAAGATTATTTTGTGTTGGGAACTTGTGATTCCAACTTATGTGTTTGCCTTTATTTTTGCCCAGTTGTGGCAATTATACAGTTACAATTTCTTATCATGTATTCACCAACGACCCCACCCACAAGTATGGCCCACGCGTTTTGATTAATCACACACACACGGACCCGTTCACATGTCGTATCAGTTTGCATATATAAGGAAGACCATTTTGAATTTAAATGGGACTCATGGAACCTCCAGTTATATAATAAAATCGGGAACGAATATCCACGAACCGTGCACAGTGTACATGTAATTTGCTGAATAGACATAGTTCATATTTGGTATAGGAACTCGTGGAGAGAAATTGTTGCCTAACTTGACTCATTATTGTTTAGATTTAAAATGGCCGACCGCGCGACTTTGCAAATACATTTAATCTGATTGAATATTGTGAAGTGAAAACCACCGACGTGTGTCGCGTTACTTTCTATCAGTTTATCGCACACAGAAGAACAATAAGTTAAAACCACAAAACGTGTGCAACAAATAGTTCTATTTTGGTTGATTGAATTGTCTATGTTGTCATTTGCGCATCACTAAACTCTACGGGAAAGTTTGTTAGTATATTCCAAAATGGTATCTAATATCCCGAAATAGTTTCTTTATTCTGATATCAAATTATCATTAGTTCATGTTAATAATAGAGTTCGTGGCTTGTGATTTTCAGCACTGCATTACCTCCAGATATTCCTAGAACTATAAAATGGCTTGCCAGTACCGGTACAGGAACCACGGTACTATAGCAAAGTATCGATACCGGTACCGGCATGTGTGGTACCGGCGGTACTTTGAGAAGCCCGATTCCACCTAGATCATCATGTGATCGACCATACATGGGATGTGATTACCTGGTTGAATTAAGAGCGGTTTGATGGATCACTTCTGTCTTCGAGCTAGATTATACTTATGCTATTTAATGGCACGTTTCTAACGTGGAGGAGTAGATATTCTCGAGACCACACTACTCTTCAATTCACACCAAGTTCTCAGCTGTCATGTTCGGATATTAGAACCCATAGCCATAATATATGGTTTATTTTGTGTATACTGGTATAATATAGTTATTTTAAGTACCTTTATATACCAGTAGTGTGGATAACAATGCATATATATATGTGTATATGTATATTGATTCAACGGATTCAGTGATTTTGTTCATTAGTCTATCAAATTTGCGGGGAAAACATGGCCACCAGCAGTACACCCTGCCAAATTTCAAATTTGAATCAATTGGCGCACCCTGCAGCCAGAATTTATTGGAGAACTGTTTCTAATGTGGATATTTTGGGTCACCACTAGATGGGAGCCATATTTTTTTCTCAAAATTTCCTTGTGAAAACATCACTGCCAGCGGTGATCTTGAGTTTTACTATTTTTATGGCTAAATAATTTGGTTGATCCTACAGACGACATACATTGTCCGATCGTCACCAGATTCCACAATGATCTTCTGGATAACCAGGATGAGAGTGATCTATTTTTTTCCCGAATTTCGTTAAAAACATGACCACAGACAGCAATTTTGTATCTTACTCTTTGTATGACTGAATTCTTTTCTTTAGCACCTCTACAGACCACATCCCTCATCTGGTAGTCACCAAACTTCATATTGATCTTCGGGGTGACCACTAGATGGGAGATATCAAATGATTTGAATTTCTTTGGAAAACATGGTCGCCAGCAGCAACTTCTATTTTGCTTTTTATATACATGTATATCTCTTCGTGTGGATAGCCAGTATTACTTGGGTAGTTCAACTTTCCACATTCCTGTCATCATTTGAAATATAAAAATTTACCTGATACATGTAGTCCAATGAAAATTAACAAGAGTCCATAAATTAAATTTACCTATGATCTTATTATTCCTCACAATCACATGCACCCTTCAAAATTTTGTTTCGTCGTATCTAATTTTTAATGACCCCTATGGTAATATTGATATAGATACATTTGTCAAACATTTCTTTGTACAATATACAGGTATAAAGTTTGTAACTAAATCTAGAAATATATAATACTAGCAGGTTAGTCCGCCACTGGCGGCGTTCGTCAGAAACATGACATTTTTTTATTTTTTTAATTATTTTTTTTAGTTAATTTTTATAATTAATTTTTTAATTAAATTTTTTTTTTTCAATGAGTTAATATTCATTTTTTGTTTATAACATGAGTTAATTGTGCATTTTTCCCGATTTTTACCTTGAATTGATCATTTTCAAGGTCAATGTCAGGTCGGGGTCACAATTTAACCCGTCCATGACACTTCCCGTAGGTTTGCAAGTTTGAGCTCAATCGGTTCGAGTCTATAAAGGACACACACATATATATAATTGGTGGGTACCCGTTTCAAGGTGAAGAAGACATAAGAATCACACAACACGCAGTACCCGTCCCTAAAAGAGGTATGATTTAAGGTACATCGGGCGGAAAAACTGACCCGATGAAAATTTCCCCCGTTCCTAGGAACGACAGAGATAAGAATCACACAACACGCCTTTTTTTTTCACACAACACGCAGTACCCGTCCCTAAAAGATTATGATTGAAAAATTTCCCCGTTCCTAGGAACGACAGACATAAGAAACACACAACACGCATGTTTTGTTTTCCGATGAGTTAATTATGCCTTTTTAATCAAGATAAATGCATTTCGCGTTTTGCGTCCGTAGTTTCGTAGGCACATGCGAGCGTTTAGCAACGCCGATGACAATAAAGAGCGTTAGTCGGTTAACAACTCCAAATATGGTCAATATAAAGATCGTACCTGCCTTAACCCCCGATGTGTCGTTTGCGGTGATTTTGATGATTGGGAGTGGAGAATGAGTGCTCAGAGCTTGTCCAAAATGCGACGTTGGCCATTCCCGTAGGTTTATCTGGACAAACTATTTTTCAATTGGTCCAGAAACATGCCTACATCAGCACGTTCGATGACATGGTCGCACGTGAAATTGGACCCGTCCATATTGCTCCCGGGATCGAAGTAGTCCTACACACAAATTTTAGTCGGATCGGTCAAGGCCCAGAAACATTCCTATGAGCGAGGTCAGGTTGACACGTTAAATACCAAATCCGAGTCGGATCGGTCGAGCAGTGTGCGAGTCTATAACACACATACATACGTGCATTCACACACACATACATGCAGACAGATATTCCAAAATGTATAATCGATAGCTACAAGAATTCTATGATAAATAGTTCACGGGCGATCTGATGCATGCATCTTAGTTTTCTTGTACGTTCTTTACCTCTAAAGAAAAATAATAACCGCTTATTATTTTGAGAGAGTGATTGGGGGATAGGAGCTAACTCTGTGATTTCCGAATGGGCCGCTCATTAAGTTGTGATTGTTTGACTTTATGGGCGACTGAAAAAAAATTAAAAACATGGCAAAATTGACTCTTTTATAAATCCACGTATTATCTCCCATGGGCTTGAATGTTCTATCCCATTATTGTATGACATGCGCGCGTGCAACATGTAGATGTATGCTGTCAACTATATGATGGAATTGTTTTTGGCGATCATCATAAAAGCGCATCTCATATCTTATTGTGATCTGCCATTATTATAGTTATTTATCTACATGCTGATTGCTTGGTAATATAAAACCAACATCAAGTTAAGTACCACGTCCCCGGCATGACCCACACCATCAATTGAGAGTTGTGGCGAAAAACACTTAACAAGATGGACTGTCGCCAGGTGCACACCCCATGTGGCATTCGGCCTGGTGTGGGAATACCTATATAACCTACTAGCAGGTGGACCCGACTTCATCCGGGCTGTTTCCCCTCTGCTTTTCGGCGATTTGCGCGATTTGACCTTGAATTGTCCATTTTGAAGGTCAAGGTCAGGTGGTGTCACGATTTGACCCGTCTAAAACACTGCCCGGACAAAAGTACCCCCGGAAAAAAATACCCTTAGGTATCAAATTTCGTCAAAGTCTGTCGGGCAGTTTTCCAGGCCATAGCTAACACACACACAGACAGACAGAATATATATCTAACTAGCCGATGAGCCCGACGTTGTCCGGGCTATTCAAAAACCAAATTTCAAGTCGATAGCTCTACCCGTTTCCGAGATCTGGTCTGCGCATGCGCGAAGCTGGCGTCGCACGGGCTCGGCGACCCGATAAAATTCGTATCAGGGGCAAGATACATTCACATACCAAATTTCAAGTCGATAGCTCCACCCGTTTCCGAGATCTGGTCTGCGCATGCGCGAAGCTGGCGTCGCACGGGCTCGGCGACCCGATAAAATTCGTATCCGGGGCAAGATACATTCACATAGCAAATGTCAAGTCGATAGCTCCACCCGTTTCCGAGATCTCGTCTGCGCATGCGCGAAGCTGGCGTCGCACGGGCTCGGCGACCCGATACAATTCGTATCCGGGGCAAGATACATTCACATAGCAAATTTCAAGTCGATAGCTCCACCCGTTTCCGAGATCTCGTCTGCGCATGCGCTGCACGGACGTCGCACGGGCTCGGCAATACGACAACGACGACCGCCTGGTCATACTACACACATACCAAGTTTTGTCCCGATCGGTCGAGAATCGTAGATTTGTATTAATGACAGACAGACAAAAAAACAGACAAACAGACAGACAGACAGAGGTCTTCAAAATATATATGAGACTAGCCGATGAGCCCGACGTTGTCCGGGCTATTCAAAAACCAAATTTCAAGTCGATAGCTCTACCCAGCCCGACGTTGTCCGGGCTATTCAAAAACCAAATTTCAAGTCGATAGCTCCACCCGTTTCCGAGATCTCGTCTGCGCATGCGCGAAGCTGGCGTCGCACGGGCTCGGCGACCCGATAAAATTCGTATCCGGGGCAAGATACATTCACATAGCAAATTTCAAGTCGATAGCTCCACCCGTTTCCGAGATCTCGTCTGCGCATGCGCGAAGCTGGCGTCGCACGGGCTCGGCGATCCGATAAAATTCGCATCCGGGGCAAGATACATTCACATAGCAAATTTCAAGTCGATAGCTCAACCCGTTTCCGAGATCTCGTCTGCGCATGCGCTGCACGGGCGTCGCACGGGCTCGCCAATACGACAACGTCCACCGCCTGGTCAAACTACACACACGTACCAAGTTTCGTCCCGATCGGTCGAGAATCGTAGATTTGTATCAATGACAAACAAACAGACAAACAGACATACAAACAGACAGAGGTCTTCAAAATATATATGAGACTAGCCGATGAGCCCGACGTTGTCCGGGCTATTCAAAAACCAAATTTCAAGTCGATAGCTCTACCCATGCAGCCCGACGTTGTCCGGGCTATTCAAGAAAACCAAATTTCAAGTCGATAGCTCCACCCGTTTCCGAGATCTCCTCTGCGCATGCGCGAAGCGGGCACCGCACGGGCACGGCGACCCGATAACATTCGTATCCGGGGCAAGATACATTCACACACCAAATTTCAAGTCGATAGCTCCACCCGTTTCCGATATCTCGTCTGCGCATGCGCGAAGCTGGCGTCGCACGGGCTCGGCTGACCCGATAAAATTCGTATCCGGGGCAAGATACATTCACATAGCAAATTTCACGAAAAACCTGAAGAAAACGATTGAACACTCCATTGAATTTCATCATAGTAGTGAACAGCCATGGGTTGTGTTATCAGCTGCGATAAAGAGCGTTTGATGTATAACTTACCATTAACGGCCAATATTAAAGAGCGTTCATAGAATATCATTATGCTTCATTTTTAGTTTTGGATATGTTCGTGTGTGCATTCGTGATACACAGGGACGTGGCGACAGGGGGTTTGGTGAAAAACTTTCAACATGCCTGACACAACATTAGTTGGAATTATTACGCCACACATATATATGTTGAAATTGTTATCAATGTTTGAATTTCCAACCAGTAATTATAGTGGGGAATAATTATGTTGTTTTTAGACCAACATCAGACCATTTTTTAGCTCAACGTAACAAAGTAAAGTTTGAGCTATTGCCATGGGTTGGCGTCCGCCAACAATTTCCGTCGCCACGCCAAAAAGTCCGCATTCCTCATCCGATCTTCATCTAACTTCATACGTAGATTCCGTGTGACCTGTAGATGGGAGCTATCGAATTATTTCCCCCCGAATTTATATGAGAAACATGGTCGCCAGCAGCCATCTTGCATTTCAAATTTGAATCCATCGGCACACCCTGTAGCCCGTATTTATATTCGGATCATTTTTTAATTTTGCAGGCAAGATTGTGATCACCTGTTGATGAGAGCTATCGTATTTGAACGATTTTCGGTGAAAAATATGGCCGCCGGCAGGTTTCTTGGGTTTTACTCTTTGCACGACAAAATCCTTTGGCACACCAGGCAGACCACATCCCTCATCCGATCATCACCAGACTGCATGTGGATCTCTGGGGTGACCTATAGATGAGAGCCTCCTATTTTTACCGAAATTTGTTGGGGGAAAAATGGCCGCCAGCTTGGAATTTACTATTTGTATGACTAAATCCTTCACTTTCCTTCTTCTTTATCATTCTATTCATTGCTCAGTAAAGCATAACTACTTCCCAAGTTGAGCTACAGTGTCATTGACACTTGTATTCTACTTATACGGTCAACATATTTTTTTTATGAAATAGCTATCAGTTGGAAATTTGTCAACCTTAGGGTGTGCCAGGTACCATTTCGTTCCAACACAGCTGGTGGGTGCAAATGGTACTTCGCGATTCGCGAACATGGTAAGTTATTTGGTCTGGCTCAAGGCTGCGGTGTGTGCACTTTCGCGACCATCACCCAAGTGTATACTAGTTTATAATATATACTCATTATTTTAGACACCCACACCTCTTTCGAAGAATTTTCTCTAATACCTGCGCGTACAGCATAGTCATCCACTGCATTGTTAATGATGTGTCTCATAATAACTATGATTTATTCTCTGCCTAATTTTTTTTTATCAGAACTGTCGTATTTCGCTGAGGTTGTTTGTGCCTAGTAACCAGGCTCTTGTAGCTGCTAACAGACAATACTAGCCTTCGGTCATCCCCTTTATACATCCTGATAATCATCGTGGTACTATATTTACTGTAGTAGCGTATACAGGGGTTATTCATGTGTTATGGACATCATTGTGCGCTACAATCTCATATATATATTGAGAAGTCATTGGTGAAATTGTTGACTACATGTTCTCGATTTTGGCTTGTGGCAATGACAAATAGTGGTGAATTATATAACCCTATTTGAAGGATCCAATGTTTGGTTTACAACCAAACCGACAGCGACATGGTGATAGTGGGTTTGTAGTCCAAGTTCCTCGGACGTACGTAAACCACTATAATTTTAGTCTGAAATGGCCACCAGCTGGACATTTTCTAACATTAGGGAGTGTCAGGTTGGTAACAATTGGAAAGCACGAGGTACCTGTTAAAAAGTTCTAAATCAAGTGGATTATCAGAATGCAATTCCGCGAAACCGGCAGTTAATTTTTTGTCAGGTGCATGGGGGGCGGTGTCGTTGGAAATTCCAAAGGTGGACACCCAACGGGGAATCTCTAGCCACGTCCCTGCAAACCAAGCTATTACATGACCTTATATGTTGTATACATATTATCAATCCTTTATATTGTTTTATGTGTCAATTTTGGTAACTTATTTTGATGTAAAAGGCTCGAGTAAAAAACTTGTTTCGCAGCCCCTGCATGGCCACCGGTGCACCCCGGCATATATGCATATAACAAAATGTTACCCTTATCCCTGCCTGGCTTGGTATATGTTTTACTAATTGGTGTCAAATAAGATGGAGTGCGTCTTGTTGACGTTCCGCACAGAAGTCAGATAAACGCTCTTTATTTTTGCCGTATGAGGAAGAGTGGGACTAATAACGCTCTTTATTGTTACATTGCTACCGATAAATCAGTACCCGCGGTCCTTCAGTTTTCATTTGAGAATTCCTTTCGATTTAGCAACAACAAAAATAAAAATAAAAAATATATATAATATAAGTATGAAGCATGACATATACACATCACATGAGTCTACACAATGACGAGAAGACAATGGGTTTGAGTGTCTCATCCTATCCAATCTGCATTGGAACTTTTAAACCTGGATGAGACACAACCGCAGTTGGAAATCTGAGACTGGAAAATATGTTCAAAGTGGTCTGGTGACTGGAAGTTTCACGTTCCTGGTTCCATCTTAGCGTGAGTCGTATCCTGTTTATGCCCAAAGTAGCTGGGATATCGTTTTGCTTCAGACTAGTTTTAGTCTCAAAATACCTCATTCTGTCTGTTCTCCTGTATCATTAGATCATGTCGTGAATCTCTATTCTAGCTATATACGCCCGTAGATATCACATTCCACCAATACAAACACGTTTTTAACTGTTTGATGTTCTGATCCGTTCTGACAGGGAACTTTATACCATTGATCAAACAAGGAAAGGAATATATGTCTTGGTTAATTCAATGTAGTGGTGGTCCCGGGTTGAGATTACATGCTTTTTGTGACTTGTGTGAGTCGATATCGCAATACACATTGAATTAATTACTCGGGGGAAATTCTATGATTGTAAGCGACGCAAAGCAAAATCGCTCACAAAGTCACCGACAGTGAAATACGTTATTAAGGAACAGGTATTAACTATTTACAAAGAAATATGTCATCAGCGCTTCTTTTTTTTCAACGGTATTAACTTCCATGTGACAAAACATTCTCAGGTTTTAATTGAATTGGTGGAGTATGATATATACGGGAGTAACCAGAGCAGAGATTCATGGCATGGAATACTGGATCATAAACTCAATATGAACCTATATTTAGAGGTCGAAATAGGTTCAGTGCGAACAAAACAGAACACTATATGAACAATTGGTTCAAAACAAGCATATTTGCCGTGATAATGTGTTTTCTCTGCGGCCCGCGCCATTACATGGAAATTCAAAGGTGCATGTATGGACACCCCCAAAAAACCCTCTAATCCCTGAGTTCGCCTATTTTGATAATATGATAATCACTACTGAACGTCACACAGTGTTGGTTGTTGAATTTTGTGGTTAGGATGGTGTGACATGAGGTTATGACCCATGATCTACCCTTTGCCAATATTTCACTCAAAAGCAAGAATCGTGCAATGAGTATAAAAATACAGCTAGGCAATCAATTGGCGGCGATTGTCTTTCAAATGATAATAGAATCGTTGAATTGCTTCGATAAACTGCCCCGACCTCATATGAACCTTCAGATATGCAATTATGCATGATATAATGGATATATAACCTTGTTATAAGTCAACTTTGGGGGAAATCGTTTTAAATGTATTCTTGATACACCTCAAGTTTTAGGTGGTTGGTTTGATATTGGACGTTCATAAAAAAAAAGATATAAAATTTGGTTGCTTTTTCTATCCAAGTGGAATTAAAAAAATAATTTACATTAATTTTTATCAAATGTACCAATATTGAAGTTTTTCTAGATAAATATTAAAAAATCCATCTTGAAATGTCAGAAACTCAAGAGCTTTAAGAAAGACGCATTCAGTGGCGAATCTGCTTCGGTTAGTTCTCTTTTTAAGCCATGTTTACCTGATGTCAGGGAACCAATAGATCATCGTAATCTTATGTTATTAACGTGCTGTTCGGTCCCACGAATCTTTTCAGACAGATGTGCTCTACATCGGTATGTTTACACAGAGAATTACCAGAACCGCATCAATTAAAATTAAAATTCAAACGGTTCTTTTGCCCATCGCTATTCAAAGGTGACCGGACGGCTTATATAGAGTCGCATTTCGGGATGTACATCAAAGCTAGCAATAAAGATGTGCCTCCATTTATCACAGGTTCTTTTGCAAATGGCCAAAAAATGTAGCGAAATATGAAACAGGGGTTGTGCACAAGAGTGAATCTGTCCGACCGAGATTCACTAAAAATGGATGAACTATGGAATCATAACTCAGAACGAAGGGTCATAACTAGATCACGTAAACAAAATCGGACAAACCTGTTTTTTTTATTAAATCATTAAATCAATCAAGATATTGTTGTGAAAGATCCATTTACTCAAATATGAAATGAATCGGTAGAATTTCAATTATCGCGTTAACGGTTATCAAATTGCTAAAAAAAAAATGACAATCTAAGGGCCTTAACTCGGGTAAAAAAAAAATAGGACAAACCTGGTTTTCGAACTCGTTCGCGATATTGTTGTAAACGTTCCATATACCAAATGTGAATGAAATTGGTTGACCTTTGTTTATGTTATCGCGCTAAAGGACATATACATTGCAACCCCCCCCCCACAAAATAGACGAATTATATAAGGGTCGTAACTCATGTTAAAAAAAAATCGAACAACCTGGTATTCGAACTTGATAAGAGATATTGTTGTGACAGATCCATATACCAAGTATGGATGAAATTGAAGTTTGTTGAAGTTATCGAGCTAACGGACATTAAATTGCTATAATTAGAAGCAAGCATAACTCTGGTTAGAACGTTGGGCGGATCCGATTTTGTGTGTGCAACCTGATGTATGTGTTGTTATGCTATATATGGGTTTAGGGCCGCCCGCCCGGACGCCCACAGGAATTTATTAATGATTGTGCCATAGGAAATTTTTGAAACACCTTGATGAATTATTCTATACAAATCTAAAGTATTAATATATAGGCCTTGTTTCATCAGTTTTTCTGTCTGCCGTCTGCTTTTATTACCTGGACACCCATCCCAATGAATAATAGACCACTCCAATGTGTACTGTTATAAATGAGTGGGAGAATCCATCTAATATAGAAATGTTCAGATGTCCCTCAACTGAAATCAAGCTTGGCAATCGGTCCAGGTTTTCACATACAAGTCGGGGTTCAAAGCCACGACCTCGTCGTCTATTACTTGACTGCATGAGGTGGCATATGCGATGATCGTATCCAGGTCTAATATAATATCTAAACCGTCGCTTCAGACATTGGGATAGTTGCTGTCCGGGACACATGCGGTGGTTGAGCTAGATAGTTGCTGTCCGGGACACATGCAGTGGTTGGGCTAGATAGTTGCTGCCCGGGACACATGCAGTGGTTGAGCTAGATAGTTGCTGTCCGGGACACATGCAGTGGTTGAGCTAGATAGTTGCTGTCCGGGACACATGCAGTGGTTGAGCTAGATAGTTGCCGTCCGGGACACATGCAGTGGTTGAGCTAGATATTTGCTGTCCGGGACACATGCGGTGGTTGAGCTAGATAGTTGCTGTCCGGGACACATGCAGTGGTTGAGCTAGATAGTTGCTGTCCGGGACATATGTGGTGGTTGAGCTAGATAGTTGCTGTCCGGGACACATGCAGTGGTTGAGCTAGATAGTTGCTGTCCGGGACACATGCAGTGGTTGAGCTAGATAGTTGCTATCCGGGACATATGTGGTGGTTGAGCTAGATAGTTGCTGTCCGGGACACATGCAGTGGTTGAGCTAGATAGTTGCTGTCCGGGACACATGCAGTGGTTGAGATAGATAGTTGCTGTCCGGGACACATGCGGTGGTTGAGCTAGATAGTTGCTGCCCGGGACACATGCAGTGGTTGAGCTAGATAGTTGCTGTCCGGGACACATGCAGTGGTTGAGCTAGATAGTTGCTGTCCGGGACATATGTGGTGGTTGAGCTAGATAGTTGCTGCCCGGGACACATGCAGTGGTTGAGCTAGATAGTTGCTGTCCGGGACATATGTGGTGGTTGAGCTAGATAGTTGCTGCCCGGGACACATGCAGTGGTTGAGCTAGATAGTTGCTGTCCGGGACACATGCGGTGGTTGAGCTAGATAGTTGCTGCCCGGGACACATGCGGTGGTTGAGCTAGATAGTTGCTGTCCGGGACACATGCGGTGGTTGAGCTAGATAGTTGCTGTCCGGGACACATGCGGTGGTTGAGCTAGATAGTTGCTGCCCGGGACACATGCGGTGGTTGAGCTAGATAGTTGCTGTCCGGGACACATGCGGTGGTTGAGCTAGATAGTTGCTGCCCGGGACACATGCGGTGGTTGAGCTAGATAGTTGTTGCAGAAGTTATTGTACTTACGAGTGAAAGGGGTTTCGTGCATTTTACGAAAATCTATTAAATGGTTGATGTGCATTTGGTGTTCAAAATCTGGAAACAATCGATACCTATTTTCTTTGTAAATTTCAGTTATAAATAATTGTTTTTAAAGATTACGATTAGTTAATCCCGTCATATGTGTATACATGTTTTAAACACATTTAAAATCAAAACAGCTTTTGGTTAGAGACTTGTTGGGTTACGTGTGTTCGTGGCCCTGGTATCCAAAAAAGTTCACGTCGTGTGCCAAATGGTCCGTAGTACCCTAGACCTACTTCAGCACACTAACAGTAGCCCATTTTTCATAAATGGAACGAAGAGATTCGTTGGGCAGTGATGTGGCGACATGGGGGGGGGGGGGGGGGTACCTGACCTTCCGAACTTTGGTCAAAATATTCAATAGCTACAAATTTTATGCCTGACACAACATTTGTTGAAAATTTTACACCAAATTTTGGCTGAAATTATTTTCAACACCAGCATTTTTTTTCATCTGTTGGTCCACATTTTGGTCTGAAATGGCTATGAGTTGGAAATGGTTTAATCTTTTTCAATAGCTGGACAGTTTGAGGTTACCAGTTGGAAGTTACAACCCAAGGTGTGTGGGGGGGGGGGGGGGGTCAAGGGGTGCAGTTGAAATTTCAAGGTGGGCACCCCCAACTGAGAACCTCTAGCCACATCCCTAACATGGGTTGTGCTTTAACGATAGATCCAGAACAACTTACTTTGCCAGTAGCTCATATCCGATTAGGTGAAATATACCGCTGGCAAAAACTATACACAACGTAATCGCGTAATGATATATTCGTATACTTGCAAGCCCCTAAATTGCTTCACTTCAGCATCGAGTGAACGTGACCTTTGTTTGTCGCCGACATGTCGCCCCGGTGCACGAGGTACGGCGTGACCCGCCATTCCACCGAGGTAGGGTGACATTCATGTGATGTCAACTACATTTGGCAGATCTACAGACCTTAATATTTTTGTATGTTTGTTTGCCAATAATACAGTTATATGACGCGTGTTCCGTGCACTTTCTCCGCCCATCATCAATACAAGAGTCACTGGATCACAACAGGATGTGGCCCCCGTGGGGGGAGTGGCGGGAGTGGCGTGTCCAACTTGGAATTTCTAACTAAACCCAATGAACTCGACCAAATTTCCAAGTCCGGAATTTCGAACCTAATGCCCGGGAAGTTTCCAACTGATAGCCGTTTCAGTCCAAAAACATTTGACAAACAGTAGGATTCTAAACCAGTATGTTCACTAGATAACAATCAGCTTCCATTATCCCACGTGGACTCGGTGTCGAATAGGTCCACCGACCCACTACGAGAGGTACGAACCCCCTAATATGGCACTCTGTTAGTCATGGAGTGCATCCGTTAGGGCCTCAGTGTGCTGTATGAGTTACCAGCTCTTTTTGGTGTTATGCAAGAAACGGCCTTATCGTACATCAAATGAACCACATGTGGGTACGGCTTATATTACGGGCTACTTTGGTCCTGGTCTCAGATATGTTTCTGTTATCTTGTCTCAGCCGTCTGCAGTCGTGCATTTTTATAGTCACATTTTGCTCTGTGTCGGTTTGTGTCATGCAGTATGTGTTTGAATTCGATCTTGATTATGTATATATTACTGTATAACAATTAACTATATACAGGTATATACATGTATACATGTATTTGAATGTCAGTATCAACGTCACATGTGGAACTAAGATATTTTACTTCTCACCGTCGTGGTAACGTGACATCTGTTACTTATTCCTTATTGGACAATCGAAAACAAAAATTCTGGCCCGATTTTCACGGAATAAATGGCATTTAATAATGGCGAATAATTAAGATTCCACCCAGAACATTTACCACCCATAATAGTAAAACGGCACACTGTATTAACTGAACAGCCGTATTTTCAACGGTAGAATGCCGTTACTTTAACGGTATGGTGACACTCCACAGTTTCGAATGATCAGTAGGGGTACATTTTGAAATTTTTTGATATTATTGTGAGGAAACAGTGTTCTTCCCGACAACATAGGCGGCTATACCATAGATTTTCTGGTTTTTGTGTCCCATGGGCCTGAAATACGCTTATTTTGGCCATTTTTGCATCAAAATTTCATTTTTCAGGCACACGATCAAGGGGCATAACTCTTGCTACCCCCATTAAAATGACAATTCTGTACCAAAATCTTTAAGCCTAGTATGTGCCCAACCCAGGTATATATACATTGTATATGTTTTGTGGGATCACATTTCAGTTATTTTTTATTGAATTGATGCCCCCCCTTATTTTTGCACCAATCCCTGCAGAAACTGTGGAGTGTCACCTTCAAGAACAGCAAATAGCACCATTTTCATCTGTCAACTTGACAAATATTGTTACTGAAAGTCATTTTTTTAGCAAATCTGTTCAGTTAGAAGGAACATTTTGTGGTAGATACACCATTCTTCTATGGATATTCCAATACAGGTTGTCTTTAGTCATATAAATTGGTGGGGATATGGAGTCTTGGAGCAGTGTGGGGGGGGGGGGGGGGTGGTGGTTCATGTATATGGTTATTGGTGATGTTTCAGATGATGGGTACTTCTTCATTACATCATATGCTCCTTGAATCTTAGATGAAAAGGCTGATATTGTGACATTACACAGTATACAACAAGATTAGATATTCAGTCTTTCTTATTCACAAGTGTGAAATATAATAATTCAGGTTTCCTTGGTCATATTTCACTTGACAACATATTGTTCATGTGATGTCATAACCTTGTAAAGCTTTCCCTTAATGATAAATAAGACTTGGATTTTTTTAACCCATAGTTTTGGGATAGTATTAAAGATAGTTGTTGTATGAAATATTATGTTTTATTTTGATATCTGAGGAAAATAAGCATCTCATAATATATTTTATACAACATTTTAGCATTTCAGACCTTTTTCAAGCCATAGATGATGGTTGAATATATCCATTTTTTCACTACGTCAAGCATAACGTCATTGGGCTCTGAAAGACCCCAAAGGGGTGAAATCATGGGGGTGCATGTAAATCCCCACCCAATCTTACTGCCTGTGATTGCAATAACGCATGGGGTGTAATATATCATTTTAAGCGGTATAATGCAGATAATATGGAGGTGTGGTCCCTATTAAAGATTAATAAAATTGCATTTCCCTTCATGACCAGCAAATAGCACCATTTTCATCTGTCAACTTGACAAATATTGTTACTGAAAATCATTTTTTAGCAAATCTGTTCAGTTAGAAGGAACATTTTGTGGTAGATACACCATTCTTCTATGGATATTCCAATACAGGTTGTCTTTAGTCATATAAATTGGTGGGGATATGGAGTCTTGGAGCAGTGGGGGGGGGGGGTGGTGGTGGTTCATGTATATGGTTATTGGTGATTTTTCAGATGATGAGTACTTCTTCATGACATCATATGCTCCTTGAATCTTAGCTGAAAAGGCTGATAGTGACATTACACAGTATACAACAAGATTAGATATTCAGTCTTTCTTATTCACAAGTGTGAAATATAATAATTCAGGTTTCCTTGGTCATATTTCACTTGACAACATATTGTTCATGTGATGTCATAACCTTGTAAAGCTTTCCCTTAATGCTAAATAAGACTTGGAATTTTTTAACCCATAGTTTGGGAGAGTATTAAAGATAGTTGTTGTATGAAATATTATGTTTTATTTTGATATCTGAGGAAAATAAGCATCTCATAATATATTTTATACAACATTTTAGCATTTCAGACCTTTTTTCAAGCCATAGATGATGGTTGAATATATCCATTTTGTCACTACGTCAAGCATAACGTCATTGGGTTCTGAAAGACCCAAAAGGGGTGAAATCATGGGGGTGCATGTAAATCCCCACCCAATCTTACTGCCTGTGATTGCAATAACGCATGGGGTGTAATATATCATTTTAAGCGGTATAATGCAGAGAATATGGAGGTGTGGTCCATATTAAAGATTAATAAAATTGCATTTACCTTAAGGTGACACTCCACAGTTTCGAATGATCAGTAGGGTACATTTCTTAGAATAGAGTACCAGTGTTTTCTGTCACCATGGGTGTGGTATGTTTATTGAGAGAAGGTTAGTTATGAATTTGTGGATTTTTAGAGGATGTCTTTGAGTTTTGAAAACTATTGTTTCAGGTGACCTTGACCCCACCAGTATGAAGTAGTAGCGATTTCTGCGAAACAGTGGCTCCAGACACCAGCGTGACTTTTTAGCACCTAAAATTTGTCATCTGCATGAAAAATATATTTTTTTAAATTACAGTGGTGAGAAGTTTGAAATTTTTTGATATTATTGTGAGGAAACAGTGTTCTTCCCGACAACATAGGCGGCTATACCATAGATTTTCTGGTTTTTGTGTCCCACGGGCCTGAAATACGCTTATTTTGGCCATTTTTGCATCAAAATTTCATTTTTCAGGCACACGATCAAGGGGCATAACTCTTGCTACCCCCATTAAAATGACAATTCTGTAACAAAATCTTTAAGCCTAGTATGTGCCCAACCCAGGTATATATACATTGTATATGTGTTGTGGGATCACATTTCAGTTATTTTTTTATTGAATTGATGCCCCCCTTATTTTTGCACCAATCCCTGCAGAAACTGTGGAGTGTCACCTTCAAGACCAGCAAATAGCACCATTTTCATCTGTCAACTTGACAAATATTGTTACTGAAAATCATTTTTTAGCAAATCTGTTCAGTTAGAAGGAACATTTTGTGGTAGATACACCATTCTTCTATGGATATTCCAATACAGGTTGTCTTTAGTCATATAAATTGGTGGGGATATGGAGTCTTGGAGCAGTGGGGGGGGGGGGGGGGGGGGGTGGTGGTGGTTCATGTATATGGTTATTGGTGATTTTTCAGATGATGGGTACTTCTTCATGACATCATATGCTCCTTGAATCTTAGCTGAAAAGGCTGATATTGTGACATTACACAGTATACAACAAGATTATATATTCATTCTTTCTTATTCACAAGTGTGAAATATAATAATTCAGGTTTCCTTGGTCATATTTCACTTGACAACATATTGTTCATGTGATGTCATAACCTTGTAAAGCTTTCCCTTAATGCTAAATAAGACTTGGAATTTTTAACCCATAGTCTTGGGAGAGTATTAAAGATAGTTGTTGTATGAAATATTATGTTTTATTTTGATATCTGAGGAAAATAAGCATCTCATAATATATTTTACACAACATTTTAGCATTTCAGACCTTTTTCAAGCCATAGATGATGGTTGAATATATCCATTTTGTCACTACGTCAAGCATAACGTCATTGGGTTCTGAAAGACCCAAAAGGGGTGAAATCATGGGGGTGCATGTAAATCCCCACCCAATCTTACTGCCTGTTATTGCAATAACGCATGGGGTGTAATATATCAATTTAAGCGGTATAATGCAGAGAATATGGAGGTGTGGTCCCTATTAAAGATTAATAAAATTGCATTTCCCTTAAGGTGACACTCCACAGTTTCGAATGATCAGTAGGGGTACATTTCTTAGAATAGAGTACCAGTGTTTTCTGTCACCATGGGTGTGGTATGTTTATTGAGAGAAGGTTAGTTATGAATTTGTGGATTTTTAGAGGATGTCTTTGAGTTTTGAAAAATATTGTTTCAGGTGACCTTGACCCCACCAGTATGAAGTAGTAGCGATTTCTGCGAAACAGTGGCTCCAGACACCAGCGTGACTTTTTAGCACCTAAAATTTGTCATCTGCATGAAAAATATATTTGTTTAAATTACAGTGGTGATAAGTTTGAAATTTTTTGATATTATTGTGAGGAAACAGTGTTCTTCCCGACAACATAGGCGGCTATACCATAGATTTTCTGGTTGTTGTGTCCCACGGGCCTGAAATACGCTTATTTTGGCCATTTTTGCATCAAAATTTCATTTTTCAGGCACACAATCAAGGGGCATAACTTTTGCTACCCCCATTAAAATGACAATTCTGTACCAAAATCTTTAAGCCTAGTATGTGCTCAACCCAGGTATATATACATTGTATATGTGTTGTGGGATCACATTTCAGTTATTTTTTATTGAATTGATGCCCCCCCCCCTTATTTTTGCACCAATCCCTACAGAAACTGTGGAGTGTCACCTATGTACCGTAATATCTAAATTTACGGTAATACTGTTAATGGCTCGATCGCGCAATGTATTTTGGGAAGGGTTTTCTTGCATCGTCTGATCGCCGACGCCATTTTCTCGGATTGTGAAGTCGTGTGTTAGTCAATCGTTTGGGAAAAAATAGTTGTTGGGTTGTTCTTAGTGTGTTTGTCAAGGTTTTGTGTTGAATAATTTATTGCTCATTGTTCGAAATCACGGAAACTGCTATGTTATTATTAAAATTTTAGTCATTACGCCATTGACGACCAAATTACAATCAACCAGTGAACATGTGGAAAATACGGTGTTCTGTATATTTGACAGTATAATTGTATAATTATACGTTAGTAGAATATACGATGTACTGTATATTTGACGGTATTATTGTATAATTATACGGTAGTAGAATATACGGTGTACTGTAAATTATACGGTAGACTACCGTAAAAATTACGGCGGGTTATTTACAGTGCATAGTAGGGTGGCCGTTGACGAATAATTTAAAAGATTGCACCAAAACAATTTACCCCCCAACCCACTGGGTTTCCATACCCTACAACCCAAAATGCCAAAAAATCGTCTTTCTGGTCCGATTTTCACAGAATAAACGGCATTGTATGGTGGTCGTTAACGAATCATTAAGATTCCACCCAAAACATTTACTACCAACCCACTGGGTTTCCATATATTACGACCCAAAATGGTAAAATGCCAAAAACTGCATTTCGGTCCGATTTTCACGGAATAAATGGCATTGTATGCAGGGGGGGGGGGGTGAAAAAGAATTTCCGGCACGTATATGCCGGGGTGGGTGGGTGGTCAAAGCCACCAACAAGCAATGAGTTGGGCTTCAAACCCACTTTCAATGAGAGAAATAATGTAATTCTAACTGGTAAACTGACTGCAGGCAGCTATCGTATTGTATTTTGTTGCAAATTTTGAAATCCAAGATGGCCGCTGGCAGCCATGTTTTTTTGGCCGAATGACCTCAAAATGACTCATTCTTATTTACATGTCCATGTTAACATCCATGATAAATAGTATGCACAGAAATTCATATACAGCTGTTTACAGTGAATTTCACACCGCAAATCTCTGTTTTAGTGTTAAAAGGGGGGGGGGGGTGGGTGTCAAAAAGTGGTCGGAAAAAACTGGCGAAAAACGGAAAAAAATTTGGCGGTGGGGGTGGGTGGGTACAAAAAATGATCGAAAGGGAAAAAATGCCATACGTGCCTGAATTTTTTTCCGACCCCCCCCCCCCTGTTGTATGCTGGGTTTCCATAACCTACGACCCACAATGGCATATTTATCAAAATCGCATTTCTGTTCCGATGTTCAAGGAATAAACGGCATTGTATGGTGGCCGTTGACGAATAATTAAGATTCCTCCCAAAACAAATTACCAACCAACCCACTGGGTTTCCATATGTATACCCTACGACACAAAATGGCAAAATGCCCAAAATCGCTTTCTGGTCCGATTTTGACGGAATAAAAACAAATTTACTAGCCAAAGTTGCCTCTGACACAGAACTCGCGAGATTAAATGCAATAAATTGATGTCCATCTGTCCTGCTTTTCTCATAACCTTTTAAGCATACTAGATTGAACAAATTGTGCAGGTATTTAACAGAACACTGTTGAAGAAAATCAATCTATGACCCTATGAAAACATAGTCTTAACTTGTTTCCAAAAATGCCATATTGGGGAATTTTTTTCCATTTTAAAGGTTCTGGGGCATAAATGGAAAGACAAAAAATGGATGTTGTAAAATGTGATAATTTTTGTAATGTGTAAAATCATTTGAACTTTCCTCCAAGAATACAACACTTCAGTGTTGAAAAAAAGCATTACATTGGTTATCCCATCGTATCTCACTTGATTTCACTATTTTTCAGGAAACTGACTCCAAATTTGAACGTTGGTTTAGGGGTAGGAAATCCCAAATGCAATCTTATCACAAAAGAACAGCCATTTCAGACACAATGTTTTATTCCAGTTTGTGTATATTCCTGTTGCGTTATAAAACAGCTTAATACTTTACTGGAAGTTTATTTATAATTTTATGGTCATGGTATATAAGAACAATCCCACAATGCCAATTTAACATTTCACTGCCAAATTACGACAAAACAGATCATAGCTCTGACAATGGACATAAAAAAGGAAGTCCTAAATTCCTTATGAAAGAACAATGTATTCAGAAGCTGCTAATAGTAAAGTGTTATTCTTCAAGATGCAATGGAATCCAGCGACATTCATTGATATAACCATTTAAATGCTATTTTCCCAAATTTATTTCACGAAATTCACCAATTTCCTTTTTGTTGATTTTTGTTCATTTCAGTATGTCTTGTCTTGTCTTGTGTAGATTCACCAGTTCGTTGTCGAGGTACCACTGCTACGAGCGTTGAAATTTGTCCTTCCAAATGTTCTGATCCAGGAATGAGAAAGAATCACTGTAGAATCCGAATAATTGAAGATGTGATCATTATATTAGTTCATTCTGTACATCTTATTGATTACTGATCTCAAATGATTGCTAGACCATTACGAATAATAATTATAATAAACATAAACATAGATAGGGACGGACTCAGACTCATAAATTTTTGTACATAGTTTGGCTTTCAGCATATTCGCCGACCTCTGTACATGTATCTTCTGAATCAGCTCTCTGCTGTAAAGCTCAATCATTTTCAGTTCATCAATCGTTGGCTGATAATGCCGCAGGACTGTATCGTGTGTGGCATCAAGCATCAGATGAGTGAAGAAGTTGGGATCTTCAAGCAATTGTTCATCTTCAAGAGAGATTAAATGAAGTTGTAGTTTTCTCTTTGTCTTCTTTCTAGCATCACCATACATACTGCACTCTGCTACTAGGCGTTGACGGGTTTCTGGAGCACCATTACAAAGTTGACATGTTGGATCTACACTGTATTTGTTGCAGAAGGTATATGTATCCGTTAGCAGACGAGCTTTTATCTCGGCTCTGGCAGCATCTCGCTGATTCCCTCTGACTGTGCTGTAAATATGATGAGGTTTATTCGTTTTCACTGAGTTTGGGTTTAGAAACTTCAGTGTAGACTTTTCCTTTATTTGTTCTTTCCAGTTGTTTTCAGTTGTTTCTGCAATATGATCATCCAGTGTTTTCTTCCAGTCTTCTTTAGATGGTGGATCTTCTAAAAGATGGTAGGCACTAGGGAGGTTGTACAAGTATAGTGTTACCCGTATCAATGAAAACCGGCCAGCTATCTTCCATCTTGCTTTTCATTGCCAGCTGTCGTTTTGCAATTTCTTTTTCAACGCTTCCTTCTTGGGTTATCACTCGATACTAGAGATTCAGCATGCTTCGGTGTATTATTGCAGAAATAGGTGGAATCCCAAGTAATGCACATATAGCAACAGTTGCCGTTCTTGATGGTAGGTGTTGTATTTGCCGCAACATTTTGTTTTGATGAGACTCAAGGCTCTTGAGTTGAGTTTTGTTCATCGAGAGTATTTCAAGGCCATATGTAAACCTGGGTACAACATAGATGGTCCATAGCTTAGCTTTTATCATTTGAGTTATTCCTGTCTTTCCATGGAACCCAGCACCCATGAGAGAGTAGGCACTTGAGAGCTGAAGTTTCTTCTCTATCTCTACTTGGTTGGTCTTATTCCTCGCTATCCCAGTATGATCTATTGTAGGAGGGTTATCTATGTCATTCTCGTAGATGGTGAGCTCCCGGAGAAGCACTGGGTCACTTCTTTTCCCTGCTGGCAGATACCGCATAATTGCACTTTTCTTTGGATTGATACCATATCTTTCCGCTTTTGAGGATGATTGAACTTTCATAAGCCTCTCTTGCATATTTGAAGGTGAGTGTGCCAATAGGGCTAAATCGTCAGCACATGTAGTGTGGGGAATTTGTATTGATCCTATTGTAGCTCCTTGATATTTCTGTTCAAGTTCCAATAGTAGTGGGTTATTGAAATGTTTGTAGTGCAGCGTGGATAAGATTCCTCATTGTCTGATACCTTGAGAGACCTGCAAGGTATCAGACAATTTCCCTTGCCATTTTACTCTGGTTGATGCCCCACAATATAAGTCCTGAATGATCAGCCACTCTGCTCCATGGATTCCATCGATGAAGATTTTGCGAAGGAGTAGATCATGGTCGACAACATCAAATGCTTTTTGGGCGTCGAGGGTGGTGAGGAATAATGGTTTCTTCTCTGCTTTGGCTTCTTTAATGCATTCAGTGACTATTAGGGCTGCATTTATGGATGTCTTTTTTGTTTATGGAGGGCTTATGTATAATTATTCCTGTAAACAAAATATGTTGCAATTAGTTCTGGGTAAAACCATAAATGCACTAGACTAATAAGGAATGTCTTTTTTGTCCTTCTGGGTAAACCATACATGCACTGGACTAATAAGGAATTATCTTTTTTGTCGTAATTTGGCAGTGAAATGTTAAATTGGTATTGGTATTTCACTGTCAACTTGATCTTACAATCATGGCTCGCGTCAGATTAATAAAGCATTATAAATAATTTTGTCAATGCCGTTAGAAGCTAATTTGACAATTTATTCTAATTTAATGTGTTTAAATTTTATATGTTGGCAAACCAGTCACTTCTTATATGCATATTGTGCACGCGCGTGTGTTTATTTGTATCACTCCAATGTAAACTTGTGTAATTTGTGGAAGCATCCATTTTGGTAAAGAAATTTCATGCTTTATATACAGTTTCGTTACTATTCTTCTTTTGTTTTTGATAACCTGATCGTTATACTGAAACGATGTTAACTCTTTCTTTCCCAATAGATTCTCCCACCCAGTTATGCAAGTATACATTGGAATGGTCTATTATTTATCTGGAGGGATGTTTATAGTAAAATATTAGCAGACGGCATATCAATGATTAGATACTATATACAGTTCATGTTAAATTAATTAGTGGTAATATTCAGATAATAAGTTCAACAAATGACATGTGGTACGTCGTTTGTTGAAATTATTATCTGAACATTTTTCATTAGGCCTGAATTAGTCGTCAATGAATATTCAACAATGAAAGGGTTAAACCCCAATCAGTTAATCAATCAATCAATTAATAAATCAAAATCAACCAATCAATCAAATAGTCAGTCAGCTATCACATTTTGTTCTTTTCTTAATTATTCAACTCAAATTAAAATTAATTTAGTTTGCGAGAAATAATTTTTCTGATAAAAAAAAACATTTCTTCAAAATAGGCTTTAGTTATCAGAATCGATTAATTACAACAAAATAATACTAACCGCTGTCAACTATGGTATAAAATTTCCCAAAACGTGTTATTTATCAACATGTTGTTCAACGAAATATGGACGAATTATCACTTGATTATAACGAAATTTGGCCGTATTACCGCTTGATTTTAGAGTTGTCTATCTTCATCCGCAATTTTGTCCGAGACCGTCGCCTTGACGATTATTTCCAGGCCGCATATAAGTACATATCTTGAGAATTAACATATTTCAAAAATCGTAATCTGATCACTCTGAGCATTGATGGTGGGTTCCTAGACTATAGAATCAAATATGTTTCACCCCCCGAAGCCAAAGAAATAGTAATTTGGGAGCGTTAATTCGGATTATGGATCTTTAATAATTGTCCGGTACATGCGTACTGATCTGCATGCGGAAATAGTGCTCAGGGCACACGACAATTGAATTAGCCCGGGTGCATTGGGTATATATATATCTGAAGTATGTTTAAGGAGGCCAAGTGACTAATTTGTATGGGGATTTCCATGCGAATCTCCAGAGCTTTAAAGATTATATATAAAGCAGTAGGTGTCCTGGAACTAAAGCAATCGTGTCATTTTAAGACACGGGTGGTCTCGCGATGTGTATAGCTGTTAAATAGTCACATCTTCTAAAGCCGCCATAAACAGAAAGAATATTATATAATAGTCAGATATCGTTCTTATACCAATCATAACTATCGCGTACACTGCATGGTATTGTCACGTTTTTGTACGCTTGTTATGTAAACGAACATCAAAAACGTTACAGAACCATTTGTTTATACACAAACACTCTGAAGGAATCAGGGAGCTAAATGTGTTCTAGAGTCGGGGAGCGAGTACACCGTGGAATGCTAAAGGTGAAGGTAACTGAAGAATGACCTTCACCTGATACATGCGACACGTTATTAAAGGATGACATCGCGTTTATTTGATTTGTACATAATATCTAAATAACTTAAACTCGTGAATGAATGGGGGAACGGATTTTTGTGAGCGGGAAATGTATTTAACTAGCTGTTGTAGATCTGGGTTTTTCCATATCAAATTTGGCTGTGGGATAGCCCTGTCGTACACTTGGGGATTTATTTTAAAAAGTAAAAACATGACCTATGATTTTTCTTGCATTTTCGTGATCAACTGGTGTCAATCTAGCTGGGTAAACATCACTGGTATGGTCTGCAGGCTTCAATTCAGTGAATTTGGCCGAAACGTTAACACTGTCGCCTATGGGAAACCATTTAGTTCAGTGATTCCTATACTATTGGATCGTCCATTGAAAATGTTCCGTTGGGCTGTGGAAGGCGAAGATAACATTATTGGCACCATCAACAATCGCATTCAAATCACACCAAATTGTATTTTTAATCGACCCATTATACCCTCTATCAGTTCAAAATCTAGCTAATCCACGTTACTTCGTGATTGGCAAATGATCAGACAGAAAATAATAATTGTTCCTGCAAAGAGATGAATATTTTTCAATCCAGTTAGTAGTTTCTCATAACCTATATATATATATGTTAATACATACCAAACAAGGAATTTACGATGATAGTATTGTAAGTTGTAGACGCACCAACTTGTGGGTTTTACAACCGACGTATAATGCGCCTGAATCTAAATAAGGAAATGACGCATCGACCTGCATTTTCTCTGACACAAAGCGTGTTTTGTGAAAAATATCGCATTCATATCATCATTATGCCATACTATTAGTATATTCTTGAGGAAATGATAAACATTTGATAAATGTTATTTCTAAATTATAATCTACAACAAAGACCGCCCGTCCCTTTAAACACACATAACGGTGGCGGTGAGCTATGTTTATTATCAATATTTTATCAAGTATTTTTTTGGATATAATAAATTCGAATTATTGATATCACAAAATGGTAAGCATTTAGTGATATCAATAATTCGATTTTGTGATATCATAACTTCTGTTTGTGATATCAATAACTAGAAAATGGCATAGCTGGACTATTATTCCTCAACATTTTGTGATTTTAAATCATTTTACGACATCATAAAATCGAATTAATGATATCACTAATTCCCCAACATTTTATTATATCATAAAAACGTATTATTGATATCACTAAGTGCTTACTATTTTGTGGTACATAGGGCGCCGTTCGTCTATTTATTACCTATTTAGTGATATCAATAATTCATTTTATGATATCACTAAATGATTACATGATGTAACAAAATTGAATATATGTCATTAAATATTTTATGATATCACAAAATGATTTTAAGATATCACTAATTCCAATTTGTGATATCATATATTAATTTTTTGATATCACAAATTATAATTATTGGTATCACAAAATAGTAAGCATTTAGTGATATCAATAATTCGATTTTGTGATCTCATTAATTCAGTTTGTGATATCAATAAATAGAAAATTTCATAGCTGGATTACAACCCCTTGGCCATTTTATGATATCATTAAATCGATTTGTGATATAACAAAATGAAAATTGGAATTAGGGATATCTTAAAATCATGTTGTGATATAAAATATTTAATGATACTATATATTCAATTTTGTTATATCATATATTCATTTAGTGATATCATAAAATGAATTATTGATATTACTAAATAGATAATAAATAGACGAACTGCGCCCCGAGAATTTGTGATATAATAAAATCGAATATGTGATATCATAAAATAAGTAGTATTTGTTGATATCACAAAATGAATATATGATATCATTAATTCAAATTAGTCATATCATAAAATGAATTTAAGCTATCATAAACTCGAATATATGATAACATAAAAAAGAAAGCATTTAGTTATATCAGTAATTAGATTTTGTGATATCATAAATTTATTTTATGATATCAATATATATTTTATGACATCAATTTAGTGATATCATTAAAAAGTCTTTTCATCCGATTATTGATATCACAAAATGAATATATGATATCACAAATTCGAATAAGTGATTTCACAAAATGAATATATGATATCATAAAATCGAATATGTGATATCACTAAATGTTTACAATTTTATGATATCTTCTATTCGATTTTGTGATATCATACATTCATTTTGTGATATCAATAATCGGATGAAAAGACTTTTTAATGATATCACTAAATGCATTTCTATTTTGTGTTATCATATATTCGAGTTTATGATAGCTTAAATTCATTTATGATATCACTAATTTGAATTATTGATATAATATATTAATAAGTAGAAGAACGGCTCCCCATAGTGATATCAATAATTCGATTTTGTGATATAAAAATATGAATTTATGATATCACAAATTGGAATTATTGATAACTTAATATCATTTTGTGATATGATAAAATATTTAATGATAAATTTTCGATTTTGTGATATCATTTATTCATTTAGTGATATAAAATGAATTATTGAAACCACCAAATAGGTAATAAATAGAAGTACGTCGACCCGTGAATCCGTGATCAAATCGAATAAGTGATATCATAAAATAACTAGTATTTATTGATGTCACAACATGAATATATGATATCAATAATTCGCATTAGTGATATGATACGACATCATAAAATGAATTTAAGATATCATAAAATCGAAAATATGATATCACAAAATAGAAAGCATTTAGTGATATCAATAATTCGATTTTGAGAAATCATAAATTCACTTTCTGATAGCAAAAAATATTTCATGACATCACTAAATGCATTTAGTGATATCATTAAATACTATTTTTATCCGAATTAATAATATCACAAATTCGAATTAGTGAAATCACAATATGATATATATATATATATGATATCATAAAATCGAATATGTGATATCACTAAAAGCTTACAATTTTATATCATATATTCAATTCGTGACAAAATGGATTATTGATATTACAAAATAGGTAATAAATAGAAGAACGGCGCCATTGCCCCATAATAGTGAGCAATGGCAAAATTGACATGTACAGTAATGCCCTAAGTAATCGACTCATTAACCACAGCAGAATTATGGGTAACTTTTCAGTTACCCTTAATTCTGCTGTGGTTAAGGAGTCGATTACTTAGGGCATTACTGTAGCTCATTCACTGTATCTTTTTATTTAGTTAGTTATATAGATGAAGAAAAAGAAGAATACTCACTTTGGCGACATCTTGCCACCGTCTTTGAGAAAATTGTAACAACAGTTCCTGCCCCTGCTGTCACGTCTTGAGATTTATGAGAGAGAATTTATTGTCTTTAATAAAAATCCATTGCAGGATTTCCCCGCCTCAACATCAGATTTGTATAGTCTTTGTGGCGTAACATTACGTTTAACGAACCGAACCTGTGATATTAAACATAATTATGTAGCACATACATATGTAAACTGTCTTATAAAATAGGCACCTATAGCTGTCAGTAGCTTATATCATTGATATATTGATTAGCGGCGCATGACAACAAGCTTGAGATGTCACCTCGACACATGGGTCATGTCAACTTACCCCCTAACTTAACTATTTGATAGATCAGAGATAAGGTCGGGTTGCCACGAGTGCAGACTAGTATCCATCACAAGTGTTCGGTATTCACATATAGACTACACCGCGCTGATGTCATGGAAATATCTCGTATTTTTCCGCTGAAGATAAAAGAAGTGAACGCGGCTCTCGTCCCTTGCCCGTTTGCATGATAAACGATCATTTCAATCAAACAGTCGATTATCATAAACTTTGTGAAAACGATATTACAAATTTTTTGTCACAACCCTTCGGTATATCACTTTCTTATTTACAATAAACCATGTTAAAGTAGCCTATATATGCACACATATATAGTTGTGGGTGGATTGGGGGAACGTTACTGAAGTAATTTTCCATGTTCTCGTCCTGCGATGTGAAGAATCATATTTTGTTTCATTGATCGGATGCTAATATGGTTACTCTAGCTCGATTTAGAACAGCCAGTCACGTTTTACCAAGTGAAGTTGGGCGTTGGAATAGAACACCGTTATCAGAGAGAGAACGTGCACTTTATGTGAAACCAATATTGTCGGTGACGAGTATCACTTTATAGAAGAACGGAAACTATACATAAAACAAGCCAATAGGAAGTATCACAATCGTCGGAAACTGTCCATTCTTCTCTCGAATAGAAAACCAACCGTTGCAGATTCATAAATGAAAGAGCAATACAAGTTGCTCTACTGGTTCATCTGAATGTTAAAGTTATCACAACCGTCGTCATTGCGACCTTGTTTGTTTATTTATTTATATATGTATTACCATGTTTGTTCTTAATACCATTGTACCATGGCGAAATAATTAAATGATACTGGTACTAATACTGCAAATAAAGACATGCAAACCAATCAACGCCATTAGTAACACAGACGAGGATCGTTACGAAGGTCCACATCTGGTAATTATTATAAAGCGACGGAAAGTGGCATTAATAAAACTCTTTATGAGCAGGGAAATCACAAGCGCTCTAAAAGAGATGATATACGGGAGAATGCCAACCTCTTTTAGAAGTCTATATCTGGCTATCAACATTTATAAAAAAAATGGGTTTCTAAGTTTTATCTCATCACATTTTCCTATATAGAAAACAGCGGCGTTAATGTAGACCGGACTCCCCAAAACAACAATTTTGAAGTGTAGGAAATTGCATACATGGAACAAGAATAGAACATTAGGTGGATATTTCAGAATGAAAATTAGGTTGGTAACTTGGTATTGTTTTTATAATTTAATTTTACGACCAATATTTAGTGTGAAGTGTGTATTATTTTTTATAATCCTATATTCGATTAATCTTACAGCTGGTGTAGTATTGACGATTCTACCAGAGATGACACGTCGCTTTGTCGATTTTTCCAACATATGCAGTTAGAAAACTTGGGCTGGTATTTGGAAATAGCGGAGGAGCAAATGGAATTTGGAAGAGTTCGGTCTAGTCTGGAGATAAAGTTTTAAACTCCAAGTTTGATGCTCCCGACTCAACGTGACAAGAACCTTTAATATAAATTAAAAAAAATAAACAAATAACTCGAAAAAAAAAAAAAATAATAAAAAAATAAACAAGATAAAAAAAAGAGACACATTTTTCTAACTTTTTTCTCACTATAAGACACATTCCATTAGGACGCGTAGGTTTCCCACGATAAAAAATTAAATCGATAGGCAAAGATGGATCTATGCAGGTGATAGCCTATACATTAAAACCACAAACGCTCAATTACTGTGGGTATGGCCGCACATGAATCACAGGACAAAGTTAATGAATGGTCAACTGTGGGAGTGGTGACCATTAAAGACGCCTTGACAGGGAAGATAATTTCCACAATAGACCGATGTCGACAAAAGAATAGACTTCGCGAGTCGCTGTCAAAAATCATTTTGACATCCTCTCAATGGGACGAGTCAAGCTCCATAGCATTCCGACTAATTCGGAATATGAGGAAATCCGCGTGTCGAATTCACATATATTTATAAGCTAACAAAGCAAATGATACAGAGAAAGAATGATAGAATGAATGACGATAGAGGAGAAAAACTGATTGAATGAAACATTAAAGATGATAGCGACAGGACTCTTTGTTGTGGTGGGGGTGGGGTGCCCAACGATGACGAATATGACGATGACGACAAGGATAGGATAACTGTATTCACAATATACAAACACATATATAGCAAACATATTATCAACAATAAAAACAGGTATGTTGTATATTGCTCGGGGATATCATAGCCCTGCCAGGCTGTCCTCCTGCCATCCCCGGTGGTATAGGTATCGTTATGGGTGCTAATGATGGCGTATGTGAGCGTTCATCTCCATGTGAGCACACAGACTATGTCGTCGCATGTGGAAATAGTATCAAGGGCGTGTTACAGACATGTTGAATATTATGGGTACCAACCCGGAACATTAATCGCTCATAACAATAACTAAAATATTTTGCGTGGTTCACCGGGGGGGGGGGGGGGGGGCAGTTTGTGAGTGACAATGAATATGACGAAGAACATGATTATGATGCTGTTGTTGGTGGTGATGATGGGTATCATGATGATTATGTTGCTGCTGCTGATGGTGGGTATGGTGATAATGATGGTGATAATTTATGATGGTGATGAATATGCTGATGATCATTATGACGGTGTTGATGGTTGTTGGTGGTGATGATGATGGTGACATTGATAATAGTCGAGATGCTGACGATGACAATGATGAGTATGACGAGGGATATTGATGATGCTGATGGTGATGATGAATATGATGCTACTGCTTGTGATGGTGGGTATGGTGATCATTTATGATGATGATGATTATGACGGTGTTGTTGTTGTTGGTGGTGATATTGATAATAGTGGGAATGCTGACGACGACAATGATGAATATGACGAGGGATATTGATGGTGATGTTGCTGGTGATGATGAATATGGTGATGGTTAATTATGATGATAATGAAGATGACGATGAATATGATACTACTGCTGGATATATGGTGATAATGATGAATATGATACTACTGCTGCTGGATATATGGTGATAATGATGAATATGATGCTGCTGATAATGTACATGGGGAACATGATACTATTGATGATGGTGGTGATAATGATGGATATATGATGATGATGGATATGGTGATAATGATGAATATGATGATGGTGGCGATGATGATGATGATGAATATGATGCTGCTGCTGATGGAAATGATAATGATGGCGATGATGGATGGTGGTGCTGGTGATGACATTGGTAATAATTATGAAGATGGCGCGGATGCTGATGACGATGAAGACTATTGATTATGACGATGACGATGTTGCTGTCGATGATGAATGTGGTGATGGATAATTGTGATGATTAATACGATACTGGTGGGTTTCCAACTGCACCCTACCTTGAACAAAATGTTAAGAAATTTCATTTGCAACCTCATCCACAGCATGAGTTGCAATTATCCAAATAATATACCAAACGTTCTAATTTACCACCGCTAAATGAATTTGTTATTAATAGAGATCCCGTTGACTGATCTCTCTGACTCAATGTTTTTGTTTTTTACCCCTATAGAGATATCTTTATTCCTCAATACCATTTATCTATTGACTTGTGTGCATTCTATTATTTGATTGGTCGCCGTCTTCATTGAAAATGCGATATTTCCACCGAAAATATGACAAATTATGCACTTGTATGGCAAAGCTCTTCGTCAATATTTTAAACAATAAAATAAATAAATATTTAGACATCAAAAAAATATTAGTAGAGAACAAATTTAGTCTTTAGAAAAGTATGCCGTACTACTCATCATATTGTAACCCTTAAGAACATTTATTGGCAAATACGTAAGTGAAGGAGAAGATCACTCGATCTTTTCGACCATTCCCAACTACACTCACCCAGTTGGCAAATATGTAAAAAAAAAAAATCCCAATATCTAATTATATCTTCATACATGTTTCATCGACCTAAAGAATGCGTTTGATCTTGCCAACAGAGAAGCACTGATTAAGTATTTTTGATGTTTGACAATTCATGTGACCCAGCTACATTAATGGATGCCAACTTGCCGTGTTTAATGTATTCAGACGATATTGTCTTGGTCTCAAAATCTAAAGAGGGACTTCAGAATCACTTGACAAACTACATGGTTATTGTAAATTTGGAATCTTGCGGTCAATATTAACACATGTAGGGCAATTGTTTTTAATAAACGGGTATAAAATGGATTGTTATTTTGGCAGGTGGGAATTAAAAAGCGTAGAAGAATATAAATATCTGTGCTTTCTTCTGAATCCTTCAGGGGTCTTGTCAGCTATGGAGCTGTTAGGAATGCGGACAAGTTTAAATATTTAAGCAATACCAGAGGTCAACTCGCAGAGCCATCTCGTTGGCTCTCATGTAGAGGTACGTCACCCCGATGATCTGTGTGAAGTTTGGTGAGGACGAGAGATGTGACATGCAGGGTGTACTAAAGGAAATTGTTGACGGGCGCACCCACGGACGGACACTAACCCATAGCAATAGTTGAGCTAAATGAAAGTGTCTATGACACTGAAGCTCAACTTGGAGAGGGTTACTGTCAAATGTTACATTTAAAGGTACTCAACCCGTAAAGAGGGTCCCCATCTCAACAGATTCCAACAACAACAATCCGATCAGAGGGTCCTATATTACTATTTCTTTGGCTTTGGGGGTAAAAAATATTTGATTCGAGTCGAGGAACCCATCAAACAAAGCTCAGAGTTATTAGATATTGATTTTTCAAATTTGTTATGTTCTCGAGATGAGTACTAATAACTGCCGTAATCTGCTCTGGATGTGTACTCCAAATCTATTCAAACAGACAAGGATAAATAACTCTAAAATCAAGTGGAAATTTTAACTCAATTTTGACTGAGTTCTGGGCCAGATAGTATTCCCGATAATGAAAAATAATAGATTTCTAAAATCGATATCTAACAAATCTGAGCTTTGATGGGTGACTTCCTCGACTCGAATCAAATATTTTTGACCCCCGAAGCCGTTGAAATAGTAATTGAGAGGAGTTTTATCGGGTTGAGTACCTTTAATGGAGGGATAATGAATGTGGACAGTTGGTATGTATATGTAATACTAAATGTCAACATGCCAGCGGCCATGTTTTTCATCGAAAATGATTCATATTCAATAGCTCCCAAATATGCCTGTACATTTTCGCAAATAATTGTGGGCGGCATGGTGTGCCAGTGGATTCAAATGTGATATTCAAGATGGCCACTGGCGGCCATGTTTGTAACAGAATCAGGAAAAAATGGTAATCTCCCATCTAGGGGTCACCCTGAGAACCCACATGAAGTTTGATGAGTCATGACGATCGGATGAGAGATGTGACCTGTAGGGTGTATCGAGGATTTAGTCATCATGGTCATACTAAGAGTAAAATCCAAAAAGACCGCTGGCGGCCACGTTTTTTTCGAACAAAACAGAACGAGAGGCCGATCACGATCGGCAGATGTTGACCCATCCCTTGGCGATAAAATTTACTATGATCGGATAAATGAGAGTTTTGGTGTTGAATTAAAGAGTATACTGTTATGTACTATTATAGACAAATGTACATAACACAAATTATTGGAATTTATGGGTCACTGGCATTTATATAAGAGAATGCACTGGTACACGATCTGTAATGCTAAACCACCACAGCCTTGGGTTAAATGTGAAAGGTGTGACCTGGAACACTTGGGTTAAGAGGGTCCAATTTAAGTTTACAATAATAATGTGTCAAATTCTACCAAAAATATAGTATACAGATAAGCCATCTTACTGATCACCCATTAATATCAATTATATAGCAGAGCTGTCAACAAATCACATGAATTGTTTATGTTGAACACTGACCTCTCTATTAAATCAATAAGAATTATAATGACCTCAGACCATCTGAAGATATAACTCTGCAGCACAGATGTCCATGTCTACTGTTAATATCATGTGATGTTTATTGTTGAATCTTTATTTTGAATTAGATACCATAGCCTTCTTTATCAGATTATTTGCACATTGGCATAAGAGACATCAGAAAATAATATAGCCTTATCAATAGCTAAGTAGTCCAAAGGCATGGGATGGAATTGTTGAATTGGATTTAATGTTGCTCCAAACAGATTTACCAGTACATAACACAAGATTTTGGACCGATTTAAACAAATTTGGTGTGGTGATTCGGGGGTACCTTTGGCAGAATTATAATGGTGTTAATGGTGCTCATTTTGCAAATGTCCGGCATAATATTTTGAGGCCTGGATTAGAGGCTGCTGTAAAATATAATGGACGGTCTGTCTATAAACTTTGCCAGCACCGTTTTTTTTATTGTCTGTGTAGCATATTGATGGATAAATCAGAAACTGACAGCTCGTACCTAGATTACATGTTTGTCGGGGTTAATCCCTGGCATGATTGAAAACTTCTTCATTTGTAATCATATTTTGTCACGCCATGACCTCGTTTCGTAAGTTTTTTCTGTGACCTCTTCCGTGATAACCGCCATTTCTCTTCAGTGGCGACTTCTATCAATGTGTAATAGCATAGTATGGTTCACCATTGAGAGGGTGATATATATATATATGTTTTCTTCAATAATTATGGATGTTCTTTTAATATGCAACTACCCAGTGCATTCATTGTTCATGTCGGAAAGATGTGGCTATATATAATTTAATTACGATATTATTGCCAGGAAAGACTAAGCAGCGGCTTAATTTCACCGGGTAATCACTCCACTGCGCGAAATCAAAAGACCAGAACAAAGGTACGACCTGTAGCCCGCGCCAAAGGAAATTGTTGACGGACACACGGACGACGGACACCAAACCATGGCAATAGCTCAAACTTACAAAGTAAGTTGAGCTAAAAATGGTAAGCTCCCATCTAGAGGTCACCCCTCCATATGAAGTTTGGTGACGATCGGGTGAGGGATGTGGCATCTTGGGTGTACCAAAGCAAATTGTTGACGGGACGACATCACGCACCGACGGACGACCAACACATGACAATAGCTAAAACTTGTCAAGTTGAGCTAAAATGGGTCTGATCGGTCAGATCAGATCACTGAGTGAGGCGTTTTTGACTATTTAATTGAGTGCCCTAAATCAGATTTGATCAGACAATCGTCATTTCCATTGGTAACGGATGTGAAACTTATATTTTATCAACCATTCAGTGCCTGTCGACGCTGCATGTACCAACCGTTTAATATATATCGTGCACCACGCCCAAAAATTGGGCTGTATTTTGGAAAATTTATCGGAAAATGCCAAAACCTGAATAACCAAGAATAACTTTAAGGGGATAATAGTACCGGTATATGCAAACCACGTTTGCGGGGAGAAATGTTGCTTTCTATATATGCTTTTTGTAATGTGTTCAATACCGATTTACCACTAAACTTCGATATAGATTCCAAAACAAGAATATGATAGGAACGTGTTGTCTGATCGCATGGCGTAGGACTCGGGGGGGGGGGGGGGGGGGGGGGGGGGGGGGGGGGGGGGGGGGGGGGTAAAATATTGAATTATTGATAAGACGAAATTTATGAAAACATACTTTTCGTGTTTGTTCGAGTCAAATATGATTTGTTGAAAACAGTTGACACAGACGACAGAAACATAGTCAATTTGTCAAATTGTGTTGCACATTTCAACCAGAAAGTAGCTGGTGTCCGACCATGTTTTTCACAATTGTAGCAATTTTCTAGATGTTTGGCTAAAAAGGTTGATGGCTGAAAGCGATTCACAAAGGTAAGCTTTATCCAACTTCCCAAGTAATATGTTACTGTTCCCTCACAACGACAGAACATTTTTCAGTCCACTCCATGGATATGTACAAGTATGCTGATTGTCATCTTAAGCTGATAAATGAATGATACCTTATAGTTCACTGAGGAAGAAATAAAAATGTCATGCAAAGAAATAAAATATTTTATTGACTAGACTTCAGTGTAAAATATCTGAGATGTATTAAATGTAGGATTTCATTACAGAAGAATGTCCACTCCTGATGGGCATTTTTACTGTTTATATGGTCACATAACGATCAACAAATCAAACTGCACAAAATAGACACCTACAAAAAATAAGTTCCGCCCAACATATTTTGGGTTTATCTTCAAATATATGGGTTCCATTGTTATGAAATTTGGCACAATTTTTTGGAAAACTAATCCACCCTGCAAATGATGGCTACACAGGTAGTGTAGTGCTTCAAAGAGTGCAAATTCAAGGGACATGGCACTTTTCAAAAATCACAGTAGGAATCATTGTCCCTAGCAGCTACCCCTACACATACGTTCTAAGTGTGCGTTCTAAGTGTGTATAACGTTCGAGTGTCGAATTACTCACCATAAGACCAATATAAAGTCAGTCTCTTCAAGTTTAGGAGTGCGGTTGACACTCACTGGGATAATTGCCCGAATATTTTTGAGGTTTGAAGTCTCAAAAGTTATTTTCGAATTTGATATCCCTTCTTAAATCCAAGCTCATTCAAGCATAACTCCAATCAAAGGTTCAGTGTTAACACATTTAATCAGAAAGATCACGAAGGTTGTATATGCAAAATTGTAGGGAAATTGGATATATCTGTTGAGAGATATGTGCCAAAGCATTTGGGGAACTTACTTTTTTTGAGGTGTTCATATCATAATCCATATCATAATATACCATTGGAAATGGAACGCTGTAGTATAGATAATATCAAAGTTATTTGGTACAAAATATTAATACAAAATAAAAAACAATATGTTTTGCCAAAGTAGGGTTACTAAGGCTTGTCTTGAGTGGTGTTATAGTACAGAATGTTCTTGTTTTTGAGCCCGACCATAGTCGATCACTCTCTCAGCAAAGGGGGAAAAACTCTACCTTGTGGTTTACAAACAGGATCGAATTGGAAAGATTTCCCATCTATAGTCAGCTACTTGATTTTGTCATTATTATGGCGGAAACTCAATTCAGACCAAAGTATGGATGTTTTTGGCTGAATATATATTTGTCCCTAATTTATGACACAGTTGATCAATAAATATAGAGCATTGTTGTTTTGGGTCAGTGATCATCGCCTGAGAGCAGATGGCAGAAGGATATACCCCAAGAGGTATCCTTCTGCAATCCGATCGACTGTGGTAATCACTAATAAAAACCAACAGCTCTATATTTCTTACATACAAGAAACACAAGTGATCTTACTCTGAGATTTTTCGATCAACATTTGTTGTCTTGCAATTATTTTTATATCACAAACTTCTCAAAGCCCCATGTAATTTTCGTGTCACATTATTTTTTTTATAGTGCCTTGATGTATAATAATAGTCTATGATATAAAATATGATTAAAATACTATAATTCATCACGATTTGAAATGTCTGTGTCTCAGAAGGTGCCCATAGAGTAATAGAAAATAGCTGAAATCATAGATACATTCCCCCATTTCGCTCCCAGAATGCAACAGAATTCAAACTAAGATATAGAGTTATTCCCCTTCCATTGAAAATAATAGACTTTGCAGAAGAGTTCAGATGAAACTTAACCACATAACACACATCGGTACCTCAACAAAAACATGTTCACAGCTTATTACACCGAATAATTGATAGTACAAAGTTTTGGAGCTTCCTTTTTCAAATGGTATATAATATGGCATATATTTTATATAATGTGATCTGGGGGTTCGAAAATTAATTGGGCCTTTAAATTCTCATTAAGTCGCCATTATGATTAGTAAAGTAAATTACTGAATACTCATTGACAAATAGTTCCCATAGGCAATGTTCAGATAATAAGTTAATCAAACACTGTTATATGCTGTTTTGTTGAACTTATTATCTGAACACGACCCACAGAAGAATATGAATACTTCTGCACTGTTATTATCATTTCGTCATACTGTTGTCTGCAAAGTTTTCCTGAACACTAATAATAAGAGTAGCCCAATATTGGCCGTGTTTTTCACTTATTGGCCGACTTTTGTCACTTATGATGCGGGCAGCATTCTACTTATTGCGGCCGATGACCATAGCTAATTAATAATTACTTTTATAACTGGGTGGCGGAATTTATCTCGTATTGAAAGGGTTCAAGATGTATTCAGGGTTTCAGGCTAAATTTTACGAAACCTACCTGTATTTTACTCTTTATTTAGATTCTAGTGTGTAAAATAAAATGTTTAGAAAAAGAAGTGATGGTATTTTTTTTATATTTAATTTTCTCTGTATTTATTTTATATAATTTTGATGTTTTAAAGGGACACCAAAAATATTTGGTTAATTTCTCAATAATAAAATGATAATCTTTGGTATTTATAGGTCCAGTTTATATGTCATATTTGATTGTCAACAGAACAAAGCAGAACATGATGTTAGATCAAATTTCAAATGTTGTTGTTGTACCTGAAGGTCTGGAACCCTGAATGCATCTTTAATGGTCTTATATAGAAATAATCAGGTGTACAAACATTATGTGTGCCTTTAACCCTTCCATTACTGGAGCTTCCTGAAATTTTTCAAAAACCCTGTTCCAATGCATTCTATTATGAGTCTGCCATTGGGAGCCTCGCATATACATGTATAAGAGAATGCATTGGCCTAACAATATTTACCTTGATCTTGTAAGCCAGTGCCTTCTCTTATATAATATAAGAGAATGCACTGGCACAAGATATTTAATGCTGTACCAGTGCCACTCCCATCATCAAAGGGTTAACAGTATTGAACATATGACTTACTATGCTTTCCTAGGTTTTATTAACTGTGATATTGCATATATTTGATTTAACATTTGACTTTAATTGGACATAAATTTTCTGGGGGAAAATTTGAGACAGATAACAGAATCATGGAACAAAGGTCAAAGTTCAATACTATGGCCCTGATGTTTATCAATGTTGTACGAGAACTTTCCTAGATGACTGCACATTAACTGAAATACAAAAATCATTCATTTCAAGCCCTCACTTTTTTTATACATCCATCAAAAACGAACATTGTACTAAAGAGACAGGTCTGAAATTGTTATTAGAAATACAGGTAAATAATATTATGAATTGTTAGAATAAATTATCTATTGAAGTTTTGATGGTCCATTTTTTATGTTGACTTTTACATGATGCCCACAACATGTATAGGCAGCTGTTAAACTTGCCGAAAAGAGTTTACACTTAAAGGGACCTAAGGCAGTGCCAGTGGGTAAATGTGCAAATAATATAAAATATGAAAACATAATGATATAATTTTGTTAGAAAGGATACACCATGTTTAATAATGTGATATTTAATAAAAATTAAATCTCAAAAATATCAATCAGAAGTATGTTTCTAGTAAAATATGGATTTTGGAGTTTTTTTTCAGGTAAGTTGGCATAGCTTTTTATCTTAAAGACATATTATGGACTTACTTCAGTGAATAAAACTGATAATTTAGTATCCAAACAGTATCTCCAAATTTAGTATCCAAACAGTATCTCCACTGAAAACATGTTGCAGTCATCTGAGATTGTCAAAAATTTCCAACCACAACACTGTAACATTTCAGAGAACACAACGTTTGAACTAAGCATGAATATAAATATTTACTACATTATTCAGGACAAATTATTGGGCCCAAACATTATGGCAATGATTCATCCAACAATAGTCACTACAGGTAAATCGTTTATAACAATGAGACTGTTTTCCACCTATTTTGGACATCAAATTGATAAAAAATATGTTATGTTTGCATAATTATTTGTTATTCGGTTCTGAACACCTCAGCGGAATGTTACACATCACTTTAATCTTCTGATAACTGTAGACTTACTAATTAGTGATGTCCGGACATTTCCCCACCTTCATGAGCAGACATATCCTCACTGGAATATTTACCTACTCAAAATTTCCCCACCCCGATCGTAAGAAGCAATATGTGAGAAAATGTATTTGGAACTCAAAACACTTTACTCTCTTCCTGAAATTTTGCGAAAACCCTGTGCCAATGGATTCTTATATATATGAGTCTCCCATAGGGAACATTGTATATATAACGAATGCATGGCCTAACATTATTTACCTTTATCTTGTAAGCCAGTACATTCTCTTATATATGCGAGGCTCCCTATGGGAGACTTGCATATATAACAGAAAGCACTGGCACAGAATTTATAATGCTGCACCAGCGCAGCTCCCGTCATGAACTCTCATGAAATGGATAAAAAGCTGATGATAATCATATCAGATTTACGTCTCTTCAACTGGAATTCTGATTTGATTTCTGTATTTATGGGATTCCCCCATCATTCCATTGGTCTCAGACTGGTCACTATTTCTTTGATGGTGCACAGAACAGATCATTGCATGAAATGTGGAATCCAGTCTCTTTAAAAATCCAATAACAATTACAAACACAACTTAATGATTGGTTATATTTAAATTGTGAGATCGGAGGTCTTATGCACAGTGAAACATTCAAATTTGGTAACACAGAATACAAGCGACATGTTCATAAATCATCATACTCATCACAATCTTCGAGTTTTTATCAGTTAATGATATTGATTACTGATTATTCTTTCGCATCCTGTTGTTTTTATAAATACTACCAAATACTATGGTTCTCACATACATTTACTAAACCAGGCATGCGCTCCATATTTGGAAACAATTATTATGTCATCTTGGGAAAGGCCCATCATCCTAGAAATCAAATCTGAATCACAGTTCCACAGATGTGGATCACAGGTCCCCAGAACAAAAATTTACCCCACCCCCAATAATACTTAACTCTTTCAACGCGGCAGCCCGCTAAAGCGGGCACGACGTAATTTACGTTCATCCCGACAGCCCGCTTTAGCGGGCAGAGCGCAATTGTCGGATATAATACAATATTTCCAGAGATTTACAAATGATTTTATTGGTTAGTGACTTGTATATCCTTTGTGTGATATTCGGTATCAATGCTAATTTATTGGAGCTCACGAATACCTAGCATGTACCCCATTAAGAGAATTTCCGGGCCTAAATATAAACAGCACCAGTATGACGTCACGATTACTATCTTGGGATTTCCTAAAAATCGATGACGCAATATACTGCCGACAAGTGTGGTGTTTTGAGTCACATTTGATTTTGGTTTATTGTTTATCACAAAAACATACTGATACGATTATTGTTATTACGTTTATGAAATAAAGAAGATAATGTTGACCTTTCTAGCGATGTTTTATTCGTGGTATCCGTCTAATGTCTTCTATTTTCGACGCAATGTTATGGAAATCACTGTGCCGCTCAACGGCGTGACTTTAATAATAGCTGCACATGCATATTATAAACATGACATCGACATTCATAATCATTTTGGGAATCCGATCAGGACATTGGCAGTTGTTTTATTTGGAATGTAACTCATAATTCCTCAACTTATTGACAAGTAAATCTCTGTGTGTCTAAAATTGCTAAATGTGGGAGTATATGTCTGTTTCGGTCAAATGGCATCTCTTAGTAGTATTACCTAGATTAGTACTGGTCTGCAATTGCCTTTGATAAAGCAATTATGTTCAATGAACCGATTGATAAAACATTTGAAACCATGCAGGGTGTCACCACAACGTTTATACACCACACTTGCAAAGAATGACACATACATGTACAGTGTATATGTATTTGTGGAAAACATTGATATGCGAAGTGGATATCCCAGATACAGGTGATACGTGCCATTATAGCATATATTGGGGTTCAATGTCCCTTCTCGGTTCTCACCTGCACACACCTGATATATCATTTAGATGTGAAACCACAACTGGTATATAACATAAATTGAAGGTCACTTGCTAACGATAATAAAACACGCAATTTGCCATACCCGACATCACTCTAAAGGTAGTGTTGCAGCAAAATATCAGGGACACATAATTTTACTTAGGCAAGCTGATAATCCAGGGTTCTGGGACATCTATATCTGTATATTCAGGGATGAAAGAGTTAATGGTACTCAATCTGATTTGATAGTCCCCAAATCATCAGATTCCAACAACAACAACATTTTTTGAAATGCCACTTCAGTTATCATTATAAAGTAATTGCCCAAAAATAATGCTAACCACTGTCAACTATAGTACAAAATTGCCCAAAACCTGTTTTTTATCAACATTTTATTCAACAAAATTTTGCCGGTCTATCAAATATCTGACACAAGAAAGCCACTTGATCTTAGAGTTATCCATCTTCATCCGCAATTTGGTCTGAGACCGTCTTACGGCGACTGTTTACTGGGCCACTTAAAATTATTTGTGGTGAAAAATGACATATTTCAAACATCGATATCTGATCACTGAGCTTTGATGGGTGGGTTCCTTGATTCGAATCAAACATTTTTTACCCCCGATGCCAAGGAAATAGTAATTTGCGAGCATTTTAGTTCGGATTATACATCTTTAATCCTATATGATTAAGTATTATTGGGGGTGAGGTCAATTTTTGTTCTGGGGACATGTGATATAAATCTGATAAGATTATTGTCGGCTTTTTAAACACACTGAACAAACTCATGCGACAGTCACATGCATGCGTGCCTCTATATTTCTATCATTTATTCCCAGAACATCAACAGGACTTGCACTGTACTTCTTCTGGTTTCTATAACCTACATCAGTTAATGTTCAGATTTACATACGTCTTTTGAATGAATGTCCATTAACTTGGTCCAAAAACAGCATTATCTCAACCGATATCCCAAGCTGTTGTGGACCGAGATGACTTGGTCTAGGGTACTCAAAGCCCCCTATGGAACTTCATGCACTTTCCAGGATTTGAATTTGTGAATTTGGCCATTTGTGAGATTCAATGCCATTCCAGGCCTACTAGGCTGGAAAATTTGAGATTCTTTCTGGGAATGCATATATCTGGAAAGGAAACTAAGACGTTGAGTTTAAAAGCACCAAATGTTAAAGTGACAAAAGGCACTCGTAGTGGGTAAATGTGAAAAAAATAAAAAATTCTGTAAAATATTTACCCACAAGAACATGGAGAAATAGATACACTTTGTTCTTATATTCATTATTGATAGTTCTTCAATAACAAAATTTTGCATGTTGAAACTATTGTTATGTAAACAAAACTGTTAGTGATTTTTCAACAAACATCGCTAATCGTGTAGTTAGTTTAAATATTTTATTTTCAGTCTGAATATGATTTTCAGGATATTGTTCAATGCTTTGACCTTTTTGCCAATGTTGACAGTCATGTTTTGATTAAACTTTGGTATCTTATTGGATTAATACGACTTTTTATCGGCAGTTCCACCCTATGCATAACAATGGTTTGGACATTCAAAATTTCAATATTGGAGAGTTATTAATAATGCTAACAAGGGCAATGCCCAGGGAATCCCCCGCCAAGGTGGCTTTCAGCTGAGGTTTATTAAGTTTCTGATGTCGCTTAAATCGAAAGATGTCTTAATCTGGCATGTGAAGACTGAACAAAATCTGAATGAATACTAAATATTATTGAAATCGGTTCCTATTTGTTTGAGTTATCAAGACTAACAGGTCTAAATCACGAAAAATTTATGAATTAGGTTGATAACTCAAGACAAAATGAAAAATGAAAATGCGATCATCATTGGGCACTATTTTGAAAGCAATCCTGATGGCAAACCTCCATACCAAATTTCATTCAGATCAAATAACTCATGGCTAAGATATCTGCATGAACGGACAAAATGATATGATTTTTAAACAAAGAAGGATAACTCTAAAATGGAAAATGTGAACAATGCCCATTTGTCCCTCTTCTGAAAGCAGTCATGATGGTGAACCTCCATACAAATTTCATTTAGATGCTATAACCACTGGTTGGGTGAGATATATTCAAAGACAGACAAAAAACCCACATTCCAGATAATCAAGATGACTGCTGGTGGCCATGTTTTTTGACAAATTTTGGAAACAAAATTGCCAGCTTCCAACTAGAGGCTACCCCACAGATCCAAATGAAGCTTGGTGACGACCGGATGAGGGATGTGGCCTGTAGATTGTGCTGAAGGATTTACTCATGCAAAGAGTAAAATCCATTTTTACACTAAGACCCATTACTGAATAAGGGCGGTAACTCAGGAAAATAATCAATGGACGAAACCCGCTGTTTGTAAATACTCTTTCCATCATGTTGGTACATCAACATACCAAAGATTATTAAAATTTGACTGGTGGTAACCGAGATATAGAGCTTCAAAGTTGTTAGGGACGGACGGACAGATGGATGGTTCAACGGAGCCCATTGCTGCATCTCCAGACAAACTTTGTTTGTGGGAGGATAATTATAACAAAGTTAATATATTTTTTCATGTACTTGTTGACGATAGTTCTTTTACAGATATTTATGTTATTTCACATGAACCCACTTCGAAGGCCTTGAATACCTTTAAAACAATCACTTATACAGTAATGCTCTAATTAATCGACTTCTTAACCACAGCAGAATTATGGGTAACTTTTCAGGATTTAGTCAGAAATATGGCTTGTTGCCATTCATCGTAAAGCTCTCGCCGAGAGCTTTCCGATGAATGGCAACAAGCCATATTTCCGACTAAATCCTGAAAAGTTACCCATAATTCTGCTGTGGTTAAGAAGTCGATTAATTAGAGCATTACTGTACCTTTAAAACAAACACTTGTCATTCTGGCAATATTTTCTGAACCAATATACGCTTATAAGTCATCCGAGTTGTTTGCAACTTTGCATACTCTGAACCCTGATGCACTTTCTTCAAAAATACTGATCCTCTATGGATTCAGTTCGTATTAACTACCATCTGGACATGACACAATATTAACCCTTTCTTTACTTAATGGATTTTCCCAATCAGTTGTTAAAGCAGCACATAATCTTCAATCAAGCCTGAGTTTAGTGTGTCTGTCATTTGCAGAAGAGGTCCCAGAGGGTGAATTTGGTGATGCTAGCCAACTTGGCGGGATAGAATCACTAAATTCACCCTCTGGGGGACCTCATTCTGCATGGCCTCATCTACTGGGAGACAAATACTCAGATTTAGGTTCCCAAATGGTGAATATTGTGATGTATACCCATTGAGAAACTCAATTATGCAATGTGTCATCTGCCAATTTGGGAATATAGAGAAAATGAGGTCCAAGGAGAATGAGGTCCACAGAGAGTGAGTTTGGTGATGCTAGCCCGCTGTGAGGGATAGCGTCACTAAATTCACCATCTGGGGACCTCATTCTGCAAATGACAGGCACACTAAACTCAAGTCTCAAAACCTAGCAATTGTTCATCTTTGTCATAATGTGTTGATGAATACATTAACCCTTTCTGTACTAAATGGGCTCTCCCACCCTGTTATAAAACTATACACTGGAATGGTCTATTATTCATTTTGAGGGATGTTCAGGTAATAAAAGTAGACGACAGACTGATGAAAAGATGAAACATGGGAAGGATTTATATTTATTGGTGGGAAATGATCAGAAAGAGGAAGCTTCAAAACATTGTATTTTCAACTGATCCAGTGTAATAAACTGTGAACATGTTGTTTTTGCTGAGTTACAGATGTGTTTTTGTGCTTAAGTTTCATCTTGTTTTGAAGTACAAAATCTATTATTTTCAATGGAGGGGGAATAACTCTATATATTAAAATACATTGAAAAAACATTTTTAGTTTGAATTATGTTGCATTCTGGGAGCCATGACGGGGGTAATGTCTATATGATTTCAGCTGTTTTCTATGGGCATCTTCTGAGACACAGACGTTTCAAAAGAAACATAGTATTTAAATCATATTTTATGGCATAGATTGTTATTAAAACCGTATATCAAGGCACTATAAAAAAAATAATCGGTGACTTGAAAATTAAGTGGGCCTTTAAACGGAATGAATAAATGCATGTAAAATTCAATATCAATAGCATCTTTCATGAGAATTCATCATTCCAAACATGTTATTTTATACACTAGAATCTCAATAAAGAGTAAAATAGGTTCGAAAAAATAAGCCTGGAACCCCCAAGTACATCTTTAACCCTTTATTACTAAATACTCATTTACAAGTAGTTCCCTTAGGAAATGTTCATATAATAGGTTCAACAAACGATACGTCGTTAGCTGAACATATTTGTTGAACATTTCCCACCAATGAATACAAATATACTTCTGCACTTGTATTATCTGTCGTCTGCTTATATTACCTGAATATCCCTCCAGATGAATAATAGACCATTCCAAGGTATACTTTTATAATTGGGTGGAATAATCCATTTAGTATAAGAAGTGTTTATAATTATTAATATATTTTTTATAAGTCGTAGACATCATTTGAGTATAAATATGGTTCTGTTAGTGGGTACAACAACACGATCCAGGCGAGTGCTCCAAGAACAAAGGCTGCCATGAGTTTATGCCGTGTGGATCGCTGATTGTAAGCTATCACCTCATTGAATGCAGGAAATCCCATGTGATTACAGAAAGCATGCGCCATCACCGGAGCCATCAGGTGTCCTGCAACAAATGGAGAATTATTTTTAAATTAACCCTTTCTATATTAGATACTCATTGATGATTAGGTTCCTTAGGCAATGTTCAGATAATAAGTTCAACAAAAGACCTATGTTGTTTGTTGAACTTATTATCTGAACATTTCCCACTAATGAATCCTTCTGCACTTGTATTATCTTTTCATCTATTTGTTGTCTGCTTTTATTACCTGAACATCCCTCCAGATGAATAATAGACCAATCGAATATATACTTTTATAACTGAATGGCGGAAACCATTTAGTGAAAAAAATGGGCAATTTAACACTTTTAGTGCCAATCGAGTGGTTAGAATGTAGTTAGGATTTCAAATATACCCTTAACAATGATATATAGCGCTTAACCAATTACATGCGCTAAGACGCTAATAACAATTATTACCATGATGAGCCTGAACACTCAGTAACCATCTACTGCTCCCTGGGGACAGGGAGAAGTAGACACAATGTGGCTAGCATGCTAACAAGATCTTTCACTGCTCATAATCAGGTACCCTTTCAACGCATGGGTGGTGAGATGCAGACATAGTACGAGCGACCTTGCTCAAGGGTCACAAGTTTTGAATCATAACTTGACGTGAAATCCGGCAATTGCACATCAATCAATTCGACCAAACCGCTGCTGTGTGAAACTCACATTAGACTGTGGCGGGCTGCGAACTCATCTGGCTGTGTTGACAGCGAAGACAAGTCCAATGTGCTAAATGCAGAGCTCGAGACATTCTGAACTCATCGACTCTTGACCGTATGAAGAACCTCTGATATAAATTATAATAAATAGGACCATTTTTTTTAGGATGGATATTTCCAAAATTGATAGGAATATGTCACCTCTGTATAGATGACATTGCATGCAAAAACAGTCTGTCCAGGTTTGTTATTTGACGACTTATCCGATAGAATACACGTAATTGTGTATGACTCATGTTCTTTGATCCCCAAACATCCAGAAACATGAGCCAATCAACTGATTCAAATGGCATTGATAGCAGCAATTCAGGTCATCTGTTTACAAATTAGAAACAGAAAATGGCATATCATACCATTGTTGGCACCTCGCAACATTTGATGTATCTTCAAAAGTCCATTTCATATGAACATTTTAGAGACCATTCTATACGAAGGGATTCACAAACTTTGTTTAATTACTCTACCGGTCAAAGAACATTAATAATTTGAACATCTTTTCAAAACTACCAGAACAATTGTAAGTAACATATATTTTTCAAATACCAACATAGTCTCCCAATAGCAACACGCATCGAGCAGGTGAACACAATCGGCCTGATGTGACATAGGTGTTCATCGCTTTTATGAAGTGTAGACTTCAGTTATTAGTACGGTATATGAACATCGGAAAAGTTCATGTAAACCGTATGGCGAAATGTACTTATTCCTACAGGCGCTAATTGTGTGAATGTAGACGATGTGTGATTATACTTTCATGTATTTTTCATGTAATTTCTGAAGCGACGTGACCTTATCTCATTTTAAATGATGACATACCTGTTCTTAGAAAAAGGAATGCAGAATAGGCACCAAATATTGTTGTGTAAAACATCTGAAAACCTGCAATAAAATATGTTATTTTTTATTACACTTTATTTTAGTGGTGGGAGGTACGCCCAGTGTCACGATACGATACGTATCGCGATATGCGGGTCGCGATACAATACGTATCTAGATACGATACCCAAGTATTTCTGGATGCAGCCCTTCATATGGAATTCATGAATTGGTTGAAAAAAAACATATATTCAATCATAGTCATTATTTAATAGTTCATTAATTTGATTAATCCTTCAATACCAGCTACCTCAGTTCATTGGAATGTTTTATTTAAGGCCAAGGTCGTATGGGATTACACGACTTTCAAGTACAAAATTCATTTAAATACAGTCCAGGGGGAGTAATCCAAAAATACCACGTCAGAAGTTCGGAACGCTGTCTGTATTGACGTGGTTTACTACGAGTTTTTGCGATGAGACACGTTTATGTCAATTGGGTATCGGTGACTGTTAACGGGAATGATTTAATTCTCTAATATGCAGTTCAAGTCCGATGAACGACAAATGATTAGCACGACATACATTTTGAGCCTTTTGGCGACATCATTTCTATGAAAACGAACTCTTCTGTGTGCCAACGGTGACAATGGTATATCAATCTTTACACAAAAACAACAACGCCCACGCGCATGACTGAAGAACAGGTGGCTGACCTATTTAATCGGCGCTTGAAGTAGAATGACTTGATCATGCTTCTTTGCATGCCGTTGTATTTAATTCTTATTCTCCGGCAAAAATATAGCAATTTTAAAGAACGAATAATGGATAATAGATAAACAAAATTGTGTATTGCGATGCGCGATTTTTTGGCTATGGAACCGGGGCATGTATCATAGAACTCTGATTCGCGATACACCGGTGATATCTCGCACCCCTACTTTCTTTTCTATATACTTAAAGGTACTCAATCCGATTTTATGGTCCCCATATCATCAGATTCCAACAACAACAAATTTTTTTGAAATGCCGCTTCAGTTATCAGAATAAAGTAATTGCACAAAAATAATGCTTAAAAGTCAACTATACTATAAAATTGCCCAAAACCTGTTATTTATCAACATTTTGTTCAACGAAATTTTGCCGGTTTGTCAAATATCTGACACAAAAAAGCCACTTGATTTTAGAGTTATCCATCTTCATCCGCAATTTGGTCTGAGACCATATTCTCATCGACTGTTTACTGGGCCACTTAAAATTATCGGTGGTGAAAAATAATAGATTTCAAACATTGATTCTGATCACTCTGAGCTTTGATGGGTGGGGTCCTCGACTCAAATCAAATATTTTTTACCCCGAAGCCAAGGAAATAGTAACATGCGAGCATTAATTTGGATAATGCATCTTTAAAACTATAACGTCTTTGTATTTTGACCGGGCTCACAGACCCATGCCCCTGAGTATCCCCATACCTGGCAAATGCCAGGCCTTTTTATCAGCACCGTAAAACCCATGGCCCCAGAGGCAAGACGACTGACGAGAGATTAAAGTTCAATTGGGAACATGCGAACAGTAAACAGAAATAAGTTCCACTCAGCAAACTTGAGGGTAAAAAATTTCATGATTGAATCATTCATGAAGACATGAACTTGTTAAGTTGTTCAATGTTCAACAAGTAGTTGAAATGTAATGTTGTGGGTGACCCAATAATTAGAGGGGCCGTGTAGTTAAATCAGCATTTAATATATAATAGCTGCTCAATATCAAAATGTGTTTCAGTTAATTTTTAAATCAGTTTGAACTTTATGAGATTGTGTTTATAATTTTTGAATACTTTATGAAAAAGATAGTGTTTATGCATAACAAAAAAAACCCAATAAAACAACATTACAAAACATTTTCAAGTTTTTATTACACTTCTACAACATTTATATAGCTTCTTACAATCAGCCCCGAGTATGCCCTGTCATAAGAAACACAAGGGCTTTTTTAGACCCCATGCCATTTACAAAAACCGAAGACTGATAATATACATATTATCTGAACATTTCGCACCAATGATTAGGAATCCTACTTCACTTATGTTATCTTTTCAACTGTTTGTCATCTGCTCGTTTTTCCAGAACACCCCTTTAAATGAATGATAGTTTATTCCAATATATACTTTTATAACTGAGTGGGAGAATTCATTTAGTATAGAAATGGTTACAAAGGCCATGAGTCACGTAATCGAGTGCAACAGCCAGTGATACAGTCATTGTTCATTAACATGATTGAAGTTGTTCCGAGTAACTCCACGAAACGTACCCAGAGACATTTTGCATGTGAAAAGATATCAATTAATGGCAGTTTCTTTTAAGTTTGTTAGTGAAGTGAATTAACCCTTTCAGTGCCAAGTCCGATTTTTGTATCAACCCATATTTCCTTGATCATTTTTCAATTATTGATTATAATAATGTGATACATTGATGGAAAGAGCTCTTAGAGCTCTTTCCATCAATGTATCACATTATTATAATCAATAAATTTGAAAAATGATCAAGGAAATATGGGTTGATACAAACATCGGACTTGGCACTGAAATGGTTAAAGTAAAGTATGACCAGGCAATTTCTCTACCCCATAATTGTAAATCAACAGTTATACTAGTAATGGTTTTGAACTGTACTTCCCTGCACGGTTATTCAGGTCTCCATGTTTATTAAATTTTATCAGGATTTCCACCCTGCACATTATTTTGGAACACTAGAATACAGATACTTACATGAGTGTTTGAGGGCTTCACCGACTTCTTGTTTTCCATGAATAACTTTGTCAATCATATGATGAAAATGTGCTAAAATAAATAAGTTACATGTTTTAGGATACCATCACATAATAATATATCTCATGTGTCTTTCTAGAATTCTGATTGGCTGCACACTGCTATACTCTTATTCGATACATGCAAATATGATTCTTTTTTTATTAATAGTAACAGACTCATTACGCGCAATCTGATTGACACCTGAAGACACGGTAAATCTGAAACTATATCTTGTACTTTACTTGTTGCAATATCGGTATATCATTAGACTTATTGTTGAATTTAATTAATCTTACAAGTGTCTGATCATAGCTATCCCTTAGTAATCTATTTCACAGTGGGTGTGGTACCAGCTCAAGATTGCATGAGTTAGTCGCCTAAACAATTCAATCTCGAGCTGGGATCTTCACCTACTGTGTAATAGATAAGTCAAAATAAGTCGAAAATGAAGTATAATATTACGAAAAACAGTCTGAGCCTATTCCTAGCCGCATCATGTAGAGAGGGTATTGTGAGAAGCATGTATACCAAAAATTATTGAAATCGGTTCATATTTGTCAAAGTTATTAAGTCGGACAGAATTTTCTAAGTCAAAATAAGTCGTAAATGAGGCGTAACTTTAAAAAAAAATTAGCATTATGCGGAGGGGCAGTCCTAAGGAGAATGCATACAAAAAATTATTGAAATCGGTTCATAGTTGTTCGAGTTATGAGGTAGGACGGACGGTACTACGGACAAACGGAGGGAGAAATCGTGGCGGATGCAGTCAATCCAGTATACCCCCCCATTTTCTTCGAAAGTGGGGGTATAACTAAGAAATAGAGGATCTACCAGTAAATTAGGTCAGTATTCGAGCCTTTTGCGAGGTTCAGACCTAATTTTCTGGACGAGCTTTTTAAATTACGCTATAAACTGGGGACGAATTGTAGATTCTATTTATTACATGATCCAAAACCTCGTCAAAACATACTTAAATCAACAAATGGGACACGAAACTAACATCGGCTTCTACAAGGCATGCAATGAAGTTTCACGTAACTATGCGTTGTTTGCCGGCTTAAAGAATAGTCCCAGATAAATCAAGATTCTTTGGTGTATTTAATGGCGTATATTTAATGACTTTTCAAACTCTTCATTCATATTAGTTTGTTGGAAAAATATTGGAAGCCATTGTATTTTGAGATGTAGTGTACGGAATGTAAACAGACGACAAACCGGAAGTCAAAGGTCACCTGGCACTATTTCCTATTATTAAACGAACGTTTAATATCACAATTTATAGAATTGGTTTATTGAATGGAATAAGGGTAGGAACATGTAATAAATATAATTATATAATTTGCATTATTTTTTTCAATGTTATAAAGTTCCCCGTTAGAACTTCAAAAAGGTCCCAGGTTTTGAACTGGTGGAATATGATCTCTACAGGTTTAGCCAGAGTATAGATTCATGTAATGACCTATATTTATTATATGCCAAACAGTAGATTACACGCACATGTATTATATAGAAATGGAGAATAATCTTGCGCAAAGAAGTTATTTTTACAAATATTATAACCAAGTTAACACACACACAATTATTCTTACATATTAATTAAATGCAGTGACTCTCGATGGCAAAATCTTTTTCATTAGTTTATCGCTGATAGTTGTGTCCTGAATCAAGAAGTAAATATTTACAATTGCGCTTAGCTCAGACGATGTTTTCTATGAGTGGTAAGTTCGATTTGCTTGAGATATTTGCCAACGTTATCAGAATGCTACATTCTTCCAGTTGACATAGCACCTGATTACTAACATATCAGCTTCATGCACCTGAACAAGTCCATAAATGTTTTTAAGGGTTGCGTAAAAGAAGTTTTTGAAATTCTTAAGCAATTCTTTATAAATTTTCAAATAAAGTCTTCTGTTAGGTCCTTTTTTGGGTGATGTTCAGACTTGCAGAATGAGGACCCAGATGGTGAATTATCCCGCACAGTGGGCTAGCATCACCAAATTCATCTTCTGGGGACCTCATTCTACATGACCTCATCTGCCATGAGAGACCTAGACACAGATTTAAGTTGCCTGATGGTGAAGTGCACCCATTGGGCACCTCAATTATGCATTTTGTTGTCTGCCAATTTGGAGATATATAGAGAAACTAAGCTAAAAAAAAAAGAAAAGAAACTTTCTAAAGAAACTAAAAAAACTTTATTATATAATAATACAGATACTTTCCAGAGAAGGTGAGGCTTAATGATGTCCACAACAGGTAAATTTAGTGATGCAAGCCCACAGTGCGGGGTTGAGTCACTAAATTCACCCTCTGGCGACCTCATTCTGCAAATGTCGGGCACCATGTGTTCAGGCCTGGTGATGAACGAGGTGCCTGAGAACACAGTACATGTATTTTCATTTATATGGGCTAACTAGAGGAAATAATTGCCACATTGATAGCGACAATTTTTATAGTTGACAAAAATTGATAGCTCTTACTTACCAACACCAAAAAACAATGGACAGACAAACACAGATAGCCCAGGTCCTAAAGATGGAACCAGGAGTGGCAACATACAGGCTCTAAAAATAAACTCTTCTGAGAATGGGGCCTGTGAATGAAACAAAAGTTATAGACAATGAAGATAACAATGACATGACATGGTAACCCTCTGACACACATGTAGACATCACATAATGATACAACATATACCAATATATACTATACAGTAACAAGGTTCACAAGTCCGATAATCTATTCCTCATAGAATCTCAAAATCGTTCATTAAAAATGTTTTTGTTTTTTTTCAATTAAATTTTTTGTTTATATTGAGTCCCTAGCTTTTAAATTTTTTTTTATTTAATTAAATCAAAATTATGAAAAACTAATGCTGTTATAACATCTGTCAGGATACCCAAGTCAACAAACCAAATTTGGTGTAAATCGGCCAAGGGGTCTGGGACAAAAATATAGTTTCAGAGATACATATTTTTATTGTGTCTCCAAGTGTCTCCTGTAAAATTTTATTTTCAGTAGATACAACATTTTAGAGGCCCACCGACGATATGATAAACATATCAAGCCGATTGATTTAAGAGTTATCCATCTCCATCAGCAATTTGGTCCGAGACCGTCGAGTCAACGACTGTTTACTGGGCCACTAATAATTCTCGATGGTGAAAAATAATAGATTTCAAAAATTGATATCTAATAACTCGGAGCTTTGATAAGTGGGATCCTCGACTTGATTCAAATATTTTACCCCCCCCCAAATCCAAATAAATAGTAATTGAGGGGCCCTCAATCAGATTATGCATCTTTAATTGGTAACTATAATCTTAGTAGAATTTATATATTGACCTACATGTAGTTGCGACTTTATCTACTCAGGGGCCAGGGGTCAAGAATATAGCCAACTTACCACGACATGATTTCGTAACCAAATGAGATTTTTGACACTTGAGACCCAGTACTGAGGCTCTGAAACAGAAACAAGGGTTGTGCATCAAAGATGACTCTCGTCAAGTATTTTTGCCCATAAACGTGAATATGATTAAAATCACAAATGAAAGTGTCAATGACACTGTAGCTCAACTTGGAAAGGGAATAATTTAATGTATTACAGTCAATGGAGCGATTAGGAATGTGGAAAGTTGAATGTCTATTACTAGTTTATGGACATGAAGAGAAAAGTAAAATCCAAGATGGCTGCTGGCGGCCATGTTTTCGGCCGAATGACCCCAAAATGAATCGTTCCCATCTACATGTCATCGTTAACATCCATGACAAATTTTATGACGATCAGACTAAAGGTACGACCTGTAGCCCGTGCTAAAGAATTTAATCATACAAAGAGTAAAATCCAAAATGGCTGCTGGCGGCCATGTTTTTTGGCCAAATGACCCCAAAATTACTCGTTACCATTTACATGTCAATATTAACATCCATGACAAATTTCATGATGATCAGACAAACAGTACAACCTGTGGCCCGTGCTAATGGATTAAATTTTGAAATCCAAGATGGCCACTGGCGGCCATGTTTTTTGTCCAAATGACCCCAAAATGACTCGTTCCCATTTACATTCCAATTTCAACAGCCATGACAAATTTTATGATGATCCAACTAAAGGTACGACCTGTAGCCCGTGCTAAAGGATTTAGTCATACAAAGAGTAAAATCCAAGATGGCTGCTGGCAGCCATGTTTTTGTGCCAAATGACCCCAAAATTACTCGTTCCCATCTACATGTCAATATTAACATCCATGACAAATTTGATGATGATCAGACTAAAGGTACGACCTGTAGCCTGTGCTAAAGAATTTAGTCATACAAAGAGTAAAATCCAAGATGGCTGCTGGCCGCCATGTTTTTTGGCCGAATGACCCCAAAATTATTCGTTCCCATCTACATGTCAATATTAACATTCATGACAAATTTCATGATGATCAGACGAACAGTACGACCTGTGGCCCGTGCTAATGGATTGAATTTTGAAATCCAAGATGGCCACTGGCGGCCATTGTTTTTTGTCCAAATGACCCCAAAATGACTCGTTCCCATCTACATTCCAATTTCAACAGCCATGACAAATTTTATGATGATCGGACTAAAGGTACGACCTGTAGCCCGTGCTAAAGGATTTAGTCATACAAAGAGTAAAATCAAAGATGCCTGCTGGCGGCCATGTTTTTTGACCGAATGACCCCAAAATGACTCGTTCCCATCTACATGTCATTATTAACATTCATGACAAATTTTATGATGATCAGACTAAAGGTACGACCTGTAGCCCGTGCTAAAGGATTTAGTCATACAAAGAGTAAAATCCAAGATGGCTGCTGGCGGCCATGTTTTTGTGCCAAATGACCCCAAAATTACTCGTTCCCATCTACATGTCAATATTAACATCCATGACAAATTTGATGATGATCAGACTAAAGGTACGACCTGTAGCCTGTGCTAAAGAATTTAGTCATACAAAGAGTAAAATCCAAGATGGCTGCTGGCCGCCATGTTTTTTGGCCGAATGACCCCAAAATTACTTGTTCCCATCTACATGACAATATTAACATCCATGACAAATTTCATGATGATCAGACGAACAGTACGACCTGTGGCCCGTGCTAATGGATTGAATTTTGAAATCCAAGATGGCCACTGGCAGCCATGTTTTTTGTCCGAATGACCCCAAAATGACTCGTTCCCATTTACATTCCAATTTCAACAGCCATGACAAATTTTATGATGATCGGACTAAAGGTACGACCTGTAGCCCATGCTAAAGGATTTAGTCATACAAAGAGTGAAATCAAAGATGCCTGCTGGCGGCCATGTTTTTTGGCCGAATGACCCCAAAATGACTCGTTCTCATCTACATGTCATTATTAACATTCTTGACAAATTTTATGATGATCAGACTAAAAGTACGACCTGTAGCCCGTGCTAAAGAATTTAGTCATACAAAGAGTAAAATCCAAGATGGCTGCTGGCGGCCATGTTTTTGGGCCAAGTGACCCCAAAATTACTCGTTCCCATCTACATGTCAATATTAACATCCATGACAAATTTCATGACGATCAGACAAATAGTACGCCCTGTAGCCCGTGCTAATGGATTGAATTTTGAAATACAAGATGGCCACTGGCGGCCATGTTTTTTTACCGAATGACCCCAAAATTAATCATTCTGGTCTAAATGTTGATGTCAACAGCTATGACAAATTTCATAATGATCCGACCAAAGGTACGACCTGTAGACTGCATTGTTGACGCCTTACGTACACACGCACACACGGACGACGGACGACAAAGCCATGGCAATAGCTCAAACTTTACAAAGTAAAGTTGAGCTAAAAATGGACGACCTAAGGGTGATAACTGAGGTAAACAAACAATATTGACAGAGTTTTTGAACACAATCAAGATATTGTAGTGAAATATCCATATACCCAATATGAATGGAATCGGTTGATGTTTTTTCAAGTTATCAGACTAACAGTCATAAAATTGTTAAAAACAGACACTTAGGGCTGTAACTCAGGTAAAACAAATTTGAAATTTTTTGTTTTCGAACTCGATTGAGATATTGTCGTGAAAGATCCACATATCAAATATGAATGTAATCGGTTGACATTTGTTCAAGTATTCCCGCTAAATGGTCATAAAATTTCTAAAATAGACAAATAGGGGCACAAATCAGGCAACAAAATTGGACAAACATGGTTTTTGAACTTGTTCACGATATTGTAGGAAAAGATCCATATACCAAATAAGAATGAAATTGGTTGACGTTTATTCAAGTTATCGCACAAACAGACATAAATATTCATAAAATTACTAAATATAGACAAACTAAGGGCCATAACTTAGGTAAAAGGATCGGACATATCTGGTTTTCAAACTCGTTCCTGAGATATTGTTGTGAGAGATATATACCCTGTATACCAAATATGAATGAAATTGGTTGACATTTGTTCTAGTTATCGCAATTACGGACATAAAATTTCCTAAAATATTGCTAAATATAGACCAACTAAGGGTCGTACTAGTAACTCAGGTAAAAAAAATCGGACAAACCTCATTTTCGAACTTGATCAAGATATTTTTGTGTTTGATCCCGAAGAGACTTCAGAGTATACACAATATGTGTGATGCTGGTTTAACCAATCAACGATCAGTATTCTTAGTGAGTGCTCACCAATAGGTCATTGAGTTCATTTTCAATGCAAAACTAATTTGAAATTATTGCTGACATATAGGAAAAGAATGGAGACTTAAAATATTCGATTGATTTGTGCAAATCAAATAATATTAGATCTATCGATACATGAAGAATTTTTTTACAAAAGGTGGGTTTTTTTTTTAGATAAATATTGATTTTGATATGGACGGTATATTTTCCCATGTGCTAAAGAGGGGACCTGCTGGTGAATATTTTTTTCAGTGTCTGTTTTTGATGTTTTGGAACAGTTTATCCTAGAATTGTGTATTATAATTGGAAAATATAGCTTTTACTCAATCAATTGGCATTGGAATTTAAGAATCGGTTCAGGCCATTAGAAGTGAGGAGGTATCTGAAATTGTAATCTCCCGTGTTACGAAGCATTTTTTAAAGTGGAAAGCTCGGTTTAAATTTATATATGTTTTAATTTATATTTTACTCATTTTAATGACATGCCCCTGTGTTAATATATTTACAATGTACTAAGTGAACAGATGCACATGTTGCCCTGATCAAGCACACATAATTACTAACAAAGTTTGTGTTCATTAAGTGTGGAAAGTCCTACTAGAACAACACGTAATGCAAACATCCGTCAAATCAAACACAAGAGTTCTAATGGGCTGCCATTCTGTCGAGCAGCATGCAAAAATCGTTAATTAGACCTACTGCTCAAAATCTCTGATCTGTCAATAATTTTTTAGTGAGGGAATTATCTCAAAGCACATAAGACATTTGAATCTGAGGGATTAAGTCGCCATTTTTGCTGGAAAAACCAGTGCTAAATATAGTAAACCAATGACTGGTACCCAGCCAGTGACAGAGTCAAAAAGGAAGTATGACTGGTGCGCTCTGGCAGAGATTGCCAATAAGTAGGTACCTACCTAAATATAAATTACAAACTCCGTCCAGATAATGAAGACACAGAGGACCCATAAATAAAATCTGAAAAATACGAAATTTAACAAGTAATAAACGGGCATTCAATGGATTACCTGGCATGAAGAGATTAGGAATAAGCATGTTTAATAACTTTTCCATTGTCAAACAAGAGATTGCACCGGCAGTGCTGGGATAAACCCAATTCAAACAGACAAAGTATGGGTGAGATATCTGCACAGACGAAAAAACCCCAACATTTCCATATAAACACAGATAAATAACTGTAGAACCGAAAACATGAACAAAATGATTTAACACTCAATTGTTTGCCCTCATTGTAGTGAACATCCATACCAAATTTCATTGAGATTCGTCAACCGGTGGTTGAAATATGCACAAAAAACCAACACTTCCATTCCAAATAAACAAAGATGAATAACTCTAGAACGGAAAACCAGAAAAAAAAGATTGAACACTCAATTGATTGCCCTCACAGTAGTGACCATCCAAACCAAATTTCATTGAGATTCATTAACCGGTGGTAGAGATATCTGCTCAGATGGACAAAAAAACCCAACATTTCAAGATAAACAAAGATGAATAACTCTAGTAAAATGGAAAATCTGTAAAAAATGTCCCCAGAAGGTGAATTTAGTGACCCTACCATGCACAGTGGGCTAACATCACCAAATTCACCCTCTGGGGACGTCATTCTGCTTAGGCCTCATCTTCTCTGGAAGGTATGTTTATTATCAAATCAAAAAGATAGTTTCTTTAGAAAGTTTCTTTTTCATTTTTAGTTTAGCTTCTCTATATACCCAAATTGTCATAATTGAGGTGCCAAATGGGTGCAAATCACCATCTTCACCATCTGGGATCATAAATCATTGTCTAGGTCTCCAATAGCTTATAAGACCATGCAGATTAAGGTACATGTACACAGAGAATGAATTTTGTGATGCTATTCCGCTGTGTGGGGTAGTCACTACATTTACCCTCTGGCCCTGGGGACCTCATTCTGCAAATGTCCGGCAGCATACTAGTATTTATAAGCCTGTATGTGATCAGATTTGAATTTGTGATAGCACCAGTTATACTCACCATGGTAAGCAATAGTGGGATAATCAGAGCTGGAATCAAGCCATAGAAACGCAGACCAATCCATTCAAATATTGAATGTGCCTGAAAATAAATCAATTTAAAACGTGATCGTGATCGTAAGATATACCAGTAGTATTACCACACCTACCATTAAAAATTTTCCCTCTAGCTGGTAGATTCACCTGGGTGGGTAAGCACAAGGCTTTTTTTTTTTTACGGTTCTATCTTTATGTAGAATAGAACGAGAATGGATAGGGATGTACAGTCCTCAAACTTGGCCAAGGCATTGCAGGGAAACGCTGTGGTAAAATGTGGTATCTAACATGCCACAGCATTAAATTTGACGCGGGAATTTTTTCCTAATTTTGAGGGCTGGATGTACAAGTGAAAGATATTGAAAGATATTTCTGTTGTTTGGGAGCATATTTAGGGTCAGAATATACATGTACTCACAGTACATGGTGAATGCACTTACCGGTATAAAAGTATACTTGCCTGTCAATTCTGAATGTACTGGTAGAACTCACGGAGCCTTGAGAAAAAACTAATTACACTGGTTTTGCCATATAGGCAGACATACATGTACTAGTACATGCTATGAGGCGGATGTATTATAGCCACATAAGTTCAAATGGAAGGTGTGAAAAAACCGAGAACAGCCTAACAGACCAAAATAAAACTCTTCTGTAAAAATATTCTAACAAGAATGCAGTGGCAGTAGAAACTAGACGAACAGTCATCGAACACTCATGTTTCAGTCAAGCCTGGACATACATTGTAACTCAGATTTTGGTACAGGTACCTGTCAAACAGTCTGATAAATATCAAGACTTGGTCTCATTTCTATCAACTACATCTGACAACACTGGAACTCTAACTGATTTCAAGGATGAAGGGGTCGAATCCCCATTAATGAAAACTCATTAATATTCATGTGTCCACTTAAGGCAATGTTTATAACAGTTATCAACACATAGATTCATGCACATGCTCCTGAAGTCATGTAAACATGCATGTGTTTATAAGAGTGGTCACTTTTCCTCTAACCGATTTTCATGCAATAAAATGCGCATTTACTTCACGACATGTACATTGTATATATACAGAATACAAGTTTCACAGTTCAGATCAAGCCTTGAAATAGTGTGTCTGTCATTTGCAGAATGAGGTCCCCAGATGCAAAGTGGGCTACCATCACCAAATTCACCCTCTGGGAACCCCATTCTGCTTAGGTCTCAACTGCTATTGTAGACCTACATGCTGGATCAGATTGAAGTTCCCCAGTTGAAGTAGGTGATGTTCACCCATTAGTCACATCGATTATGCATTTTATCTTCTGCAAATTAGGGGATATAGAAACAGAATAGAAAAAGTAACTAAAAACAATGTTAATTTGAAACTGTACATGTAGGTACTTCCAAGAAGATGAGGCCTAAGCAGAATGAGGTCTCAAGAGGGTGAATTTGGTGGTGCTAGCCCGCTGTGTGGGGTAGCATCACTAAATTCACCCTCTGGGAACCTCATTCTGCAAATGACAGACACACTATTTCAAGGCTTGGTTCAGATGCTATATAGAACAATGAATTTGAAATGAAGAAATAGCGATAACACGCTATCTGTTCTTCGCATTATATTATTTAGCTGTACTGTGGTAATGATGAGTTATCTCCTTATTTAGAATATTTAAGAATAATAATTAGGATATAAAGAAGATAAAGTAAAAGTTTAGTGACAGTGAGCTGACAACTTAATATGATAGTAAGGTTGTGGTGACATCATGGAGGATCTATTTTGTAGTGATGATAAAAATTTACAAATACATCTGGTCTCACATATTGCATCGGGATTAACAATCCTTTTCCTTATTTTTTTTCAGATTCTGTAGAATTTTTAGAGATGCGATTAATATCTACTAAGAAACTTAGCTTTGCCATCAAGATAATTCTCTGATTCTCATTTCATTTACAAAAGAATAAAAAGTGTTTTTCATTTTCAAGTTGCCCGCATGAGGAACATACTTGTTTGTAAATATCAGGTTTCAGACGTTTGTACTTATCGTTCTCAATAGTAAGTATGTGGACTCTAACCCTATAGAAGTACATGTAAGATATTTTGAGAGATATTTAGGTATTCTCAATGTCAGATATGTTTGTACTTTGAACTCTTTTTTCCCAAAATTTGTTTGTTAACCACTTTGCTGTCATTTGACTAGATTTTGAGTGTTTTGTCTATGTATGCTTTGAAATAAGTCAATATACAATCCTTCTATAGATGTTCTGTCTGACCATTCCCTAATTATGAAGTAATATGAATCATACGTGACACGTAGTGGAGCAACCACACATGATGTGCCTCAAATTTGCCTTTTTTCGGCGACATAACGCTAAGAATAATTTATGTAACATCATGCAGTGGTCACGACGAAGACGACATGCCAAATTGACAAGACGTGTTGTGGATTGTAAAATCTTGTCTGGATTATCGTCATGACATCTTCATTTTTCGTTTTCATTAAGCTGACCAACGAAATTAGACTAAATGAAATTAATAGAATTAAATCACATGTGAATTCTTCGTAAGTTGTGAAGTAGTTAATTTCATTTTTATCGCAATGCTTCATTTCCAATTCCGCATTTTTTTGCAATCTCCACACGGTTGCTAACCGGAAGTCACATGACAATTTCTCCAAAATCTATACCCGCGATCTTGAAAAATCATTGATGGATAAAGAAAAAATTATGTGACGTCATTCACCTGCCTTAGGTATAAGCACCCTTGGTGGTTGCTAATATACACCAGTTTGATTTTGAACATACAACTGCAGTCAAACATTGCGGGAGTGGCTTGAGTGTGTTAAAGTGTGAATATTATTTGATTTTGCAGAAAGCTATTGATTGGTTGAAGCAACACATTCTTCAATGTGCGAGTAATTTCTTTAGCGCGATTCCTCCCATTTGAAATAATATATTCCATGAGTCGCTATAACATATGATGATTGTAATGAAACCTTGGTCTAGTTTCAACGAGACTGCCTGTCAAAGTGACAGGCACAAAATTGGTTTATGCCAGTCATTAATAATTTTGTGTCAGTCATATAAATTTTCACAAAGTATAACTTCTTAACCATAGCAGAATTATGGATAACTTTTCAGGATTTAGTCGGAAATATGGCTTGTTGCCATTCATCGGAAAGCTCTCGGATGCCATTCATCGGAAAGCTCTCTCCGAGAGCTTTCCGATGAATGGCAACAAGCCATATTTCCGACTAAATCCTGAAAAGTTACCCAAAATTCTGATATGGTTACGGAGTCGATTATTTAGGGCATTACTGTATGCTACCTCCTACAAGACACTTGAGGTATTTAATAAATCAATAATTAGTTGCGTAAAACTTTGCAAAAAAAAATGTAGTCAACTTTTCTCAACTTTGTTTGATACCACCTAACATAACTGCACTCTCCAGCAGTATTTGGCATTTTGTCGAAAGTGACGAACTTTGTCTCATGACTAAAACATGCGATGTTGTTTGTTTTCATACACAAGTGACAAGTGGTTTGAAAAACATGCAGTTACAAGTAAGAAATTTATTATCTTACACACATTTAATCAACAAAATAATTTTATAATTTTGGTGCATAATACACAAATGAGCATGGTTCATAATCACAGGTACAAGCCAACATGTACTGGTCATTTGGGCTTTTCGACCAGTCATCAAACGTGACCGGACACTTATTCAAGGCTTGGTATCAGTAGAGTTGTGCAAGTAGAGAAACACTAACATTAACTCACACCTCCAACAGAAGGGAGTGAAGAGCGATTAAGGTTTCTTACCCAAGTGTAGGTACTTTACTCCTATTCTTTCGGAATTCCTGATCATGAAATCATTTCAGAAATGGCTTCAACACATCAGTTAACCCTTTACCCAACAGAACGGCCCTGTGCCAATGTATTCTCTTATATATGCGAGTCGACCATAGGTCGCCTCGCATATATAAGAGAATGCATTGGCTTAACACATTAAAAATTATAAAATTGTTAAAGAATGTAAGAAAAAATGGTAAAAAGTGTTAAAAAAAGATTTTTTTTAGGCCAATGCATTCTCTTATATATGCGAGGCGACCTATGGTCGACTCGCATATATAAGAGAATGCATTGGCACAGGGCATAACTGTAACTATCACAATGTGGTCAAGGAGCCGGTTCCAATGATATCCATATTTGTATGGTTCTATTGAGACAGACCGAAGATATTTTAGGCTGTTGAAGCTTTATTTGGCCGGTTTTGGCCGGTTTGTTGGGTAAAGGGTTAATTTCATGAACCCATGCAGGTAAAAAGTTATCACTCAGTAATTCAATTTTCGCTCCACAAATTTTCAGACTTTTAAATACTTTTATAGAAATACAATATTAGAAAAAGAAATATAAAAAAATATCTCACCTTATCACTGCTTGCATACCTCCCGAAGAACCACAATAATGGAGGTACAATCACTGAGGTGGCAGCAACACTGATGAAGCGCCTCTTGATGATATCAGGGTGATCTCTACAAAATATTAAGTTAATATAAATAGTTTCAGATTTAATTTCAAATTCATGCATATGTACATGTACATGCAGGGTATGACCGTATGTACCATACATTGTAGAATGGATTATAGAAATAATCCAAAATATCATTCCATTCATATGGCCCGATTATTTCAGTGTTTAAAAATGAGATGTTATAACTCAGGTGGCATGCCTACTGGAACAACAAATCATAACCTGAATTAATGCACCCAGGGAAATGCTATTGATAAACTTGCGTAATATATGTAGCTTTGGATTTCTTTGTGAGTATCTCAGGTGTATCTGTCGATATTACAGTGCAGGAACCAATTCTGGTTATAGATGCACTGGTCCAGGTGCTACCACGGCCGAGTAACTTTATAACCCTGTGGTGACTCCAGTAGCGTTCTTTAACGTGCACACATCGAGACGTGTACGCGGGTCAGCCATTAATGTCCGCGTACTGCACCCACGTCAACATACCTGGACAAGTGTTGTAATGGGGAGAAGTCGGCATTTTGCATTCGGATCTTTATTCAGTGATCTCGAATGAAACTTTTCAGCCTGACAAACTTGGTACCGTATCTGACCAAGTTCTGATTTTTGTCAGAATACGATGACCAGGTTGTGATCCCCGCTCTGCTAGCACGAGAGACCAGTACGGTACCTCTCGGCTACCGACTTCCCTACCGAGGTGCAAGGAAATGACTATACTTTTCAGTGACAAATACCAAAATTTTCTCATGGCAGGATGAACCATGGTCGCCCCGTCGCAGTTATGCGTTTCCCCAATACAGACTCATTTATTTTCCCCTGGTGGAAACCTAGTTCAGTCATGAACGTAGTCTGCGAAAGCGGTCCTGTTGACCTAGCGCAAATACTTCAATGGGATTTTTGGCAAAATTAACCAAGAAATACTGACACATGTTGCGTCTTTTAAGTCCTTCCGAAGGTAAATAGAACCTCCTTCTTCTGGTAATGTTGATGGCACTGACGTCCACGATAATTTCTCCGTGTTCTGCATCTGTATGTATACAATGCAGGAGCCGATTACGGCTTTAGGCGCATTGGTGGAGGAGGATGATGATGTCAGGTTGGTGTTGGCGCTGCAACAGGATCAGTGTCTGGTTGTACCCCTCGCAGAGCAGATAAAAAACTGTCAGTGTCACTGATATCAACAACCAACTGTTCCAGGTGGTTCCATTCCACAGTTGTTTTAACAAAGACGGAGTGTTCGTATTGTGAGCTGCTAGTACGCAGAAGTTGGAACGATTCTACTGTATGTTGTTACACACCTCCTTCTCCACTGGATTTTGACTGACACAGTCCTCAAATTTTGTTGGCTTTATTTTTCTTGTGTCTTTCTTCTTGTGTTTTAGATAATCAGGCTTAGGAAGGGCTGGGACCAACCCCTTGACTATTTTGTGGTATTGAACCAGTCGCTGTTCTTTCCTTCTTTCTTCGAGGGGTGGGAGCTTTAGCTCAGACAGCATGCCTGTGACTGATCCATCATCTCGTCTGTACCGGTATTTGTTCTTTATGAAGTGTGCAGCTCTTCTTTGCACCTTCTCTAGTCTGGTGATGTCGGTCTGGTGGTGAGGGTCCCAAACGACAGCACCATAGTCCATGATGGATCATGCAAGCGTGATGTAGGCTTCTTTTTTGCAGGTCTCAGGTGCATGGCGAATGTTTCGTCTGAGTAGACCCAACGCACAGCTACTAGTAGCCTTCTTTGCTGTCTTCTTGATATGTGTAGCCCAGGTTAAGTCGTCTGAGAATGTGATGCCCAAGTAGGGGTTTTCGGTGACTGTTTGAAGAATGTGGCCGTCCAATTGATACATGTATATGTACATGTATGGTGTTTTTTGACGGATGTTCATTATGTAGCATTTTTTAGCATTGAATTTCATGCCCCATGTAACAGCCCATTCTTCAAGTGCATGAAGGTCATTCTGTAGGATGTTATGGTCCGTCTGGTTCTTCACTTCCCGGTATAGCAGACAGTCATCGCCAAACAACCGCACTTGGGAGCGAACGCAGTTTGGTAAGTCATTTATGTGGATCAGGAATACCGGTAGTAAAGGACCCAGGACATTTCCTTGTGGTACGCCAGATTTCACAGGGGCATATGATGAGCAGGATCTGTTGATGGTGACTCGCATCCTCCTTACCGTGAGAAAAGTCTTCAACCATGATAGTACATGTATCATTGTATGGGTCTGGTGATACCGTAGCACGCGGCCTTCTGCAGGAGCTTGTTGTGAGGGACAATATCGAAGGCTTTCGAAAAGTCAAGAAAGGCGATGTCGGTTTGAAATTTGTTGTCCAGTGATCTAAGTAGGTCCTCTGATGTTGTCAGGAGTTGGGAGGTACAGGAGAACCCTGATCGAAAGCCATGGTTGAGATTGGTGAGTACAGAGTGTTTCTCAAGATGATTCAGGAGGTGTCGGCATATTATGATGTGTTCTAGGATTTTACAGCAGACTGATGTGACTGTGAGGGATATTGGTTGGTAATTTTCAGCTCTGTGGACGTCACCTTTTTTGAAGACTGGAGCGATGTTTGCATCAAGCCAGTCTTGTGGTAGATCTCCATTAAGTGACTGCTTAAGGCCGCCGCACACGATGCGATATATGTTGCACGATATTTGTCGCAGGTCCTTACGAGTAAAATCGCAGCGTGTGCGGTGGAAAATCGTACAACATTTTGTCGCACGATCGGCCCCGCATGGAATCAAATAATTTTGATTTTCTACGATCGAGCCAATCAGATTCAACTATTAATCTGATCACGCAGCGATCACATGTTTTCTTTCACAACATGACGTCCATACAGTGTCCTTCAAAGTCAGAGTAGCGGGATATTTTGAACAGTGGAATACATTCATGCCTCTAGAATACAACTACAATTGAAACAGGTGCATGGACTGGACGCCAGCAAATTGGTGTCAAAATAATATCTTATTGTGAATTTGTGTGGGGAATTAAATCAGGTCTATAGGGCCAACTAGTCTATAGAACTACAAACACTTGTAATATTAATATTTAGGCCAAAACAATATGAAAGTGTCAATGACACTGTAGCTCAACTTAGGTAGGGCAATAATTTAATGGTTGACAGTAAATGGAGGAATAGGAAAGGTGCTAATTGAAATGTCTAACCTGCACCAAAGGATTCAGTGATGCAAAGAGTAAAATACAAGATGGCTGCTGGTGGCCATTTTTTTTGGCCAATTGACCCCAAAAGAACTCGTTCCCATCTACGTATAATTGTTAACATCCATGACAAATTTTATGAAGATCTGACCAAAGCAACGACCTACAAATTTCATGATGATCAGACGAACAGTACGACATGTAGACCGCGCCAATGGATTGAATTTTGAAATCCAAGATGGCTGCTGGCAGCCATGTTTTTTGGCCGAATGACCCCACAATGATTCGTTCCCATCTACATGTCAATGTCAACATTCATGACAAATTTCATAAAGATTAGACCAAAGGTACAACCTGTAGCCCGTGCCAAAGGATTTAGTCATGCAAAGAGTAAAATCCAAGATGGCTGCTGGCGGCCATGTTTTTTGGCCGAACGGCACCAAAATCACTCGTTCCCATCTACATGTCAGTGTTAACATCCATGACAAATTTAATAAAGATCAGACCAAAGGTATGACCTGTAGCCCACACCAAAGGATTTAGTCATGCAAATAGTAAAATGCTGGTGGCCATGTTTTTTGACCGAATGACCCCAAAACGACTCGTTCCCATCTACATGTCATTGTTATAATTCATGACAAATTTCATGACCATCTGACCAAAGCTACGACCTGTAGCCCGCACCAAAGGATTTAGTCATGCAAAGAGTAAAATCCAAGATAGCTGCTGGCGGCCATGTTTTTTGACCGAATGACCCCAAAACGACTCAATCCCATCTACATGTCATTGTTATCATTCATGACAAATTTCATGATGATCAGACGAACAGTATGACCTGTAGCCCGCGCCAATGGATTGAATTTTGAAATCCAAGATGGCCATGTTTTTTGTCCGAATGACCCCATAATGATTCGTTCCCATCTACATGTCAATGTCAACATTCATGACAAATTTCATAAAGATATGATGATAAGACTAAAGGTACGACCTATAGCCCGCGCCAAAGGATTTAGTCATGCAAAGAGTAAAATCCAAGATGGCTGCTGGTGGCCATGTTTATTGGCCGAACGACCCCAAAATGACTCGTTCCCATCTACATGTCAATATTAACATCCATGACAAATTTCATGATGATCAGATGAACAGTACGACCTGTAGTCCGCGCCAATGGATTGAATTTTGAAATTTAAGATGGCCGCCAGCGGCCATGTTTTTTGGCTGAATGACCCCAAAATGACTCGTTCCCATCTACATGTCAATGTCAACATTCATGACAAATTTCATAAAGATTAGACCAAAGGTACAACCTGTAGCCCGCGCCAAAGGATTTAGTCATGCAAAGAGTAAAATCCAAGATGGCTGCTGGTGGCCATGTTTTTTGGCCGAACAACTCCAAAATCACTCGTTCCCATCTACATGACAGTGTTAACATCCATGACAAATTTAATAAACTTCCGACCAAAACAACGACCTGTAGCCCGCGCCAAAGGATTTAGTCATGCAAAGAGTAAAATCCAAGATGGCTGCTGGCAGCCATGTTTTTTGGCCGAACGACCCCAAAATCACTCGTTCCCATCTACATGTCATTATTAACATCAATGACAAATTTCATGATGATCAGATGAACATTACGACCTGTAGGCCGCGCCAATGGATTGAATCTTGAAATCCAAGATGGCTGCCAGCGGCCATGTTTTTTGGCCGAATGACCCCAAAATGACTCGTTCCCATCTACATGTCAACATTCATGACAAATTTCATGAAGATCAGACCAAAGGTACAACCTGTAGCCCGCGCCAAAGGAAATTGTTGACGGACACACTGACACACGCACAAACGGACGACGGACGCCAAACCATGGCAATATTAATAGCTCAAACTTACAAAAGTAAGTTGAGCTAATAATCCTGTGTTTCTGGTGACATGCAAGAAAAAAATAGGGGTGGGCGGGTGGCTTTTCATTTTATTTTTTCATTTTATTTTCACCTTTGCTCAAAATGAATATGGATACTATCCTAGGCTGCTTCTCCTTGTTTTTAATGTACCATGAAATAAATAAAACTTAAGTACATAACATTAGAATATAGTGTAATTTATTGTTTTATTGAATAACACATGAAAAATAAATTTAATTTGGCTGTGACCTAATTGAAGTGTGGTATAATTTCCGGTTTAACAGTACACATGATGTGTCCATTTTACATGGAAATCAATCGGTTTACACGGAAAATAAAATCAAATGCGCACTAATTTTGCAAAATCAATAAAATGAAAACGTGTGGGGGCACTGGAATAGGGGCGGGTGGGTCACCAGAAACACAGGTCAATTTTATTTTGGCCTTATTGGAAATTAGTATTTAATATCTGCGATAAATACAAATATAGACCTATATAGCCTATATACATGTACATGTACCACGTTAATAATATGGTAACCCATTGCATTCACGAGAAAGTAAACAACCAGATCGTACGATCCGATCGCATCATGTGCGGTGGTCTACCGTAACTTAATTGGCGTAAGTGATAAAAACAGAAGTCTGTGGTATAATTTGGATTATAAATACACCTGTATTGACCCCTTTAAGGCTTTATACAGCTAGGAAAGTCCCACCTTAATAGTGTTCTGGGTTCAGATTGGGACCATTAAATCTGGTTATGCTTGAACTATTTGGGTCGGTTAGTGATTACTGATAGCCTCAGTACTCCAATCTTAAGAGATCATGACTTGACCCAGAGGTGTGATTGATTGGGTATTCACCCTAAAAGCATGCAGTTCCCAGCTGATATCTGAACCCAGGTGGGCAAATTAGTTGATACCTGAACATGCTGTGAAGAAGACCTACCTGCTGCTCTGCAGGGACGAGGCCGGCCTCATCGTGTGACCAGGGTCACTCATGACAGGAGTTGGGGTGTTTCTACAAGGTGAGTAACACACTTAGATCACCCGTTCTGTGGAGAGATACCCAAATTCTCCATATTGTCGCTGCAAGCCTACGAACTTGCGTGGGAAATTCCAAAAACTTGTGCGGTGTCGCATAATTTTTTCAGAAATTGAGGAAATTTTTCTGAAGTGTTGAGACTGTTGTCTCAATTAACATTTGAGACAAATTTGATATTCAAATTAGCTGCCATTAGGTGACAGATAATTTTTTTGATGGCTTGATTTTCAATCCATTAAAATCTGTTGTCATCGGCCGCATCTGTCCCGATTGTTTATACATATTTCATTCATCTAATGAAATAAACATTATTTGAGATTATTTTCTCGAAAAAGTTGGGAAAATGGGTGATTTAAGACTTTTGTGTTACTCACTTGACAGAAATTGAGGAAATTTTTCTCAACTTTTGTCTGAATTTATATTGAGACATGTCGATGTTTCAGTAATATTGATCAATATTACACATTAGGGAATTTCTTTCCCTTTAATGATTATATTTAATATTTATTTGTGTTCAGTCATTGAAAAAAAATATATATATATACATGTATATATATATTTTATTTTTTTTCACTGAAACAGGGTTTTGCTTACCCTCTTGTGTTGCCTGAGTTGTTCTTAGGGATTTTTTCCCTGTGACCAAAGAAATTTTCGTTGCAATATTGATAATGGGGTTCCGATCGAATGAGCACACCGATGTATTTTTTGAAGGGAGGGGGAGGAAGTATGGTGACTTTATCAACCAACAGGGGGAATCTGGAATTTCATCCCCACCCAGTGAAGATATATATTCATCTTTTCATGAGAATAGAGTCCCAAGTAAAACTTATGAAATTGGAAAGGGAGAATGGGACCACCTCCCTCAGAATTTGTGGTTTGATGGTACTAGTAGCAATTGGCCATTGTTTCGCTACAGATTTATAAATTTTGTGATTTACAAGCGGCTGTCAAACAATGATGAAATTGTAGATATTCTCGGAAACTGTTTGGAATGGGAAACCAAAAAATGTTACTGCGAGATTATCAGATATTTTCCCTCAATTGATTTCTCGGACTTATTGAATGAATTGGAAGATTACATTGGGTCAAGATATTATGCACATGGGACAATGAATGGGACAATGATTTTTATCGATCACAGTATTACACGCAGTCCACGTGTAGTGACCCGGCTAACAATGATTGGGTGTATAGTGAGTTATCGAATCACCAATATCAATTTGACACACTTAATGACGACACCATATGTGTCGACCAGAAGTCAGACTTAGAAATTGGAGACAAACAGCGTTTTGGGACAGGTGGGCCTCATAGTTCCAGGGATGGTGAGGTTTTGGCCCCCTTTTCTCCTGAATTCAGGCAGCTTTCAGTCCATGACACGGATATATCTTGTTATGGCCCAAATCCCATTTTGGATGTTTCATTGAGAGTTATTCACAGTGACCATGGTCAGACATCGGTCTATGGGAATCGTCCCGTACTTAATGAAAAACTTAATGAATTGGAACTAGAACCCGAAGTTATAAAATGGGATTCTTCCTCAAAGGTAAATCAGGGACTCTGTAAACAGTCCCTTAAACCAGTACACTACATGTATAGGTATCCCAGTGAAATAAATTCGTATCTAAAACATGGGGCCAGTGGCTGTTCGGGGAAAATGGAAAGTTCACCTCCAAGTGAGGATTTGGGTTCTGTCATATGTAAACACCGACAAGCATTTACTAGGGTGAAGGGTCACCCTGTTACCCTGAATTGCAAGGAAGTTAGCAGATTTACTGACCCAATTTCAAATGTAACATCACAAATGGGATCTGACATGCATGAAAACTTCAATTATAATGATTGCAGGCAACCTGCGTCTATTGAAAATAGGCCGGGGAGGGATGAATATGGTGAAGTAAATAAAACAGCTCAGATATCTTCCCGCTACAGTTCAAAATTCATGGAGGTTAACGGGAACACAATTGAGAACATTATTGGACCCCGTGAATCAAATGATGGTAACCAAAATGTCCCAGATTCATTGCAGTATTCATATAAACCTTCTAGGGGTAGATCCCCTTCAATTACCTATCTCAGAGATGGGTTTTGCAGAAATAAGTTATATAATGATAATGAACCTTCTCCCTGCACTGGTGGGAATAGCACATCAGTTAGGATAAAAACAGATCAACCTCAAAACAGGAACTGGTGGGGCTCTGACAAATTTACAATTGGATCACTTTGTGGAAGAAACAGATTTAAACTTAAACGGGTTGGAGCAGGTGAACTAGCGCCTCCTCCAACCCCAGCCATATATCATAGCCTAGTTAAGATGTTCTCAAAGGGCAATCATAGCTCAGTGGGATCAGTCAGTAAAGGAATTACAGACCAAAATACTGTGTTGAGAGATGCAAAGAGGGAAAATTTGAAATTCCCTGAAGCATATCAATAAGTTATATGACAATCTCGCACCCATGGCAGTTGGGTTGGGGGTTGTTAGTCAACAATCAACTATGAACAGGACACGCCAGGGTTCTTCTGATTGTCACCTTGGGTTATCTGATTGGGATGGGGGAGTTACAGGGTTTAATCACAGACCCTACCCCGTGTTAGGGCCACAGTTGTGTGGGTCCATGAGTTGCCCTAAACAAATTAGATTAACTTCACGGAGGCCCTCAAATGGTAATTATGTTAATCTTTTGAGAGATTTACCTCAAACAGGTTCCAATATGAATGGAGAAGCCCTGGGTGAAACCAAACATGAAGTCATTTCTAGAGGGTTGATGAACCCCCAAGTTGGAGGGTTGGAGAGGCCTCAGACTCAAATTGATATCTCAGTCTGTCAGAACAGGTTGAATTCGGACCCACAAAGGGAAAACATTGATGCAACCACCAATATCCCAGAAGATGCAATGGAAGCACATTTTGGCTTCTCAGAGGGGGATGCAGGGTGGTTGCCACAAATTCCCTTAGGCCATTGTTACACTAAGTCTGGGGGAGGGGTACACAGTTGTCTGCCCTATTTGTTGAGGCAGCCTAACATTCAGCATTCCAGGTACCTGTTCCATTTCGGACTTTCAGATTGGCAAGCCAATTTATTTTATCCCCCATGAATTGATAATCATTACTTAGTACCAAGATGGGGGAGCTTTGTGTACATACATGTACATGCAAGTTGTACTCATCAAATGTAGGGCAGCGCCCTGGTAATGGAGGGTCCCTACACACCATAGTGTGTATACACACCATAGTCACCCGGTTTCACATGGGTGTAATGCAATTATTCTTGGATCATAGAATTGTAATTACTGGTAGACCTTATTCCACAAATTGATCTGTTAAAAGTAGGAAAATTTCAGCAGGCTAGCATTTAACATATCATAATTGATTTGGTAATTCCCATATTGTTATAAATTTGGATAGGGTGTCGACACCCTGGTATTGGTTTTCTCACATACATGTACACGTACTATGTATTTTATTGAAAATAAAGTGATTGGTTTATTGCCCATGTCTGTGGAATGCCTAGTGTACATGTACCAGTACGTCTGATAACTACTTCGGTGGAATAAAAACTGGAAAAATAACTTGTCATATTGATCTGAAAATTATTAGTATGTATAAGTTTGTACTTTCTCTGATGCAAACAGTGGACATATGTGGAACCAGGATAATAATTGGAAGTCATATAATAATAGTCAATATTGGAAGTCATATAACAATAGTCAATATTGGGCATTCTGACAATTGGCCCAGTGGAACTTGAATTTGATGAAAGAGTATACCAAACTGCTGATAAATATATGTATGTTTATTTGTTTTATATTCATGATACATGGATAATTCACTGGCGTGGAGCAAATTAAATATCGACTGAACTAATATTATACCCATAATACCCCACCTAATTAATTGGAATATATATCAGTGGAAGGTTCTGAAAACAGATTTCAGCTTTAGGGTGTCATGTGGGTACACCCTTCTCTAACATGTTATTGTTCATTGGATATACAAGAACAAACTATCACATATATACACAATAGCTTGTTCAGTTCAAAAATGGATTTAGGTTAGAATACTTTAAACTGGTTGGATATATAATTTGGAATAGGAAGAATCCCTTTAATTTGGTGGGGAAGGAGATTATATATAAATTTAAATTGGTCACTATATAGTACATGTATACCAGTATTATATATAGGCCAACACAATTATAGGGTTTTATAACCCTTCCCACAACAAAGTTAAAACAGTTAACTTTGCATGCAGGATAAGATTCCCTTGTGTTCTGTAAAGGAGCAGGAGAGGGAGCAGAGTCCCTTTGCGGATGTACATGTATATAATATATGTAAATGTACCTATGCAAGTTGAGATTTCTTGTTGGAGCTGTGAGGGAACGTTCATTCCCATCTGCTCTGGTACATACAATCAAGAAGAGGTCCCTTGGTTGGTGTAATTATTCTTGTAAAGTTTTGTTGAGGGTGTTTGGTGCAGTATCCCACCCCTTAAAGTTTGATATTGTATTTCTTGAAATATATTTCTCTGAGAGCTGTTGATTTTCTGTGGCCAATCATAATTGTCAGGTGTGGTCTCTGAATAGGGTCACTGCTGTGTGGTATCAGTTACATTCTCGGGTGGTAGACTAGAATAGGAAATCGTGGGGTCTTGACCCTGGTGCAGTGTGGTGAGTGAGCGGTCGGTAATGACCAGTAATTTAGTTGTGGGATCCATGTATAGTCAGCTCAGTGGCAGAAGTCAGGTGTTTGATGTGGCATAGGCTGGCTTGGAATAACGTGCAGTGTGACAGTCAATGGATAGCCTTTGGTGGGATGTGATGTCAACAGTTTGTCCAAAACTTAGGGTGCCATGTGGGTACACCCTTCTTAAACAATTTCTGTTCAATTGTGTACAATGGCAAACAGGCTATCACATTTACATCAATTAAGATGGATGTAGTCAATAGCATCTCATCACCAGTTAATCTGGTGGGAGATGTTTCAGAAAATGAGACATTTTAATTTTGGTGGGGGAAGGAAATGATTGTGGGTGTCAGTTTGTGATGCCGGTGGTCTGGGGCCGCGTGGTGTTGGGGAAGTGTATGGGTCACGGTGCGGGCTTTGGATTGATTTGGGGGGTTTAACAGAAGTACCCTTGAAACGGGGTAGGATGCCCACATTATATACTATACGTTCAAGTGAATACCAGAATGACCCTCTAGTTCCTCCACATATAGGTTAATTGTACCAATTAAGCAAGCTGGAAGGGATGGTTTCCCTCTGCTCGAGGAGTATGTTAACCGCTAGGAAGAGGTTCCTTGTTTAATGTTGTAAGTAATGTACAGCTGGGTTTTTAGGGCTGTATAGTTAAATACCCGGCCCTTTTTATTATGTGGAAGATTGATCACTTGGTTGCTCATATGCTGACATGCCGGTCTGAAATAGTTTATACATGTATGTCCTAATTAATGTTGTCAAATCGTGCACTCAGAATTCCGTTCTCACTCAGGCAACACACAGTGACACACGAAGATTCAGGCAATATAATTTTTGAGAATAATAGCATGGATGTAAAATGTTATTGAAATATTGGTTTTGATAAGAGTAGACAGTTCAGGGATGGGGGATCTTTATAAAACAGGGAGGAATGTGGTATAATTTGGATTATAAATACACCTGTATTGACCCCTTTAAGGCTTTATACAGCTACTGAGCTAGGAAAGTCCCACCTTAATAGTGTTCTGGGTTCAGATTGGGACCATTAAATCTGGTTATGCTTGAACTATTTGGGTCGGTTAGTGATTACTGATAGCCTCAGTACTCCAATCTTAAGAGATCATGACTTGACCCAGAGGTGTGATTGATTGGGTATTCACCCTAAAAGCATGCAGTTCCCAGCTGATATCTGAACCCAGGGCCAGGTGGGCAAATTAGTTGATACCTGAACATGCTGTGAAGAAGACCTAGCTGCTGCTCTGCAGGGACGAGGCCGGCCTCATCGTGTGACCAGGGTCACTCATGACAGGAGTTGGGGTGTTTCTACAAGGTGAGTAACACACTTAGATCACCCGTTCTGTGGAGAGATACCCAAATTCTCCATAAGTCCAGTCCTTCGAATTTGGAAAACGTAGGTGCGCGATATATCGCTCGGAGCTTTTGGAATTTGCGCGCGCCTTTTTTGCGGGAGCACAATTCAAATTAACATGGATGAAATGATTACTGAATAAAGACAAACACAATTATAATGATACACACGTGTAATTCCAAGTGTGCCTTTGGCAACTTAAAGTGAAAACAGAAATAAAAACATATGTTTATATTGTAGTACAATATCTAGTCCACAATAATCCGATTATCTGGCAATCCAGGTGAATCTAATCACGGTAATGAGTCCACTTCCGCGTCTGAGAGCGCATGCTCACCAGACTCGCAGTCGCTTAAAACTTCAAACTCGGAAGTGGAATCGTTACCGCAATCAGATTCACCGGAATCAACCGGGGCTCTCTTTCGTTTTGATAGAGTCGGTATTTGAGGAGGCTCCAATGTCCATTTTTCTCCGAGTCGAAAGATACTGGCTTCGAAGTATAGCTTCGAAGTCTAGTTAAACTTAAAACCTAATCTATGGCAATAATATTCAAATGAATCGGCGAATCCCGCATGCCGAAACATCAAACGAGGCTGCCAAAGAATTGACACTGTTTTTTGCGGGAACTCGCACGTGCAGCAGTTGTGACGAGGTGTACCCCAATCATTGAGTGAGAAAGACGCCGGCGGCCGCTTTGATCTTTGTTATTATGTTCGTAATCAACGTCATCGCTACTGAGAAAGATACACGGTGAATAGTCTTGTCGGCGTTTAACCATTGATGTGCTGTTTGTTAAAATCTCGTTCACTGGCTGCAAATTCCGACGCGCTGGCTGCAAATTCCGACGCGCGCATTTAAATTTTTCGGCGTGCGCATTTAATAACTCGCTGGTTTTTAGATCCGCGTGCGCCAAGGCGCGCAAGCGCAATTGCGCGCCTCAAAATCGAAGGACTGTAAGTCGCACGACTAAAATCGTACCATGTGCGACAAATATCGTGCAATAAATATCGCATCGTATGCGGCGGGCTTTAAAGATGTAGGTGAGGCCGGGTGCTATAGATAATAGCTAGAGTTTTGACTATAGTAGACTTACTACTTTTACTAAGTTTTAGTACTTAGCACATTTTTTTCTCAAACACGCCTATTCAGGCTATTGTCTATTCAGATGTTCAGACTGAGAACAAACGATCGATATTGTTTTATGCTATTTTAAAACTGACCTGTCTTTCCCTTTCCCATCAACCCACACATATAGACTGCCGACATAAATTACAGCGAATAGAAAGCACAAAAGTGCGGCTTGCCAAGATTCTAAAACAAAAACAACCGCCATTGTCAGTCACCGGTCATGCCGAGTTTGTCTCCCTTTAATAAATGCGGTATTAGTTTCGTATACTTCTAAACCTGTCTCTAAAATCAGAATTCGCACACCAAATTAATCAAAATTGTAACCAAAGGTCAATATGACGATAAAAGTTCCACCAACATTGAACTTATTTTATTAAAGATAAAATAATTACATTACGAAAATAATATAACTGTGTAGAGCTGAACACCAAAAAAACAAGGAAGTGAGAATGAAGGAACCGTTTTCCGAAACTTTTCGCACGCACAAGTGAAAATCACAACATATAAAAGAACCAAGGACATTAATCAACGACAGAGTGGTATCAAAAGAAGACAACTTTCGCAACTTCTTCTTCTTCTATTGATCTATCCGCTCTCGTAGAGCAACCACACTATACAAAAGTGTGTACACAGTTAATTATTAAATGTTAAATAAACACAACCATAAAATCTTCTCTGATGGACCCAAGTATCGCATCCACAAATATAAAAGTATGAAAGTCATTCAGTTAAGAGTTTGAAGATTGAACAAAAAGTTATGAATTTAGAAGTTGTATCCTTTGTGTGTGGAGGGTATAACATAATCTGTCTGTGGCGTTAGTGATTGCAGCTTGACAATGTCCTCCTTTCTTACGTCCGCATCTGAGCACTGCACTTGCTTCCATATATCCAGAATTGCTTGCAAGGTCAGCTTTTGCAAACACAAACGTTGCTAGAAAAGTAGAAGTAAATGTAGAAGGTCTCTGTAAGTGTAAGTTTGATCATTGATGAGTGTTGGAAGGTACCGTATCTGGAGAAGTCGGCCCGCGCCAAGTCGGCTCCATTAATTAGAAGAGATTAAATCGGCTTAATTTTTATGTTTACCCATACCATAGTATGGTAAACATAGTGTCGTTGCCCGGATTGACCACTCGTCGTTGGTCTGTCTGTCTGTCTGTCTGTCCGTAGACACTTTACGAGTAATGCGATAACTCAAACATTTTTTATCCGATCGAAACCAAATTTTGTATATGGGTTTCTCAGCCCAAAATACAGATCGAGTTCGAATTTGGGTTTGATCCGAGATTTTGTTACAGAGTTATGGCCCTTTTTCAACTTAGAATTCACGCATTCTGCCATAACTCAAACATTTTTTATCTGATTGGAACCAAATTTGGTATGTTAGTTTCACAGCCCATAATACAGATCGAGTTCGAATATGGGTTTGATCCGATTAATTTTAAAGGAGTTATGACCCTTTTTCGAGATTTTTTTTTTTTTTTTTAAATTCATTTTTTTTAGATTTAGCTCCTTGCTAAATTTAGCATATATATACAGATATTAAATTTTGTGTTTGAACTTTAATAATAATAATAAAAAAAATTAAATAATAAAAAAAAATTGACACTTTCATTTATTTTAGTTTTATACGATTAATTAGGTGTGAATCCGTGTGATATCCTGTTTTGAAAATATGAAGATTTTATTGCAATAGTTTCATGTAATATAATGATATCAATAAATTACCATGTAATCCAACATCCAGAGTATATCAGAGGATTTTTATAGATGTTGTCATTCCAAGTGAAATCTGTTATGAAATGAGTGATGACATATGATACAGAGCTCTGGTGGGTCAAGCAAGATAAACAACACTGGTGGCTGGCTGTTTGTTTATTCTAACTGTCAAATTGATTAATGGCAGCACAAGACAGGTGTTTTTCCTATTCTTGAAATTTCATTACAGGATGAGATACGGGCCCCCTCACCTATATAAGTGTCTTCTAAATTCCATTAATTTGCTTCAAAAATAATTAACCCTTTCCAAGGTCTCCATAGACACATGCTATAATGTACATGGACTCTTCCTCATATCTCTTAATATATATTGGGTATCTTTGCACACTTCTATCAATTTTGGTATTGACTGATTAATTGATTTTTGAAAAATATATTAACCCTTCAGACACGTGCTTTCAAAATTAAAACAACAGCTGATAGCCAATTTGATTTATCTATGCAATGGGGAAACAGGCAGATAAATATACATGACTATTGTAAGTGATGACTTGTTTTGAAAATCAATATGGTAGATGTTAGTATTTCCAGGAACCTTATTTTCCCATTTGTTCACATTTTCATGGTTGATTGAATTTTAGGGGCCACAGAGCACTTAGAAGATTAACATTGAAGGTTGTGGCTTTAGTGCCCAAGCTACTTGTAAAACATTGTAATGTGTGAAACCATTCAAATGAGGGCTAACTTACTTTCTTTTATATGAACTATTTAGTGGTCATCCCCATCATATTATGTCTGTATAACATTATATAGATAATACTTTTGAATTGTATAAACTACATATATTTTTGAAAAACATACACCCCTGTTATGAAACACTTAATCTTATTTAATACACAGGTCAGATCTGATCTTATATCTGTCCATGTTTGATAAACAAATAACTGGGGAGAATGCGGGAAGGGGGGGGGGGTAATTAAAGTACCATTTAAATACGAGATGGAATCCCCTACATATGTCGTTCTAAGCAGTCTGGCTTGTCAACAATTATAATTTCTCTTTAGAAGTGAATAATAAATTTTGAATATCTGGCATGTCAAAAGTGGCAAAGATAGGGATTTATCACTTTTGCTTCCAATGAATTAACTTAAACTCCTAAACATGTCCTCCGAAATCACTAAACAATTGGATCTCACAGTGAGAGGTCCTTGTGTGAATAGGGACAGAGTTATGAGATTTAAAACTACTCCTCCCCCAACCCAAATACTTTAACCCTTTCTTAACCCTTTACCCAACAAACCGGCCAAAACCGGCCAAATAAAGCTTCAACAGCCTAAAATATCTTCGGTCTGTCTCAATAGAACCATACAAATATGGATATCATTGGAACCGGCTCCTTGACCACATTGTGATAGTTACAGTTATGCCCTGTGCCAATGCATTCTCTTATATATGCGAGTCGACCATAGGTCGCCTCGCATATATAAGAGAATGCATTGGCCTAAAAAAAATCTTTTTTTAACACTTTTTACCATTTTTTCTTACATTCTTTAACAATTTTATAATTTTTAATGTGTTAAGCCAATGCATTCTCTTATATATGCGAGGCGACCTATGGTCGACTCGCATATATAAGAGAATGCATTGGCACAGGGCCCTTCTGTTGGGTAAAGGGTTAAGACAAATTATTTGAGCTTTTGATTTCAAGTTGGGTACTGATATATGGATTAATTCCTGTGATCATATCTTTGACAAATTATCAGTTATGGCTAGTCACTATCGCCAAGGTATGGGTTAAACATCTGCCGATCGTGATCGGCCTCTCGTATTGAGATACCGGTAGTGTTTATGTTGGCTAATTGTGAGGTCCCCAACTCAAAATAATATATATATATCAGGTCGAGCACACATGCAAAATGGTCTATTTACCTCATTTCGTCTATCATAGCCCGATTGAGCTACGGTTTTAATGTGATTTACACGCCTCTACCGTTTCGTACCTTGGTCGTTTCGTACAAAGACGTTTCGTACACTCTGGTCGATTCGTACCATTATTTTGGTTGTTTCGTACCAAACTTTTTGGTCGTTTCGTTCCATCGAAAAAAAATATTGTAATTACTAGTGTTGAATGTAAAGATGTCTATTACCATTGTTTTATTTCTGTATTAATATATGTGTATATACTAGCTAGTAATCATGAAATCGGCGGTACCGGGTTTGTTCAGTATACTTGGTATGTTGTTACAGCGAAGGGTTGCCGATCACTGATTAGTCTTTAGAAGTGCTCATCAGTGATTTCACACTTTGCTGATGTGTCACCTTATACAAAATTCGCACAAGCTGTGGAAAATTTCGCGATCTTGGACAGTCAGTACAATCGGTATAAACGTTTGTAATGATAACGTGTCTTGACAGCATTACCTGTTATGCTATATTGATATGTTTTAATATCAACGGATTAATCGAGATAAACAAAATTACGATCGAAAAGGTGAGCCACTACTTATATTCCATGACTTTTTAAAGTTATAGATATAGTTAGTGTAAACATATTTTATTCCAATCAAAATAATAACATATATAAACATTTAACAGACATTTTACAGGAGAATAGAATAATATAAATTCGATTGATTGGAAAGGGGATTAAACAACAAGCCCAAGGGCTTTTATTAAGTTTGCTCCCCTTTTGTTTCGCGCCCGCTCTTCATTAAGTGTAGAGAGGGGGTCGGACGGGAAGGAATGAAAATATCATAATTATAGTAATGATGATGTCGTTAGAAGCAGGGAGAGAAATTGTGAATGAGAAAGAGAGAAAGAGAGAGAGAGAAAGAGATATAAAAGGGATGAGATGCTGGGAGAGGGGGTAGTTTTCAATAGTTGAGTTGATTTATTGCGTATTAGTAATGATGCTCGTCTATAGTATTCTTCGTGCGTCAGGCGCCATGGGAGGGGGTCAAGCCCAGATATTTATTGGTTGCATTTGTCAATTTGTAATTAGGCATAAACAGTGGGGAATATCATGATGCCGCATAACTCGACCAGAATCCAAAGCAATTCGTTGACCGTATGTATACAGGTGATAGAATCATGGGAATCTTTTTGTTCTCATGATATATGTCTGAACTGCATTAAATATTTCTTTGTTTTCGCGAAGGCTAAGCTCCCTTGATCCCCGCAGTAGAGTGTTTTCAGATAGGGCAACATTGGGTAGGGAGTCATATAGTTCTCTTCTGGGCTCTTGATAAAGTGTACATTCAAAGAGATAGTGGTAAGTTGTCTCAAATTCCCCACATAGACAGAAGGGGAAATTTTTAACATGATTATCTGTCAGGTCTCCACTCAGGTGGCTACAGTTCAGTCTTAACCGGGTATGAAGGATGTGTGATTTACGGCATTTACTATGATAAAAATGGGCAGGTGGACGCATATTGTCATTGTTGAGTTCCTTTTTGAATTCGTCGATTGTTCTGCTACCCTTTGTAGATTCCGGCAGTTTGTTCCATTCAGTAATTGCCGCTGGTAAGAACGAATCCATATAATAGTCATAATTAATATTCGAGGGTAGTCTTATATGTTCAAATCTGAAGTTATATCTAGAGTTATTTGCCTGGATTGGTCGAACATAATTTCTTAAAATAGATATAGTTATAATTATTGTGGTTATGGTTACGGCTAGAGCATGGTTATGCTTATAGAAACATTTAGTATGGGGACATGGTACGGGTTGCCGATAGGTATGGTTATGATTAAGGTTTGGGTTATGGGAAAGGTAATGATTGAGAGGGGATTAGGATAGGAATATATATGATAATTATATGGAAGTATCAAACTTCCAATTGGAAGTTTAAAATTTCTAGTTAATACTGTTATTCATGTATGACTTTTATTTCGTTATATTAAGAAAACTTGAAAAAATTACGCTAGAATATTGTTTTTTCGATGGTACGAAACGACCAAAAAAATTGGTACGAAACAACCAAAATGATTGGTACGAAACAACCAAAATAATGGTACGAATCGACCAGAGTGTACGAAACGTCTTTGTACGAAACGACCAAGGTACGAAACGTCTAGAAGCCTTAGCGTTTTAGTGTGTTTCCTGAAAATATAAGATTTTGTCATAAAAACTAAGGAAATATCCATTTGTTTTTGCAGATTATTTCATTTTGAAGGTCAAGAACGTTCAGTTTATGTGGCTTACCTGATTGTAGTCCAACAAATTAGACTTTCGGATTAATAGGAATTTTAATATTTGGACATTTATGGACCTTTTAATCCTTCAGTCTAATGGAACACGTGAAAACTTTGAGCACTACGAAGCCACACGAATTATGTGGCAAGGTCATGCCCCTTTAACTTACACTGTTCACGTCTAATGACACAAATAAAATTACAAATAAAAAACACATACCTTTTGTTGGAATGTTAAATATCATGACTGAACTAACTAGCATAAATTTGTGTCACTATTAATCCATATAATTTTATAACAACTCAACCGACTGAAATATTCAAACCCGTCTACACTAGCGAACACATATGAAAACGAAAGCACGCGCATGCGTAATAGATCAGAAATCTGGGAAAACATGCAAAATTAACATAATTTATTTGTATTTGAAAATGGTGATATGTTTTCCAATCCGGGATTAAACTAACAAATCTGTAATTCTGACAACTTTTATATCACAATCTACCGGTATGTGTGAACACAAAGAATACAATCTATGCTGCAGGTAAGACTAATGTATTTGTAGATAATTTAAGAGAAAATGGTATTTTGATGGGTCATATCGGTGGTCACTGATGTTGACCTGCTTCAAAATGTGTGCTAACTTTGCTTTCAGCTCTTTTATTAGACTAGAAGGATTAATACAATCGTAAATGTCCAAATATTAAAATATGTATTAATCCGAATAGTCTAATTTGTTGGACTAACCTGATAGGATAAAGCGATCAGCTTCATTCGGAGACGACTATTTGTGAAATGTATTACGAACGCCGTTCAGAGAAGACAAGTACGGAAGCACGTTTCACAACCCTACTTTGAAATTTGGAAGCACTTCGCGTAACATTACAGTTATACAAATATGGTTGTCCATTTGTTGTTCCGTACATTCCAACGGATAGATCTTACATTGGAATCCCATAAGGACGTATGGTACCAGTAATCCCCGGCATAAACGCAACCAATCAGATTATAGCTTACAAACGGTGTTTGCGAACACAATTGTGAATGGTACTTCCTTAAATTGGATGAAGATTTTCATTTGATCAACAGATTTTGATGATTCTTTCTTACCGTTACTAATGGTAAATTATCCAAAACAGATTGATTATGAATCGCTCAAAAGGTATTAAAGCCGTGGTGAGTCGTTGAGTTTTTTGCTTCTTTGTCCACATCAGAGTGGTAGGCAACAAATGGACAACGATTCTTGTGTCGTATTTTCATTGTATTGTCCGCAATCGGTAGAGGCGTGTAAATCACATTAAAACCGTAGCTCAATTGGGCTATGATAGACGAAATGAGCTAAATAGACCATTTTACATTTGTGCCCGACCTGTATATATATCAACACACAAAACTCATAAAAGAAAACAAGGTAAGTCTTCATCGCCAGTCCAGGTTCGGAATGGGGGGGGGGGGGGGGGGGTATTTGCTTCCTGCTGCGGTGGCATCCACCCCATGCACAGTAGGCAAACACCTACTGTGCATGGGCAGAGTGTAATCTACTTACAAACTCACAAACCCTCTTCAACAGAATTACAGCATCCAAAAGTGGATTGTAGGAGATGGCTGACAGCCCTTTCAAATCTTCCCGGGTATCGTCCCAAACTCCAAACTTGCCAATTTTCATATACATTACTCAATTCGGCACAATGCTTGTTGACAGCATTTACTGCAAATCTCTTGTCAGAGAACGACCAAGAGTCCATAGAATGCAATGCGACAGATGTTCTCGCTGGACTCATCGAATATGTAACACATGTACATATACTTATTAGTCATTTAAAATTTTAATTTTGATGAAATTTTCTCAAGCATATGATTTGACGACAAGTCAGCTACTACGAAGGATCGCAGAGATTTCAGCACCCATCACTGACAGTGACAGTGATAGCGATGCCAACGTTGTTTGAATTTATTATTATATTGTCATTATTAGCTCAACTTTACTTTGTAAAGTTTGAGCTATTGCCAGCGGCCATCTTAGATTTCAAAATTCAATCCATTAGCACGGGCTACAGGCCGTACTGTTCGTCTGATCGTCATGAAATTTGTCATGGATGTTAATATTGACATATAGATGGGAACGAGTAATTTTGGGGTCATTCGGCCAAAAAACATGGCCGCCAGCAGCCATCTTCGATTTTACTCTTTGCATGACTAAATCCTTTAGCACGGGCTACAGGTCGTACCTTTTGTCAGATCATCATAAAATTTGTCATGGATGTTAACAATGACATGTAGATGGGAACAAGTCATTTTTGGGTTATTCGGGCAAAAAACATGGCCGCCAGCAGCCATCTTGGATTTTACTCTTTGTATGACTAAATCCTTTAGCATGGGCTACAGGTCGTACCTTTAGTCTGATAATCATGAAATTTGTCATGGCGGTTGAAATTGGAATGTAGATGGGAACGAGTCATTTTGGGGTCATTGGGACAAAAAACATGGCCGCCAGTGGCCATCTTTGTTTTCAAAATTCAATCCATTAGCACGGGCCACAGGTTGCACTGTTCGTCTGATCATCATGAAAAACATGGCCGCCAGCAGCCATCTTTGATTTTACTCTTTGTATGACTAAATCCTTTAGCACGGGCTACAGGTCGTACCTTTAGTCTGATCATCATAAAATTTGTCATGGATGTTAACAATGACATGTAGATTGGAACGAGTAATTTTGGGGTCATTCGGCCAAAAAACATGGCCGCCAGCAGCCGTCTTGGATTTTACTCTTTGCATGACTAAATCCTTTAGCACGGGCTACAGGTCCTACTTTTAGTCTGATCATCATAAAATTTGTCAAGAATGTTAATAATCACATGTAGATGGGAACGAGTCATTTTGGGGTCATTCCGCCAAAAAACATGGCCACCAGCAGCCATCTTGGATTTTATTCTTTGTATGACTAAATCCTTTTATTAAGAATGTTAATAATCACATGTAGATGGGAACTAGTCATTTTGGGGTCATTCGGACAAAAAACATGGCCGCCAGCGGCCATCTTGGATTTCAAAATTTAATCCATTAGCACGGGCCACAGGTCGTACTGTTTGTCTGATCATCATGAAATATGTCATGGATGATAATATTGACATGTAGATGGGAACGAGTAATTTTGGGGTCATTCGGCCAAAAACATGGCCGCCAGCAGCCATCTTGGATTTTACTCTTTGTATGACTAAATTCTTTAGCACGGGCTGCAGGTCGTACCTTTAGTCTGATCATCATAAAATTTGTCATGGATGTTAATAATGACATGTAGATGGGAACGAGTAATTTTGGGGTCATTCGGCCAAAAAACATGGTCGTCAGCAGCCATCTTGGATTTTACTCTTTGTATGACTAAATCCTTTAGCACGGGCTACAGGTCGTACATTTAGTCTGATCATCATAAAATTTGTCATGGCTGTTGAAATTGGAATGTAGATGGGAACGAGTCATTTTGGGGTCATTCCGACAAAAAACATGGCCGCCAGCAGCCATCTTGGATTTCAAAATTTAATCCATTAGCACGGGCCACAGGTCGTACTGTTCGTCTGATCATCATGAAATTTGTCATGGATGTTAATATTGACATGTAGATGGGAACAAGTAATTTTGGGGTCATTTGGCGAAAAACATGGCCGCCAGCAGCCATCTTGGATTTTACTCTTTGTATGACTAAATTCTTTAGCACGGGCTACAGGTCGTACCTTTAGTCTGATCATCATAAAAAATTTCATGAATGTTAATAATGACATGAAGATGGGAACGAGTCATTTTGGGGTCATTTGGCCAAAAAACATGGCCGCCAGCAGCCAACTTGGATTTTACTCTTTGTATGACTAAATCCTTTACCACGGGCTACAGGTCATGAAATTGGAATGTAGATGGGAACAAGTCATTTTGGGGTCATTCGGACAAAAAACATGGCCGCCAGTGGCCATCTTGGATTTCAAAATTTAATCCATTAGCACGGGCCACAGGTCGTACCTTGAGTCTGATCGTCATAAAATTTGTCATTGATGTTAACGATGACATGTAGATGGGAACGACTCATTTTGGGGTCATTCAGCCGAAAACATGGCCGCCAGCAGCCATCTTGGATTTTACTTTTCTCTTCATGTCTATAAACTAGTATTAGACATTCAACTTTCCACATTCCTAATCGCTCCATTGACTGTAATATATTCCCTTTCCAAGTTGAGCTACAGTGTCATTGACACTTTCATTATCAGTTTAATATTTCATATCATAAAATAAATAAATTTTTAAACAATGTTTCTGTTATATATTGGGCCGACTTCGCATGGGACCGTCTTCGTATGGGCGCGTGGGGCCGACTTCTCCTGTATTCTGTTGGAAAGGAAAGGGGGGCAGACGGACAAATGTGGTACACAGGTCTGGCAAAGGGACGGCTCGTGCCGGAGACAACTCGGGGGCGGAATACCTGCGAATATGTGATTTGGGTGGGGGCAACCCCGGGATTGTCGGAAGGACCGAGTGGTCCTCCCCTTAGGAATAACCCCTCATATTATGGCATTTATTTCTAACAAAATCAAGAAGAAAAAAAGAAAATAGCAATTTGTTTACATAAATATGTCTATTTCTTTTTTCCTGGAAATGGTGGTTTTCTGGAGAAGCCAATTTGATCTCCATTGATGACTGTGGCCTTTCCTAGTGTAGGATCCCGCTCGTCTGGCCCTCTGTATGTACACCTGGCGATCACTCAGCAGGAAGAATTTGTAGTTGGTGAGTGGATCCCAGATAGCATCCCTATGTTGATCCAACGTAAAATCAACATTGAAATGACATTGCGATAAAGTTGGTGATTGGTCCAGTTTGCTCGTGGACATGAACGTAGAATATGTTGAAGAACTAAAGTTGAATTTTGGGACGTTATATCAACGTTGGAATAATATTGGAAACCTAACGTTGAATTTTTCAATGTTCGCTCCATGTTGAATCGACGTTGGGATAATGTTGGAAACCTAACGTTGAATTTTGGGACGCTCACTCAACGTTGAAATAATGTTGGAATCCTAATTTTGATTATTTTTGTTCGCTCAACGTTGAATCGTATATACCGGTATGTCATTCCTGCTAAGTGATAGTGAAGATTTTCTGTCTTCAACACAGTATCTGTGTGGTTTAGGCGACGCCGGCCTCTCTTCATACCTCGGCGACGCAGGTGGTGGTTTCCGTCCCTGAGCTAGTGGAGTCTGACTGGGTGGAGTTGCCATCTCCACATCGAAGACAACGGCGGGGACTTCTGTGGTGACGTCTGCGTCCCTGTTGCCACTGTCCACGTCGATGACAGGGACATCCAGCGTCCCTGCTCTCAGTTCTCCACTGTCTCCACTTGGCCTTCCTGTATCTGCAGCGTCTTGAGAGGGTCTTTGCCTTCTACTTGAACTTCCGGTGTACTCTGGTTGGATCTATCAAGCCACGGCCAGTGGAGGGTTCCACTGGAGCGACTTGGTAGTCCAAAATCACATGCAGCCGACCTGCGTTAGAGTGTAAAGTCCATCCAACACAATGGGCCGACTGCAAATCGCTCTGCACGATGCGGACTTGGCTGGGGATTAAGCTATCCATGTCCAGCCAAGCCCGACAAAAAACTAACAGTCACTCAACGGATTAGTGCAGCGAGCACTATTGCGCCTGTCCCATCGAGCAACCTGATCGAGAATGACCGAATACCTGAGACGACTCGGGCCAGACACATCCCGTCATATTTAGATTATCCCGTTATATTCATAATTCAGATAAAAACATGGATACACAAAATTCACCTTTAATGGATCGGCAGTAATCGGCGTTGTTTAAACCTGTCTTACACAGTTGGTGCTACCATCGTTTGCATACCTATGGTTATATACCTACCAACATAGTGATGCAATAAAGGTTCACAGTTGAAGCACTGAGTCCTTGAAATCCAATTAGTTATTAAAATAACTTGAATAATTTCCAAAAATAAAATAAACAATTTTATGAAGCTTGAAGAGAATTCCAAAGCATCAAAAGTCTATTTTCGGTTCCAAAAATGCTCAGAACTAAACCAAAAATCTTGCAATTGATTTCAGCAATTTGAAATGTTTCCTGAAGAAATTTCCAATTAATTTCTTAACCCATTTAAACAGATTTAATAGATGTTAATGACTTTTAAACTTTGGTGATGGATAAAAGCAATACCAATATATAGTTTGACGAGCTACAAGGCATATCTTCTCTCTTATGATTCAGCAAATGGGGGACCTACATGTAGCTACAGCTTGGTCCCCCATTTGCTGAACTATACAGTACTCGCAAAAATAAACCATGTATCTCATCAAATTATATGGATATTCTATAGCTACAGTACATGTATGTAATTGTATCAACCTTGTGTTACTTTCCATATTGTAGTAAACAGAAGAAAATGGCTCCAGTTCCAGAGAATTCAGATGAAAAACCCAGCGAGGAAACTATGGAAGACAATTCATTAGAGAATGCAGAAATTCCAAATTATGTGATTAACTATGATTCTGGAGATGATGATATGGGAGATGAGGAAGGGGATGTGAACATGGGATATTCAATTCTTCCTCAGGACTCTGGTGATGAATTTGAAAATGAAATGGACAGTGAAGCAGCTGAGCCTGGTTCTCAGCTTGGAGATCACCAACCTAGAGATGGAGCTGACAACACACTTAGTGATGAAGCTCAGGCTTCAAATGACTATGAAGTACCAGGAATGCACGCGGGCATAGACTATGATGCTCTGAATCTTCCTAAACCAACCTATATGCAGGTACATGCCCTGTTATGTTTGAGCTTCATCTTGGTTAACCCTTCCATGACTGGAGCTTCCTGAAATTTGTGAAATCACTGTGCCAATGCATTCTCTTATACTATACATGTATGCGACTCTCCCATAGGGAGCCTCCCATATATAAGAGAATACATTGGCCTAACAATATTTACCTTGACCTTGTAAACCAGTTCATTCATATGCGAGCGAATATGAGGCTCCCTATGGAAGACTTGTATATATAGGAGAATGCACTGGCACATGATCTTTAATGCTGCACCAGCTCAGCTCCTGTCATGAAAGGGTTCAAAACAGTAGGTGGCTATTTCTCTACTAGTAGTATGGTATCTCTGGTCCTGAGACATACCATGGGTCCTTGTTTAGCGGATGTCCAACTTTGAATTGGCAACTGCGTGCACCTCCCTCAAAACCACACCAAATTTGCTATGCAACTTTAGATTTCATTTGCACCCTGCCTCTTCTTGAATGCTAGTCTAATATGGCTTGTTGTCATTCATCGGAAAGCTCTCACTGAGAGCTTTCCGATGAATGGCAACAAGCCATATTTCCGACTAAATCCTGAAAGTTACCCATAATTCTGCTGTGGTTAAGGAGTCGATTACTTAGGGCATTACCGTACCTTAAGCCGAACTGCATTGCAGAGTTCAATCCCCTGCTATTCTGGACTAAATTTTTTATTTAAGACTTTTGTCTGTTACAATTAATTCTGTATTATTCTGAGAAACTGAATTGTCCATATTGATTTGAAAATTGGCTAGATCAAGCCAGAATGAATTGTAACTGACTGAAAAAATTCTTAACTAAAAAATGTTACATTTATTTACGAAAATATACATGTTACATGATGGCAGTGGTCAGACCAGAGTAGCGAGGGGAGTCAGGGGACTGAACTCTGTCCTGCAGCTTGACCTCAAGTTTCCCAATTGTGAACTAAGTATGAAAATATATCTTGACTCTTGGTCTGAAAAGAACATAAATATACACAGTAATGCCCTAATTAATCGACTGCTTAACCACAGCAGAATTATGGGTAAATTTTCAGGATTTGGTCGGAAATATGGCTTGTTGCCATTCATCGGAAAGCTCTCGGAGAGAGCTTTCCGATGAATGGCATCCGAGAGCTTTCCGATGAATGGCAACAAGCCATATTTCCGACTAAATCCTGAAAAGTTACCCATAATTCTGCTGTGGTTAAGCAGTCGATTAATTAGGGCATTACTTTATATTACTTTACACTAAAGGTGGTGTATCTCTTCCCTGAACATTTTGTACACCGGTAGATTTGGGCCATTATGGAGGTGGGGGGGGGGGGGTAAAATAATAATTTTGAGTCGGGGAAGCCAGGAAAAGTAATATTTTTTGTTCAGAAATGTGGTTATTTTTAGAACATTACACTTTCCATCTGCGATGTTCTTAACTATAGAAATGACCCTTGTCAGTGCATTTGCATGGCCGTCACACATTACGAGTACCGGTACCTCCATTGTGTAATCAACTCCTCCCACAATTTTGAATGTAGAGTTTTTATACGCCCGTTTGATAAAACGGTCGTATTATGTAAATGGGTTGTCCGTCCGTCGTCCGTCTATCCGTCCGCTTTTGGTTTCCGGATGATAACTTTAGATTGAATCGAGTGAACTGAACCAACTTTGGTATGTTAGTTTACCACACCAAACTACAGATCAAGTTCGAACATGGGTTTCGTCTGCATGATTTTGACTGAGTTATGCCCCTTTTTCGACTTAGATTTTACCTGATTTGCGGTTTCCAGATGATAACTTTAGATTGAATTGAGTGAACTGAACCAAATTTGGTATACAGATCAAGTTCAAATATTATTTCATCTTAAGTCAAAGATTTCAAACAAATGAATTAAACCTTGCCCCACTCTACTCCAGAAACGGGAGTATTATGCCACGCCCCGACGGCGTGCTCTTGTTTAACTTTATGATATTGTTACCACTACCTGTACATGTACTAGTACATGTGTATTGCTAATGTACAACATGTATATGAATGACAGAAAACAAATTATAGTTATTCATAGAGTTAATCATAGAGTTATTCCCTTTTCTCAACTTATTATTTTTCTAATTTTCAATTTTTGAATGATTTTGACCAAAGTTCGATTATGTTTGTCTGAAAAAAATCCAGCCTTTTAAGAAAACCATCTTTTTTTGGGGAAAGTGTGATCGGCAACCTTTTATTTTATCTTTTAACCTTTTCTTTCCTAAATACTCACTGAGAGTACATGTACATGTAGTTTCCACAGGAAATGTCCAGATACTAAGATCAACAAATGTTATTCTCTGAATATTTTCTATGAAAACTAGTTGTCAATGACTATTTTGTGAAGAAAAAGTTAAAATCCATCGATGCTCTTCCAGTGAACACTTGCATTGAATAAAGGGTTAACCAGATTTCTCTTTTATAGGTTCCAGATGTTCCAAACCCAATAAAAGCGGCATTTTGTGGAACAAGCTAACCTTTTCTTTCCTAAATACTCACTGACGAGTACATGTACATGTAGTTTCCACAGGAAATGTCCGAATACTAATATCAACAAATGTTATTTTCCGAATATTTTCTACGAAAACTAGTTGTCAATGACTATTTTGTGAAGAAAAAGTTAAAATCCATTGATGCTCTTCCAGTGAACACTTGCATTGAATAAAGGGTTAACCAGATTTCTCCTTTATAGGTTCCAGATGTTCCAAAACCCAATAAAAGCAACATTTTGTGGAACAAGCCAAGAGAATTCAACAGCACAGATCTTAATAAAAGTTAGTTAGGCAACATACCTGTACATGTACAGCTATGCTGTAATTAATCTACCATCCTTAACGAGGTTGACCACCGGTACTACCGCGATACTTAACCTCGTTCATGCGATCAACCACAAACCACACCAGAGGTGTGTCGTGATGCTGCATTGATAACGCAATCGCAAGTTTCGGTCAGTGACCAACTTTGTATGTTGAATAAACGGTAAACAATATATTAAATGAAATAGTGCTTTGTGTTTAGTGACGTCAAATGCTCAGATTTTTCTAGATTGAACTCGCTTTTTTTTCGAAGTTTGTACCAAGTTCATCTCATCGCTGTGAAAAAATAGGGACCTGTGAATATTCGAGATTCGATTCGATGTCGATATCGGACACCCGATTCGAGATCGACACCGAATCGGTCTGCTGATTTGGATATTTTCGAATCGGTGTTACTTTGGTGTAATCTCGTTTATTGCATCTAAATAGCACATGCCAAATGACCTGAACTCACAAAAATTGAAGCACAAGGTTGCCAAGTAAGCCAATGTAGGTAATTTTGAATGGATGCCGTTTAGAATAGATGTGCATTATGCAAATTATTTACTTCGATCGCAACCCGTGATGGTGATCAATCGCCGCATATTTGTAATGTATGGATACCATGTAAATTGTCTACAATCGTGATCGCTAGATGCGGAACTCAATTGATACCTTATGTTTAGAACTTCAGATATCCAATTCAGATTATATGAATAAAATTCAAAGTCAGCGCCGTTATGAGCGACAAAACATAGCTCGGAATGAACAGAAACGGTGAGAAACCTAAGAACAATCAGTCAATTATGTTCTTAAATGGACGTCATCGTGTGCGACCAGTTACATGTATCTACGACACTGTCGGCAGAATTCCTTTAATTTACAGTATTAACTACTTTCAGTTTCTGTTTCCCGGGAAATCGAGCGCGTTGCACCAAGTTTCGATCCGTTGAATCTTGTTGATAGCATATAACATTTGTAATTTGTGCCTGTTTTCTGGGACCCCCTCCATAAAGACAACTACTGTGAATATGTGATGTAGATGTTTGATCTATTGTGCGGTGAATAGTTTAACAGATAACTAACATTGGTATCGGACTGCAACAATAATATAGCTGAACGGTGTGCCCATGTCCACTTGTGTCAAATCTTTATTATCTTTATTAAATAATGTAGACAAGTGACTTCCATTCCATGGGGTTTGCGATACGTTGATTGAACTGTCTTTAAGTTTCTTACTGTCACTTCTTGCTATGTTCGCCATGACACAGCTAGATATATATGCAATGCAACATATCCCAAACCCTCCATGAAACTGAGAGTGACTTTCCTATGTCACGATTTTCCTATAAAAAACACAAGTTCCAATGGATGTTTAAGGAGATTAACATTGTTATATAGTATCTAGTGAATTTTGCAGTTTTTGTCCTGAGACACCAAAATACACACTGGTAAACAATGTCATATACTAGCTGATTCGATGTCGATATCAGGATGGAGATTCGATATCGAGATTCGATTCGATGCAAAATTCCCGATTCGCAAATCCCTAGTAAACAACCCTATAAACTCTATATAAAAATTATTTGATATAATTGATTAAAATTTATAAACATATTTGGTATATAAATATTTTTCAAAAAATAAATAGGAAGTTGACAGGAAAAATATATCAGTTTCCCAAATGTTATGATCTGATCTATGACCTTTTTAGGACGCTAGCATTCGCGGTAACACCACTTGACTGTCATATATATATATATATGATTAAAATACTATAATTCATCACTATTTGAAATATCTGTGTCTCAGAAGATGCCCACATAGAAATTAAAAAACGCTGAAATCATAGAATGACTTCCCCCCCCCTTTGGCGCCCAGAATGCAACAGAATTCAAACTTTTTCAATTGAAGGGGAAGAACTCTATCTTTAATTTATAGAGTTATTCCCCTGCATTGAAAATAATACTGATTTTACTTCAATTTTGATGACAAAATGCGTTGACAACTCAACAAAAACAACTTGTCCACAGTTTATTACACCGGATAAGTTGATAATACAATGTTTTGGAGCTTCCTCTTTCAAATGGTATATAATATGGCATATATTTTATATAAAGTAATCTGGGGGTTCAAAAATTAAGTGGGTCTTTAAATATGAAGGATATGAACACTAGGTGTCATGGCAGAGTCTTTTCTTTTCCTTTCTGCTCCTTTTTGAGAAAAGATGTCTTAAGATGATACCCACATGCTACAGTTTTCGTCCATTTACTCTAACCAGAGTTAGGATCCTTGTTGGACGTTGTGTCCATCAAACATTTCAACTGGTAACTTGTACACACTGGTATCAGAACTAATGTCATTCTTACATGTACATAATATGTACTATATATCCACCATATTGAAAAAAACAATGATTTAAGTTCAAATGTGTTGGTTTTTTATGTGTACCCCAACGTCCGGATCAACCATCCGTCATTCGTCCGTCCGTCTGTCTGTCCATAGAGACTTGCTATCCGATTCGATTACTCGATTATTTATTATCGGATCGTGTTAAAATTTCATGTGCATGTTTACGATGACACACCCCTCACCTGTATAGTTTTTGGTGTTGATCAGTTTAGAAATTATTAACACTTTGCATCCACACATGGGCATGTGCTATCCGATGCTATAACCAAAGTGTTTTTTATCCGATTCTGTTCATATTTTATATGTAGGTTTATGATGACACACCCCTCACCTGTGTAGTTTTTGTTATCGATTGGTTGATCGGTTTAAAAAATAATTAACCCTGCACACAAATGCTATCTGATGCATCTAAGTCAAACAAGTTTCTTATGATCTGCCTCATATTTCTTACCTAGGTCTTTCTTAGCATGTTCTTCATCTGTGTGGATTTTGGTATTGTTTAGTTAACCCTTTCCACTTTTGTTTTTAAATAGAATTCATCCAAGCCAGGATGACTTATATATTTTTCATCTTATCAGCACCAAATTTGGTACTTATGGTCCTCACCCCAACATAAAGATTAACTTCAAATTTGGGTTTGATCCGCTATATTTTAACAGAGTTATGGCCATTTATAATTCAAGTAACTGATAATGTAATTAATAGCTGTTGCCACTGTGAGATTTGAAGAGAAGTTCTCAATAACACAGAGCCTGTCTTATTGGTTTTAGTTCAGCTGGACATTAGATACATGTAGATAGATATAGCAGGTAGCTAGCAGAGTCTGTTGATAAAATCTGTCAATAATATAATTAATGGATGGCTCTCGATTAGTTTTCATAGACATTGTTGTTTACAGACTCTGTATCTTAGAAATAAATTAACCCACCCATTCCGTAGTTCCATCTAGGGTCCTGCGAATTGGAGATTTTGATCGAATCGAATATCGGATCGAATTCAGGAAATCGAATCGAATATCGAATCGAATCATATCTGTGTGTTGCATTCTCAAATGGGCATGTTTTGTCAACAATTATACGATTTGTGAAAGGTTCTACGAACTACACGCACAAAGTTCCATCATGAGTTATGTGGCGATGAACCGTCGTTTAACTTCAGTTCGAATGATAATCGTCGAGAAAGAAAAAAACAGATTTAAAAAAACGTCCATGCGGCCGTCACGACGATTAATATATAACCACTAAACGGATTATCGGAACAAAAATCATGCGAAATTTGTACAGTTTGCATGTACATGCAAAATTGCAAATCGACCTTCGAAATCAACCGTTGTTATAAACTTGAAGATGCAACAACAGTCGCAGGGTAGCCTGTTTATGTAGTGCTGGATGCTTCTTGGACATATGATTCCATAGATGGGTCGTTGTCGCAGATGCTTGCGATTTATACACCATGTCGCAGTCGTTTATTAATGACCATTTTAGGTAAGGATTGTCCGTTTATAAGTGGACAATCTTATGCGCATTAGGTGAGTCATCACACGTGTAAGTCCCTTCACTATACCTGCAACGTTATCATGTTTAAAATAAACATGAATAACGGACGACATTTTGTCAAGTGTCAAAGAACGCTCCGAAATTGAAAGTACATTTTCAAAAGAAAACACCACCAAAATGCACTTTTCGATGCCGTGAACATGTGTTGTTTACATTCTCAGCTATATTACATAACGCAGAATCTGAGGATAGATGGCGGATAACGCTAGCGGTTGCTCAGTCACTATTACTATTCACGCGAATCGTCGGTCCATCTGTGATCTCCGAACTTTTGGCTACTATGTTCAAAGCTAGAATTCAGGCGTATTTAGTCGTCCTATAGTGGCTAATTGCTGGCTATACTTATATTTGAAATATATAATCGCGATGTACAATAAGAATTATAAGGTGCATATATACATCATTTTCTGAAATTAAATGGCACAAAAACAGCTAAGATCGACTAGTCCAAGTCTTCTCGTACTAAAACTAGCTAAGATTTTGGGATGGAGATGCTAGTATTTAGTCCGAGTTCCAGGCCCATGCATTCCTATGACACGACTTAAGCGTTAGTGACCCGCTCAAATAAAACCACAATTATATGAAATAAAATATCACAATTGCTACAATAAACGGATAGTTTCCGCAGAAGACATGCTATTTGATCTGAAACCCACATCGGTTGTGAATTGAAAGCGGTAATTTAATGTGAAAAGAAACATTTGCCGCAGTGTTTACATATTTTTTAAAGTATGCGAACTCAGTTGACCTTGCGAACTGCGTTCGGCATTTTCCGGTGAAAATATTCCGTAGATTTTCAATCAACCACGCACGATGAATTCTCCATTGTAATCGTAATTATACGTGACAATAAATAAATAAATACATAGATTAAATACATATTGAAGATATAAATGTAATACATTAAATAAATTACAGGAATTACAACCATCTCACAGTTTAAAACAGTGTAAACACAATGAGCATTAGAATATCATGGGGGCCGCCATTTTGTTTGTATCGAAATTCGTCTCGGCCAAAACAAACACCGGACAATGCCGAAGTTCTTCGGAACCTGAGTTCGGCTTTCAGTTAAGTAAACAAACAGAAAAAACAACGATGTTGTGGCAATCAACCGGAATATTCTATGTGTAATTTAACATTAAAGTTAGATTATTATACACCATTATGACCATAAGATGTCACTCTTTCCGATGTACATGTATATAGCATCATGTATTGCTTTGTTAGGTAAATCAAGTAAAATACACCACAGATTCCCGCCACAGATCCTGGGCGTAACTCGTGTCATAGGAATGCATGGGCCTGGAACTCGGACTAAATACTAGCATCTCCATCCCAAAATCTTAGCTAGTTTTAGTACGAGAAGACTTGGACTAAGATCGACGTGTGTACTTGTCCGTAAACAGCCTACTTTGCCACCAATGTATATTCGAAATTTCGAGTTGGCAATTTCGACTCGAATTCGAATCGAATTTGACTTTCGAATCAAATCTCGAATCGAATATTGAATATTCGCAGGACCCTAGTTCCATCATATGATGTCATTGAAAATGATTAACCCTCTCCACACATATCGTCTTCTGATGTTTTTCATCTGATCATTCTCCTATTCTATGTCCAGGTTGATGGTGATCAAGTTTTCACTTGCATGTATTTTGGGATTAAAATTAACCCATTCCATAGACACATGATGTCCGATAGGCAGATATTAAATTATCTCTTTCACTTTGAGCCAGGTTCAGTAAGGATTTCTATAAGCCACCAATTGAATATTCATCATTTGAGGAAATATCTTATTTTGAAATTCCCTCAATTTCATTTGGGCTGCAGGATAACAATGGTGCTGGTATTCTTGAGGCTGACTTATTGGTCAAATATTTTTTACCCGATCACTTATAATCTCATTCAGGTTGATCATGACACATTTTTCACCTGTATAGATTTTGGTATTGATTGAATGGTTTTGAAAATATTTACCCTACATTTAATAATATTTCTGCTGTTTACAGACTTTGTATCTTTCCAATGGTCAGCTTAGAATAAAATTAACCATAGATATACTGTATGCGATCCAATGTTATGACTCTAATATTTTCAATTTGACCATTCTCATACCTCACCTTTTGTTATCTGATAATTCTGCATTAAAATATTTTATATCCAACCATTATCAATCATATTTAATATCAAGGTCTATACACCCTTCACTTGTATAGATGTTCAGGTATTGGTTGGTCTCTAATCTCAATGATCCCATAACTTTTAGTATGCAGCTAACACAACAACATAATATGTTATGACTCAGGTTCCAATGTAAGAAGTAGTTAAAAAGAGTTATTATGATGTTATTTACTTAATTTTGTAACTATTATATCTTTAACAGCTATGGTGCGTCTGTCTGACTATGGTTGGGCATAATTAGCTTTATTACTCTATAACACATACATGTATCTGTGTTGGAGTGACCTAATAGGTTGAAATTGAATGCCATATCCTTGTTCCTATTGTGTTTATATGCGCAAGTTGCCCAATAAGTCTGATTCCACTAGGGAACTATTAATTAATAGTAAGCTGTGAATTGTTGAAAGTCTTGCACTCATGAAAAGGTTGGTGTAAAGATTTATGAAAATAGCTAATCACTATCGCCAAGGTGTGGGTTAAACATCTGCCGATCGTGATCGGCCTCTCGTTTAATCAGCAGTTTCATAAAATTGTTTACTGTAGACGATGGGAAGAAAATCTAGTGATGTCGTTGCTAAAAACGTTTATGGCACTACATAATTTTTATTATTAAAAGGAAGATAAATTTTTAATAGTTTCATATGGCCGTATTATTACTTGATTATCATATCTACAATTTTGTCCGAGTCCGTCTCCTTGATAATTTTTTCCAGGCCACAAATAAGTACACATCTCAAGAAATAACAAGTTTCACAAATCGATATCTGATCACTCTGAGCATTGATGGGTGGGTTCCTCAGTATGAATCAAATATTTTTTACTCCCAAAGCCAAAGAAATAGTAATTTGGGAGAATTTATTCGGATTATTCATCTTTAAGCTGTTTTATGGAAAGATATACCTGATGTTATTTTTATCATTATTCATTTTTATCATTAACACTTCCTACATTTATCGATTGTTGTGGTGATGAAAATGTTTTTGTTTTTTTTCACCATCCTTCATCTTTTTTTTCTTCCCAAATGTTCGCAAATCAGGCAAAAATATTGGTGTGGCCTTAGACTCATTGGCAAAATGATTAAAGATGTATCCAGACTCTATCCAGTAGGATGACAACAAGCAAAAACATCTTATCTTTCAATATACATGTAACACCACAAATTTTCGAACCTTTATGAATATTACTCTCACACCTCTATAAATGTCAATATTGAACTATAGCTTTGTATAGACATTATGTTGAATAGCGATACATGTGCATGTACTATGCAAAATCATTTGGTCCCATTCAGTTGCAAAACATTGCCATTGGAAGCTCTCTTGAATATATGCAAATTACACCCATTGAGTTATCACACCTGCTATGATTGCTACATGTACAAAGTTGAAGTTTATCATTTTGACTCTGAATTTACTAAACTTGCATCAACAATGTTTGGCAATCTATTGAATCAGCCAACTGTATTGTGTTTTGTCTAACAGCCATAGAAGTTTACAGTAATGCCCTAAATAATCGACTCCTTAAACACAGAGTGAGAGCTTTCCGACTAAATCCTGAAAAGTTACCCATAATTCTGCTCTATTTAAGGAGTCAATTATTTAGGGCATTACTGTACATGTGAAGTTGTTGAACCTAATTTGTCTATCATTTCCATTATAGGTGATGAGGATAAGATCAAATCAGCGATGTCTGGGTTTAAGTTGCCTGCTGTCAATATCCCAGAATGGGCTAGCAATGTGTCTGAGCAACAGTGGAAGGATGAAGTTCTAAAGAAAGTTCATGGCCCCAGCCAACATAAAAAAGACTGCGACAAACATAGTAAATCAGACTCTACCGGGAGTTGAGAGTCTCTATGATGTGATAATCATGAATTTCATTCACTACTCATGTTGTTACGAGTTACAGCTGCTGTCCATATTTGGAACAGGATTACTGGTTATCCAGGCACCAAGTGATCAACCTTCAAGTCAAAGTGTTACACCCGATTTGACTATCTAGTTTATTGTATACAGGTAGTAAAAAATCCGGTATGAAAAATGACATTTTAATATATAGCAACAAAGTATACTGACAATACCGCATGGAACGAATTTGTTAGGCTTGCGCTATACAATAAACAGATTGTGTTTTCAAAGAGAAATAACCCTTAACTGTGCCCATTATTTAATTGAAAGTCACTTTTATGAAAAAACAGACTCGCTCATACTTAACTTCAATGTACCAGCTCATAGGGCATGTGACATACTCTGCTAAAAGAGAAGGGGAGGGGTTTGTTTATGGGGTGTTGCTGAGACACCCCAAACCCCCATGTTACCACATTCTGTTGAAAGTCCGTTTTTACATGAAGGCAGATTTAATCACATTATCAGTCATAAAATATTCATGTTTTATATATATCAGATTGTTATTTATATGAATGGACGTTGTATTGTGTTGTTTAATAAAAGTCTGTAAACTTGTATTGTAGTATTTGCTTCTTAGCCATTCCTGGAAACAGCAGCATCATCATATTTCTGTGCAGGGTGAATATTTAACCCTTTCATGATGGGAGCTGCATTGGGAGCCTTGCATATATAAGAAAAATTATTAATTAGTTATAGGTTATCGGCCGCAATAAGTAGATTGCTGCCCACGTCATAAGTAACAAAAAGTCATCAAAAAAGTAGAAAACGCAGCCAATATGTAACAAAAAGTCGGCCAATAAGTAGAAAACGCAGCCAATAAGTCAAGGTGACGTAAATGACGTCATACGTAATTAGCTTGATCGGGAAAGAATATTGGGTCGACAGAAGATAGATTGCAGTTGATTTCGGATGAATTACGGAGAGTCTCTGTATTTGGGAGTAAATATACATGTACGTGGATGAACTACATGTATCCGTATGAATATCATTCCCATTGGAAACTGACAGTACTGTGAAATTGCTGCAAGTTCTTCACAAAGTTCACAAGAATAAAAATTGCTGGAATAGTTGTTAATTTAATAAAACACACAATGGTATATCTATGTTAATATATTCATCCTGTGAAACAATTATTACATTGTTGCTAATTAATCAAATACTTATTAATTGGTTGTTTCAACATTGACCGAGTTATGAGGCCTCAGGCCAATACGACAGACCTCGGCCTCATAACTCGGCCAATATGGAAACAACCAATTAATAACATATAGCACTGGCTTACATAACCAAGGTAAATATTTTAGGCCAATGCATTCTCTTACAGCTATACTTAAAGTAAATGACGCATCAGTTGAGGCGTAAGCAGAGGTTACCAGAGGGTGAATTTGGTGACCTCATTCTGCAAATGACAGGCACACTATTTGCAACACAATGTTTCTTAACAGGAATAAGTCTATTAACCCATTATAAACAACATATTAAAAAAAATAAAGGAACAAGAAAAGTGAAATTGGTGAATTTAGTGAAATAAGTTTGAAAAATTTAGTACAGAATCCTGATTACAGAACAGAAAACATTTTATGTACAGTTATGTCAGAATATGTTGAGTATTTTCGAGTTATGTGCCTCAATAAATGGCACTTTGTCTAATTTCAGATCAATTTCTCAGAATTAGCTAAATTCCATATTTTATTATCTAGTATTTTTAAACTAGAGAAAAATAAATGGATGTCTTGTTGTTGTATTAATCTCCTCACTAGAGATAATTAAGAGGTTATGAAAAATACAGGGCATATGAATATCAATTTATTGAGTTGTATGACCTCAAATATGGCATTTCATCACACCAGTCAAATGTTCTGTGTCAGACAGAGAAGGATCCAGGGCTGTTTTGATACCTGTTACAGGTTGGGGCGCCCAAACTGTGGAGGCGGTAATGTCCCCAAATTCCAAGTGGATAGTATTTATTCAAGTTGGATTTTCCATATTTTCAAGGAATTTTTCTGTAATTCAACAACATGTAATGCAAACCATCAATCTGCAGATGATACAGTCTATTATATAGAGCCTTTATTTGCACATATCAACATAACAATCAAGTGTTCAGTACGGAAAATTTAACATCCCAATTTATATAGGGACATCCTCAAATACAGAACAGGTGTCCCCAAAAAATCTCTGGATTCTTCCCTGGTCACAGGCAAATTTGGCTAAGTTCTTACAATTGAACACACAACTTTGTTTAAGAACATTTATGTCTTCTCAATCTCAGATGCATAAAGTAATTGTTTTTGTTCACAGTCCAGAGAGGAAATTACTAAAACAAGAAATCCTCTCATTTTCTTCAGCTTTTAGCTCACCTGAGACGAAGTCTCCGGTTTAGCTATAGTCATCACTCCTCGTTCGCCGTCCGTCCATCGTCCGATCGTCAACAATTCTTTGAACATCTTCTCCTCTGGAACCATAAGACCGAAAGGGTTCATATTTGTTGTGGATGTTCCCTAGTTGACTCTCATTCATTTGTTCAAATGAAGTTACTGGGTCAAATAGTTGCGAAGCCAGGGTCATAACCCTTTCCCACCATAGTAAGTCTTAAAATGACTTCTTCTCAAATACCATCAGGCCATATGGGTTCATATTTAGTATGAAGTATCCTTGGGTGACTGGGGTTCAGATTTGTTCTTCAAATCAGGTCACTGGATCAAATGTGGGCGGGGCCAGGGACATAGCTCTTTAACCAAAATTTTTTTTAATAACAATTATATATTAAAAAATAAAGGATTTTATTTTTTAAATGTGAAATTGTTTTTTTTATTAAAATATTAAAAAAAAATATATAAATGTATTTAACTCCATGATAAATTTTATATATTGTTTAACATTTTTTGAAAATTGAAGAACTAATGCCATTACATTTCTGAAGGTTGTGCCCCCTTTCCCTTCACTCAAGTTCACTGCTTCTGCCACCCTGGTGCCAAAAATAATATTTACTCAAATTCTTGACAGAGAATCATTAATAAGAAGCATTTATTTGGCTCTAACTGTATGCGGGGTATGCCTACACATGTCAAGTGAAATCTGACATTTTTATAACCGCCACCTCCTCTTTTGTTACTAACTTGATTAAACAAGTTACTAACTTGTTTAATCCAGTTAGCTAACTTGTTTAATCAAGTTAGCTAACTTGTTTAATCAAGTTATTCAAGTTACTAACTTGTTTAATCCAGTTAGCTAACTTGTTTAATCAAGTTAGCTAACTTGTTTATAGCTAACTTGTTTAATCAAGTTATCTAACTTGTTTAAACAAGTTACTAACTTGTTTAATCAAGTTAGCTAACTTGTTTAATAAAGTTAGCTAACTTGTTTAATCAAGTTACTAACTTGTTTAATCAAGTTAGCTAACTTGTTTAATGAAGTTAGCTAACTTGATTAAACAAGTTAGCATCTGACCAATCACTAATAGCCATTATATGTCGGGTTTTTCTATTGGTTGAAACATACTGATTTCTTGTTGAAATATTTATACATTGTTGAAATTATCAGTAGCTGTCGAACATATGACACAATATCGGGGCAAATGAAGCTCGCAATCACTCGCGTGGGTCCCTTTAAAACATCGTTAGAAAGGTCAACATAATTCTTTATTTCATAAACCTATAATTAATGCTATCAGTGATAAACAATAATAAACCAGATCGGCATCACACATGTCTGCAGTCATACAGGTGCTATCTATATTTAGACCGGGTACATCTCACTGTGGTCGTACATTGGATGTTAGGTCTATGACTCTTGAGTATGCACCAATCAATTAGCAATGACACAGAATATCACCCATAGTATATTCAAGTCGCCAACCAATAAACTAATTTGTATATCCCTGTACATATATTTATTATTCCCTGTAATTTCGGAAAATTAGATGATTACACGGGTGTAATTTATCTCAGTCAATATCGATGCCCGCTAATCCACTGAGCACGTTGCCGAAAATAATTTTTTGTGGTGAGCCCGTTGCCGAAGTTTTGGAGATTCATGCGATTGATTATGGGTGATACAGTTTGAATCGTTAATCTTCCTTCGTGTGACACGAGGGACTACCAGCGAAACACAGTGTCAAACATGAAAAGCTGTCGCAATTGGCTTTTATCTCCTGATTGTTTATACAGGAATGGCTGGACCATCGGAGCTGAAAATGTGCACATATGAGTAATTTGACCCGGGGAATCTTATTAGATAGGTCCCGTTGACATCAGATGTCTTAAAATGGCACTAATCATTAATTAAATTAAATATTTAATTACATACACAAACGTGTTGCAATCTGGTCAGTTAAAATTGATACACGTGGATAAATTGACCCGTAGAGTATAATGCGATAGATGCCGTTGACCTTTTTTTTAAAGAAATGTTGTTGTTGTTGTAGCTTGATGATATGACATGGTATGGGGATCGTCTGGTCGGATCGATTACCTTTAAATAATAGACTTTACGCACATTATCGTTGGCGGGAGTTATCTCGTATATATGTCTTCGGAGTAGGTCACATTGGCGCTTTGCGTAAATGAACATAGGAGGCAGCCTTTCCCAAACATGAGATATAAAATATCCGTATATCTATATTGCACCAGGTATTCATAATTATGGCAATATATTCTCACTATAATTGCACCAAACGTACTTATCGAAAAATGGCATACATATGGGTCGCCATCTTGAATTATAAAAAAATACTCAAAGTGGATTTTAGCGGATTATGGATATGTTATAGAGGTTATATTACTCTTCAAAATGGAACAAAAACAAACTTAGTCCAAATTTGTTCCAGGTCAAACCTTTTATCGACCAGACTATATAAATTATAATAGTATATATGGGGCCTGTAATTGGAACTGGTTTTCCGACCCCATTTAGTTAAAGTGGTGTGATCGTATGTATATATACAAACACATGCCATAGCCGCACCGTGCAACATTGACTACTATTAGCTTACATCACCAGGCCGTATGCATGGCTCCTTTGCTGCACATGCACCAAAACGTTATTAGGTTACAACGAATAGAAACCCCCGACATAAAATGGCTATTAGTGATTGGTCAGATGCTAACTTGCTTAATCAAGTTAGCTAACTTGATTAATCAAGTTAGCTAACTTGATTAAACAAGTTAGCTAACTTGATTAAACAAGTTAGTAACTTGATTAAACAAGTTAGCTAACTTTATTAAACAAGTTAGTAATTTGATTAAACAAGTTAGCTAACTTGATTAAACAAGTTAGCTAACTTGATTAAACAAGTTAGTAACTTGTTTAAACAAGTTAGATAACTTGATTAAACAAGTTATCTAACTGGATTAAACAAGTTAGTAACAAAAGAGGAGGTGGCGGTTGTACGCTGCCGTACGTCTGGGCCGGGTGATTTTCCGTTTTTAAATGTTTTAAGTGTTTTGTTAGTTCCGTGTATGTTATTTCGCCTTCTATGGACGCGGCGTCATTCGTTGTTGGAGATCGGTAGGTTATATCTTGTGGGATTTCGTACACCATTGTTTGTTTTTGTTGAGTAAAGATCCTCATAAACAGTTTTGGTAGTTTCCATAATTTTCTCGGGGTCAGTGACTATGCGGTTCGATTGGTCCACTACTTCACCTAGGGTTTTTGAAATATGCTGTCGCTTCTCCATGTTTAGGAAATATTTCGTCGTTTCTCTCCATCTTCAATGAACTTGGCTTTGGTGCGAATCATTTGTCAGGCAATTTTATCCTTTCTACTGGCGGTTAGTTGTATGTCTATATTAGAAATTTCATTCAATAATTCGCTATTATTCGTGTCTTTCGAGTTGTCCAGTATACGTTCGATCTCCGATTTTCTATCTATGATATGTCTTCTATGCAAGAACCAAATGGCCTATTTTGCTTATATTTGGTATGAAATTACCTTGGGTGACAGATTTGTGAAAATGGGATCACAAAGTCAAATAAGGGCAGAGCCAGAGACATAACTATTTCACTCCATAGTAATTCTTAAAATATGTTTGCAAGAATTAGTTGGCTTATTTAGCATGGAATGTTCTTGTTTGGCTGCAATTCATATTTTTTTTAATGGGGTCACCTAGTCAAATAGGGGCCAAGTGAAGGACAGTTTCCCTCTTACTATGCTTCCCTCACAAGGACCATCAGGTCTATTTTACTTATATTTAGTATGAAGGGTTCTTTGGTGTCTGGGATTCAAATTTATTCAGAATGGGTCACCAGGTGAAATAGGGTGGGAACAGGGACATAATTGTATGTCTCTATAGTAATTCTTAAAATGTCTTCTCAAGAGAGGTTGGACTATTTAGCTTACATATAGTATGGATGATCCTTTAGTGACTGAGATTCAGGTTTGTTAAAATGAGGTTAACCTGTCAATAAATGGCGGGGCTATGGGTAGTTAACACTTTTGTGTCTAATAAAATCATTGAAATACCAAATTCATTGAAACATCTACCTTGGAACCAACTGACTGATTAATCTGACATACATGTATGTTTTTGGGTCGGACATTCACTGGAGCCAGTATTCACATCTCTGTCTAGAAACAATGCCCGGACGTCCGTTTCTTAACTTAAAATTGATGCAGGGTGAAGTGCCCGGCGCTAAATTTCAACATGCAGTGAAACAGTCAATGAACATTATATTAGTTGTACCCACGATCGGAATAATTTACCAGATGTTAGGTATATTATCTTACAACAGAACACCTGTTACTGTGGTCATGTCTTCACCTGGACACAACGGTTCCTACTGTCTACGGATGTATGTCATGCACTAAACTCATTAGTCGGCGCCCCTTCTCTCTTACTGCCATTGTTGAATAAGCCATCATACCAATAATTGCGGTGGCCCCTTTTTTATTATAAGACCCACCATCACCGTTTTATGGGATGACATGTTTACATTACGCAAGGTAGGGCAACGTATTATAATACCGGAGAATGTCCGACCCTCTGTTCATAAACAACACCACGTGCGCTCGCTGTTCTATAAATAGCACCATTTCGCTAGACTGAAGAGTGCTATTGAGCTTCAAACATGTCTAAATGGATTTATAAAAAGGCGCCTGTGAGATTAAAATTCCAACAATTGAGAAAGTTTGAGGTGTCGGTTGTGAAATTCCAACCTAAGACTTGGGAGTCTGGAGCCCGGTCGGGGGGGGGGGACTTGTTGAGCGAGAGGAGGGGGTGATCAGTAGTGTACAGTTGGTAATTTCAAGGTGGATTTTCACCAATCTACATACGTGAAGTCTCTCTAGCCACATATCCTGTTTAGATCTACTTCTTTTAAAGTGATTATGAAAAGTTCTGACTGTTGTGGTCTCCAGAGTCCCAGTCTTATCAGTCTTTGTAGTCTGGTGAGCGACCCCACAGTCACTGACTGTCTTGTTAAAATACTAGACTATGAACTTTGGATTTAAGATAATCTCTCAATTTTGTGGGCACATAACTCCAAAAATATTCAATTACAAAATTCACCAATATTTATATAAAAAAAAATCACAACGCAGGCCAAGTTCTATTTTATTCCATTTAGAAATAATATTTGTGTTATCTTACTGATAAATTGAACATTCTTCAAAAAGAATCTCTTGATACTGGGTGTGTGGTTCACATTTCATAACATGCAGGTCATCGTCTGGTTTGAGTAAAATTTTTCCATAATTTGAATTGTGAAAAAAAGCCAACGTCTCAAAAAGCCACCTCGATTCGGGGAACGTATGGTCTGCGATTTAGAATTAGATGCAAGTCTGCAAATAATGTGTCTGTCATTTGAATAATAAGGTCCCAGATGGTGAATTCAGTGACGCTATCCCACATGGCGGGCTAGCATCACCAAATTCACCCTCTGTGAACCTCATTCTGCTTAGGCATCAACTGGTATGGGAGACCTATATGGATCATATTGAAGTTCCCCAGTTGAAGTTGGTGATGTTCACCTATTAGTCACCTCGATTATGCATTTTATCTTCTGCAAGTTATATGGATATAGAACTTCCCATACGGGAAAAGTCATTAAAACAATGTTAATTTGAGACTATAGATACTTTGCATTGCAAAAGATGATGCCTAATCAGAATGAGGTCCCCACATCGGGTTAGCATCACTAAATTCACCCTCTGGGGACCTCATTCTGCACACGACAGACACACTATTTGCATGCTTGTTTAGATGACACGTATATAACGTCCGCAGCCCTATAATGTTTTTAACATTTATCGAGCTTGTCCCGAATGTTTCAAAAGAGAGCACAATTTCAGGTTTAAAATCGCCACGGGGGTTTACGAACCTATCCATGGTCCCATCAGCCTGCATCTTGGATTTTACATTTAAATCCATCGGCATATCATGCAGCCAACATTTATTAGCTCAACTTGAAGTTTGGGAGACGATCGGATGAGATATGTGACCTGTAGGGTGTGCTAACGGAACTTGTTGGCGACGGACGGACGCCCAGACGGACGGATGCCAACCCATGGCAATAGCACAAACTTGACTTGCCATGGGTTGGAATCCGTCCGTCTGGGTGTCCGTCCGTCGCCAACAAGTTCCGTTAGCACACCCTACAGGTCACATATCTCATCCGATCGTCTCCCAAACTTCATATTGATGTTCGGGGTAACCTCTAGATGGGACACATCAGATAGACAATGCTATGCTCTGGTAAATGTCACGTAAAGGCCATGTAGAGATCGCAAGATGTGTTGTTAGCTGCCACAATAACATTACTACTATTTTGGGAATCATCTCTGACTCGAACCAACCCATATACAAAAGCTCATTGGTTGTAGCGCCAGGTTTTGAACTAACAGGCGACTTTTGAAGTAAAACGTTTTACTTTTCTTCGAAGACATCTATATTGACTAAATAACGGATATATTCAGAAATGAAAACAAAAATAAAGACCGTTTTAAAGAGCTTTGTTCCCAAAACTTATTTTAAAGAGGTGGTATCACCAAGATTTTATCAGAGTATAATCTGTTACATGCTGACTCTATGGCGAATTACCGAGTACCTTCTCTTGTGTACATGGGTCTGCGTGGGTTTTAGCCATGCACACATGTCATGTTTCACCATGTAGCGTTTACGAGAGTAGAGTTTGATATGCCATGTCTATACTTGGAATTTCCAAGGGTGTGTCATTTTTACATGGGCTTTACGTCGCTTTTACCAGAGTAGATCCATGTGAACCATGGTTTTATCAGAGTATAATTTGTTACACCATGACTCCATCAAATAATTTACCAGAGTATATGTTCTGAATTACATGAGTTTACATGGGTTTTACCCATTTATGCCCTGTTTCACCAGCATTTTACGAGAGTAAAGTGGGTACACCATGCATTTACTTGGAATTTACAAGGGTGTGCCATTTTTACATGGACTTTACATGGCTTTGACCAGAGTATACATTTGTACATGTATTTTACATGGCTTTTACCGGAGTATGTTGTTGTTTACCTGACTTTACCATATTTTACCAGAGCATAGCCATGCAAACCATGGTTTATCTGACTTTCATCGGACTGTTATTTTATAAGGGGCCCTGCAACCCGCATTTATTGAAGAATTGTTTAGAAAATTAACAGATATGTTTAGGATCTTCGTCTTTGTATGATAAAATCCTTCGACCCACCCTTCAGACGACATCACTCTCCTGATCATCACCAGACTTCATATGGAACCTCTGGGTGACCACTAGATTGGACCCATCAAAGTTTTCCGAATTTTGTTGAAAAACATGGCGGCCTGCGGCCATTTTGGATTTTAATTTATATCTCTTCATGTTCACATTTAATTTATATCTCTTCATGTTCTCAGACATTTAGCTTTCTAATAATAATAATCGCTCCATTGACACTTTCATTTAAATCTATCTATATGGTGTGTGGTCACGGTGAAATGAACCCTGTTTTTTCTGGCATATTACTTCCATGAATGTGGGAATGCTGAAACCCACTGTACGTGGTGAAGGGGGAATTGGCATCATATTTTCTACAGAAACTCTCATATCCCAGTAGGACTGGGTTTTCTTCCATAAGATTGTTTAAAAAAATATTTTTTGGAGAATTGTTTTGAAAATAGACAGACATGTTTGGAATAACCTCTAGACGGGAGCTATCCATTACAAAAATCATTAGAAAACAGGATCGCCAGTGGCCATCTTGGATTTTACTCTGTGCATGTATGACTAAATTCTTCGCCACACCGTACAGGCCACCTCCCTCATATGATCATCACCAAACATCAGATGGACCTTCGGGGTGACCATCAGCAGCCATCTTGGATTTCAGATTTGAATTCATCGGCACACTGTAATATTACAGAAACAATATATAATTATGACATAGTTAAGTATCATCAATAGCTAAACATACACAACAAATCGTAAAGCAGTATATTGTTTGATATTTAAGAACGGAATGTAGTGGGTGTACGTGTGTGTTATTGTGGGATACGGCGCTGTGGTCGTTGGGAGAGATTGCGAAAACCCGTGAAGCGGTTTAAACACTAAATGTGCCCCCATCGACCACGGCGCTATATCCCACAATAACACATCACTACATTAATTTCTTATATTTCTATAGCTTTTTGATGATATATTCCAATAAAAAAGCCGAGTGTATTCTTATTTATTTTCACAAATTCTGCCGATAATTTGAGAGTAGCCCATGCAGCACATTAAGTCAGCCCAATATAAGATTCCCAAACTCTTAGCTACGATAACGTGATCGCTATAAATAACTTGCTTCACATGCAATTCTGCTGAACTTTTAAAAGCACGCCCAATTATTCTGTTAAAGGTACTCAATCCGACCAGAGGGTCCCCATCTCAACAGATTCCAACAACAACAATCCGATCAGAGGGTCCTATATTACTATTTCTTTGGCTTTGGTGGTAAAAAATATTTGATTCGAGTCGAGGAACCTATCAAACAAAGCTCAGAGTTATTAGATATTGATTTTTGAAAATTCTTATGTTCTCGAGGTGAGTACTAATAATTGCCGTCAATTTCGTTTCCTGCTCGAGATTTGTACACCAAAACTCTATTCAAACAGACAAGGATGGATAACTCTAAAATCAAGTGGTAATAATAACGCAATTTTGACTGAGATCTGGGCCAGAAAGTATTCCCGATAATGAAAAATAATAGATTTCTAAAATCGATATCTAACAAATCTGAGCTTTGATGGGTGACTTTCTCGACTCGAATCAAATATTTTTGACCCCCGAAGCCATTGAAATAGTAATTGAGAGGAGTTTTATCGGATTGAGTACCTTTAACCGCATCTGGGATAAAAATCCGGACAGACAGACCTATTCTACTTTTTTATGTAGATGACAAGCAGTCACAACATATGTCGGACTTGGATACTATTAGGTCTTGTGGTGGAGTTGATCGAGTCTGAGTTGATCGACATCTGGACATGCAAATAGTTCACTGATTGGCTTGTTATACCGATGACAGTTATTTTCTAGCCATTAGTCACATCAATGTCACAGTTTCTTGCTCTTTTTCCACGCACACCCTATAATCTAGGCTTATTTGTCTTAGTTACATCAGGACAAGTTTATTTATTTCAGTTTTACATTTCTCCAATTAGTTTCTTTCTGAAGGGTGTCCGGAAAGAAGTTTTTCACCTCACCGTCCCATATGCAACATGTGTTAGCTTAATGTCATCGCCACTAAGGCCCAAAATGAGGTCCCAGTTACATAAATATGGTGCTTTTGCAGTTGTAATATGTTTTAATCTGTTACAAATTTCAAATATGGGCACAAAAAGTTGCCCCTCTGACCACCCACACAGCACGGCATACCTGCACACTTATTACCCCCCCCCCCCCACAACCATGGTATACTGTAGTCTCGGTAAAAAGCAGTTTAGTGTATTCTGTAGCTATGCAATCGAGTTTATGTATACTGACTGTTTTACATATATATTGATGTACGCATCTATTATCCATCTGGAATTTCGTTTTTTTGTGAAGTTGTGAAATAAAAGAATTAAAATTCCCCAAGGACACCAGCACCCAGCCTACAGTACAAGGACATCAGCACCCAGCCTACAGTACAAGGACACCAGTACCCGGCCTACAGTACAAGGACACCAGCACCCAGCCTGCAGTACAAGGACACCAGCACCCGGCCTACAGTACAAGGACACCAGCACCCAGCCTACAGTACAAGGACACCAGCACCCAGCCTACAGTACAAGGACACCAGCACCCAGCCTACAGTACAAGGACACCAGCACCCAGCATACAGTACAAGGACATCAGCACCCAGCCTGCAGTACAATGACACCAGTACCCGGCCTACAGTACAAGGACATCAGCACCCAGCCTACAGTACAAGGACATCAGCACCCAGCCTACAGTACAAGGACATCAGCACCCAGCCTGCAGTACAATGACACCAGTACCCGGCCTACAGTACAAGGACACCAGCACCCAGCCTGCAGTACAAGGACACCAGCACCCAGCATACAGTACAAGGACACCAGCACCCAGCCTGCAGTACAAGGACACCAGTACCCGGCCTACAGTACAAGGACACCAGCACCCAGCATACAGTACAAGGACACCAGCACCCAGCCTGCAGTACAAGGACACCAGCACCCAGCCTACAGTACAAGGACACCAGCACCCAGGCTACAGTACAAGGACACCAGTACCCGGCCTACAGTACAAGGACACCAGCACCCAGCCTACAGTACAAGGACATCAGCACCCAGCCTGCAGTACAAGGACATCAGCACCCAGCCTACAGTACAAGGACACCAGCATCCAGCCTACAGTACAAGGACACCAGCACCCAGCCTGCAGTACAAGGACACCAGCACCCAGCCTACAGTACAAGGACACCAGCACCCAGCCTGCAGTACAAGGACACCAGCACCCAGCCTACAGTACAAGGACACCAGCACCCAGCCTACAGTACAAGGACACCAGCATCCAGCCTACAGTACAATGACACCAGCACCCAGCCTGCAGTACAAGGACACCAGCACCCAGCCTACAGTACAAGGACACCAGCACCCAGCCTACAGTACAAGGACACCAGCATCCAGCCTACAGTACAATGACACCAGCACCCAGCCTGCAGTACAAGGACATCAGCACCCAGCCTACAGTACAAGGACACCAGCACCCAGCCTACAGTACAAGGACACCAGCACCCAACCTACAGTACAAGGACATCAGCACCCAGCCTACAGTACAAGGACACCAGCATCCAGCCTACAGTACAAGGACACCAGCACCCAGCCTGCAGTACAAGGACATCAGCACCCAGCCTACAGTACAAGGACACCAGCATCCAGCCTACAGTACAAGGACACCAGCACCCAGCCTGCAGTACAAGGACACCAGCACCCAGCCTACAGTACAAGGACATCAGCACCCAGCCTACAGTACAAGGACATCAGCACCCAGCCTACAGTACAAGGACACCAGCATCCAGCCTACAGTACAAGGACACCAGCACCCAGCCTGCAGTACAAGGACACCAGCACCCAGCCTACAGTACAAGGACACCAGCACCCAGCATACAGTACAAGGACACCAGCACCCAGCCTACAGTACAAGGACATCAGCACCCAGCCTACAGTACAATGACACCAGCATCCAGCCTACAGTACAATGACACCAGCACCCAGCCTGCAGTACAAGGACACCAGCACCCAGCCTACAGTACAAGGACACCAGCACCCAGCATACAGTACAAGGACACCAGCATCCAGCCTACAGTACAAGGACACCAGCACCCAGCCTACAGTACAAGGACATCAGCACCCAGCCTACAGTACAAGGACACCAGCATCCAGCCTACAGTACAATGACACCAGCACCCAGCCTGCAGTACAAGGACACCAGCACCCAGCCTACAGTACAAGGACACCAGCACCCAGCCTACAGTACAAGGACACCAGCATCCAGCCTACAGTACAATGACACCAGCACCCAGCCTGCAGTACAAGGACATCAGCACCCAGCCTACAGTACAAGGACACCAGCACCCAGCCTACAGTACAAGGACACCAGCACCCAACCTACAGTACAAGGACATCAGCACCCAGCCTACAGTACAAGGACACCAGCATCCAGCCTACAGTACAAGGACACCAGCACCCAGCCTGCAGTACAAGGACATCAGCACCCAGCCTACAGTACAAGGACACCAGCATCCAGCCTACAGTACAAGGACACCAGCACCCAGCCTGCAGTACAAGGACACCAGCACCCAGCCTACAGTACAAGGACATCAGCACCCAGCCTACAGTACAAGGACATCAGCACCCAGCCTACAGTACAAGGACACCAGCATCCAGCCTACAGTACAAGGACACCAGCACCCAGCCTGCAGTACAAGGACACCAGCACCCAGCCTACAGTACAAGGACACCAGCACCCAGCATACAGTACAAGGACACCAGCACCCAGCCTGCAGTACAAGGACATCAGCACCCAGCCTACAGTACAAGGACACCAGCACCCAGCCTACAGTACAAGGACACCAGCACCCAGCCTACAGTACAAGGACACCAGCACCCAGCCTGCAGTACAATGACACCAGCACCCAGCCTACAGTACAAGGACACCAGCACCCAGCCTACAGCACAAGGACACCAGCACCCAGCCTACAGTACAAGGACACCAGCACCCAGCATACAGTACAAGGACACCAGCACCCAGCATACAGCACAAGGACACCAACACCCAGCCTACAGTACAAGGACACCAGCACCCAGCATACAGCACAAGGACACCAGCACCCAGTCTACATTAGACCACTAAGGTTTGTCAATAAATACATGAGATATCGATCTTCATGCCGTATATGTGACCCGCCATATCAAATCCAGTCGGGATTTTTTTTACCCTGTGCCAATGCATTCTCTTATATATGCGAGTCGACCATAGGTCGCCTCGCATATATAAGAGAATGCATTGGCCTAACAATTTTTTTACAATTTTAATAATTTGTTCTTGTATTCTTTAACAATTTTATAATTTCACCCATACAGAGCCCCAGACAAACATGAGCAGACGACACTCTTCTAGGTGCTTCTATATATGTGTGGGGCTCCCTGCGGGGTAATGGATGTTTTTTTTTTTTTATGTCCTAAAAATTGTAAGAAACATTTATTTAAAAAACATGATAAAAAATTGTTAGGCCAATGTATTCTCTTATATATGCGAGGCGACCTATGGTCGACTCGCATATATAAGAGAATGCATTGGCACAGGGTAAAAAATCCCGACTTCCGACTGGATTTGATATGGCGGGTCACATATACCCTGAAACGAATAGCCAACTTGAAAGCCACAGCAACTTTCCATCTGTTTTCATGTGTTTGCATTGAGTCAATTACTCTTTATTCATACCATATCAGGAATCGAATATAAATGAACGCTCTTTATTGTTTAATGTTGAAGTAAAAAATGGAAGTTGAGTAAGTCTTTTCAGCGGCAGACGAGGTCCGTATCAGGGTTGGGTAACCGTAATCAGTAATCGTAATCAAAGTAATCGATTACATAATTTGGAGTAATCGTCTGTAATTAGTAATCATGACATTTTTTTATTTACAAGTAATCTTAATCGATAACTTTCAAATGTACATATAATCATGATTACATTTTTATTACTTTTTGATTACTTTGACTCAATACTTTGATAATACACATAGCCTCATACTGTATTATTGTGCACAAATACAAACCAAAACATTTCAGAGCGGTATAATACAATTTATCCATGTGTTATGTTATTGGTGCATTGTGAAGTGAATAACATGTAAATAGTGTTGGTTAATTTGGATTTTCCTGTCATTTGGAACCGAAACATTTATTTTTTGCTAAAAAATCTTGTCTTTTTCACAGAAATATTGTTTTCAAACATTATCATTCAAACAGATAGGCCTATGGCAATAATGCCGAAAAAATTTATCCATATCGTGTAGTAGTAATCTGACACGCATAATATGTAGAAAGAAGTTAACAGGTGTTGGATTTTAGCTACTCCTCCCCAAACACATTTTTGGTCGAAAAATGACATATTTTTTATAACGACTTTACAACATTTTCTAATTGATCTTAATGGGACCCAATATGAATTGGATATGTCTACACAATTTCAACAGTGAGTCGAAAGTCAAGATTAAGTTCCTTAATATATATCTAATAATATTTCTGTTTTCGCTTTGAACTCATTGTTCTTCTAACTTCAAAGCCAGCTCAGTGAGCTCAGTCTGAAGCCACATCACTCTGGACATATAGATATGGCCTCCATACAAGATCACGTATTTATCACCAAAATATGTGTACCACCATGTGGCTTTAAAAAATACAACCCACCCAATATAGTAGAGCGGACAAACTAAAAAAGCTCACTAGAAGTAGGAGTTTAGTCCATCGGCACCACACACGGGCTTGTGATACATCATTTTGAAGGTTATGACATTTCGCATCGGGTAGGACCCGGTGTGAAATATACAAATGATGCAAAAGATGATTTTTAGCTGATTAAGTGCCAAAATTCAGCAAAAATCCCTGTTTTTCTAAAATTCGGCAAAATGAGAAATAAAAGTATAAAAACGCGAACATTTTGCGCTTAAATATTGTAGTCTATATACTTGTAGATATTTACTATGATAGTGGTACGATTTCTCTGATATAACGAAGATTGTTTTTAGATTTATTGTAAAAATAGACAAAACATCGCAATTTTTCAAATTTTTTGCCTCACTTAATGGGCGATAGATCAATATTGTTTTGACCAAGGATATCACATATAGTCTAGATAAGTGCGGATATATATACCGCATACGATAGTATGCTGAATATGTCATCATATTTAACACGTGATGTGTTATGTAAGATTATTTCACCCCTCACCCCAAAATTCAACAAAAAGTCACCGTTTTAGGGAAATTCGGCACAGTTATTCGGGATATGTTTGTGCTACGATATAGCAGGTTACACACTTACAAATACAAAGTAATGAAATGCCATGATTGCGGTGATAGATGTAAAAAATTCTTAAATTTACGTGGAAAATAGACAAAAAAATATCATTCATTTTCAGTTGTTTCGCCCCTCTTAATAGGCATTTATTGAGTATTGCATTGAATGGAGATCCCGTATATAATATAAAAACTTGTGGAAATATATACTGCATATGTCTGTGTGATAAGGATGTCATTCTTTGCCATATATGATATGTGGTGGTAGATTGTGTCACCCCCACCCCAAAATTCAGAAGAAACAAAATCAGTTTTAGAAATTTCGTTATGGCAGAATACAAAAGCATAACTCCGATTATTTTGTGCTATTATATTGAACTCTACCCACTTCGAGATATACATTATGATAACGCCATGGTATCATTTTCAGATGGCAACATTTCGGAGTTTTCTGATGAAAGAAGACCGAAAATCGTGAAATATAAACTTGTTTGCCCCTCTACATGGGTGATAATTCAATTCCATTTTGAACAATAATCCAGGACAAACTCTCAAGAGTTGACGAGACACATAACGCATATGAATGTTTTCAGATTGTATCATCTTCTGTCACATTTGTTTGGTTACGTTATTGCACCAATCGCCCCAACAATACAATACATTAAAAGATTAGACAAACACGGAATAATCCTGTACACATTTATGCATTATACACATACCTCGTTTGATAGTTACTTGAGTTGAAGAAATTACATCATTGTATATGTTTACTTCGCATAATATAGCTTCACAGTTGTATAATATTATACGTATTGGGAGGTTTAGTGATTGTTAATAACCAGGTTCAGCCACAGTACATGTAACTTGTAACGTGTGTTGCCATTACCAACGAAATCACCTGACTCACATGACCATTCCGCTTACACGTACACCATCAAACAACCGTTTAGACGTTTTCTGTCAAATGTGCAGCATTGCGAAATGTGTATCAGAGGGGTGTCCAATTTTTATATCAATCGACGAACTTGTGCTTAGTGAACTTTTGTTAAATTCTTCAGCAGCGGTGACCACGCCGTTACTTTTCCCAAATGGGTTGTTGGTACGAACTACTATTATAGTAGTACTATACATATAAGAATTACAAGTATAGCTTATAGTAGGCGTATGTGTTTCGTGCGATCTACACACATTTTTACAGAAGTGACGACTGCGAGTCCATTTGGGAGAAAATAGTGCCATTCATTGCATTCAATCTTCTTGCCACACACAGTATTGTGATATAGTTATGTTTGTATTTAATACTGTTGTTTACATGATAAATATTGTTAGTTGTACACTAGATGAATGCGTGCAAAACTCGCGTGCCCATATACTTGGGTTTCTCGAATCCGTAATCGTAACTACAGCTATTGAAAATCGACAACTGATAGAAAGAACACATATTCTAGTGATGTACCTGTAGCACCATATGCGTAATTCATGCATGCAATATGTTATTATGCGTAAGCTGTCAAGTGCCAACACAGCAAATAATAATTTACGGTAGGCATGCATTGTAATGCATTGCACTAAATACCACCCGAACCGAATTTTTTCTGGAAACAATTTGTGACAGCAGATAGCTATGATGGCACAAGATCATGGTTCGATTACCAAGCACACTTTGAAATTTGTTCCAATATAAATGGATTGGAAATTGATTACATGGGCCTTTATCTAGGCGCATCCCTGAGGTGATTGGCAGAATGAACACTCGGTGACCTACTCCCAGGACGAGAGGAAGACTACAAAGTTCTTGTTGGTCCGATAGAAGGCCGATTTGCTGCCAAAAAACCAGACTGACCAGATCGTACAATTGCGTGCACGGCGACAAAGGGCAGGGGAAAAGTTACCGACGTCTGACCAATGTGTTATATCATACTGCAACACATGAATTGAGAGACACCTTGGCAAATGACCAATTCATTGGTGGGTTGTATGATCCAGATATACGGCTCATGGTACAACAAGCACGACTGGGCTCTATTGGTGAGAGCATAAGACATGCAGTTGAATTAGAGGCTTTTGCCAAGTCTGAAAAATATAGGGCTAAACACTATGCTAGGGCAGTAAATGAAGCAGACCCAACACAAAGCAAAAATATAGAGTTTGAAGAACTCAAAAAGATAAGAGATGAACTGAAGCCCCAAACTGGTTCTAATGGGAAAACTCAAAATAGCTCACAACCGTCCCAGACATCACAGTCCATCTCTGAGATGAAGGAGATAAAACAAATATTGACTGATGTGAAGAGGTGTAAAGCTTAGGGAGATTAACAAAGAATGACAAACTTGGAGAACCAAAACAAGGGGAAAAAGAGTAACACAAATGAGTCCTGGAGGGACTGTCATGACGATAGACAGTGGAGACATAATTATAATGATAATCCTGATTATAACACAAACGAATACAAAGAACGCACCAGATGCAGAACTTCTCACAATCCACGCGACATGTGTCATAATGCCTATCGTGGTAGGGGAGACGAGCAGAACACAAGTGGACATCATCGTAAACCCAACGAGTTTGTTAGATACAGCTCGTCTGAAGCTGTATATATTTAGATTGCAATCTCTATGGGCAGCCAGTGAGGTTTCTGGTTGGTACTGGAGTAACAGTTTCCATGCTCTCAAAGAAACTGTATGACTACTTATCGGAAGATAAACACCATATGTTACATAAATGATGTAGCACACGACCTGATGATCACTGAGTCCAACGAAACGAATAAGGCATACCGAGTTGTATCATCTAACTCATCGGAAAGTCTGCCAGAGATAGTATCTTCTCGTCACTTGTCAGAGCACATCAACACAAATTCCCCAGACGGAATTGGAACTATTGAAACTGAGGATCACGAGCCCACTTATACCGCGATAAGCAGCACGGATCAGGCACCAGCTATGGTAGAGAACACAGATATTGGCAGAATATGCCATATGTGACTCCTGGAAGGTCTGGAAATTCACAAATGCTCAGAAAGCTTAACGAACCTATTATGGGTCCATATGATTACATGGCAATACAGCAGTAGTTTCTGCTACCATAAACAATGGGGATGAGTTTCAAAGAGCTGAACCAAAACCACCCTATCCTGAAGTGAAACCAAATGCACAGGAGAAGTATATTCTGCCTGACACATTGGCAGACATACATGGTCAGAGAAATTCGACATGTAATGACGAAGGCCTTGGAGATATTACGGCATCTGTTCCTCATCATATTCCAAGAGATATGGCACAACCTAGAAACGGCGCCATGGTACCCCAAGGGGGTTCAAGGGCGATATATAGAATTAAAGAACATCGCAAGGTTAATGACAAGGTTTGATGATTTGATGGTTGTGACCAAGAAGGTTGTGACGCATTGAAACCCCAAATACTGTGGGAAGGTCCCCATAGGGCAAAGTCGTAGATGATGACTACCAGATAGGAGAGCCACAGACATACAGTTTATATGCTGTTTGTACAGTACTGTTGATGTAAAACAAATATTCTATTATATGATTAAAGGGAAGTGTCAGCCATGGGGGAACATCAAGTCCCTTGTGGCTGCGGGTTCATTCCAAACACGACCCCTTGGCTCAACTTGCAGGGTTGAGCCACGAATAGATGTGGTGAGATCGCGAGCTCACCTTAATGGCTGTGCCGTCTCGTGGGTAGTTCATGCCCATTGGTCGCTAAAAATCCTCTCTGTGTATCGAAAAAGAGTAGGCTATGCTACCGCATTGGAGAACATTTCTGCACCCAGATACAAACAAACATCGGTTACAGGGTGCAGACGACCTACGGTATGTAAAGGAAGTCGTACCAACAACCCATTTGGGAAAAGTAACGGCGTGGTCACCGCTGCTGGTCATCCGTATAACGAGGACCCGGATAAGTAACGACGGACGCGATTTCCGTGTGAAGAAATTGTCTCGGGCTGGTCAAGAAAAACGTTGAGTAAAGGTCTTTAAAATTAATCTACCTATGTTTTAGTGTGCGTAGTGTTTTGGCACAATATTAGTTTAAAGCTGTGGGGGCTAAATTGATATCAACGTGTCCACAATTTATGTATAAAGAGGAAAGTTGTTGCAAAACCCTAAAATTGACCCAAAAAATAATGATATCACGTGCAAATCTGAACAATTCATGACGTTGAGGTACCGCCGGGATCCCTGCCATTGAAATATAAGCAACACAACCACCACCAAGTAACCAGTTTCCAGCAATTCGAATAGTTAGCATTATCAACGAGTAACAAGGACCCGTTGTCATGTAACGTTGGACGCGCTTCAGAAATCACATTGATTAACCGCGGACGCGAATATTCCGACAAACAATTTATTTAGAAACATGAATGTTTTGAATGTATAAGGAATCACATGTTTATGTGTTTTACCATTATTTGTCGCTCTGTTAACCATCTGTTTCACAGCAAATTTTAAACAGACGAAACGTTGTCAGGAGACTTAGGTGCTTCCTCTCGCCATTACTCTGTTTCTCTTTGCACAACTAAGAGTGTATATGAATGTTTGCTATCGAAAGGCACGTGGTTGGGTGGATTTAGGACCCTAGCGTCATATCCCTCGAGCTAATATGGGACCCTGATTCAAATTACACGTGTGTGGAGATCACTAACCCATGCCAGCAGGCATGTTGTGACACTGAAACAGTAAGTTTGTTGTTGAACATTTCAGGCCTTATAAAATGTGTGCCGACATGAACTAATGCAAGTAATTTGCAGGATACCGACATATTTTTTCGCTACTAAACACAGGGTCGTGAATAAAAAAAAATTGTATTGACTATCAAGTCCAGAAAACAGAATGGCAGAGTATAAAGAATTCCCTTCATCGAACATAGACCCAACTGTTCAATCGGGTTATGCCATGACACCCCGGATAGCAATATAGTTCATCCGGAGGAGGACCTGATACATAAACGCTACAATCCAGAGAAGTCGGGAATGGGCAGTAATAGTTCACAATCCGACGACAGGTACACACCTCTCCCGGGGCAATATATTTTTTTTTATCAAATCTGGAAGTCAGTAGCGATGAGGAAAAATCACATGGTGACATCCAGTCAGCCATCACCGGCAAAGATGTATTGGCTATCCCCTCAACTAGGACAAATGACTTGTCCATATATGCTCAGGAAAGAGTAAAATTTATTGCTGAAGTGCGAAAGACCAGGGGTGATGAGAGGGGGTACGACAAAAAGATCCTTATATAAAACCCCGGAATGACTCACTGGATATGCACAGGGTCCCACTGCCATACTTCAGACCGATTGTGAGTAATGATGATCATTACTCGGGACAGGCCTTTGCTAATTATGACCACGGCCAATACGCATCGGAAACCCAAACGACAAAATATGACTACAGCCACTCAAATAATAATCACAGGGCCATTAACGATGACCGTCGCACGGCAAATGAAATGAATAATAAAGTGGCAGAGCTGGAATAACGATTTGGGTTGTTGGAGAGTTTAAGCAGAATAAACATACCAAGGGCTATACAATGCGGGTGACCATTATAGGGAAGGGTTCCCAGAGGGGGACCAAAGCCCACGAGAATAAGAGCCACCAAACAGTAATTACCACGGTAGTGATGATAACCACCAATGGACAGGAGGACCATGCAGTCGACTTATCATGTGATGATAGTAACTACCATCACACCACGGCTAATCTGGACAGTCAATTGGCTGACCTCGAACATCGATTTGGGTAGTTTAAAGATTTAATGCAATTAAACAAACCAAGATCGAGCGATGGTGGCAATCATAGGACCATTACTCACGAACTGATGCCAGGCCAAGATAATTATAATGCCAGGGACGATAACAGTCGCTTGACATGGGGGCAAGGAGGTCCACCAAGTGACGATGACCGCCACTTGACGGGAAGTTCAAACTGTGAGACCGACCGAACCCATTAAGCCTATCACAAATGACGGTACTACAAGGGAGCTGGGGATACACAGAGGGGCAGCACATGCCACTCGAGTTGTCCAACAGCCAGTAACAGTACCGGATGTGACACCTCCCCACTACAGGCCACCTGAACCTGTCACTGGCCAATCAGTAACACAGGTTCAGTCCAAGGCAATACACATGGACACTCATGGGTACAGGCCACCTGAACCCGTCACTGGCCAGTCCGTGGCACAAGTTCAGTCCCAGGGAATACACATGAACATGAACTGATGCTTCGTGCTTGCGGAGTCCACTCGAATCCACGAATGATATGTTGCATGTAGTACAACTGTGTGTGACTTCCTCGATTCAAACCTTGCTGTGTCGATTTCTGATGTCCTTTGAACTAAATGTTTTGTTGTACCCTCTGCAAACATGTGGATAGCATTGTTTTAATGCTTCGTTGTGTATTTTGTGTATCCGTTGTGAACACGGATAGACTGGATAACATCACACCACACTTCTCACAGAGAACATTATGGTGGTGGCCATATCTGTGAGCCCTGAATTCATCACTCGACGACATTGGTTTGTCTTTTATATGAGAAAGTGAATGTTGCCGTAATGATTGCAGGTTTATATATTTCTTTCCAAATTAGTGGCACTGCTGGTTTCCAGCACCACGCAGAAGGCGGGATCACTGGGGAAGCTAGGCTGTCGTCGACTTCCAGGAATTCGCCTTCAATAGGCACCAATATTTCTCCGTCTAAAAATGAAAAATAGAAATTTATAAATAACAAGACTGGCTATTGTTTATATATAGGGGGGGGGGTGCAAATGTAATTTTGTTTGCAAAAAAAAATCTGATTATTAATTGGACATATCCTAAATATTTTACCTTTATTGTTTTTCAAACATGACCATATATGCCCATGACATATCATGTGAAGGTAAATATTTCTGAGAGAAAAAACGCGTCCGACGTTACAAATTTTCGCATCCAGTTACTTTCCCAGATAAAATTCAACGGGTCCTCGTTACTACCAAAGTTGCTGGAAACGCGAATAAAAGTCCATTTTACTTGCATCTATAGCAATCCTGAAATTTCTACGGTATGTTATAAGGATTAACTGTCATGTGGACTGTTTTTATGGAGATGTAACGGTGAGGTAAGTGGACATAACTTGTGTAAAACCCGAAGGGTTTTACATACAAGTTATGACCACTTACCTCACCGTTACATCTCCATAAAAATAGTCCACATGACAGTTAATCCTTATATTTATATACATTTAGCGAAAAAGCCACTTTTGTAAATTTATTTAAATCGAAAAGTGTATCGTGACAAGATCAGCCCAAAATACCCAATAGCACCCTTGGCAAAAGTTAATAGGAACAATTTCTCTTCATATTGAAACCCGATGATGTATTAAGTCAGTCCTGCGCGAGTCCAAATGCGCCCAAAACATTACGCGTTCGTCTTTCCAAACCTAATGACGCATCGATGGTGTTATTAGCTTGGTGTCATGAGGCGTTGCGCATTCACCGAGAAATAACTGCAACTAGCCACGTGGGCGCCGACCAATCAGAATGCTGGATTTAGTGATGACAACACTTAGTGTGTAAATATATATATGTGAACGGTGCACACATCATCCGACACGACAACATGTATTAGGGAGGAGGTTTCGTATTTCTGAATTTTCATTAGTTATTTGAACATATTTTCTTTGATAAATCGAAACCTCATAGTTTAGTGCCACAAATGATGCTAAAATATATAATCCAGCAAGACATAACAAGTTATAATTGGAGAACTAACTATTGTTAACGATAACAATACAACAAAATCGTCTGCTGAAACCGACAAGGTATTATAATAACGATATGTGTGTACCTACCTGAACTCATCGCTCGTGGAAAGCATGAGGGATTAGTCGCGTCCGTCGTTACTTATCCGGGTCCTCGTTACACGGATGACCAGCGTGAATAAGCACATGTTCGTCGATTGATATAAAGATTGCACACCCTCTGATACACATTTCGCAATGCTGCACCTTTGACACAAAACGTCTAAACGGTTGTTTTATGGTGTACGTGCAAGCGGAATGGTCATGTGAGTCAGATGATTTCGTTGGTAATGGCAACACACGTTACAAGTTACATGTACTGTGGCTGAACCTGGTTATTAACAATCACTAAACCTCGAAATACGTATAATCTTATACAACTGTGAAGCTATATTATGCGAAGTAAACATATACAATGATGTAATTTCTTCAACTCAAGTAACTATCAAACGCCTCAGCTTGATAAGGTATGTGTATAATGCATAAATGTGTATAGGAATATTCCGTGTTTGTCTCATCTTTTAATGTATTGTATTGTTGGGCGATGGGTGCAATAGATACCTTTCGCATCCTCACGTTTACGAATACGAATACGGATAGCTATTCGTAGTCGTAAGTCTATCCGTGTGGGCAAAAAGTCCTTTCGCAAAACGATTACGCGTAAGATTTTTGACGAACACGTACGATCATTATTCCGTACCACTTTTACAACTCAAAGCGTGTGTTTGGTATACAGTCCCTTAATACTTCATTTATCGTCTCATTTGCAACAATGCGATAATCATGACCTGTTAATCTGTTAATATTGTCAATAATTCGACCAACATACGACCCGCGATTCTCATGATGATTGTGGCATGCAATACACTTATAAATGCCAGGTCATATGTGGTGGAAATTCAGTTCATTGTTAGCATGGGTGACCAGATAGACGTTATGCTGATAGGGAAGAGGGGTTCCTGAATTTGGACATCACATCAACCACGACGCCATCGTCCCAACCCCTTCAAGTCCGCGATTTGATTTCAATGCGATTTCGGCGTCACCTCTTTGGATTTAGGATATCCGACATAAGGTTGATGCGCTTGCTGATGTGCATCACTTCAGATGTGGTACTAACAAATCCGAACAAAGTCGACATGGTAGAAGCGATGTGCATCAAGTGTCATTTTTGTCAAATATTTGACAAACCGGCCAAATTTCGTTGAACAAAATGCTGAGAAATAACAGGTTTGGGCAATGTTATAATATAGTTGACTGTGGTTAGCATGCATTTTGAGCAATTTCTCGATTCTGATAATAGAAGCGGCATATATAAAAAAAATTGTTGTTGGAATCGGATGATATGGGGACATCTAATAGGATTGAGTACCTTTAAAATTCCCCATTTGTGCGTGTGTTTTAATTTAAAATAAATGCGAAAGAACACACTTGACAGACTGCTGACCTCTCGTGATGTTGGTGGGTGTGCAACATATTCTTTTAGTTACGGCTCAGGAGCAGAAATCACTACTTACCAGTTGAATCGGGATCATGGGTAGGTTCAGATTACTCAGACAGAAAGAGTACTTTAAAGGTTCACATCACTCAGGTTATATAGGGTAAGATTTTCTCATATTATTAAGATATTATTAAGATATTATAGGTTAAGATATTATAGGTTCAGATAACTCATTTATACATGTAGGTTCATATTACTCAGACAGAAAGTGTACTTTATATAACTTAGAACTCGGTTATGAATTACATGTAATTTTAAGATGCCCTGCATTACATACTCTACGAGGGAGAGAGATTTAAAACCCTACTTCTACCGAAAACCGAATATTATTAAATTGAATGAACTATTCAATTCGGGAAAGGAGAAGAGAACACAAAATCTTTCACTATTCATTTATAGTGTTATGCCATTCTTTAGGCTCTCCCGAGGCATTCTATAACTGGACACGTTAGGACACCACCATGGGTTGTTGAATTAAATAACTGTTGAATTTTACTATATATTGTATATCTGTATATCTTGCACTTAATAATCACTCAAAACTGCTCATGCATCGCACACTATATACTGTATTTTTGGCGACTGGTTTCATAGTCCACCCCTCTTACTGTAAATATTTGTGTCGCAGTCAGCGATGGCTATCCGTTGTGAATAGCGATCTTATTTCGCGGGAAGCTCGTGATTCACGACGACGAGTACAGTGATTGACAATCTAAACAGCACACCGAGGTCGTAGCTCAATACAACTGGATGATTTACATGATATACATATACAGTCTCGAACGGAGTAAAGTGATATATTGCAGAAAATAAATTTCAGGTGTTATTTGAGCTTATTAGAAACCATGAAATCGTAACCGTTATTACGAATAGTAAAATACGAGAACGATTAGAAAGTACACACAAGTTGGTGACGTGGTACCCTATCCGTATTCGTAATCGTAAACGTGAGTTTTGCGAAAGGTCTCTAATAACGTAACCAAACAAATGCGACAGAAGATGATACAATCCGAAAACAGTCATATGCGTTATGTGTCTCGTCAACTCTTGAGAGTTTGTCCTGGATTATTGTTCAAAATGGAATTGAATTATCACCCATGTAGAGGGGCAAAATAAGTTTATATTTCACGATTTTCGGTCTACTTTCATCAGAAAACTCCGAAATGTTGCCATCTGTAAATGATACCATGACGTTATCATAATGTATATCTCGAAGTGGGTAGAGTTCAATATAATAGCACAAAATAATCGGAGTTGTGCTTTTGTATTCTGCCATAACGAAATTTCTAAAACTGATTTTTTTCTTCTGAATTTTGTGGTTGGGTGACACAATCTACCACCACATATCATATATGGCAAAGAACGGCATCCTTATCTTACATCATATGCAGTATATATTTCCACAAGTTTCTATATTATATACGGTATCTCCATTCAATGCAATACTGAATAATCGCCTATTAAGAGGGGCGAAACAACTGAAAATTAATGATTTTTTGTCTATTTTCCACGTAAATTTAAGAAATTTTTACATCTATCACCGTAATCATAACATTTCATTACTTTGTATTTATAAGTGTGTAACCTGCTATATCGTAGCACAAACTTATCCCGAATACATGTGCTTTTGTATTCATTTGTGCCGAATTTCCCTAAAACGGTGACTTTTTGTTGAATTTTGGGGTGAGGGGTGAAATAATCTTACATAACACATCACGTGTTAAATATGATGACATATTCAGCATACTGTCGTATGCGGTATATATATCCGCACTTTTCTAGACTATATACGATATCCCTGGTCAAAACAATATTGATCTATCGCCCATTAAGTGAGGCAAAACAATTGAAAAATTGCGCTGTTTTGTCTATTTTTACAATAAATCTAAAAACAATCTTCGTTATATCAGAGAAATCGTACCACTATCATAGTAAATATCTAGATGTATGTAGACTACAATATTTTAGCGCAAAATGTTTGCGTTTCTATACTTTTATTTCTCATTTTGCCGAATTTTAGAAAAACAGGGATTTTTGCTGAATTTTGGCACTTAATCAGCTAAAAATCATCTTTTGCATCATCTGTATATTTCACACCGGGTCCTACCCGATGCGGAATGTCATAACCTTCACAATGATGTATCACAAGCTTGTGTGTGGTGCCGATGGACTAAACTTTCTGAAATCAGTTCCGTCCGCTCCACTAGGAAGGCACCAGTGTTCGCGCTGGACCGAAAAATACTTTAGCCAAAAGTTTAGCCAAATGAAAATTTTATTAGCCAAATGAAAAAAAACTTTAGCCAAATGTTTTTTGGCCAAATTAAAAAAAACTATGGCCAAATTAAATCATCGTTTTCTGGTCGGTTCACAATTAATGACTAAAACGTCAAATCTAACAGACACAGGTAAAATACACATTAATTTAACTAATTTTGATGAACTAGAAATATTTTTATATATATCATTTATTAAAAAATTATTAATCTCTTTATGTGAAAGAGTGATTGGGGGGGGGGGGGGTGACCCGGGATTGTCCTTCTTAATGTCATTATGTTTTTGATTTATATCAATATCTTTTAATTGATTAAATCATGAAATATTAATTATCCTTGCGAAAATATCTAAGTGACATCTGGAAACTAATAACTTAATATTGTTACGCCATTATCAAATTACAATCTGTCATAAAAGCATGCATATTATTTTGAATGTATCGCTATTGACAAATAGCCACAAAATATCTGTCGTGATTCACATTTGGCTGATTAAGCTATTGTCTTACACTTGGTGCTCATAAACCTTGACCGTCATAAATACAATGTCATCATAAACATGCATTGTGCAGGAGCCCCGTGAGTGACCAGACAGACAATGGGGGGTTAGCGGATTAAATTTATATATAATGACTTTTGCTGTTTCGTGCAGAGTGACGGGTCTCCCTTTGTACTGTCCGCGATCGGGTTTCCCTTTGTACAGTCGGCGATATATTCCCACTTACGATGTTTTCGGACTGGATCGTTCACATCACAGAATTGAAAACCCACTTGCCAAAAATTCATGCTTTCATTCTCCATTTGGGGTAAAAAAAATTTTAGCCAATAGTTTAGCCAAATGAAAATTTTATTAGCCAAATTCGAAAAATATTAGCCATTGGCTAATATGGCTACCGACAGCGCGAACACTGGAAGGCACACATTAATTTGGTGATTATTTAAATGTGCCAGCTTGGTAACAAATCAGTATTGCATCAAAACAACATCTTGATAGAAGATAAGAAGCAGTTGTTGACTTATGCTCCCCCAACTTTGGTTAACTTTTTCGACAGTGAAAAATCATGCCTGACACAACATTAATTTAGTTGGATATTTTTCACAGCATGTTGGTTTGAACTGTACACCACTCCCCCAAATCGAAGTATTGTTGTGGATTGTGCGTCATTTTTGTTCATGAACGTGGATATACTGTTAGTTCAAAGGCCACGACAAAATTTGACCTAAATCTGTAGTCTTTCATAAACACTCAGCCCGTGCACCCGGCCGGCGATGATGATTGTTCTGGGTTTAGCTCAGAACTGATCGAGACCACCGCTGAAACACATCGGTCTTACCCGCGTGAATACACCAGCACTGCCTCGGATTTTCGTAAACTCGTTGTATTACCATGCTTAGTCCGTCTTCAGATTATTAACGAAATACAGATACAACATAGGTAAGCGTCCATGTATACTTCACAATGAACACCACGATGTATTTATCAGTGTTTATATCAGGATCCATTACATCCATCGCCCATCCTTGCATTTATATTCAATGTTTGTGAAATACCGGATAAACCTCAATATATAGAAGGACTTAAATAATCATCACTATATTGTGTGCCTTCTGGCTAAGTAATATCAATTTAGATATCTTTTTGAAGAAGATTGAAACTATGACCAAATAGCAGTCTCCATTTTCAAGTTGCCTATTTCTGAGGTAAGCATGTGCTCGGGTAAATAATTTTATATTAAGGGTCAGGGGACCTCATCTGGTATCAAACAAGAAACAAGTTTCTGTCCATCTAAAATTTACAATTAAGGGGAGGTCAAGTGACCAAATTTGAATGGGGATTTCCATGCAAATCTGCGGAGCAAAATTATGTATGAAGCAGTTTTCCGGAAACGATAGCAGGTATATCATTGAACAGACATAATACATGTATTTAACTGGCAGGTGCGTTAGGTAAATTATAACATTTTGCAATAAATATATTTTTGAGAATTTTTGTTCTGGAATTAGATCAAATGACCTACATTTGAAGTATCAATATAAAATTCAAAAATAAATACACCAACATTATAATGGAACAAGTTCCAAGAAGACCCGCCAGATAAATACATGTTGTTTCCAATACCACATCAAGTCACACTCAGAAGTATGTGCAACTTTTGCTCCGCAAATCTGCATGGAAATCCCCATTCAAAATTGGTCCCTTGACCTCCCCATTAATTGCACACAAGTTGACCCATCTGTTAAAGATGCAGAAAAACACTGTAGATGGCAATTTTATAACTAAAACAAGAAATTTACCTTGAAAATTTGACTGCAAAATTTCTTGTTTCCTGATTCACTGTGTGAACATGTGCTTGGACTAAATATTAAAATAATTATCAAATTTGCTATTCTTCCACTGAAGTTATTACCCGTTCAACAAATTAAAGTTATGATAAGGTAAATGAATCCAAACAATTAGTTTTGCTTTAAAAACTAATCATATTTTGCCTCAAATAATTTAAAGTTGCATATGTTCATGGTAAACATGTGGTCCTGGTCATGTCAAGTGAGGTCCCCTGATCCTGAAGGACTATATTTTTGGGAAATACCCGATAAATGTCAATGTATATAAGGATTGGAATACTCATCACTAATATGTTCCTTTTGGCTAAGTAATGCCAATTTAGATAATATTTCTGAAGAAAATTGAATCTGTATGCCAAACTTAGCCGTCTCCATTTCAAGTTCCCTATATCAGAGGTAAACATGTGCTCGGGTACAAAAATATATATTAAGGGAGAGAAGCACGTTTTGCATAAATCCAGCCAAGAGGTATTTTTGCGAAAAACTTGCATATATAAGAGAATACATTGACCTAACACTATTTACCTTGTCCTTGTACGCCAATGCATTCTTTTATGTATGCGAGATTCGCATATATAAAAGAACGCACTGCGACACGATCTTTAAGGGGGGAAGCACGCTTTGCATAAATCAAGTCAAAAAAATGGCAACAGTTTTTCAACAACAAAAAATATCTGGATCTATCTGGCGAAAAATCTCGATCCTCTTCATTGCATATAGAATGTTAGTAATATTAAGAGACGATAAAACAATGGATTTTAATACATTTGAGAGGTTGAAAATATTCTGGTTCTTGTTGTCCCTTTCTGTACCAAGAACTGCTAGAATAATTAATAATTTCACACAACACTCCAATCACAAAATAGCGTATTGCCTTGGCTCTATGACAGGAGGCTTCATTTATATCAGAATGTTGAGTTAAATGTTTAATTGCATAATATAGCACCATACCCCCAAATATTATTCTGAAGAATAAAGCAGTCTCAAATATCCCAGCCCAATGAAAACAAATGTTGCTATGCAGTGTTGTCCACCCAAGCAGGGGGAAATCATCTGGATTTAGGCCACAGTGTTAAGAGTAATGATGGTCAGCTATAACTTTGTTTTGAACCCATGACCCAGAACTCATCTCAGCCCAAATTTTCATTGATCAACATGACCATTCCCCCCAAAATTATTTAACGGCAGTTTTCTTTGTAATTGAAAATAATCATTAGAATTTTACGAATCAAGAAAAATTAAGTCTCATCTCATGATCTTCAGATATGATATATGAACTGCACATTTGAAAAATAAAAATATAATTTCGTGCTATAAAACTAAGTAAATGAGGTTATAATATCCAATGGGTGGATGGTTCTTAAATATTTTGTCACAATAATCACTTTTAACAATATTTCACACAAAACAATCTTGACAGATTTGAGAAATCCATTTTAAATACCAGGAAATTTTGGCAAAACGTACGTCTGACCCTTAAGGGGGAGGTCAAGTGAGAAATATTTAATGAGCATTTCCATGCAAATCTCCGCAACAAAAGTTAGAGATGCACATATTTTGGGTGAACACAATACGTACTTACCTGGCTGATCGGGTCGGCTTAGAATTTGTTCCATTGGAAAGCTGGTGTATTTATTTTTGAATTTTATATTGATTTTTTAAAACTATGTCAAATGTTGTAATTCCAGAAAAAAATATATTTATAGTAAAAATTGTCAATTTACCAAGCCCAGCAGCACGTTATATATTATATATGTTTAATGCTTTAGTTCCCAGACAACTACTTCATATATAACTTTTTCTGCGGAGATTTGCATGGAAATCCCCATTCAAAAATGGTCTCTTGATTTTTTTCTGCAGAGGAATTATTTGTTAATACTGCCAGTAAGTCTTCAATTATTATGAACAAAGTATGGTAAAATGAAGTATTTTACTGTTTATTTCTTCAAGAAGTGAATTTGCAGTAAATAATCTTGTGTTTCCAGTTTTCAAGGCATGCTACTACTTCCTGTTTTATAATTTGAGTATCTATTGTCCTTGAGCATCAGGTGAATGATCCCGATGTTTACCATATTGGGGAACTTATCTGGACCAAATGGACAATTATTATGATTTTTCTATGATTATGTTATCATTTGATTTTTAAAACGGTTTAGTTTTGCCAAGAACTTCATTCAGTAGAGCATATAGCTAAAACATATTATCAATTATTGCATGATTAAAATCCTACGAAAATTGGGGTACCCTATAATAACAGAGAGAGGTCAATTAACCAATTGAGAATGGGGATGCAAATCTCCAGAGAAAACATATATATATATATATATATATATATATATGCAACAGTTGTCTAGTCCTTAGACTAAAACTAGACCCTACGGGGCTAATACCAATTAGTCACTATATAAACTAACCAGTATTTAAAAAAAAGTAAATTAACACAAGTTATGACGTTCAGTGACCTACAAGAAAATATCAAGGCTTATTTTGTTGACATTTTGTGTTATTTGGTAGTAAATTGTGTTGGTTTAGATGTCACTCATGTGGAGTTTGATCTCTATGGTCGTAGTCGGAGTAGAGATTCACGACATTATCTACTAACCCACCCGTCAGTTAAATGTTATGACTGTTCAATGATATGCCTGTTTAATTAAACCCTAATACTGATTGGTCACTAAACTGACTAGTATTAGTCTCACATGTGCCATATTGGCCACCAGTTCAAAATCTGGGATCTGGGAACTTTTTGATGTCCGGCCGACAGTGAAGTTTATACATTGACAAAAGAGTACAGGTATTATATTTCTTAGTTAATGCCTCTTCCGTAATAATGTATGTCACTGTAAGTATATGTCCCAGCTCCTGCTTGCATGATTTAGGTGGCGATTCAATGTTTATTGCGACATCGTCTCGCAACAGCTACACAAATCATGCAATCTCGAGCTTTACCACCTCTACTCTGAAACATATGCCAGATTTAACCACTAAATTACTATTTTTGTTGGCTCAGCAGTGAAACATATTTGATTTGAGTCGAGGAACCCACATTTTAATATAATTTTTTTTATGTAAGGTTAAATGTGACCGTAGTCGACTTGGGGGAAATAATGAGAGTAAACTTATTTTTTCTTGATTCAAGAAATTCCATAACAATTTTCATTTCCATCCACCCACATATTTGGTTTTCCACCTTTTCGGTGAAACAACGTACACATTTGTTTGATTGATTTCGTATGTTGTTGTAACTCGACAATTGTGACAGAAACACGTTTTTCAGCGCTATACTCGCGTATACTATTATATAGCATATCGACTGGTTCGTTCGGAAATATTCCGCGTAGATATGGTCCAAACATTACGTATATACGACCAGGAATTTGTTCGAAAATAGTGTCAAGATATCACGCCTTGCAATTTCAATATGCGTACTTTTCTATACTGAATTTCTACAAATATATTATTAAGCATGTTGCAAAAACACCGGATGTCGTCGAACAGATTTGTTTATAAGGCGACTTTGGTGTTCAAATTTCACAACCAAGAAAAATTGTGACCTATGTCACGTGAATACGAAAACTTAAAGGCACGTGAGGCCTTAGTTGTCGAAAATATTCATATTTGTTCCAATCACCGTAAACAGAAAAACATTAAAACGCATACAGTTTCGTTCATATATACCATGATCATCGCGTAAACAGCATGTTATCATACAGATTTACTATATTTGACCAAAGCAAGAGCCTGATTGTGTTACAGAAGACAGCACAATGCTGCTGGATAATCACACACAAATGGCATAAACGCTCTTTATTAGTTCCATATCAGGAATTCACGAACAAAGAACGCTCTTTATGTTTACCATCATAATATAAACAAACACCAGAAAAGTTACTTTTTATGGTTTTGTTTACATAACAATGGTCAAAGATATGACAATAACATACTGTTTATGCGATATTTCTTATTTGTATACGGACAAAGTCTGTCTACATTTTGTTGTTCTTTCTGTTTGTGGCGGTTTTTGACGGGTGGAAATATTTTCACAGGATACCCACCGCCAAGGCCAACCGTACCTTTAAGTCTTCTTAACGGTCGTATTTATATGGAGACGTAATTAAAAATAGAGTGAGTTAGCAATAATTGATAGATGTAGCCAAGCCTACAAATAATGTGTCTGTCATTTGCAGAATGAGGTCCCCAGAGGGTGAATTTAGTGCGCTATCACTAAATTCACCCTCTGGGACCGCATTCTGCTTAGGCCTCAACTGCTATGGTAGACCTAGGGTCAGGTTGAATTTCCCCAGTTGAAGTTGGCAATGTTCGCCCATTGGGCACCTCAATTATGCATGTTATCGTCTGCAAATTAGGCAATATAGAAACTTCCCAGAATGGAAAAAAAAGTAACTAAAAAAAATGTTAATTTGTGACTATAGATAGTTCCCAGAAGACGATGCCTTGTAGAATGAGGTCCACAGAGGGTGAATTTGGTGATGCTAGCCCACTTTCCGGGATATCATCACAAAATTAACCCTGCAAATGACAGACACACTATTTGCAGGCTTGCTTGTAGCTTATTCGATATCGTTTTGGTTGAGTTATTTATACAGCTGATGAATACTCACTTGGATGTGACACATCTTGCTGCCATTTTCGAGCAAATTATAACGTATGTTCCTGGCCCCTGGAAATTCTTGGAAATTTTAATATTATATATAGTTGTGAATTTAAATTTGATTTGCAGATCCTGTCGTCAAAATGGAAGCAATTATATTTGTTTTACTTACCTGTTCCCTGGTCGCAGTTGAAAGTGTCCACCCATTCAACCCAATAGGTGAGACACTCATGCCATTATAATATTATTGTATTTAGTGTTTACTACTTATTTGTTCAAGAAGTGGATGACTCATTTCCATTGAGACACACACACATATATTCGCATTTATATATTAGTTAAGTCTGTAAAACTTCACCCTTAAGACAAATATGGAGAAAATTCCGATAAATATATCAATTATTTTCTTATATACATTATTGATGGTAATATCCAAAAACGAAATATCGCGTGTTGAATCATTTTATGTAAATAAAACTATTAAAGTGATTTGTCAATAAATGTCGCCCATCGTGTAGAAATTGAGTTCAAAGGTTTTAGTCTGAATATGATTTTCAGAGTATTTTTCAATACTTTTCCAAACTTAAACTGTGCTATCTTATTGGACTATAGTTGGACTTTGATTGGTAATACCACTGTTATCACAGTAATGACAGTTGATTTGTATAAAATTGTTGCGCTTGAACCAACTTCGACGGCCTTGAGTTCCTTTCATAGTCTGGTCGATAAAAGGTTTGACCTATAATTAATTTGGACTAAGTTGGTTTCTATTCCACTTTGAAGGGGAATATATCCTCTATAACACATCCAAAATCCGCTAAAATCCACTTTGAGTAAATTTGATCAAAGAGATTTTCCGGCCTTGGAAAGTAGGTTTTTCTACAATAACCCTCACCGGCGACACCAGAACGCATTACCATCCGATATATACCAGTTTGTGTGAAACCAGAGTATATACGGGAGAGAATGGCGTGAGAAGGGTAGAACATTATGCAATCGCGGCTATGAAATGGGTGTCAAAATGGCCGCAATTCACGACAATTGGACAGTAACACTAGAGGACGAGGATCAACATTTGGCATCGGCAACGATTCTTCTAAAGCGTTGAACTATGGTGTATTTTTCTATATGTAATTGCAAATTGTTCGGATTCAGAGGACAGAATGAGCACATCGACCTTCTGGCTTCACAGTTTTTCATTGATCCAAGGAATGGAAAGAAATTTCTTAAATACTATGGATTTAGAGGACGGAGAAAATCCTGGTTGTGTCGTAAAGCTATTTGAAACATATTTGGAGCTCATTGAAAGTTACTGACCATTCTAAAAAAAAAAACTCATTAAAATCGCTGACATTTAGGAAACCATAGGCGTAAACACGTTCAAAACTACATGCAAGTCTACGTTAACTTTGACTTTATGTGGTGCCTTACACTTGACCGAATTTGTACCAATCCAGTGGATATATTCTATAAATATGTTATATATTCTAGATAATTTATTTCTCATATTAACTGTTATATCCCCGCATACTTTCAATGATAAACTGGTATATTCAAACAAACTAATTAAACTATTTCAGTAGACTCCTCGTCTCCTAGCAACCATAAGATCCCACTAATGCTATATGGAAATCTCCATTCCCTATTCGTGAGATTTTATGTGAGGTTATCAAATAAATATATAGTGTGTGTATATATATAGTAACGGGCACATCCACACTGGTTTGGTCTTTATTATTATTATTATTATTATTATCTATTTATTTAATTATTTATTTATTTTATGTTATTTCATTTGCTCGTACTTCCCAAATAATTCACTGGCATGAGCGATATTATCCTGTAATACCTGCAGTACATGCAATAATTTAGAACATCACAATCGACACATTAAAACGACATTATTATAACTATTTATTTTCCCTCACTCTGTATGGTTTCATGACATAAATTCTCGATGTGGGTGTGCCTAGAATTCAATTAATATATTAATATTACATATATTATTATATAGTTATTGTACCTGTTAATTGCGCACTTGCCATTTTTTTGTATTTGAATATGTAAATCTCACATACCTATGTATTGGTTTATTGAGATGCAAATAATTGAATCGAATTTTTGTTTGCAGTCGATGTGAAATTTTGCGGGCCAGATCGTATGGTAGTCAACGTTACGACGGATGTATCCGGTGGCATCATTTACCTACGAGGGACAAGCGTTAATTATGTCGATTGCACCAAAAGTTTGACACCATCAGCACACGACTATGAATTTACGTTTGCTTCTTGTGGAGTACAGTGGGTGAGTTACACATGTATCATTATCAGTGGATTTGGTGCATCTCGGTCGGTATATTTTCAGGTTTAATAGGCTAAAATGTGGAAACATTATAAAATTGGCGTGGTAAACTTCCACTTAAGAATGCGCCCCATTCGTGAGTTAAAAAAAAATGTTAAATTTCTAACTATCAATTTGAAGGAAAAATAAATTTTATCCCCTTTATAACCAGTGTACAGTACTATAACAAAACATGTTTACCATCACAATATAAGAGACTTGTTCTAATTATTAAATTTTTTTTTTTTTTTTTTTAAACCCAGATTTGTTTTGGCGGTCCTTTTAGAGTTTGATAGGAAATATTTGGGAAAAAAACGTACTGAATTATCTAGCTTAGGAATCCCAACTAGGGTTTATAATCTGTCTATCTGAAATCATGATTGTCTGCGAGAAAATAAATAAAACATGTTTCATTGTATATTTAATTTTTTTGTAGCCATTTGCAGAACAAATTTTTTATCATGTGAAGTACCAAAACAATATAAATATTATTCAACCAAGTTTGCAATATGGCAGACATAAACACTCAATACTGATTGTCTTTTCATACATTATGTGATGCCAGTGGTACGGTGTTTTTTTCTCCAAAAACAAAAAAATAGTGCTGCAAATGGTTACCAAAACTAATATATGCACTGATTTATTTTCTCGCAAAACATTACATTGAGTTCCACTGTCGCCGACGAACGAGACTTCCAGATGCTGGTGAATTTTTGCACTTTTGGGAGATCATGCGTCTTTTTGCACGTGTTATTGCCTTCTCACAATAATAGACTTCATCTTAAGACCGATGGTCTACGGGTATGTATGGGAGGCCGTTTTCACATTTATTAAATAATTGGGCTTAAGTGCAATTGCTGACCACATAATGTTAAATGATTTGCGCTTAAGCGCAAATGTATTGTGCTTTTGCGCTTAAGTGCAACCAGTTGTACACTAATGAAATTCAATTGCGCTCAAGCGTAATTCATTTTACATTATGTGGGCAGCAATTACGCTTAAGAGAAATTAAAAATTCCGTTGTTTCAATTGCGCTTAATTATTATAGAATAGTCTGCAGTATGACTATCCAGCCAAACCTGATTATGAACCTCATTTGATCTTCGAGGGGTGAAAACTTGTTATGGCTATTGCGGTTAAGCGCAATTCAATTGGGTTTAAGTCCAGTTATTTAATAAATGTGAAAACGGCCTCCCACATGATGCTAAAAATTGAAGTTGTATATGTGCAAAAAGTATGGCTGTCATTTATTTTACTTTCAGCTTGGTGAATTTAATCTGGTGATCCAAAGATATACAGTATACCAAACTGGAGATGATCTCATCATTCCTATCAACTGCAGGTACAACTTGTCCGACGTCATCGTATCTAGCGACTATGACATAGTGTGAGTCTATATTGCCGTAGTTAAATAACAACTCCATCATGGTGACTAAAGTTCCTTGGAGTTCAATTTGCCCTTTGCATATAGTTATCTAAAATTCAAATATAAACTAAATATTCTAAAAGCGTTACGAAATCTCACCCACAATGGCAAAAAAAAAAGGATTTTGTAAATAAGAAAATAATTCCCGAAATAAATAAAAATACCTTATATCAAGAATATATTAGTATGCCGGAAAAAATGTTTTCTAAACATAGAACTTTTTTTCTTCCGAAGATAAAAGCTTCAAGAAATATGGTGGAATATTCTTAAAACCAGAAATAATTTCTATCCAATCAGAAAATATATTTATGGGGCGTTCACGTGTACCTGCAAGAAAATATGTGCAAGAAAATATCAGGTACAATTGTACCCTGATATTTTCTTGCTGCAAAGATTAAGCCCGCGAGAACGCGGCGGTTTTGATGGCATTGGTTGAGCTCAATCGGAACAGTATTAGTCGTGCTGGTTCAAGTGAATTGCGTCCGGTAAACAACATATAGTCCATATTGGCAATTCATAATATTATGGCATTTCCAACTGTTGAAGTGTATTACCGTAGAGTCGGTGGGATGAGGCACTCACCGACCTGTAGCCACGTTACTCTCATGCACAAAGACCTTGTATATAATGAGAAAGTGTTCACCATGCACTTGGAAATTTCATTACAAAAAATGGGTTGAAATTGTTCTGGTTGCCTGAATATCCAACCAGTAATGTATGTCAAATTTGTTGTTTTAGACCAACATTTGCATCTCTTCCTACTTTTGGTCAAAATATTGGTTTGAAATTTCACCTAGGTCCCCACTCCCTGGTGTCCAGTCAAAATTCAAGTTAAAAAAACACGAGGCATGTGAGGTACCAGGTCGGAAATTCAAAGGCGATGGGGAGAGGTGCAAATTGAATTATGTGATGTTGGGAGTTTGGTCTGGTTCAATGGGGAGGGATGCAGTTGAAAACCCCACATGGATTGACGAAAACCCTATATAGATATACGCCTCTATATGTCCATATAATACTTTATGTCAACCCATCTAGAATGGCATTACGAGGTCAGTTGTTGAAACAGACTATACTATTGATGGATCACAACTCGAGTGCGTGAACGGTTACAGCGAATCCCTTTGAGATTATTTTACGGATACCGTTGACCAACAATCATGTTGAACAAATATTACACACAAACGACAACATACCCGTTCACTGCCTCCATCGGATATTTTCCTGTATTATTTTTGTCATTGGTCAAGTAAGTCACATGGGGCATACCTGATATTTTCTTGCCCGTCAGGTGTACGCGCCATTAAAGTGAGATATCATTTCTAGGCATTGTTTATTTTCTGAATTTAAGAAATAATAGAAAAATATTTCTGTTTTACAAAATATGTATAAAAAGTGAGAAAATATTATAGTATCGACAAATTCCACTTAAAACATATAAGATACATAGGTGGCTATTTAAATTTTTTCATATAGGCTACATGCAACCGCCGCTGTTGTCACAGTATATAATTGGTGGCAACGCCACTAATATTGTTTCTTATAAGCCGTAGCAGGTACCATGCTTGGTTTAAAGATTAAATTTAAACATATTTATTGTAAAATGGTGAACTGGAAATCGCATATGTGATAAGGGATCGAATTACAAATCTTGAAAAAATACTCGAGCCATAATATCGCATGTTTTGTCGCTTTCGGCGCACTCCAAAAACATGCAAAATGTCCTATACGTTTTCGCTCGCACCGAAAGCGACACAAGCGACACAATATAATATTCCACTTTAGGCGATTGTGTCGTTTTATGCGCGCACCAAAACATGCGAGTTTTTTCATGTTTTGACGCGCGCCGAAAGTGCCAAAATGTGCAACTTTGTGGGTCACATTGTGTCGCTTCTGGCGCTTTCGACGCGCCCTACATGCGACATTATCGTATATTTTGGCGCGCGCCGAAAGCCAATCAAGCGCCAAACTCTGCGACGTTATTTCACACATCTTGCCGCTTCTGGCACTTCTGTCGCTTTCGGCGCGCACTAATGGTGCACATTTTGCCGCTTTCGGTGCGCCATTTGAAACTGGCCCTAATAGCATTCCATACATATGACTGTCATGGTTACTGCAGTACAATTATATATGGAATGATTGGGTTCAGTGTCACGCTGTGCATTCAATTCAACCTCTGATTGGTCAAAAAATCTCCCATGGGATCATTTTGTTTTTCAAGTTTGCTGTTATACTCATTCGTTGTGTACATAACATAGAAGGTGCCAATGCTACTATGCAAGTTATGCAACTCCATATGAATCCGAGGTATGATGGGGACACGGAAACACGACTGGTTTTGAAAAAAATAAAAAGATTGGAACATACCGCTGTTACTAATCAAAAGAACAATGAGTTGAACAAACTAACGAAGAATTTTTGGCGGTGCTTGTCAGAATAACACGATACATCTAGTCAGAGGCGACGTAGCCGCGTGGGGGGGGGGGGGGGGGGGCATGTACCCGACACTTCTTTCACCAATTACGGATACCTCATAAATGTATCTAATAGTATTTTGTGTCAAATTTTGAATCTAGTCCGTCTCAAAATATTAATGATATGCTACATTGTGGAATGGGGATATACGTACAGACGGACATAATAACCTTGAATCGGTAAACATCGTTCTCTTGTTGTGGGGAGGCCGGTAAACACCCAAAATGACAGAAATGCTATAAACTGCATATTGGTCCATATAGTGACAACGAGTTTATATCCACATCTTCGTTTTCACTACACATGGTTACATGGGATGCAAATAAAACCGCTATAACTCAAAGATAAAGCACACGCAGGTGTTATGTTACGTGAGAGAACCGTAGCACGGAAATATGCGCACTTATGAGTGATTACATAGGGATGTTTCCTGGTTTAATTTAGTTTCGGTCTATCATCATGTCATCTGCTAGGCCGTATTGCGACATAATCATTTTAACCTTCCATGGCTGGAGTTTTCTGAAATTTTCCATAAAACATGTGCGTTCTCTTTTATATGCAAATTCACCACAGGGAGCCTCGCACATGTGGGCATTTCAATATATATATATATATAGCACGCTACTGCATGGGTTAAATATGTCTAGGCCTGATAACCAAAGCTGTCATTTATTTTCGTGCATTCCACTGGTGTAACTTGAATGTCTGAAAGAAATTTGCCGTCATAATGTTCAGGAGTATCCGGTATGCGGCACACCTCATCAGGTTTCATTATGCCACAAGGTGGTGTAAGCTGTTTTTCAGTTTTTGATAATCTATGGAGCGGTGAGCGAATACATTGTGGGAGAATAGGTTTTTGTACCTTGCTCAATCGTACCGATAGAATCACGTAAATGCTGAAATTGTAAAGTTAACGGCACCGTAAATAATATGTTCTTGAGAATATAACTCAAACATACCGATAGAGTCAGGACAGGCTGAAATTGTAAACTTAAAGTCACCGGTGTAATAATATGTTCTTGAAAATATAAATTATCTGATAGCCTGAAAATAATGTATAACCCATTGGGAACCCCTGGTGTAGTGACGTGAATTGTGGGTAATTTTAATTGGAGCGCGCATGTCTGTTCTGTTGGAGACTTGGATTAACCGCCATCTTTTATTTTCTGGTCATTAAGTCAAAATTGTATCGTATACACAATGTGTTTGTACCGATGGATGTATCGCGACTCGACTCGATTTCGTGGTCATATAGGCCCTATATAACCTATGATCACGAAAACGAGCAGAGTCGCGATATCTGATAGAATTCCAGGAATTGTACATTCACTTCCATAATAATTGTTTATTCTTACACCATGTGTACATGGGTTTAAAGAATTACATATCAGAAAAACACAAATAATCAACAAGATCACAGTGTGGACATGACACGTGTTCAAATGTATATAAATGATGGATGTGACAAATCGATATATATATAATAATATATGTATACCATAACATTATATTGTCGACGTTCGGTCTGTGGTCATTGAAAACTGAGGAGAACGGCTAGTTTTCGGTTGACAACACTGATAAACATGCAGAGCCTCTTCATGAAACTGGGCTTACTATTTGACAAAAGGATGCGGAATTTAGCTTCATTGGGAAAGTTATAATATGCACGCGGTATGTATCGTTTTCTTTCATCTACAAAAGCATCACAACTAAGAAGCGTGTGGTATTCATCACCGATTACGTTACGGGTACAAAGTTCACATGTACGTTGAATATACGGGATTTTGTTCCAACGACCGCGTTCCACTGGGAGTACATGATTTGCTGTTCTGAATCTCGCGAGAATCTGCACATCTTTAAGGCTCCAATTATGTATGTATTTTTCGATTCCAAAGTTTGCTTTGATTGCCTTATACGTCAACCCCTTAGTAGAGGCCTCCATTGATGAGGCCCATTCTTGCTTAAATTGATCTTGCATGCGGGATTTTACTGCCTTAATAATTATATCGTCTTCTATGTGGTGTTGGCATAACCATACATATGACATTCCACATTTGTCAAGCATGTTTTGAATATACCTTATCCATGGTAGTTTGTAAGTTTCGTCCTCTGAAAGCTGATAACAAAGTTTATAAATTTGAGAGGTTAGTTTATTTCCAGAGGCATTTATTAGTTTGGTCCAGAAGTTCAATATTCTAATTTTAATGTTCATGTGGAGAGGAAATCTACCTAGTTCTCCATAGACCATATAACTTGGTGTTGATGATTTCAAACCCAATAGCATCTTACAAAATTTAAGGTGAACACGTTCGATAATTGAGTTATCGCCCGTACCCCAAGTTTCGCAACCGTATAGAAGAACGGGGGTGACCATAGTGTCAAATAGTTGTAAATGAGCTTGTATAGAAAGCTTGTTTTTACGACCGATTCTCAGTACATCATACATAGCTCTTAGTCCTTTGTTTGTAGCATATCGTTTCATTTCAAGGAAAGATCCACTCTTACTAAAAATTATTCCTAAATAAGTAAATGATTTAACTACGTCCAAAATTTTATTATTGTATCTAAATGCCAGGTGCTTTGGTTTACGTCTAGCGAAACAGACCACTTTAGATTTGGCGATATTGACTTTTAACATCCACGTGGTACAATAGTCCTCAAAATAGTCCAATTGTAGCTGTAGGTCACCTTGGTCGTCTGAAAATAAGACCGTGTCGTCTGCATATAATAACATGAATAATTTCAAATAACTGTCTAGTTTCTCTTCGCATTCCTGCGAAATACATGTTAGACCTCTGATATCAGTCGACGCTAAGAAGTCAGTTAAATCATTTATGTACAGACAAAATAAAAAAGGTGAGAGATTGTCGCCTTGTTTTAGGCCAATGAATGAAGGAAAACTATTGGATGATTGACCATTATGAATAACTTTAGCCGTTATGTCCGTATACATGTCGATGATGATATTATACATTTTACCATCGATACCATTTAATAATAATTTGTACCAAAGCGCATCACGACAAACGGTATCGAAAGCTTTTTCAAAGTCTATAAATGCGCAATATAACTTTTTCTTTTTAAATTTTGTCAATTCAATCAAAGTATGCAAAAGAAATACGTTGTCATTTGTGGAATGGTGTTTCCGAAATCCACTTTGGTTATCATGGATTAAGTTTTGTTGGTCAGAGAATTGATTTAAACGTTTGTTTATGATGGCAGTGAATAGCTTGCCCAGGCAGCTCAATATAGTAATACCGCGGTAATTATTCGGATCACTAAGCGATCCTTTCTTCTTGTAAATTGGGATAATTGAACCTACTCTCCAAGATTCGGGAATAGTGCCAGATTCAAAGATAAGATTGAATATGTCAACATAAAGTGGCATAAGCCTTTCTACCGTGGCCTTCAAATACTCGTTAATAATTCCATCTTCGGACGATGCTTTGTTGTGTTTTAGATTTTTGATGCAAGACACTATTTCATCTCCAGTTATCGGATCGTTAAAACTATATTCTATAGGCTCACCCGGTTGGTGAATGTGTCCATTTGGCGAAAATGACGTTCTTCTAGAATTTAGCTCTTTAAAATGTGTGGCAAAATCATCTATGGATACCCCAGCTTTTTGAGAACGTGGTTTCCCTTTAAGTTCGGCCCAAAATGCCTTGATATCTGTTCTGAAAAGATTATCCATTTTTATTTTGATCTCTACGTCATAAGATTTAATTGCATTATTTAGGGCTTTCTTGTATGTTTTTTCAGTATTTCTCATCTCGAATTTGTCTTTAGGATCCCTCGTGTGTCTGTATTTATTCTGCCATTTTCGGAATATTTTTCTCAGTTCCCTACATTTATTTGTAAACCACGGTTTTGTAGAGAAAGATCGGTGGTTAGTTATCTGGGACGAGAATTTTCTTTTCTGTCCAATAGTATAGATTCACTGCAATCTACCGCGGAGTTCCCAAAAAATGAGGGAACGGGTGCGTATATGTCAATTGATACGTATCTTAAAGGGGTACTGTACACAGGGATAGACAATTTTCTTTTCTGTCCAATAGTATAGATTCACTGCAATCTACCGCGGAGTTCCCAAAAAATGAGGGAACGGGTGCGTATATGTCAATTGATACGTATCTTAAAGGGGTACTGTACACAGGGATAGACAATTTTTTTTATTTACTCCCATTGAAATTACTTTCAAGTTAGATTGTGTTCGTGTTATATGAGTTTCGTGTAAACCTAATTAAGCGAAGAAAATATTGATCTTGGAAACAAAAATATTACGATTTCAAACTACGCGCCATGTTTTTGACCTTCACCGGAGAAGACTCATGTCGCAGGAAGAACCGGAAGTTCATTGTTCACAGCTTCAATTGATGCATCCAATCTCTTCCATCGAACAATCTCACTCCGTATAAAATTATTGACGCTTCAGGACTCTTGTTTCTTTCTCCTTTTTCCGATTCGGTTATAGCGGGCCTTTCTTTTGCAGGTAACATGTTATGTGTGCAACTCAATAATGTTCGCGAACGGCCGTCGATAAAAGACACGCAACAAATACTATTTCAAGAACGGTAACTCGTACTGGCATAATTCTCCATTTTATTACTCCAGCCATAAATGAATTTATATTAAATAATTCAATTTTACTTTTGTGATAGCCTGTTAACCGGAACGTTTTCAGTAGACATCGTCGACTCAAATTAGTTATTTTAAAATATAATATTGATATTAGATCGTTATTGTCACCGGGAATTTATTGAAATTGGGGTACAGTACCCCTTTAAACAAATAACGACTCGATCATCATAATAGAGGTCTGTTCTATCAATTATATATGCGCCGAGTTCACTTGGTGCAAATCAAACGGCGATAAATATTCTCGTGTGCCAGAAGGACTCCTTAAAGTTGTGAATAAGATGAATATTTATTAGATGTTATTTAACAAGTCATTAGTTAGCGCCTATATTAGCGCTAACTAATGAATAATGAATAATATTTTATATTATAATTATATTATAATTTATATTTATGGCTAATAATATGATCTTGGTGGCGTTACCATTTCTGACTATGGTTTTCTTGTATGCGCATGTGCGAGGTTGGCCGGGGAGAACAGAGTGGGTGCGCGGAGAGATCTCGGGAGGCATAAGTGAGTTGAGGGTATAAGGAGAAGTTGTGAAGGGAAGTGAGGAGAGAGGAAGAAGTGAAATTAGATATACATTGTTAGTGGACGAGAGGGAACGAGGACTAAATAATCTATTAATTAATAAATAAGGTACGTAATAATATAATTTCGGTAAGGGGGTTTTATTCTTAACTATTTTATAGTGCTATTTAGTACTATTTTATAAAGTAATATTATGTACATCATGGGAAGTTTCTACCACATGTACGCGTAGATTTTGGATTGCATTTACTGGTATTAACCTTATTAACCATAGTGGCTATATTTCATGTGTATCATTAACAAATAAGCTTATAAGTTGCAAAAGTTGATTATTTACATAATTATGCGTCAGCACTATATATGATACTATTGTTTCATCCACATACATTTGGAATAGAGATATATATCTAACTAGGAGTCCAGTTTAGTTATATGTTTAATGTTATACATGTATATAGTATGTCAAATGCTACATTATGTTGATGCTGATCAAGGTACCTCCATATTGTGCAAACACTGTATCTCTTTAATAATGTGCTAAATGTTGGATTGTTCTGTGTCATTTCAGGTCGACCCACACCATTGCTTTCTGTTTGTGAATAAATTATATGTATACCGACAAATACGTTGCCATGTCGTAAATCTGCCCACCCGGACCCTCGTCGGCCACACATATATAAGAGAATACATTGGCCTTACAATATTTACCATGACCTACTGAGCCAATGCATTCTATATATGCGATGCTCCCTGAGACTCGCATATATAAGAAAATGCACTGACACATGTTATTTAATTATGCACCACCGCAGCTACCGTCGTGAAAATGCAGTTATGGTAAGATCACACCGAGGTTTCCCGATGTAATCAGAAACACCCGATAAGCAAAGTTTTTCACTATGCACCTTGTTGAATTGACCACCGGGGCCCATCTGTTTTCTGGCAACATTCAGAATCGTGTCTATTATATGTAGCTATTGGCATCTGGTTGCTTTTTCGTACATATTTGCAAGCACTCCAGGTTTGAATCTGACTGTGATATAACTTCGTTGGAAAATTTACGAGCTGATAGATCGGAGTCAATACGTTGGCAAATAGTATTGGCAATTTTTTTTAATCATTCTGGTATTGATAATGTGCAATAGAAAAATTGCTTTAGAGTATCTCAGCCGAGCAGTAAAAGTTAAAAATTTTCGGCGACCATTTTTGGTAGCCATCTTGAAATGTCGACAGTCACAGACCTTCCAAAATATACTGGTTGAACCCAAATGTGCATACTCTATATTTGCGTTTGGCTAGTAGGGTTGTGTGAGTAATTGCTCTATTGATGATTCACATTTGTTTCGGCGGCCATGTTTGACGCCATCTTGAATAATTATTTTCCACAAAGCGGACTTTAGATATGTTATTGTAGGGAATTTCTCGCGTCTAATGACACCAAAATCGCTTTCTTACAAATTTATTCAGGGTCTAACCATCTGACGACCACACTATACGTGTGATTCATGCGATATTGGCACTATTCATGAGTTCCTGTTTGTTTATTTTAAGGGATGACCCTATAGACAACCCGCGGGAAACTTACTTAAGTCCACCTGTGTCCATGATTCTTGGCGACGAAGAGGGTGTTCTCCAGACGAACGAAGTTATGCTCGGTTACCAAATATACATGCAGATCTATCTTGATCCGAGACACAGAAGTGAGTCCCTTAATTCTCTTTATTACACGCTTGTTCCTAGAATTAATGTTCTGGCTGTGTCGCAAGCATTGAAATAGGTCTGAAATTCGCAGAATGAGGTCTTCCAAAGGTGAATATAGCGGGCTAGCATCACCAAATTATGGGACCTCATTCTTCTTAAGCCGCATCTTCTGGGAAGTATCTATAGTAACAAATAAATATTTTTTAGTTATCATTTCCTTTTTGTTCAGTTTAATATCCCCTAATTTGCAAAAAAATAAAAGTTGAGGCCTAAACAGAATGAGGTCCCCAGATTGGCACGGGGGTGAATTTGATGACGCTAGCTCGCTGTGCTGGGTAACGTCACTAAATTCACCCTGTGGACCTTATTCTGCAAATGTCAGACATACTATTTCAAGCCTTTCTGTGTCGTACACTGTAAAAATTATACCGACATCGGAGTTACCAGCATCATATCGTACCACTTACTGTTGCTTTTTTTACGGTACACAACCATATTATAAACGGTATACTCATAGTAGTCAAACTGATGCCTCTATTATGGTTCACAAACATATTATAAACGGGTTAACCGTAATTCATAACGGTCTAAATGTAACATATTCCGTAAAATTTGACGGTATCATACCGGCGTCAGAGTTGCAAAAATTATATCGTAAAAGTTACGGTCAGGCTGTTGCATTTTCTACAGTACACAACCTTTCACAAATAGTAATGGTTGTCATAGAAATTGTAGTATTGTATTTGGTAGTTATGTATACCACTTATATAGTAACTCAATACATACGATAATAATTAATTTCGTTCGATTATTTTTCATATGCCGTCCCCAACAATCTAAAAGGACATATACCATACAGTCTACAAATAGTGTTTGAACATGAGATAAAATCTCCAGAATATGTCATAAAAACGTTATAGATTTATCGCTCTTGTTTGGTTCACACTAACATAATCGAACACAGTACAGCCAAGCCTTGAAATAGCGTGTCTGTCATTCTGCTTACGCCTCGGCAGAATGAGGTTCCCAGAGGGTGAATTTGGTGATGCTAGCCCGCTATGCGAGGTAGCATCACTAAATTCACCCTCTGTGGACCTCATTCTGCAAATGACAGACACACTATTTCAAGGCTTGAGTACGGCACGCTAATAAACCCGTAAAAACGCTGAAATAATCGACATGACGTGCATATTAATACAGGCTACATTAAAGTGCCATAGCAACCACCATTATTGAAGATGCTCTATACGATGTTACACATTAAATTTCCTTCATATGGTTTTGATATATCTTTTAAATACCAGAACATAATGGGATTAAACATATGAACCCATGCGTTTCGTAAAATCTTATACCCCAACATAACTCGTTGGAGATCCTCTATATCCTAGTGTATTACCCTTTCCATCCTTTCTGGTCACGTTTGCTATCGCCTCGGCCACTTTGAATGCCTGATAGTCATCAACTCGAAACAACGTGATTCATCACCGTGCAATATTAACTTTAATTACATTCTTCGCCAATAATGTGTTATTACTATTTACTATTAAGTTGAACTTCATGTTATTCAATCATTTTACAGACGACTTTGATGTAAAAACAAGAAACTGCACAGCATCAGATCAATCGATAATTTCTGACTAGTGAGTATATGCGTCAATGTCACGCGGACTAGAGAATATCTGTTTTAACAATTTCTATGCTAAAGACTCGTTGACGAGTGGTTATCCCTTAGGAATATGGTCGTTTGTTGAACTTATCTGAACATTTCTCACAAACGAACAAGATTCCTTCTGCACTTGCTATTAATCTGTTTTTGCTCACATTACCTGAACATCCCTTTAAGATGAATAATAGGCACTTCCAATGTATACTTTTGTGATTGACTGGGATAATCCATCTATTATAGAAAGGGTTAAGGTCGTTATCGTTAATAATTGACGCCTCGCACGTGTGTAAAATGGTAGTGCTTTTACCGAAGCGCATCATTGGCTAGGCCGCGTTCACATACTGGCTAATTTGTCTGGGTTTTTTTTGCAGACATTACGTCATTGAGAACCATATATGGTGCCAGAATATTACGGTCAACATGCTTACAAAATACAACTAAACCAAAGCTAACGACAAGAGAAATAAAATATCTGTATAGTTCCACATTCATGCAAGAGTGCTACTAACATTTGCCTTCAAATACCTGTATGATTGATTCTTGCGAAATAATTGAATGTACTTTACAAGCAAATTTCTGTATGTTTCATGTTGAACTACTTTTTACATCTCTTTCGCAGTTAGCCGTTGAATAGATGCATTTTATGAGCATTTTTTTTAGGAGATGGAGCTCTCTCGCGATGCACTACTCGTTCATCGTTGCAATGTTCATCATCATTTAACGAAGGAACGAGTCAACCCGATACCGATATAGTCCCAGGAATTATAAGGGATTTACATTTATAGACGCCACAAACAGCCACAAAGATTATATTGTTACAATTAGTTAAATTTCCCCTGGGTCATCGCTTCTGTTTTATCTCTGCATTCTCATGCAGTTCATGTAGTTTTTCCATTTAATTTCTCGTTAGTTCTTTGTTAAAATAAATCTTTTATTTCCGCTACCACCAGATGTGTCCTGTTGTTCACAATGGCTCCTCTGATCATATTGTCTCTAGATTTATTTTTCAATATCAGTATTGCTGGTCGATTCCTGTCGCATTTATGGACCAGATTGCTAAAAGAAACAACTCTGGGGCCTGTATCATGAAGAAAGGTCATAAGATTATCTTAAGATGCATGGACTAAGGTGGATCTTATGATGTAACTTTTCCGTTTCAAGAACGCGTTTCACAAAACAAGATTAAGTCCTACATAAGTAGTAAGTTAAGTTCCCGCTCATTTAGACTGGTTATCGACAATTTTCTACCAAACTTTCCAATTGGTATTTCAAATATTCCAACAGTTCGAAATTTCTAACCTGACGCCCCTAAAGTTGGTGATTTTCGGTTGCTGCTGTTTGTCTAAAACAACACATTCCTTTACTAGTTAGAAATTCAAACAATTGAAACCTATATATAGTGTACGATTAATGTTGTCAGGCATGACATTTCCAATTGCTAAACATTTTTACCAAAGTGCGTGTGTGTTTGGGGGGGGGGGGGGGGGGTGGTAGACAACACACAAACCCATTCGCTACGTCCCTGATGATAAGCATGTGCTCTGAATTGTTTTTACCAAACTAACCATATGGTTATACGGTGGGGGGGGGGCGTTGCCCTCTCCAAACTTTGGTTTTGGAAAGTTTGAGGTACCAGTTGGAATGTTTAAACCCAAAGAGAATTTTGGTGTTTAAGGGGGTGTAGTTGGACATTTCGAGGCGAACACACCCTCTCACTCTGTAGCCACGACCCTGTATACCAGACGACGAATTGCCCACCCAGACAATGTACAGATATCTCCGTAATTGCAAAATAACATAGGCCGCCATACTTGTGATCGATGTGCCACTTATCACGTGGGTCTTAACTTTAAGATTATCTTATGACACCTCAAAGCAGTCTTAAAGTTAAGACCAAAGTTAAGACCATCTTAAGTTAAGACCTTGTTCGTGAAACGCACTTATGACTGAAGTTTGAACTTATGACCATCTTAAGTCCCAACTACGTCATAAGTTGCTTTCATGAAACAGGGCCCCGGTTATCTCGATAGTTCGTGATATTGCCTTCCAATAATTTTCCTTTCCTACATGTACACCATAATTTTTTCGGAATATTTGGGTATATTAATAACTACATCCTTGGTACGTCTGTCTGGGTTAATGTCGCGAATATTAATTTCCGGTGGTGATGTCATATATATATTGTATAGGATTTTCCAGCTTCTGTTGAATATTTTTGGTTTCCTCCTGATTTTGTTCATTTAATTTTCCTGTTTTTGTCTAAATTTCGTGATAATATTGTCGGTTTTTATTGTGTATGCGTTCAGTTGTGCAATTCTCCATTTCCTATATCACGGTGGGGAATAACGTGGTTTGGAGTAGAGTGTCACGTATTTAAAATGGCCGAAGCGATTGCAAACGCGACCAGAAAAAGGTAATAAACTAAGATAATGATATATTAAATAATACTTTGGCAGAACACGTGAGCATATGTTATACTATTTTTCAAACTATCTGATACCTCATTTGTGTCCAAACTCAGTTGTTAATTGCTCTAACATTCTAACCAAAGTTGTCAGTCGAAGGATCCTCCTAGATGTATGAACTTGTTTATTCGACGAACCTCCGCCTGGCAACTTTGGTCAGAATGTTATAGAAAACTTTAGAGTATTTTCGAACAAATAAGGTACGGTATCAACTTGTTTTAAAAATAATAAACTAGCATCTGCTCGTAACAGTCAAAATGATATGTTTGATGTCAGTTCCTCATATACCTTGATTTTGTGCGTTTGCACATTTTGAATGCGTGCTACTCACCATCCTCGAAACCACGTGATTCCCCACCATGTATATATATATGGCTAATTTGTCGTCACTATTGTGGATCTAATCTCTAGCTTTACTATTGTTCATTCCATCTATTGCATTCTGCTGTTCATTTCTATCATATATCTTTCCATGTTTGTGGTGTGTTTTTGTCGAAAATTTCTAGTCGTTTTTCCAATCGGTTTGTAGTTCGATCTTCGAATATATCCATGTTTATATTAACTTTTGACGTCGTTTTTCTATCTGAATCACCCACTTACCTATTTCTTGAGGATTTAACGTTTCAGTTTCGTTTGGTGCATATTGCTTAGCTTTTGTAACTGCAATATCATGTGCACTTTTGCATTCTTCCTTACCTTTTCCTTTTGTATTATATATGTTGTTACTGGATGATTGTTGTCTTCCTTCTGGTATCGTTTGCAGTTCCACTGTATGGCTGTTGATTGTACATTTTCAGGACTTTTCGCATCTTTCGCATTTAGTACCTGGCAGTTGAACAGTATTTATGTCTACAGTGATCACATTCCATCTTGTTGGTCGATAATCTAAATGACCGGTACATGCATAGCATGGGAATCATATTTCCAGTCCGATGACCTGTTCTGATTGTTCGGTCATATTCCGTGCTCCGGGCCATTTTTGTGTTTTCCATTTTAAAGCCCCATGTCTGTTTGAACCCTGGATTTATGTTCGCTTTTGTCACATCCAGGTCCAGTTCTGGGGTTCAAAATATGTTTGTGCAGACTATCTCTGCCGCACAAAGAAGTATGCAATTCACATAATTGAGAAAAGTAAAAGTCGGGTCCCAATTTTTCTTTAAAACTAATGGGACTACAAAGAGTGCAACATGTTCACTGTTAGTCTGTTCCTGATATGGTAAAATATAGAGAGCGTTTATATATGTTTTGAAATTGTTATGACTTTGAAAATTGATCGCATAGCATATAAAGTCTGCATATAGGCCTTTCGTGTCTTTATCGATATATGTTGTCTCACATTCCAAATTACGTAGGCATAATTCGGTTGTTCAAGTTCTCCATTCCGGTGTATTAAAGGCCTACTTAATTCTCGAACCACCAAATCACATATATAAATTATATGTCATATCATATACCAGTTGAAAGAGGAAGCTTAAAAATATTGTATTATCAACCTATCCGGTGTAATAAACTGAACATGTTGTTTTTGTTGAGTTACCGACGTGTTTAAGTTTCATTTGTTTTGCAGTGCAAAGAGTATTCTGTTCAATGGAGGGGGGAATAACTCTATATCTTAAAGATAGTTATTCCCCTTCCATTGAAAATACATTTTTAAAGTTTGAATTCTGTTGCATTCTGGGAGCCATAATGGGGGAATCTTTCTATGAGTTCAGCTGTTTTCTATTTCTCTATGGGCATCTTCTGAGACACGGATGTTTGAAATTGTGACGAATTATAGTATTTTAATCATATTTTATGTCAGATTGTTATTAAAACCGTATATCAAGGCACTATAACAAAAATAACTGGTGACTCAAAAAATTAATTGGGCCTTTATATAGCATGTTTTGTGCGAAAGGTGCTAAATTGATAGTGATTGTTTGTTTAGTTATTTCATATAATGTAGATGTTTGAGAGATATCAACAACTATGTAAAATTAAACAATGACAATGTCGCATATTCTAAAGTCATGCATATCTAGATAGTAATGGCACATTTGGTTTAAACCATTTATTTCTGCAGAATAAAGCAAACTGTTAATATAGTGAGTTCCTTCCTATCAAACTTTTATAAAGTTTCCGAGGTACAAAATAATAAATATGAATCGACGACATCTGTTCTATCAATCAATATTGATTTTACTTCCGATTTTTTTCTTTTCCAATACATTCAACGTTTTTGGGATTTTGCGGGCTATTTGTTTTTTTTTAAGAAAACAATTCAGGCGATATTGCGGAAACGCTTGGAGCGTAGCAACCGGGCGAACTTTATCTGTTTAGCACTCTCCATCAAGGCAAAATGGCATTTTGATTCCGATAGTGTGCTAGGCTACACCAACAATACAACTTATTATGCCTTTATTGACAAATAATATACCAAATCTGTCCTTTTGTTTGAGTGTATCATGTTTACCTAGTGTAAACAATATTTTATTCTCAATAACAATTCAAGTGTGTACATACATATACAATTTGAATTAAACACATATATTTATTACAAAATGTTAACACGTGTGTCCCAGCATATAAGAGATGAGAAAATGATCTGACTGTAAGCTTATATTTGTCATTTCCCCATTGGATATTCACATGGGTGATAACTGGTTTATCATTAAAGGTACGGTTGGTCTTGGCGGTGTGTATCCTGTGAAAATATTTCCACCCGTCAAAAACCTCCACAAACAGAAAGAATATCAAAATGTAGACATACTTTGTCCGTATACAAATAAGAATATCGCATAAACAGTATGTTATTGTCATATGTTTGACCATTGTTATGTAAACAAAAGCATAACAAGTTACTTTTCTGGTGTTTGTTTATATTATGATGGTAAACATAAAGAGCGTTCTTTGTTGGTGAATTCCTGATAAGGAACTAATAAAGAGCGTTTATGCCATTTGTGTGTGATTAGCCAGTAGCATTGTGCTGTCAATCAGGCTCTTGCTTAGGTAAAATATAGTAGGTCTTTATAACATGCTGTTTACGTGATGGTCATGGTATATATGAACGAAACTGTATGCGTTTTAATGTTTTTCTGTTTACGGTGATTAGAACACATATGAATATTTTCGACAACTAAGGCCTCACGTGCCTTTAATATCTAATTGAGTTATGTTGACTGCGAATTATTAATGGATATATATAGCTTCCTGTCCCCCCACCCCTCAGTGCCTATAGGGCCCCCGTCAATCCGTCCAAGAAGACAAGGGTTATACCGCATTGTTGATACTTGATAGTATAGTTTGTCTTCTCTCAGTTAGTCGCGAATCTTTTTGTAAGTAGAATATATTTCTGTACTCTTGCGAAGATATCAATGTTATGATCTATTGGTAATGACAGTGATCCCTTAATAAGATCATTTAAACATGATCTGTTGCGAAGACCTTGAAAGCATATCGTTTGTTCGTTCGCGAACTTTCGACAATAAAAGAAGTGTTCTGTAGTCTCTGTCAGGCCACAATAAGTACACTCAGAATTATCATGTACATGTAAGTGATTTTGGTGCAAGTGGTCATTCAGATTACTGCATTCGAGACGTATTCGACAGTGGATTATTTGACTTTGCCGTGTATATGCATACTCGTAGAATTGTGGAGGTTCTATATGCAATCTTTATTCGGGAATTGTTTAAATTCGGAAACCGTTTCGCATATTTTCGCTTCGTCTGATAATTCATTCCAAAGTTTAATAGCATGTGGTATGAATGATTTTTGTAAAGAGGTAGAAAAGCAAAAGGGAGGTCTTAAGTTATCGTGCCTGAATGGGTATCCACTTGAAGTTGTTGAATCCCTTGGAACATAGTTATATAGATATTGTGGGGTTGATTTTCTCGTCATTTTATAGAATTGAGCAAGTATTAATTTTTCTCGCCTTTTCGATAGTTTCTGCCATCCAATTTCTACCAATAATTCATCCCTATTACAACTCCTAGTAGCCCCAGTTATTATACGTGCTGCTTCATATTGTATATCTTCTAATAATTGTGATTCTTCAGCCGTGCAATTGTCCCACACACAGGAAGCATATTCCAAGACAGGGCGTATAAATGATAGATAAATTCGTTCTAATGTTCTCCTATCTAGGGCATATTTCTTCTTCCTAAGTATGTATAATCGTTGTGAGGTTCGCTCTTCAATATCTTCGATGTGATTTTTCCACTTCCCTTCATCATTAAATCTCAGTCCTAGATGCTTATGTTCAGTCACCTCTATGATATCTTCCCCTGTCATCCTAAGGGGTGGATGATCTTCAATAATATTGTTCCGTGATACTAAGATAGACTCTGTTTTCAATGGATTAAATTTAACGGCCCAGATTTGCGACCATTCATATATTCGCTGTATATCTTGGTTAATGACATTGGCAACAAGTATGGGGTCTTCAACCGCAAGAAAAATGGAACTTATCGTCCGCAAATAGGCAAATATTGCTAGTTACTCCTCCAACAATATCATTTATGTAGACCAAAAAGAGCAGAGAGCCGAGTAAATACCCCTGGGGGACTCCAGCTGAAACATGCATCCAATTGGAGCTCTCCCCATTGATTGTAACTCTCTGCACTCTAGATTCCAAGTAATTCTCAAGAAGTTTATACATATTTCCTGTTATTCCCATTCTTTCAATTTAAAGAGCTGTCCTCGATGCCAGACCTTATCAAAAGCTTTACTAATATCGCAAAAGACATATCTTATTTCTTTCCCATCATCTAGCGATGATATGAAATAGTGATATATGTCAATTAATTGAAATACAGACTGTCGTTGGGAGTAAACCCTGATTGCAGATCGACAACAATTTGTTTTCACGCTAATAGTCTGACAGACGACGGTATATGCATTTTTCAAAGATTTTAGAGAGGCGACTCAGAAGGGAAACAGGGCGATAGTTTGACGGTATACAAGGGTCATCTTTTTAAAAGATTGGACCTACATTTGCCCTCTTCCACTCAATGCGAAGTATGCATCTTCTAAAAAAATATTACATATAAATCTTAATGGTGCAGTTAAAGAAGAGGCACATTTTTTCAATACCTTTGGGCTTATGCCATCATAACCGGAGGCTTTTGTCGTCTTAATTGACGGTAGGCATTTATGAACAAGTTCGTCATCAATTTATATGTCACTTAGTTCGCATTCTGTTAATTGGTCAAAGCGAGGTAACTCTATATCCCTTTCGTTTGGCAGGGAAGATATAGAACAAAAGTATTTGTTAAAGGTGTTGGCTTTTTTGTAAGTTGTCATTTATCACTTTTGTTGGCGTTTTATTTGACAGGTATTTGTAGTCTTGAGATTGGGTTTAACAAAATTGAGCTTCAATTGTGGCCTGGAAGAAATACACATATTTATATTAAGTTGCGTACGTGTGTTGTTGTCACTGAGGTCCAAAAACGTTTTCAAAATATACCAATCGGAACAGAATGTTATAGAGAAACATTTTGTATCTTTACATTGTAGTTGCCCGGTAAATGAAGAGATATTCCCGGGATTCAGTTCTCCTACTCAGGGGATGCTCCTCAGCTCATATTTCGGGGCATTTAGGACAACGGAGATGGGCGGTGGTTCCGTTCTTATGAAATTCTCATGCACAGTATCAATATGTAAGGGACGATGTACACCGGTAAGTAGAAATATCATCATCATCACCATCATCATCATCATCATGTTCTACAGGACAAGTCTATGAAGATTACATGCTATGTTAAACATGATGGCAATAAATATGATATAGCGGTATTATGAGCGCTACACAGAAAAAGTCTATTCACTGCAAATGTCCGTGATCATCGTATTGATATCGTTTGCTGTATGAATCCATATCTAGTCGAAGTTTGAACTCTTCGGTGGTGTCTGCTTTCACGAAAAATCTGGAGAGACAGTTCAAATTATCTATTACTCGATGTCATATGTGTAGTAGTGTTTTCCTATGTCTTTAGAAACCTGTTTCTTTGTAATTTCATATGGTGTCCTTATGTCTGATCACTTAAACTTCTTTCGAAAAAGTTTTCGACTGTATATATCACGATTTTATTAATCTTTGAAGGTGTCAAGTCTATGCAGGCTGTGCAGTGCCAAGAAAAATATTTATCAGCATTCTGCAGAAAGTTATTCTCTGGTCAATTACATGTATTATTTTGCAGCATCAAACTATATATCATCATGCTGTAGTAAGCTATCTTGTTGTTGCATGTTACTCTAAATAAGGCACATAATACTACAAAACCTTTTTGTTTCTGAATAAACCTTATTGAGTCTTTTTGGGCAACAAGGCGGAGCCTGCATTTACACTTGGGGTATTGTACTGTTGAATTACTGGTCCCCTCTGCGCTATGCACGACCTACGAAGCAATATTTAAACGATATGATGTACATCACTTACTAAGTATCAATGGAAGAATGCTATATGCAAGGATTCGCGATTAGTCGAAACGCTCATGCATCGTAATACTGATACATTTTCCCAATTTTGAACTTAGGTCCATCCTCACCAAAGCAAATAATAGCATTTTGTACGATGAGAAAAATGGCATTTGTGGCGGCGACAAACAGTAGCGATGTCAATGCAAATTCATGGGATACTAATCCTTTCCACTCAAAATCGCCGATCGCCGCGTTGAGTGAAATGGGGCCGTTTCGTCTTTGATATAATGTAATTCGTTATTATCCAGGCGACAGGAGCATGCAACAATGGAGTGGATGGGTATGGGCGCCGGAAACGAGACATCCATTACCAGCCAATAGAAAAAAGAATGACAAGAGACGCCGATCTCGAACAAAGTGGTGACTTTGATGACGTCATCGAGGCAGTCCAAGTTGAGACGTTATTGCGCGTGGTCGATCCGCCAACGATACAGAGAGGAATAGGTATGTACACTTAAGAATTTGTGTCGGTAGAACGGCCATTGAATGGAATGAGACACTATGGATACACCACTTCAAGTTCACTATATTTTAAACATCTTATACTGGGAAGCTAATCTCAGATATTGAGATATTGAGTTATTCCCAACGCCCATCCCCAAATAGTAGAGAAAATAGTAATGAGGCCCCCACCCCCCTTTTTCGTACGCCGTATTCCATTCCCTGTTATGAGGTACGCCGTATTCCGGCCCCTCTGTTAGGAGGTATTCCAAAAATACCGGTATTCGTACGCCAACCTTCCAAAAAATTAAGTTTTCATAAATTATTATGTATTCCATATGGCTGTTAACTGGTATTCCGTATTCCACCGTCTGTGTTAAATGGTATTCCGTATTCCAGGGGGGGGGGGGGGGGTGGGGTGGGGCCTCAATAATAGATGTTTTCTCCAAGATGTTATTTCATAAAAAATTTGCCCACCGGAAACTGTACCAGACTTTCTAATCTAAAGTGACTGTGTGTCTCTCCCACTGAAACAGCCAATTCGCTGGATTTACAGATCTATATCCTGCCCGGTACCCTAATTTACAGTGCGAATTTTCGTATTAAACGTGTATGTTCATTCCTGTAGTTTTACCCCACAACTAAGTAGCACACAAGAAGAATAGATGCCTCGTTAGAGTCACATCTAAAAATAGAATCTTTGGGTCTAAAATTGTTTGTACTAAAATATTCCCAAAACTTCCAAAATAACAAAACCCAAAAAAAAATTCAAAAATTCAAAAATTTATTTTTTCCAAAAAATTTCAAAACCCTAAAATTATTTTTTCCAAAAAATTTCAAAACTTCCAAAAAATTTTAAAACCCCAAAATTTCAAAAGAAAAAATTTCAAAACCCTCAAAATTATTTCTCTAAAAAAAAGTTTAAATAAAAAATTTATAACGAGTTTTTCGGTTTCTGATAATCTCGATATTAAAAAATATCGAATGTTAAATTATTTGCGCGTAATATCTTTCGTTATTTTTTTGTTCAACCAATGTTTCAATGTATTTATTAATCGATGTTTAGAAATATCTTTATACCAATTATATGTGTATGGACAGTCGCTGTAATGTTGGCCATTGTGACCAACGGTATGAATGCATACATTCCAGTGTTTAACGGACGCAGTTCATATAATTGTCATACCTGAAAATAGACACCATTACTTTTTACATAAATAATAAAGAGCGTTTATTCTTTACTTATCTCTATATGAAGTTATTGAGTATATGACAGGCGTGTATTTTCGTCAATTATTGGAAGTATTGAAATGTACTATGTTGAATTACTAACGGTCGAAAATGGTAAGGCGAAATTACAACCCCCCAGAATGAACTGTCATATTGAATGAATGATGATTTAATCTCAGCCATTTTTACATGGAACATGAGCGATGTACACGCAATCACACACGCCACATTGGTGTTAACAATGTGTCTTTCACACCTTTGCTTTACCAAATGAATTCTATTATTTCCCCGGTCACAGCTATATGGTATTCAGAAAACATATCGATTTGAGCAGAAATAGTTGTTTAACGGGTTAGTATCAATTAAGGTTGATAAACTGTGTCATTCACACGATAATTAGTTAGCCAAAAACATGCATACATATTAAGTCAGGTCGTGAGACACTCAATTATAGAAATTGCTTTTGATGACATTGTTATAACAACATTACGTAATAACCCCTTATCACTCCAGTCACACTTACGACCATTTTGTATGCCGAAAACTCCAGGTAGCACCGATGATGTAACATTATATCACTGCTATTGTACCAATGATAGGTTCATACATGTTCTATGTTTAGAAAAATAGATAATCTGCAGGTGTTCACTTGACAACAGATTTTGTACACTCAATCACAGACCAACGTGATAATACCAGCCCACACCCAACCCCCAAGTTACCTATAATTCTGCTGTGGTTAAGCCACAACAACAACAACAACAACAACAACAACACCAACAACAACAACAACAACAACAACAACAACAACAACAGTCACCAAGCGACATAACATCCTGTTTTGATGATCCAATGGCCAATGTCCATAAAGATTTTATTTCCGATGCAAGTCATATTTCAGACTAACTCCTGAAAAGTTACCTATAATTCTGCTGTGGTTAAGCAGTCCATTATTTAGGGCATACCTGTATGTAGGCCTACCAGTGGATGAATAGTCTGCCGGAGAAGTACTGTGTAGACAGGTCTTGTCGGTAAGAAAGTCAGACGAGTAGTGAAGGCTCGGCTATTAAAACATAGTAATGCGATAGCGAACATCAAACGAGTCTGCGCACGCATATCTGTCAAAGGATACAAGGGCAGTCATTGGTCAATTTATCCCCGGTGTCAGCTCAGTACAATGGCAGTCATTGGTCAATTTATCCCCGGTGTCAGCTCAGTACACAATCGGCACGAAGCCGCAGGTCATAATTACTCTTACGAATGAAGAGCGTTGAACATATACGAAATTATTACACGAATGAACTGAAATTTATATTTCACATCTTACCAACAACAGATACAGACATAGTCATAGTGTTATATTATCTTACATGTACCCATGCTATGACATACTTAAAGGGGGATAATGCACACACGGTGTGTGGAATGTTAAAGTGACACGAGGGTAAGGGACGTTATGTAATATTGGTGTGTGAATATTAAAGGAGCATTCTCGCTATACAAACCCCCCTCCCCACTTATAGATATATAACGAAGACGAGAATAACATGTTGATGAAGTTTATTGAAATTTAATCATTGTCTGAATCTTCGACCGTTAGATTTACTTCTAAGAGTTTCTTGAATTTTCTCATCGCTTCATCTGCAGCCCATTCATTATTATATCCGCGTTTGGTCAGTTTGACCATTTTCTTCATGATCGTGTTATGTATGGGTGATGTTTTCAATCGATACTGGTATTCTATTAATCGTCTATAACTTTTGAGAAACAGAACAAACTCTGTGTCGATGGTATCCTCTTTTCCCGACATGCTCTCATCTCCCGAAATGCTCTCTTCTTCTTTCACATCAGTGGTGACGCGTTTCATCATACTTTTGAATGTGTCCATCTCGTTGACACATCGCGCAGCTTTCTTAAGACCGAATACCGTTCTACTACCGACGACATTACCATCTTTTGAATCTGATAGCGTTCCTCGTTCATCTTCATCTGTATCTTCTCCGAAGAGAGTTGTTTTTGTCTCGGACATAGCTCCGTGTTCATCCGGGTCCTCAGTTAATTTTCGTTTTAACTTATTTTCTTGACACCAGTTTTTTACGTGTCTCTGAACATCATAATGATCTGCGAACAAAAGCCCGCATTCATTACAAGGGTACGACATGTCTTCTCGAATGTCTATACGTTTCTTCTTATTAATTTCATCGAGCTCACCAGGTGGCCGTATGTCGTTAGTATAGTCATTATGTTGACCCTGGGGCACAATATAATTATATGTTATGCCCTTCTGTTGACCAGGGAGTTCTCTGTCATCGTATTTCATCGCATTCTGTTGACCCTGGGTCTCAGTGTCTTTTGTATGTTTTTTCATCCCATTCTGTTCATCTGGGTGTTCTCTGTCTTTTTGGAGATTATATTTCATGCCATTCCATTCACCCCTATGTTGGTTCGTGTCCTCTTTTAGTACATTCTGTCGCAGACGTAATGTGTCCGGTGTTGCGGCTTTTAAATCCACAAGTAGGTAACCGTACGGTTCACTCGTCGCTTCCGAAAACTCTCGAACCATACGCTGAGGACATTCAGGATACATCTGTCTTGATAATGTTGAAATTAATCCCTTGTCGATTGGGTTATTGAACAATACCAAATATTGACAATTTCGTCGTTGCGTTGGATCTTTGTTGTAGTAGAAATTCTGGTTCAAACTTATCAAAGATAAGTTCAAATGGTGACTTCCTTCGGAATGCAAATCATTAACTCTCTGGTCTTTTGATGAAGTTTGCATCAAGTCATCGAGTATAACTAGATTTTTATACCGGGGGTTGATAAGCGAATCCAAGTTTGCTGGTATTCCTCGTATAAAGTTGACCTGAGGGGTGACGGTATACTTTAATTCGTCATATAGGGGCTGCCAATATTTATAAAACCATATTATTCTGTCAGGTGCGGGTGATATTTTTGAGGCAGACTTTTGTAGTAAGGTTTTCACGAAGTATGTCTTACCACAAGATGTCGGTCCACTTACACATGCCGTGAATGGATGCTTGAAAATAAAATCTTCATGGACATTGGCCATTGGATCATCAAAGCAGGATGTTATGTCGCTTGGTGGCTGTTGTTGTTGTTGTTGTTGTTGTTGTTGTTGTTGTTGGGGGTGATGATACTGTTGTTGTTGTTGTTGTTGTTGTGGCTGATGATACTGTTGTTGTTGCTGTTGTTGTTGTTGTTCTGAAGGCGTGTGTTTAACTTTGATATGACGCTTCAAACTATCTTGCCAAGCATAGACACTTAAGCACTCTTCACATTGATACTTCATTTAACTAGTTCAGGCTGTCGTTCACAACGTCTCTTAGTGTTGTTTGTACTGGATACAAATTTATCACATTAGCTACAATACAACCTACCTATCCAAATGTCAATGCAATTATGAGTGATTTCAATATGAACACTCTATTATATAGATATGTGTAACCTGGTGACTGACATGATGATACAGTTATGCACTAAATAAAGGACTGCTTAACCGCAGCAGAATTATAGGTAACTTTTCAGGAGTTAGTCGGAAATATGGCTTGTTGCCATTCATCGGAAAGCTCTCGCCGCCGGCGGATGTTGTTGGCGGCGGCATTGCGGTGGTGTTGTTGTTGTTGTTGTTGTTGTTGTGACGCCGGCGGCGGCGGCATTGCGGTATTTTACTGCGGCGGCGGTGCCGCCGCCGCCGCCGGGGTCCGCCGCCGGCGGACCCCCGCAGTAAAATACTGCAATGCCGCCGCCGCCGGCGTCACAACAACAACAACAACAACACCACCGCAATGCCGCCGCCAACAACATCCGCCGGCGGCGAGAGCTTTCCGATGAATGGCAACAAGCCATATTTCCGACTAACTCCTGAAAAGTTACCTATAATTCTGCTGCGGTTAAGCAGTCCTTTATTTAGTGCATAACTGTATCATCATGTCAGTCACCAGGTTACACATATCTATATAATAGAGTGTTCATATTGAAATCACTCATAATTGCATTGACATTTGGATAGGTAGGTTGTATTGTAGCTAATGTGATAAATTTGTATCCAGTACAAACAACACTAAGAGACGTTGTGAACGACAGCCTGAACTAGTTAAATGAAGTATCAATGTGAAGAGTGCTTAAGTGTCTATGCTTGGCAAGATAGTTTGAAGCGTCATATCAAAGTTAAACACACGCCTTCAGAACAACAACAACAACAGCAACAACAACAGTATCATCAGCCACAACAACAACAACAACAACAACAACAACAACAGCCACCAAGCGACATAACATCCTGCTTTGATGATCCAATGGCCAATGTCCATGAAGATTTTATTTTCAAGCATCCATTCACGGCATGTGTAAGTGGACCGACATCTTGTGGTAAGACATACTTCGTGAAAACCTTACTACAAAAGTCTGCCTCAAAAATATCACCCGCACCTGACAGAATAATATGGTTTTATAAATATTGGCAGCCCCTATATGACGAATTAAAGTATACCGTCACCCCTCAGGTCAACTTTATACGAGGAATACCAGCAAACTTGGATTCGCTTATCAACCCCCGGTATAAAAATCTAGTTATACTCGATGACTTGATGCAAACTTCATCAAAAGACCAGAGAGTTAATGATTTGCATTCCGAAGGAAGTCACCATTTGAACTTATCTTTGATAAGTTTGAACCAGAATTTCTACTACAACAAAGATCCAACGCAACGACGAAATTGTCAATATTTGGTATTGTTCAATAACCCAATCGACAAGGGATTAATTTCAACATTATCAAGACAGATGTATCCTGAATGTCCTCAGCGTATGGTTCGAGAGTTTTCGGAAGCGACGAGTGAACCGTACGGTTACCTACTTGTGGATTTAAAAGCCGCAACACCGGACACATTACGTCTGCGACAGAATGTACTAAAAGAGGACACGAACCAACATAGGGGTGAATGGAATGGCATGAAATATAATCTCCAAAAAGACAGAGAACACCCAGATGAACAGAATGGGATGAAAAAACATACAAAAGACACTGAGACCCAGGGTCAACAGAATGCGATGAAATACGATGACAGAGAACTCCCTGGTCAACAGAAGGGCATAACATATAATTATATTGTGCCCCAGGGTCAACATAATGACTATACTAACGACATACGGCCACCTGGTGAGCTCGATGAAATTAATAAGAAGAAACGTATAGACATTCGAGAAGACATGTCGTACCCTTGTAATGAATGCGGGCTTTTGTTCGCAGATCATTATGATGTTCAGAGACACGTAAAAAACTGGTGTCAAGAAAATAAGTTAAAACGAAAATTAACTGAGGACCCGGATGAACACGGAGCTATGTCCGAGACAAAAACAACTCTCTTCGGAGAAGATACAGATGAAGATGAACGAGGAACGCTATCAGATTCAAAAGATGGTAATGTCGTCGGTAGTAGAACGGTATTCGGTCTTAAGAAAGCTGCGCGATGTGTCAACGAGATGGACACATTCAAAAGTATGATGAAACGCGTCACCACTGATGTGAAAGAAGAAGAGAGCATTTCGGGAGATGAGAGCATGTCGGGAAAAGAGGATACCATCGACACAGAGTTTGTTCTGTTTCTCAAAAGTTATAGACGATTAATAGAATACCAGTATCGATTGAAAACATCACCCATACATAACACGATCATGAAGAAAATGGTCAAACTGACCAAACGCGGATATAATAATGAATGGGCTGCAGATGAAGCGATGAGAAAATTCAAGAAACTCTTAGAAGTAAATCTAACGGTCGAAGATTCAGACAATGATTAAATTTCAATAAACTTCATCAACATGTTATTCTCGTCTTCGTTATATATCTATAAGTGGGGAGGGGGGTTTGTATAGCGAGAATGCTCCTTTAATATTCACACACCAATATTACATAACGTCCCTTACCCTCGTGTCACTTTAACATTCCACACACCGTGTGTGCATTATCCCCCTTTAAGTATGTCATAGCATGGGTACATGTAAGATAATATAACACTATGACTATGTCTGTATCTGTTGTTGGTAAGATGTGAAATATAAATTTCAGTTCATTCGTGTAATAATTTCGTATATGTTCAAAGCTCTTCATTCGTAAGAGTAATTATGACCTGCGGCTTCGTGCCGATTGTGTACTGAGCTGACACCGGGGATAAATTGACCAATGACTGCCATTGTACTGAGCTGACACCGGGGATAAATTGACCAATGACTGCCCTTGTATCCTTTGACAGATATGCGTGCGCAGACTCGTTTGATGTTCGCTATCGCATTACTATGTTTTAATAGCCGAGCCTTCACTACTCGTCTGACTTTCTTACCGACAAGACCTGTCTACACAGTACTTCTCCGGCAGACTATTCATCCACTGGTAGGCCTACATACAGGTATGCCCTAAATAATGGACTGCTTAACCACAGCAGAATTATAGGTAACTTTTCAGGAGTTAGTCTGAAATATGACTTGCATCGGAAATAAAATCTTTATGGACATTGGCCATTGGATCATCAAAACAGGATGTTATGTCGCTTGGTGACTGTTGTTGTTGTTGTTGTTGTTGTTGTTGTTGGTGTTGTTGTTGTTGTTGTTGTTGTTGTGGCTTAACCACAGCAGAATTATAGGTAACTTGGGGGTTGGGTGTGGGCTGGTATTATCACGTTGGTCTGTGATTGAGTGTACAAAATCTGTTGTCAAGTGAACACCTGCAGATTATCTATTGTTCTAAACATAGAACATGTATGAACCTATCATTGGTACAATAGCAGTGATATAATGTTACATCATCGGTGCTACCTGGAGTTTTCGGCATACAAAATGGTCGTAAGTGTGACTGGAGTGATAAGGGGTTATTACGTAATGTTGTTATAACAATGTCATCAAAAGCAATTTCTATAATTGAGTGTCTCACGACCTGACTTAATATGTATGCATGTTTTTGGCTAACTAATTATCGTGTGAATGACACAGTTTATCAACCTTAATTGATACTAACCCGTTAAACAACTATTTCTGCTCAAATCGATATGTTTTCTGAATACCATATAGCTGTGACCGGGGAAATAATAGAATTCATTTGGTAAAGCAAAGGTGTGAAAGACACATTGTTAACACCAATGTGGCGTGTGTGATTGCGTGTACATCGCTCATGTTCCATGTAAAAATGGCTGAGATTAAATCATCATTCATTCAATATGACAGTTCATTCTGGGGGGTTGTAATTTCGCCTTACCATTTTCGACCGTTAGTAATTCAACATAGTACATTTCAATACTTCCAATAATTGACGAAAATACACGCCTGTCATATACTCAATAACTTCATATAGAGATAAGTAAAGAATAAACGCTCTTTATTATTTATGTAAAAAGTAATGGTGTCTATTTTCAGGTATGACAATTATATGAACTGCGTCCGTTAAACACTGGAATGTATGCATTCATACCGTTGGTCACAATGGCCAACATTACAGCGACTGTCCATACACATATAATTGGTATAAAGATATTTCTAAACATCGATTAATAAATACATTGAAACATTGGTTGAACAAAAAAATAACGAAAGATATTACGCGCAAATAATTTAACATTCGATATTTTTTAATATCGAGATTATCAGAAACCGAAAAACTCGTTATAAATTTTTTATTTAAACTTTTTTTTAGAGAAATAATTTTGAGGGTTTTGAAATTTTTTCTTTTGAAATTTTGGGGTTTTAAAATTTTTTGGAAGTTTTGAAATTTTTTGGAAAAAATAATTTTAGGGTTTTGAAATTTTTTGGAAAAAATAAATTTTTGAATTTTTGAATTTTTTTTGGGGTTTTGTTATTTTGGAAGTTTTGGGAATATTTTAGTACAAACAATTTTAGACCCAAAGATTCTATTTTTAGATGTGACTAACGAGGCATCTATTCTTCTCACACACAATCAATATTCGGTACTTCCATATCAATTAGTTCATTAAAACGAACTAGCAAACAATATTCGCATTAAAATGGAAGTAATGGCCATCTCATAGATTAACGTATCCAGGTTCGAAAAGTTAAAGTGATGCGGACTCTGTGAGTAAGCACCATGTATATTAAAGACATATTATGGGCTTGTTCGGGTGCGGGAAATTCATAAGTTAGTATGACAAACTGGGGAATGTAACATTCTAGTAACATCGCCGAAATTTTCAAAGTGATCGACCATACCACTCCGTATAAAACATCGTCTGAACTACGTTCAATTGTAAATATTACATCTCGATTCGGGACGCAGCTATCGGGATAAACTAACACAAATGATTTCGCCATCGAAATTCATTGCAATTAATTAATGTATAAGAACGACATTGTGTGTTGTGAGTTTGGATATATTTTAGGGTAAAATAACTTTGAGCAGATTACTCTATTGTGATCAACCTACCTGAGTGTTTCACATCACTTTAATATAATTTCACTTGATTTCAGGACAAAACACGAATGTATGTATGCCCGATGTCCAGTTTATTGGTGTTATTGCTACTTTAGGAACTGTCATGATCGCTTTATTTGTGGGATGTATATTCTGTTCTTGCCTGTTGATGCGTAGAAGGTCAAGGACGCGGGGAAAAGCTCAGACCGACGAAAGTCTCAACGCCCATAGCTACGCCAACCCCAGCTACGTGAGAGATACTGTCCACACCAGATCAAAGGACATGGACTAGTAGTGCGGGAAATCTCACTGGTTCATCGAGGATCCAGCTCACGTTATGATATTTCACCATTTTCTATGACTAAAAAAATAAGGCACATGCAGAGCGAGGGGGAAAACGGTCCCGACACGTAGGCACTTTTTTTTTCATTTTGACATATCTTGGCACCCAACACCCCTATTTTTGTTTCCATTTATTTTCCGGTTTATTTTCAGACCCCTTTCAAAGATTTGTGACAAATATCTAACCCTTCAATGAATCACATATATGTTTTCGTTAATGATACTGTGCAATGCTTTGTTACACATTTGGAGACATGCTCAACCAAGTGTTTTTGCTTAACTGCATGTTCTCTCTCTTCCAAATCGTCAAGCTACGGAAAACACATCCGTTGAGTATAATATAAATTAAATGTAACGGTTGACGAATATACATGTATACATGAACACAGCCTTTGGTATGCATTATTACCCTTGCGGGACGTCATAAATGGAGATGCAGTAGAACATAAATTTGATAGAATCGAATACAGGAGTCTGTTATCCAAATGCCAGGCAGTGCATGGGCAAAATGTTTTGGTTTCATTTCGAATAGCATAATTAAAAAAAATATATATTTTTGTTTTTATTATTTGCAGCAGGTAGTGCCAATTTGCCAATTTGTTCGGTCACAGTCTGGAACTGTGATCAATTCTACGCATCCAGCTGAGGTGTTCAGTGTGGGTTCTGAAGTGGTATCCCACTCCTATATAACACAATAACTGCTATATATAGTGTATATATACTTAAGTATACAATGTTTAGTGCCAGTCCTGGGTCAAAATTTCGGAAATATTTTGGGGGGAAAAAGGCATGAGGTATGCTTGCGGGAAAAAAAGAGATGATTTTTTGAGCTGATGACCCACATACCCCCGCCTACGTGTCTGGAACTTACCCTCCCCGGCACATGTGCATGTTGTAATTTAAATTACACGTCACCGTGCCGTCGCGCACCTCACTCGTATTTATATTAACGTAGTCATATTTTTTCTTCAGGTTTTTATTCGCGCTCTTTGATTTTGCAGACCGTGATGCGTGAATACAAGAACTGACAAAATAATTTGTGAATTTTCGTAATCATCTGTTGGCATATTTAAAGAGTACCACGATGACGCATATTTATGCAGTCTGCAGCAGATAACTTCATGTTGATTAATGTTTGCGACTATATATGAATATTTATACGCCTGCTACTGTTTACTTCAGCCCCCATAAGCTTTGTTATTCACAAGCCTTGAAATAGTGTGTCTGTCATTTGCAGAATGAGGTCCCCAGAGGGTGAATTTAGTGACGCTACCCCGCATAGCGGGCTAGCATCACCAAATTCACCCTCTGGGGATCTCATTCTGCTTACACCTCAGCAGAATGAGGTTCGTGGCCAGAGGGTGAATTTGGTGATGCTAGCCCGCTATGCGGGGTAGCATCACTAAATTCACCCTCTGGGGACCTCATTCTGCAAATGACAGACACCCTATTTCAAGGCTTGGTTATTCAACTAGTTACGGATATGAAATCGTAGTAGACCGAAGTCCTGACTGCGGACACAATTCACGGCATGGCATAACGACACGACAATGGCCGATGCAGGCTGCCATTACATTATTACATACCAGGAAATGCATACAAATGTATATAATGTACAATAAGACTGTTGAATGACATGTTGCATCCTGATGATTTACACTGAAATAACGTGAGTCTGTTTTGAAATGTCGACTTGCCGGCTTCTTGTGGCATATTGCCGGTACCGACTATCTGCATGATATATTTGCCATCATGTTGCCAGTACTCACCGGCGTCGACTGATTGCTGGCATACAGGGGCCAGCATGTACCAGAATGCGGCCTTTGCTAGTCGGCACCGCCATGTTTACTGGGATGACATGAGTTTCTACCAGTTTACAGCTGTAAAAGGCCCACTTAATTTTCGAACCCCAGATCCATTTTATATAAAATATATGTCATATTATATACCATTTGAAAGCGGAAGCTCCAAAACATTGTGTTATCAACTTATTCCATCTTAAGATATAGAGTTATTCCCCTTCCATTGAAAATATATTTTTAGTTGAATTATGTTGCATTCTGGGAGCCATAACGGGGGGATCTTTCTATGATATGGGCATCTTCTGAGGCACAGACGTTTGAAATGGTGATGGATAATACTATTTTAATCATATGTTATGGCATAGATTATTATTAAAATCGCATATCAAGGCACTATAAAAATAATCGATGACTCGAAAATTAAGTGGGCCTTTTAACTAACTCCATGTGTGATCACATCCTCATCGGCTTTCGGCACTTGAAGACTTACTAACGTCGATATTCAACCTGGAAGCTGAGTAATTATAATAAGCATTGCAATATGACAAATTTATATCAACATCAATACCGTCCGACTTTAATACTTGGCGCTGAGAGGCAGTGGAGTGCGTTACAATTGAATGACAAGATGCCTTCGAGGTGGGTTTGTTATGCGAAATAACGTATACATTTTATAAAAGTCTGTAAAACAAGCATCATCAAAAAGTACATGTAAAATAGATAACTTTCGTTCTTATTTTAATTATTAATAACTCTACAGTAACGGAATTTACCACATTGGAACCATTGTTATTTTACTATAAAACCAACCAAAGTCCGATTAGCTATTAATGTTTAATTAAAACTTAAAGGGGTACTGTACGCCATTTTCATTAAATTTCCGGTGACAACAACGATCTAATATCGATAATATATAGAAACATAAGTAATTTGAGTCGAAGATGTATTCTGTAAACGCTCAGGTTAATAGGCTATCTTAAAATTTTATAATTTAAAAGTTAATAATTTGATATAAATTGAATTTATGACTGGAGCCATAAAATGGCGTCAATTAAATTACGAATTTGCGTAATCAAATAAAGTAAATGAGGGATACTGGCTTGTTAAACCGATCGCTTAAAATATTATGATGATATGGGGAGAACACTCAAGCCACTCACTGACTAGCGACGATACAATAACTTAAATCATTATATGGGACTAGTATGCCTATAATATAACTTTTATTTGATTCATTTGGTTGAAAACTGTACAAAAATTACTCGACAACGACAATTTGTATTTTTGCATTCCGGTAAATTTGTCATCCGTAACACTACTTCGTACTCAACAGACTTTCAAATAATGAAAAAAGTGTTACCTTATTCTTAGACTCGGAGACTATTGAAACCAACAACATTTGGCGTACAGTACCCCTTTAACGGTAAATATTGGTAAAGGAAAAAGCATTGATATATATAATATTCTGAAAATCATATTTAAAATAAAATATTTGAACTTATTACGCGATCGACAATGTTTGCCGACAAATCACTAACAGTTTTGTTTACATAACAATTGTTTCAACACGCAACATTTCATTATTTGAGAGCTATCAATATTTAACATAAGAACGCAATTTATCTGTTTCGGCATGATCATCTTGGTGTAGATCATGCCACTGAATCTCTATAATCTGGCTAACGCCCGTAGAGATCACATTCCATCAGTACAAAACCTGGGAACTTTTTGAAGTTGTGACAGGGAACCTTATAAAGTCGAAAAAAATAACGCGGAGAATATATTTCTTAGTTATTATCTGCTCCTTAATTATGTACTTTGCTGTAGGCGAAGGTCCCAACTCGAAATTAGATGATTTTTCTGTGACTTTTGTGAGTAGATATCGAAATAAACAATGAATTGATTACCTAGGAGAAATTCCATAATTCTAAAAGACGCACAGCAAAATCGTAAAATTTACATTTGAAACCTTCACCTACAGTGAATTGCATTATTGAGCAACAGATAATAACTAATAAATATATCGCGCGTTATTTTTTCGATTAAGGTTCCCTGTCAAACTTCAAAAAGTTCCCTGGTTTTGTACTGGTTGAATATCTCCACGGGAGTTAGCCAGAGTATAGAGATTCATGGCATGATCTAATCTTGTGGTGATGTTTTACAGACTTATAATTTTTTTGCTCATATACCCACTGCGAAAGCCGTTGACCCTTTTAAGTCCCTTATGGATAATCCAAACTAGATGAAATCTAGTAATGAGATGAGATAATGTGCATATGTGTGAATGGTTTTTTTATGACAAAATCGATGAACATGTATATATTGGACTCTCGTCGAATGACACCCTATATCCCCGACCCGTTGTTCAATAAAACTTAGTGCTTGTGGCTATTGTGTAATAGTCTGACTTTGTGATTTGTTATTTCCAGCCATGTTTTTTATTATTTGGTTTAATAAAATGTTAGACTTAAGAGTCTTTTTTGCGAATAAACCTATTTCACATGGGTGGTTGGGGCACCCATCTGTAACCACGCGACTGGATTAAATACAGTAGACCAGAAAAATATGCTTCGCGAAGAATAATTGGACGTGGCATGTCCGACCACGACGGTTGTTCTTAGCCTAATTTAATGAAATTATCAAGCTTAATATATTTTCGATGACGAACATTTTGTGAAACTTACAAAACACCAACTCATAATTCTGGAGATTACCGCGGGAGCAGTTAAAATGATTTAATGTGATTATCTGGGAGAAAACATGCACGTGCATCAAATTTAGATATTTTCACGAATCCATGATTGTGTTCGAATGCCCAAAACGAGCAACTATGACGGAGACAACTGAAGATACCACGGGCAGATGCATGTAATAATAAAAACCGAGAGAACATTTAAAGGTACTCAATCCGTAAAGAGGGTCCCCATCTCAACAGATTCCAACAACAACAATCCGATCAGAGGGTCCTATATTACTATTTCTTTGGCTTTGGGGGTAAAAAATATTTGATTCTAGTCGAGGAACCCATCAAACAAAGCTCAGAGTTATTAGATATTGATTTTTGAAATTTGTTATGTTCTCGAGATGAGTACTAATAATTGCCGTCAATTTCGTATCCTGCTCGAGATTTAACACCAAAACTCTATTCAAACAGACAAGGATGGATAACTCTAAAATCAAGTGGTAATAATAACGTAATTTTGCCTGAGCTGGGCCAGAAAGTATTCCCGATAATGAAAAATAATAGATTTCTAAAATCAATATCTAACAAATCTGAGCTTTGATGGGTGACGACTGACTTCCTCGACTCGAATAACATATTTTTGACCCCCGAAGCCATTGAAATAGTAATTGAGAGGAGTTTTATCGGATTGGGTACCTTTAAGCTACTGTATACTCGGCGTAGAGTATATTATCAGTATTATATAGTGACGACACAGAAATAACATTCTGTTTGTGTATACGGCGTGTTTGCATGGTACATGCATGTATTCTAATAATCTCGCCTGCCCCCACGTATATAATGTATATACCTATATACCATGGAAATATGTTAAAGGTACTCAATCCGATCAGAGGGTCCCCATATCATCACATTCCAACAACATTTTTTGAAATTCCGCTTCAGTTATCAGAATCAAATAATTGCCCAAAAATAATGAAAAGCACAATCAACTATAGTATAAAATTGCACAAAACCTGTTATTTATCAACATTTTGTTCAACGAAATTTTGCCGGTTTGTTAAATATCTGACACAAAAAGCACTTGATTTTAGAGTTATCCATCTTGACCGTCGTTTGGGCCACTTTAAATTAAAATCATAGATTTCAAACATCGATATCTGATCACTCTGAGCTGTAATGGGTGGGTTCCTCGACTCGAATCAAATATGTTTTACCCCCCGAAGCCAAGGAAATAGTAATTTGCGAGCGTTATTTCGGATTGAGTACCTTTAAATGTTTCAATACTCGTGTTGTAATTTGAGTGACGAGAATAAAGCATTTATCGAAGAACAAATATTCTTAGAAGCCCTGATTTATATTTTAATTATGAAATAATATATGGTAACTACCATGGGAGAGATGCATCTGCATGTGAGGAAACCCAACACATTTTAAAAAGTGAAGTGCTGCATTGTTATGTTTCTTGAAACATATTTTATTTGCATACTATACAGAGGGGATTGGGGCACAATTTTTTGCAACTTATGAAGCCCCTCTCCCAACACAAAATAAGAACAATCATGTAATCAAGATGACGCTACAAACGTATGTGACCGTGCTATTTTATATACCAAATCAGTATATGCCTTTATTACATGCTACACATGTATACTAACTAAGTTATTAAACCTAACTCACTAATATACATTTTATAGCCGCATTGTAATCATTTCATTCCGTGTACTTGGTTCATTCCATGTCGCGCTATTCCGTTCTGCACATTCCCCGTTTTCTAGTCTTATCGCTGATCTGTATTTTGCTATTTCCTATTTCTACTTTCGCCCAATATCTCATCCACTCTATTCTCTACCTTTTATTTACCGCCCAATCTGAGATCTAACTATCGGACACTGAGGTGTTTTAGCCAATTACAGGTAGGCTTATTTACCGCGCTTTCTCAGTCCGTATTTCGTCACCAAGGTGTAAACATCGCTACATCGTATAACACTCTCAGTGTTATCCTAATTTCTTCATGCTCGAAGAATGTTTAATAAGTTTAAGAAGTAATACTATGTTATGACATCTGACCTATGCTTTCCAAAGGATGGTATGTAATATTTGTTATATGTTGTCACCCGTTATTATAGCTTGTATTTTAATAATATTGTCTTCGGTTTTGAAACTTTAGTGTTGTCACATTTGCATAAATATATTTGCCCCATAATGTATGGATGTTGGAAATCGCACGCTGCGTTCATAATCTACCTTTTATACTAGCATGTAGGTTTTATTTCTAACTGTTCGTCACAGTTAGGATTGTGTCAAAATAGTTGTTTATATCGACAATAGGGAAGTTGGTTTTTGACACAATCACATTTCACATATTTATTAATATCCATACTGGATATTTATTCGGCAGCAACTACAACCTATGTATTTGTTCACCAGGGTCCTTTATTTCGTTGGATCTCTGGATTGATGTCTGATGTTTGATGTTGTTGGAACTGGGAAGTCAAGCTGTCTGTGTAGATGTTATGTGATGTCATCCATATGTGTCTTGTGATGTTGGATTGTGTTCCGTTTGGTATTGCATGACGATGAGTATAGAATAAATATATGATGAAGACTTTTAAAGGTAGGCTCAGTTTACTATAGACCCTGCCAGATGATCAAGACTCAGAGCCCCATAAATGTTTGTGATATAGCGACATGGTTCACTAAAGACCCACCCCTGTGCTCTACCACAATGGCGCCCACGTGTATAGCTTTAATCTCTGAGTATAGTGTGGAACTTTGAAATTGGCGTGAAAATTGGAACTTGGTGAAATTTCGTGTTTTCGGTCTAAAAAAAAAAAATGACAATCAGGATTTCTGGAGATATTCAGCGTTGGAGTGGAAGAGACAATCAGATTTGAACAGCTTTATGCTAAAAAATGCATAAAAAACATAAATTCTGTTGAAAATTGATGAATTTTGTTGAAAATTTAAAATTTTCATGTTATTCAGTGAAATTTGTAAACACATTGTTTTGGTGTGGCTGTATTCCTTTAATATCATAATTATGTCTAAATTTTTGTATTGTCAGCTCTGTTTAGTCGTTTTTAGCGTTTGGGCAACGTCCAGGCATTAAATTCGATTTGTTACTCTGCCAATATATCGTGGTTCGGATTTTGGTAAATTGAAACCCGGTAAAGTTGTGTTTTCCGGATTTTGGTAGTCCGTGGTTTCGTTTCGTTTCAACTGGGTCACATTTTGGTCAGAACACAAAAATGTAAACAGTAACACGTGAGTTTGTTTTCAAATATTCTGATCAACTTTAGTAGCCTTTAAAGCTAATTATTAGCTTTTGTTTAGGTGTAGTTAGGTATATAATATATCCGTCCAGCCACACATTATGTATTGTATGCTGTCAAAGTTTTTCTTTGACTAAAACATTGTCAAAGAAGTGACATTTGTTGTATTAAATGTTCCAGTACTGAATGCATAGGCCAAATGTCAGCTTATAAATTGCAAGGGGAATATCATTGCATATTACCAGAGATTTTCTGAAACCGAAATTGGTTGAGAATATTTCAAATTTCTTGACATTCGGTCGTCACTTTTTTTGTGACGGTGTGATAAATACCTCCAACATTATGCAATGCAATTCTGACTTTGCATTAATAAGTTAGTAGTTTTCAGACCCGGTGTTGGACAAATTGTCCCAACTAGTTCTGGTATTACAAGCAGGTGTTGTCATCTTGGTTTGTTGATAGTCGTGACATGGTAAGTTGGTGTCGGAGTCTGCAGTTGTCGGAGTCTCAGGTTAACGGTGAGTCAACCCTGACCCCTCCCATGCCACACCCTCTTTCCCACTGAATTTTTTTTTTTTGTGAGCCGAGTACGCATCGCGCTTGCTTTCATCTCATTTCATCAGATAGGTGCATGAATTAAATTCTTCGCGACACTAATTAGGTGGAAGTTAACTTAACCAAACTAATTAGTAGCAGTTGTCGGCAAGAAAACTTGCAAATTTTCAGCCAGTCCACACTTAGCATGCAAGCGGAAGTGAAATTTGTGTTCAAATTTTCAGACGACGGTGAATTTATAGTGCGACAATAGGTGATTGTAAAAATCTTTATTGATTTTCAGTGACGGTGAATTGTGATTTGAGAATTTTGTAGTTGACGGTGGAGTATATAGCTCGAAAATAGGTGATTTTTCAGAGCAAGTTCGGAAAATAATTTTTCGAATCAACTTTCAGTTGACGGTGAATGTTAATATTCATTTGTGTTGTTGTGTCAACACGTGATTGATTATATTTCAGTTTTGTTGCCGGACGGCACAATTAACTTGAAATTAGGTGACTTATTGGTGACGTCGTGGAAAATTAATTTATTTTTCCATTGTTGAGTTTGTAGTGTGTGATTGATCAGGTTAGATCTGACTTTGAAATTTTTTCAGTTGACGTCAGATAGCAAGCGGAAATAGGTGACTTGAATATTTAATCGCAGATTAATTTTGAATTTTGATGCGATTTGTAGGTATTAGCTTGGTAGTTAAATTGTAGGTGACTTACAGTGTTCTGATTTACAGCAAACTTGAGAAATTTTTATTTTTCAGAAATTTTCTTACGTAGTTGGACTTGAGAATTTTTCTTGAATTAAATTTTTCCGCAGAATTTGTTTTTTTCCGCAGGTTTAATTACAAAATGAATTTTGTTTTTCAGTGATTTCTGAGTTAGTAGGCAGAAAATACTTAGGTTTTTCTGTATAAGTTTCAGCGCGTCGGTTTTTCAGATATTGAGTTTAGTCTATTTTCACTTGACGTTTTCAGCGTTCAGCAAGGTTTTACTTTGACCTTTACACTTAGTGATTTTTTTTCCCCGAATTCTCTTGTAGGTTTCGACTTGAATTATTTTTTATTTCAGTTAGTTAAAGCGACATTTGTTTTTTTTCAGAGATATTTCTTAGAATTTGTAGGTCGATCGTGGTTGAAATATTTTCAAATTTTTCCTAGCTATTTGCGAGTTAGTGAAAGATGGCGTCACAGATTTCAGAGGAAGTTATGTTGAAGATACAGGCTGAGATATTGGAATTGACAGTTCGGATAGAGGAGTTGAAGAGAAATAGTGAAAATAGTTACGATAATAATTACAGCAATGATGATTATTACAGAAATGATAATTATAACAGTGGTTATAACTCTTACTCCAGACAGCGTGCGCAGAGATATCGGAATAGGAATCACAGAATGCAGTATACGGAGAGAAGCGATAATGTTCATTATTTTCAGAAGGAGGCAAATAATGTTTCAGATGTGAGAAATGATTATAGTAATCCCACAAATGATAGGTTACAAGGAGAGTATGTATCTGGTAGATACACCGGATGTTGGAAATGTGGTGATTTGACGCATAAAGCGTTCGGTTGTAGGAAAGGTGGATACTATCGCTACTATGATAGAGATAAATATTTTCGTCCACAGGATAGATCCCGGAGATTTATTAACAAATCTCAATTTGTTAATGATTCCAGTAAGGAACATTGTATAAATGGAAATGCTACAGAGTCAGATATTACTGTTTCAGGTTACAATACTAAGGCTCTTGTTGATACAGGTTCGACTTGCTCCACAATTTGCGAGCAATTTTACAGCACTTTCTTGAAACATATTCCTTTGCAGCCCTTGTCTGTTATACTTAATATAGAGTGTGCTGATGGCAAGAAACTTCCTTATCTTGGATATATTCAGTGTCCTATTACAGTTCCTTCTTTAGGACAAGATTCCGGCAAAGAGTTTATTTTTCTTGTAGTGCCAAACAGTTCTTATAACATGTCAGTACCAGTTTTGCTAGGAACTAATATTCTTTCAGAACTCATGCAGTTGTGCAAAGATGCACATGGTAACAGGTTTTTACAGAATGCAAACTTGTCATCATCTTGGTTTATGGCATTCAGATGCATGATTTCTAGAGAGAAAGAACTTGCTAAACACAACTTTGTTCTAGGTCATGTAAAGTCTGCTGAGAATACTCATGTTATTCTCCATCCTAATACTAAGAAAGTTGTTACTGGTTTTATTGATCATAAGATTCCTTACCAACCCACATGTGCTATTTTGCAGCCTCTTCCAGATGATGAACGGTTCAAATTTTTAGAGATCGGTCCATATATTGTGAAATATGATTTCAAGAGCACTGATACTGTTGATGTTCACTTGTCAAATATTTCTTCTAGGACTATCAGTATAGCACCTAACTCTGTTATTTGTCAGGTACAGCCAGTCTCTGTTGAGCAAGATATTGAAACCTCCCCAGGTTCAGAGACTACCTCTTCATTTCTTGATAAAATGACTATTGATGTTTCTTCTCTTGATGATGTAAAGGATATATCTGTTGCATTGAATCTTATCAAAGAATTTTCAGATGTTTTTTCACAGCATGATCTTGACTTAGGTTTTTACAGTGCAGTTAAGCATAGGATCGACATGTATGATTCTACGCCTTTCAAGGATCGTCCGAGACGTTTACCTCCAAGCATGATTGATGAAGTGAGAAATCATCTTCACCAGTTGTTAGCTGCCGGCATTATACGCCGATCTCACAGTCCATATTCTTCTAATGTTGTTTTAGTTAGGAAGAAGGGTTCAAATGACCTTCGTATGTGTACAGATTTTAGAATTTTAAATAAACGCACTATTCCAGATAATTATGCACTCCCTAGGCCTGAAGACCTTTTTGATTACTTAGCAGGTGCCAAGTACTACTCAGTTCTCGATCTCAAATCTGGTTTTCATCAATTGGAAATTGCAGAGGAGCACAAAGAGAGAACAGCTTTTACTGTTGGAGGTCTAGGTTTCTATGAATATAATAGACTTGCATTTGGTTTGAACAATAGTCCTTCTAGCTTTCAGAGAATGATGGAAGACTGCCTCGATGGTCTTAACAGGAAAATATGTAATATTTATGTTGATGACGTCATTGTATGGTCAAAATCTGTTCCAGAGATGTTGGAGCGACTTAGACTTGTTTTTGACAGGCTCAGAGAATGTGGTTTGAAACTGGCTCCAGCAAAGTGTAAATTTTTCATGCGCCGTGTCTCATATGTAGGCCATGTAGTTTCAGAGAAAGGTATCGAGACAGATCCTGCGAAAGTTGACAAAATTGTCAACTGGCCAGTTCCCAAGAACTCTGATCAATTGCGATCATTTCTTGGCTTTGCAGGATACTACAGAAAATATTGTCCTAATTTTTCCAGGATTGCTAAGCCCTTGACAGATTTACTTCCCCCTACAAATACAAAGAAGCCAAAGAACAAGGTTAAATCCTCTTTTACAGGGAAATGGAAATGGGAGCATGAGCAGCAGTCTGCTTTTGATACTTTGAAAGATCGTCTTTCTAATCCCCCCATTTTAGGTTACCCCGATTACAGCAGGCCCTTTGAAGTCCATACTGATGCGTCCCTTCATGGTCTAGGTTGTGTCCTTTACCAAGAGATCGATGGCGTGAAGAGAGTTATTGCGTATGGCAGCCGAGGAACCACAGCAGCAGAAAAGAATTACCCGGCTCATAAGTTAGAATTTTTAGCTTTAAAGTGGGCAGTTACAGAAAAGTTTTATGACTATTTATATGGTAATTATTTTGTAGTGTATACTGATAACAATCCCTTAACTTATGTTTTAACTTCAGCCAAATTAGATGCCACTGGACAGAGATGGTTATCAGCCTTAGGTTCTTTTAAATTTGATATTGTTTACAGACCCGGTAAATTTAATACCGATGCAGATGCCTTATCCAGGTTGGATACACCTCCAGATATTATTACAAATGATTCAGTACAAGTTATTTGTAATTCATTACAGGTTCAGCAACCTTTTGTTGAAAGTTTATGTTGCAGCACTGATGTTTTAAATTCTATTCAAGATGATGTAGGCCATGATCTTGATGAAATGAATTATAGGGATTGGAGAAGATTGCAGGAAAGAGATGATGTATTGTCCGTATGGTTATCAGCCGTGAGAAGAAATAGTTGCCCAAAGAGAAAGTCCCTTCCCCCTTCTAAGCTTCATTCAGCATTTTTAAGACATTTTTCTAAGCTTAGGTTGCAGCGAGGAGTTCTTTATAGAGAGTCCACTTTTAATGGTAAAACCACCACTCAGCTTGTTTTACCATATTCACAGATTACTTTTGTTCTTAAATCATTACATAATGATATAGGACATCCAGGTCGTGACAGAACAGTTTCACTTGTGAAAGAAAGGTTTTATTTTCCAGGTATCGACAGTGCTGTCGATGATTGGATAAAATATTGTCATAGATGTATTCGAGTTAAAACTAATCCGAATTTCAGAGCCCCTTTAGTATCCATCACTACTTCTCAACCTCTTGAACTTGTTTGTATTGATTTTCTTACTCTTGATTGTTCTAAAGGTGGTTACCAATATGTTCTTGTTATGACAGATCATTTTACTAAATATGCACAGGCTTATCCTACAAGGAACATGACTGCAAAGACTACTGCTGATGTATTGTTTAACAATTTCTTTATTCATTATGGTTATCCTCAACGTATTCATAGTGATCAAGGTGCTAATTTTGAATCTCAACTTATTTCTGAACTTTGTCAGCTTTGCAGCATCAAGAAGTCCCGAACTACTCCTTATCATCCGATGGGGAATGGTGTTACAGAGCGATTTAATCGCACACTTATTAGTATGTTAGGTACTCTTAATCCTGACCAGAAACATGACTGGAAATCACATATAGGTCCTCTTGTTCATGCTTACAATTGTACTAGGCATGAAACTACTGGTTTTGCTCCTTTTCAGTTGATGTTCGGAAGAGAACCACGGTTACCTCTTGATGTTTTATTCGGTCTGAATAAACCTGATTCTGATCAAACTTCTTATTGTGATTATGTTTCAGATCTTAGACAAAGACTTTCTGATTCTTACAGATTAGCATCCAAATCTATGTCTGGTGCTCAGAGTAGTAATGCCAAATATTATAATCGAAAGCTTCGTGGTGCAATTATACATGTAGGTGATAGAGTCTTAGTAAAGACATTAGCTTTCGAAGGCAGACATAAATTGGCAGATAAATATGATTCTGAAGTATACACTGTTAAATCTCAACCTAATTCTGACATTCCTGTTTTTAATTTAGAAGATGACAATGGAAAGCAAAGAACTTTACATAGGAACCACTTGTTGCCTATTGGTTCTTTACCCTTTGACTTTCCAGATGACGACACAGCCCTTAAATCTCCTCTTGAACAGAGAGATGCTGATGCCCCAATTGTAGATCCTCTTTTCCCACCTGTACGGCCACCAGAGCCTAAGGTGCGGAAACGTCGTATTTCAGGTACTGGTAGTGTTACTTCACGTGATGAAGTTCGTGATAACCATATTAATGGTTCAGACCATATAGATGGTTCAGATGAAGAATCGGTGATATTGTTTGTTCCACAGGGCGTTGCAGGTATAAAATCTGCTCCTAATGCAGTGGACAGTTCAGCTCCATCTCGTCGGGGTGACGACTTTCCTGCGAGATTGGAAGCTGGTGGTATTTCTTCTTCCTGTGGTGACGACCGCACTCAAATAGATGAGTTCAGGGAAGTTAGAACTGATGTCGGTGATGACAGTAATGTTGATATTTCAGCTACACAGGATTCGACAGGTCAACTTGAACTTCGTTCCACAGGTGATAGCAATGATGAGGCTGATGAGAATGATGATGAAGTTGTTGATATTGTCCGTGTACCTTTAGCATCTATTGCAGAAGATACTGTTGTTGTTGATGGTAATGTTGATGGTGCGAAAGCGAATGTTTCAGGTGATGATGGTGCCTCGAGTAATAGTCAGAGTGGAGATAGAGAAAGTATTTCTCTTTCAGATTCCATACCAAAACCAGTACCTAGAAAATCTAGCAGAGCAAAGAAACCTCCATCATGGATGGGTGATTATATTTCAAAAAATATTCAACCCATTTCAGGTGGAAAAGATGAATATAATAAGAATCAGCTTTTGCGTAAGCTTATGGAAAATCAGATCTGCACCAAGGTAGCTCCAGATGTTCTTCAGTCCATTCTGAAGACTATCTTGGATGAATAAGATTTTCATTTTCAGTTCACTCACTTATATTCAGTGATTCCATATTACTGATATGTCAGTTTCAATGATGTGTGTATACATTGGACATAGGCATTGTCCTGTTGTGTAAGTTGTTTTTAAAATTGATTCTTTTATAAATTATGTATTGATATTATGTATTGTTAGGTATCACTTATCATCTTCGTACGATCAGAGATATTTCCACTTATTCCAGCTGACGATCCAGTGTAGAGCTACGACTCATATGAGGTACCAGTTTTCAAGGAATTCTATTTTTTTTTGTTATATACTCTGTGAGGTGATAAAGTGTTCCTTTCTATATATGATTATGATTTTAACATATTTGTGTTGATTGTTGTGTATTCATGATTGAAGTTCTCAGATAGACCAGCCAGTGTGAATCAGTGGTGATTCCATTTCAGTGGTGTTGTGTGATATATTCACGTTGTTTACTGTCTACGCCAGATAGTGAAGATTAAGTTGATTAAGTGAAGTTATATAATGTTGATATTTGATTTCAGTTCTGAAGATAGGTCGGTGTCAAGGTTATCTCTGTGTATGAGAATGTTATAGATGATAATTTTCCATTATCAGTTGCAGAGTTTGAAAGTCATGTCTATTTGCGACATTTCCTTTCAGTATTGGTTTAAATGACTAGGGAGTCATTTTGTCAACAGAGGGGAGAGTGTGACCGTGCTATTTTATATACCAAATCAGTATATGCCTTTATTACATGCTACACATGTATACTAACTAAGTTATTAAACCTAACTCACTAATATACATTTTATAGCCGCATTGTAATCATTTCATTCCGTGTACTTGGTTCATTCCATGTCGCGCTATTCCGTTCTGCACATTCCCCGTTTTCTAGTCTTATCGCTGATCTGTATTTTGCTATTTCCTATTTCTACTTTCGCCCAATATCTCATCCACTCTATTCTCTACCTTTTATTTACCGCCCAATCTGAGATCTAACTATCGGACACTGAGGTGTTTTAGCCAATTACAGGTAGGCTTATTTACCGCGCTTTCTCAGTCCGTATTTCGTCACCAAGGTGTAAACATCGCTACATCGTATAACACTCTCAGTGTTATCCTAATTTCTTCATGCTCGAAGAATGTTTAATAAGTTTAAGAAGTAATACTATGTTATGACATCTGACCTATGCTTTCCAAAGGATGGTATGTAATATTTGTTATATGTTGTCACCCGTTATTATAGCTTGTATTTTAATAATATTGTCTTCGGTTTTGAAACTTTAGTGTTGTCACATTTGCATAAATATATTTGCCCCATAATGTATGGATGTTGGAAATCGCACGCTGCGTTCATAATCTACCTTTTATACTAGCATGTAGGTTTTATTTCTAACTGTTCGTCACAGTTAGGATTGTGTCAAAATAGTTGTTTATATCGACAATAGGGAAGTTGGTTTTTGACACAATCACATTTCACATATTTATTAATATCCATACTGGATATTTATTCGGCAGCAACTACAACCTATGTATTTGTTCACCAGGGTCCTTTATTTCGTTGGATCTCTGGATTGATGTCTGATGTTTGATGTTGTTGGAACTGGGAAGTCAAGCTGTCTGTGTAGATGTTATGTGATGTCATCCATATGTGTCTTGTGATGTTGGATTGTGTTCCGTTTGGTATTGCATGACGATGAGTATAGAATAAATATATGATGAAGACTTTTAAAGGTAGGCTCAGTTTACTATAGACCCTGCCAGATGATCAAGACTCAGAGCCCCATAAATGTTTGTGATATAGCGACATGGTTCACTAAAGACCCACCCCTGTGCTCTACCACACGTATTCACATGGTGATATGTTTTGAAAGATATAATGTGAAGCGTCTTCCAGAGATGGTCACACTTGTGGTTGTTTTTTTGCTGAGAGGTAATTTGTATTTAAAGAATGTCATTACATTATGAATGTTTGGTACGAAGTGCTAATATAGTATCTATCCTTAGTAGTTGTATGTTGGCGGTGAAATATAATGATGCACTTGATTTGTTTTCTATTTTGTTTTCTATTCCAGTGAACGCGGAGAATATATTTCTTAGTTATTAACTGTTCCTTAATAGTCTAATTCACTGCAGGTGAAGGTTCCAACTCCAAATTGCACGATTTAAGTGACTGAGCGAATTTGTTTTGCGGCGCTTACAATTATGGAATTTCTCCTGGGTAATTAAATTGTTTTTGTATTGCGATATCGACGCGTAATAGTCAAAGAAAAGCATACAATCTCAAGCTGGAACCGCTCCTAATTGGAAGTAGATTATTAAGGAACAAGTATTAATAAAGAAATATATGCACTGCCTTGTTTGTTCAATGTTATATAAAGTTCCCTGTTATAACGGGTCAGAACATTAAAGGCACGTGAGGCCTTAGTTGTCGAAAATATTCATATTTGTTCCAATCACCGTAAACAGAAAAACATTAAAACGCATACAGTTTCGTTCATATATACCATGATCATCGCGTAAACAGCATGTTATCATACAGATTTACTATATTTTACCTAAGCAAGAGCCTGATTGTGTTACAGAAGACAGCACAATGCTGCTGGATAATCACACACAAATGGCATAAACGCTCTTTATTAGTTCCATATCAGGAATTCACCAACAAAGAACGCTCTTTATGTTTACCATCATAATATAAACAAACACCAGAAAAGTTACTTTTTATGGTTTTGTTAACATAACAATGGTCAAAGATATGACAATAACATACTGTTTATGCGATATTTCTTATTTGTATACGGACAAAGTCTGTCTACATTTTGTTGTTCTTTCTGTTTGTGGCGGTTTTTGACGGGTGGAAATATTTTCACAGGATACCCACCGCCAAGGCCAACCGTACCTTTAAACAGTTCCCATGTTTTGTACTGCATGGTGGAATATCTCTACGGGAGTTAGAAATAGTAGAGATTCATAGCATGATCTAGGGGTCCAGAAGAAAATCATCCGCCGTTTTCAGGTTCAGCAGGGGCCCATGCATAATAGGGCAAGATCGATCGTTGGTAATTCACCCAAACCCCTCTGTTTTCTTCATCGGGGGCCGTCAATATTAAATAAGTCCCCTGGTATAAATTAATTATAACTATAAATTTGAACAATGCCACTTGTAATCTTCATCAAATTAGACAGTAATTGCTCACTTATATCACGTCCCGGTGACAGAAACAGGTGGATTAATACATGAAATACTGTGGATTAATACGTGGAATACTGTGGATTAATACACGAAATACTGTGGGTTAATACATGAAATACTGTGGATTAATACATGAAATACTGTGGATTAATACACGAAATACTGTGGATTAATACATGAAATACTAACATACAAACTTTACATATAGTATCAAAAGACTTGCCGAATCCATCGAAAAATTATCAGCCATGTTCAACTGTCCGCACACAAAGTGATGCAAACAATATTCTATTATATACATTGGAACGTCTGTCTGTCTCTCTCTGTCTGTGTGTGTGTTATAGAATCGAAAACTGCTCGATGTCAAGGACACGGTTGCACGTGAAATTGGACCCGCTCATATTGTTTCCGGGATCAAAGTAGGCCTACATACCAAATTTGAGTCAGATCGGTCGAGGTCCAGAAAAATGCCTACATGAGCGTATATGAGCGATGTCAAGGTCAAGGAAACGGTCGCACGTGAAATTGGACCCGCTCATATTGTTTCCGGGATCAGAGTAGGCCTACATAACAAATTTGAGTCGGATCAGTTGAGCAGTTTTCGAGTCTATAACACACATACATATATACAGACGGAAGTTCCAAAAATATATAATAGAAGACTTTCGAAATATGAAATACAACGAAAAAGAGAAATAAGAAATACAGCGAAATAGCGGAACAGAAAATGCAGCGAAATAGAGCGAAATAGGAAATACAGCGAAATATAGAAATACACTGTTACATAGCGATTGTTATTAACGAAATAACGGTGATATTTGAACAAGTGTTTTAAAGAGCGTTCAAGTGCAGTTCATTGTATACTTTGTAACTGAGTGAGAGAATCCATACAACAGAGTTAATGATTATGGTACAATATATAACATATACTAGTAAGGTATCATACTTATCGTCCATTTACATTGGAGAATTACTGAAGCTGAAGCTGAATGGGATCAATGCTATTGAGAGCCAGAGGATACTTTTTCTGACAGGATGGGACAATGTGCATAGGACTATGCATGTTGCATTAGTATGTTCAAGTTCAAGTTCAAAAGCTTTATTTATAAAGTCAGGCATTTTAAATTACAAACATGAGCATTAAGCTCTTAACTGACTTGTAAAACAATGAATATGTACATAAACAGTAACGTGAATAAAAAACAACCTATCTGAAAAATAAATTACATGTATATTAGCTAAAACTTTGTAAAAGACGAGTAAAATCCCTGAGGACAGGTAGCCCTGACTCTATCAATAGCGTAAACACAAATTAGTATATTCATATACGGCACAGTAATGTGCACAACGAGTCCATATTTCATTCCTGGATAACACGTTTTGTTCCATTCAGAGATACCAGACCAGAGAGTGCGGATTAAAATACAAAACATATGCATATAATTAGGATATCCTACAGGCACTGCATTTACATTTAAAACCATTCCAGGTAACATACATTCAAAGTCTTTCATCGTCTCTGCGGTTCTGCATGACTCTGGAAGAGAATTCCACACTTTAGGTGCCATGAATCTAAACGAGCTTATACCGAAAGTAGTAGTATCAGGTGATGGCAGTTCCAGAGTCTCAGAATTTCTAAAAGAGTATGAACTATGTTTACGTTTCACCAGGCAGTCCAAATAGGAAGAAGTGCTAATGTCCTTTAGTATTTTGAAAACTGAGTGCCATAAGTCTGAGTCTTTGGAGATGTAGATGTTCACAGTTTTCAATCTTTAGGAGAAAGTCATAATCAGATGTGTAGTCATTAAAGATAAAACGAAAGGCTCTCTCCTGAATTTTCTCCAGCCTGTCCGTAGAGGACACACTGCAGAAATGCCAGGTAAGAGGGCAGTAATTAAAATTTGAGAGGATGAAAGATTTGAAGATACATTTTTTGCCTGAGAGGGTCAGCATATGTCCAAGTCTCTTTAAGACATTTTGCTGCCTTGATGCCTTTGAACATAGCGAATCAATGTGAGTGTTAAACGTCAATTTACAGTCCAGCGTTATACCGAGTAATTTCACTTCCTCGATACATGGGATAAGATGTGAAGCATTTATGCCAGTTATAGATTTACTTTTGGGACCCAATGATATTGCTTGGAACTTCTCTGGATTTGCCTTCATGCCAGTTAGTGCGAACCACTCAATGAGATGAAGGCTATCAGATTCCAGAGTGCTCCGAACTACATCAGGGTCCTTGTGAGAGAAGGAAATTGTGTTATCGTCTGCATAATTATAAAAGGAGCAGTCCTTCACAAAGCCGAAAATGTCATTCAGAAAGATGTTAAACATGGTTGGGCCCAGTATGGATCCCTGTGGTACACCCTTGGTGATGCACCTCCAGGAACCCACACTGGAGCCAAGTTTAACACATTGTCTGCGACCAGAAAGATAGCTCCCCATATAAGACGCCGACTTTTCACAAAGATTATATGCACGTAGTTTCTCTAACATAATATCATGAGGTAGGCAATCAAAAGCCTTTGAAATGTCCATCATTACAGCGGCAACACTTTCATGCTTGTCAAGTGCCCTGCGCCAGTCTTCAATGGCACTTAACATTACGTCACTGCATCCATGATGCTTCCTAAAAGCTGAGAGAGAGGGGTTAAAAATAGATTCAAAATGCATTTGTAGCTGTGAATTTATCGCTTTCTCAAATAATTTTGATATAGTAGGTAAAATACTAACAGGCCTGTAGTTTTCCTTACTCAAAATATCATTTTTCTTGTGTATAGGTGTCACTTGAGCAACTTTAAGGCTATCTGGGAAAGCAACGACATACAGAGAGTGGTTAAAACGATTACTCAAAGGCACGTGGATTGCATATTGAGTTACATATTTTCAGCATTTTTGCTGAGATACCATCAATGCCAGTAGCCTTTTTTGAGTTTAGCTTATATATCTCTTTGGAGAAGAACTCTTCAGAGATTGGTTTCAGGCTACAAGTCTCCGGCGAAATACAGTTCTCTTTGGTTTTGACGATGCTTGGATGTTCCTTATTTACAGGATGGTTCATGGGTATATTTGATGCAACGTCAATAAAAAATGAGTTGAAAATTTCACAGACAGATTGTTGGTCAGTAATTAACTCACCATTTTCCAGTAATAATGTACTTGTTTTTGGCTTTATAGCCCTTATTTGTCAGAAATAGTTTGACAGTTGGCCAAAAATCAGCAGATTTTGGGCCATCTGAACATTTGTCATTAAAATACGACTGGATGCTTTCCTTCTTGATACGTGTGACCAGATTTCTTTGTTTACGGTAAAGTTCCCAATTTTTATGTGATCTGTATTTAAAATAGCGTTTCTGTAAGAATCTTTTCTTATAGATAGCTTTTCTCAAAACCTTATTCATAAACGGGGCCGGGTTTTTATGTGGCCGCCTTGTTTTATGGATAAGTACTATGTGGCATGTGATAACGAGAAAATATTTATAATTTATAATTAATTTAACGATGAAATAAAAACAAGTATCATGTTATGGCTCTTTCTTCGACAGTCAATTAGACATCGGCTAGCTTTTTATCCAGGATTTCGCGCAAGTAGTTCAGTTCCTTCTTTATCTTAAATACATCCTTTCATTCTGCGTCTCGTTCTGTCTCATCTGGATTATTTTCGAATCATGCATATTGCACTCATAACTTTCGGTGCGTTCTTCATGTAAGAATGCCAAAACACTTGCCCTAATCCTAGCCCTAACCCTAACCCTGAACCTGACCCTAAACATAACCCTAATACATATGGAGAATGGAGGGTGTGTGTGGCTTCGTGTATTCTTACGTGAATGATATACATAACTTTCTGACCTACTAAGATCACTCCCATTTTTTTCCACTTCCTGAAAAAAAACAGATTTCGAAGCATTTAATGTATAAAGAATTAAGAGGTTACTGATATGACTTAAATATTTTATATTAGGATATATCACATGCAGTATCACACCAGTGCATTGGCAAACCATGTAAGGTTCACACCTCTTTAATAACAGTATAATCGGGTTCCTTATGTCATTTTGCATTTTTGTTTTGTTAAAAGCGATCTGAAAACGGATTTTGCATGCATGGTATGTGTGTTTTCAGAATTGACTTGTTTCCATTCTTGAATTTGGCGGGTCGGCCTAAATCGGGGTCAACATAATTTAGAGAGCGTTTCGTATATACAGAAAACGATCGATGGTGCCATCTGGCGTATGGTGGTCGGTGCGATTTGAAAGTTCTCCAAACTACTAGATATGACCCTTACATGTATTTTTGAACATTTTGATATGATCAGTTCATTCTTGTTGGCTACTGTTGCGATCAAAATTTAACACTGAGGCCCATGGAGATTCTAGTATTTTGGATAAAAATGGCGCCATTTTGCGTATGATGATATGCGCGTACTCATATTCCTAACAATACTAAATATGAAACACAGACGTAGTTTAAAAAAAATTGGATGTGATCAGATGATTCTTGCTGGCTACAGTTGCGATCAAAATTTAACACTGAACTTATTGAGAATTTCGTGTTATGCTCAATCGTTGATTGTGATATCACTTATTGGCGAAGGTGTGCAACTATATATGAAGATTAACACTCTTGTTTGATTGACCACTGTAATTATACGTGATTCAATAGATGCAATCTATGATGTAGTTATGCCTCAAGATACAGTAATTGGCAAAAGTAAGTGTCGAATGGTTTTGTAATTTCGATAATATGCAGTTTGTTGAAGCAAACGAAAATATTCCCAACAAGACTGATGTTTCACGATGTGATTACATATTAAATTATTGTATTATTTGATACTTGTCCGTCGTGTTGTCCACTGACTAGTTTTTGAAGCCATATCGTTGATCATAACGATTGTGTAGTGTCACAAATGCACAGGTATATATGTTAGTTGTTCATAGTCATTAACTCCATAGTTGTCATCGGAGTCTATCCCACATACACTAGGAGATTCGGTGTTTTCGCAGGAGTTGTGCTACTGACAAATGGACATTTCGGTGCAGCTGAGATCTTACTATAGCAGTATAGGCTTTGCTTTCACACTTCCCACGCCAGTTACATTTGGCGAACTTCAGTACAGCGACTGAAACCCAACATTCACCATCAATATTCTAACCACAATTAATCTTCACACTTCATGTATAGCTGTGACAATCAAGTAAATTCGGATTTCCACTAAAGTAGAGCTTAATGAGTAAAATAGATATCAACTATAATTGCATTTTCCTGCAAATTCCGAGTAGGTGCTTAGTAACCCTTAATAAGGAGCTATCGGGTGGCAAAGTCTCCCGATCTTATAATGAGCAGTTGCCTATGCAGAACATGCCTGCACCGGTTTAGACATACATGTGCCCAGCTTGGAACAAAACCAGCACCATGTATTTAGACACTGACTAAATTAAGGCATAAATACCAATGAATGATTAGTACAACATTGTGGTATTTGATTAGCAACCGTTGCTAACCTTAAATAGACATTTGGGTCACTCTGATGGCCAGGTATCTCAAATGTCATATTTGGGTATTAACTGCATCGGAAATACAAACACTGTAGTCCAGGAGATATTGGTCGACCTCTGCACCCCCAGGACTCAACTTCACCCACCTAATTTTCTTCCTTAAGGTCTCCTCTATTTTTTTTCACTTGTTAACAAGAAAAAAAAGTGGCCGCAGAGACTCCAGACAAGATGGAGGCAGGATGGGGGTGCAGAGGTCGACCAATATCTCCTGGACTACTGGCATTGAATTACGACGCTATAAGCCTATGTTAAGTTTCTCGATCTTATAATGATCAATGGCCCATGGGGCACAAACCTGTACAGTTTCATATCTGTGTCACCATATGGACATAACCAATATCATCCGACTACAGTTGATCGCCATCAAATCCCAAGTATAGAACGATCCATTAAGCTAAATCGATGTTTTGTTCACAACAGATGGAGTCTTGATACATTGTGAAGGATGGTGGAAGGGTCCCCTCAGCTACGTTCTTCAACTTCAGCTAGTATCAATAAGTGGTATTCACGAACCCACCATGCACGACTTTCTGTCTCTTTGCGAACTTGTCGCACCATTATCATGTCAGCCTAAGATATATAGAACCGTCTCCACACAATATAAACTATGCTGTGTAATCCACAATATTGACAATTGTCCGTCCATGCAACAAAGGCACGTATAATGGCGCGTTTTTTTTTACTTTAAACATATTTTATTCGTATATAAATATACAAAAGGGATCGGGGCACATGTTATTTCAACTTAGGTAGTCACTCTCCCGTACAAAATTGACAATACATTGTTATAAGATGACAAAAAGGCGATAACAGAAACGTTTGTACATGGTGAGAAAACAATTTGAAGTTGCATTATGTCGAATAACATCTTTCAGCGTATGTTTATGGATTACCAATTAGAACGAGCATAAATATGTGCATATCTATATCTATTGTGATATTTAAGGAAGATGTAAATATATATTTAAAGGCTATGTATGTATCAAACATTTGACTGTAAGGTTAAGCTAAATTTGTATAGTAGTGAATTTGGCGATTCGCCAGATGACGCCCTTGACAGTTACGCTGGAAGAAATTATCGATGTGTATACAAATGGTACATGGATGTGGCAATCCGAATGAGGGAGGGGTGTCTAGCAATATTTGTATTTGGTGTATATTGAGCGATTTGTGGTTGACATTGGATTGTGGCTATATGTCAACGCAGCCAGACGTTCATGAATCGAATCGTTTTGTCGCAGCAATATACTGTTGCACTATTTGGAAAAACCTTATATTCTCCGGAATTGAGATGTACGATATCCCGAAAAGAAACTGATCGATGTCGGTTATAATGAAGCGTTCGCGGTTTAACTTATCGTCAAGTTCCAACCGTTCATTTTGATATAAAGGGCACATAAAAAAGAAATGGTATGCATCTTCCAAAGGGTTCCCACAACTGCAAGCAGGACTTTCGGCTATGTAGTTTTGATACATATCAGCACGAAGATCACTGCACCCGTTTCGAATTCGGGAATGTATCATATTATATCGTCTGAGACCTGAATAGACGTGATGGCTCACGGGGTTTGGGGGGTTGGTATACGAGTCGTAAATTGAATTTGAAGTCAGAGAAACGGACAACGTCGGTCATTTCAGTTGGGATTTTGTTCCAATCAGCTATCGCCGAGGGCAAAAAGGACTTTTTGTAGTGCTCAGTGTGGCATCGGTAAAAATAGAATTTTCCCGGGCGTCTGAAATTATAACTTGAGACCTGGGCCCTGTTTCATGAAGCCAACTTATGACATAGTTGGGACTTAAGATGGTCATAAGTTCAAAATTCAGTCATAAGTGCGTTTCACGAACAAGGTCTTAACCTAAGATGGTCTTAACTTTGGTCTTAACTTTAAGACTGGTGTGAGGTGTCATAAGATAATCTTAAAGTTAAGATATATACGTTGTGATCCGCAGTTGGTCCGAAATTTGGATGGGATCTAGTTCATGTATATATTATTATAAACACATTTAACTGAATAACATCTTGCTAGCACGGGGGTGTTTCAGAAATGGTAGTAATTAAACACCAACTGGTAAGCAATAGCAGTGACGTGGCCAGTGATTGCAAGATTGGTGGGGTGTCGCTAAGACCGGACTATAATATATACATTACTAATTGCTGTAACAAAAAGAATATATTTCCATAAAGTTGGACATCAATTGCGATTAAAATCACCCAGTCGCACTGTATAGACAATAATCATGTTGAGACAATTAGTCCGAACATTTTAACATCAAGGATAATAGTGAATGATTTATACTCAGTTTTTTTTATAAATTCTTATGTCAGCTATTATTATTATTATTATTATTATTTACTTGTCTTTCTATATTATTATGTTATAATTTGATTGTAAACTGTATTGCTAATGTACCCCGTATATATATCCGCAAGATAATAATACATAATATATGTTATTTTATTAGTATTATGTATATTATCATAACCCACACACGCGAATTTCAGATCTTATACATTTATTACATCTGCATCGCATGTTTATTAAAGGTACGGTTGGCCTTGGCGGTGGGTATCCTGTGAAAATATTTCCACCCGTCAAAAACCGCCACAAACAGAAAGAACAACAAAATGTAGACAGACTTTGTCCGTATACAAATAAGAAATATCGCATAAACAGTATGTTATTGTCATATCTTTGACCATTGTTATGTAAACAAAACCATAAAAAGTAACTTTTCTGGTGTTTGTTTATATTATGATGGTAAACATAAAGAGCGTTCTTTTTTGGTGAATTCCTGATATGGAACTAATAAAGAGCGTTTATGCCATTTGTGTGTGATTATCCAGCAGCATTGTGCTGTCTTCTGTAACACAATCAGGCTCTTGCTTAGGTAAAATATAGTAAATATGTATGATAACATGCTGTTTACGCGATGATCATGGTATATATGAACGAAACTGTATGCGTTTTAATGTTTTTCTGTTTACGGTGATTGGAACAAATATGAATATTTTCGACAACTAAGGCCTCACGTGCCTTTAACTATGAAATAAATAGAGAGTAATCAATTGGTTTCGATGATTACGTGACATAGTTCACGAGGGGAGCCGGGCCTGGTAAAACCCGAGTGAGCCGGGCCTGGTAAAACCCGAGTGAGCCGGGCCTGATAAAACCCGAGTGAGCCGGGCCTGATAAAACCCGAGTGAGCCGGGCCTGGTAAAACCCGAGTGAGCCGGGCCTGGTAAAACCCGAGTGAGCCGGGCCTGGTAAAACCCGAGTGAGCCGGGCCTGGTAAAACCCGAGTGAATTATGTCATGTAATCATCGAAACCAATTGATTATTCTGTTTATTACACACTTTCAACCACTAAAAGTTGCTAATTCGAAAGAGAAGATGTGACAAAATAAGCCCAGATCAGCTGATTCTCCCATTTGAACCCCAACGTACAGTTGCGCGTGCAGTTACGCGGATGGACACATAATTTAAATAATTGTGACGTAACGATACCGAATGACCTCATTATTTTGATTCACTTTGGTGCGAGTCATTTTTTAAAGTTTCGGAAATTTTCTGTCAAAAGTGTGTTTATTCTGACCGAACAAGCATGGCACTTGGGACGGGATATTGTGAAGATTCTGATGGTGTGTGTAAATAATGTTGGTTCATACAGGAAATGTTCGGAAATCGTGCTAAAAGTAGACAAGAGGTGGCATCAGAGATGCTGTGTCTCGTTTTCGGTGGCTTACCGCCGGTGGCTACCGCCAATTGGTGTGCATCAGTATCGGTAGACTAATTAATAGGTAAAATCGAAAAATGACTAATTAAGGGCCATAACTCCATAAAATTTTATCGGGCCAGGCTGGTTTTCGAACTCGTCCGAAATATTCTTGGCAAGTATGTCTATTCCAAATTTTAAACAAATCGGAGGACGTTTGTTGAAGTTATCGCGCTAACGAGCTAAAAATTCGTGAAAAATGACTAATTAAGGGCCATAACTCTATCAAATTTTATTGGGCCAGGCTGGTTTTCGAATTCGTCCAGGATATTATTGGAAGACACCTATATACCAAATTTCAATCAAATCGGATAACGTTTGTTGAAGTTATCGCGCTAACGAGCTGAAAATTCGTGAAAAATGACTAATTAAGGGCCATAACTCTATCAAATTTTATCGGACGAGGCCGGTTTTCGAACTCGTCCGAGATATTCTAGGGAGACACCTATATACCAAATTTCCATCAAATCGGATAACGTTTGTTGAAGTTATCGCGCTAACGAGCTGAAAATTCGTGAAAAATGACTAATTAAGGGCCATAACCAGTGTTCACGCTGGACCGAAAAAACTTTAGCCAAAAGTTTAGCCAAATGAACATTTTATTAGCCAAATGAAAAAAAGTTTAGCCAAATGTTTTTTGGCCAAATTAAAAAATACTTTGGCCAAATTAAATCATCGTTTTCTGGTCGGTTCACAATTGATGACTAAAACGTAAAATCTAACAGACACAGGTAAAATACACAATAATTTAAATAATTTTTCTTAATGTTATTATTTTTTTGTTTTATATAAAATAATTTTATAAATCATTAAATATCTAATTGACATCTGGAAACTAATAACTTAATATTGTTACGCCATTATCAAATTACAATCTGTCATAAAAGCATGCATATTATTTTGACTGTATCGGTATTGACGACAAATAGCCACAAAATATCTGTCGTGATTCACATTTGACTGATTAAGCTATTGTCTAATAAACCTCGACCGTCATAAATACAATGTCATCATAAACATGCATTGTGCGGGAATCCCGTGAGTGACCAGACAGACAATGGGGGATTAGGGGATTAAATGTAAAATAATAACCTTTTGCTGTTTCGTGCAGAGTGACGTAATCTTTCTCCAGATTAAAACAGCCTGTTACGAACAAATTGCTTATATACCAGCGTCAATGCACACTTTACAAAATATTGCTTTCTTCACATTGTCATGATTCAACCACGGTCGGTTTAATGTCCATGCGTCTTTGAATGTCCGTCTTGTGAAAACTAAAGATGATTGCATATCACTGTGTGATCGCTTGGTCGATAGAGTTGTCGATCGGGTTTCCCTTTGTACAGTCTGCGATCGGGTTTCCCTTTGTACAGTCGGCAATATATTCCCACTTTCGATATTTTCGGACTAGATCGTTCATATCACAGAATTGAAAACCCACTTGCCAAAATTTATGTTAGATTTGGAAATAAAAATATGTTTACTGTACACTAATTGTTAGAGCTTACCTTTTGCTGTTACGGAACGATATTTTATAAGTACGAAAATAATGAAATACTTTCGTCACCTAACTTCGTCTGGAATGTCGATCTATTGAGCGCTTTTATTAATTAGCTTTCTGACTCCATGCTTTCAGTCTCCATTTGGGGTAAAAAAAGTTTAGCCAAAAGTTTAGCCAAATGAAATTTTTATTAGCCAAATTCGAAAAATATTAGCCATTGGCTAATTTGGCTACCGACAGCGTGAACACTGGCCATAACTCTATCAAATTTTATCGGACCAGGCCGGTTTTCGAACTCGTCCGAGATATTCTTGGGAGACACCTATATACCAAATTTCAATCAAATCGGATAACGTTTGTTGAAGTTATCGCGCTAACGAGCTGAAAATTCGTGAAAAATGACTAATTAAGGGCCATAACTCTATCAAACTTTATCGGACCAGGCCGGTTTTCGAACTCATCCGAGATATTCTTGGGAGACACCTATATACCAAATTTCAATCAAATCTGATAACGTTTGTTGAAGTTATCGCGCTAACGAGCTGAAAATTCAAAGGGCCATAACTCTGTAATAAATGTGCGGACGAACCAGATTTTTTGTCTGCAGCTTACGTGCATGGATATGTACTCACACACCAAATTTTTAATCCGTCAATAAACGGTTCAGTTATAAGCAAAACACGTCGCCCGCCCGCCCGCCCGCCGTCCCTCATCAAACTATAAGTCGAGTTTTGGGAAAAAACTCGACTAAAAACTAAGTTTCGAAGTGACGATATTTTAAACATCGACGTAAACAAACACTCGAAAGGCAACACGCGGAACTTCAACTCGGAACTGGATAAATTTATTGTTCACATGGAATATTTCATTTGACTGGTATATGACATGGTTCGGATCATCGGAGTCGATAATAGGTAAGATTCTTCTTCATTTTACCGGTATATTAACTGTTCTGCATGATAACTGCATCATCGTTGGAAGTTCGTTTCTGTTCAACTTCAACCATGTTTGAGCCGTAGAAAGTGAAAATAATTCCGGCTTAGATCGGAACTGTCAAAAATCGCGTGCTCTCACCAGTGACGTAATTCACAGGTGTGACATTATCACTTTTAATTCACCAAGAAATCCCTATAAATCACGACTAAGTGTGTAATAAAAAGATAAATATCATGTATATAGTATACGGACCGCGCGGGCACACCGGGATCCGCGAAAGAACATATCACTATGAACCTACCCACAGACCCCTGGAGGAATTACTAAAATACCAATATACCAGTGGTATAGTCTATATTGGTTTTTTAGTAATTTTCCCCAGGGGCCTGTGAACCGGCCGTCTGTTCACGATTTGTTAATTATAAACGCTCTTTATTAGAAGTTGTTGCTTTGGTTTTTATTTAAAACATATATGCAAAATGTCGTTCAACATAGCCCTGTACGTACTTTCGAAGTTCATACGCAGTTTGTTAATTGTAACAGGCGTTTAGCATATTTATCAACAGAACCAGACCAAATGGCATTAACATTATTTATATATGGCTTCTACACGTATGTCTCAGATTGGGAATAAGTCTTTTTGGAGCACGATAGGAAGTCCTATTCACATTATAGCAATATAAATAAAGAGCGTTTTGTGTTAGTATTCCATGAACGTTGGCAATCAATAAAGAGCGTTTGGCTCAGTGCTTCCATTGTGGTGTATTGTATGTGTATGCCGTCGTGGCGACATATTCGGTTTCCTGGTATTATAGATGCTTCAAAGACGTATAATGTAGTAGTAGTAGTAATATCTTTTATTTACGTGACATGTGCATGTTAAATTACAAACAAATTTAAGACATTTAATTTACATCGCGCACCCGGCCCTATTGGGCCTATATGTCACCCTGAAAATAAGAGATAATTAATTTTTGCATTGTATAGCAAGACGCCTGTCAATTTACGCTATTATATGCTACAAGGAAACTAAGATGCATGCATCAGGTCGGCCGTGAACTATCTACCATAGAATTGTTGTAGCTATCGATTATACATTTTGGAACACCTGTCTGTATGTATGTGTGTATGCATGAATGCATGTGTGTATGTGTTATAGACTCTAACACTGCTCGACTGATCAGACTCGGATTTGGTATTTAACGTGTCAACTTGACCTCGCTCATAGGCATGTTTCTGGACCTTGACCGATCCGACTAAAAATTTGTGTGTAGGACTACTTCGATCCCGGGAGCAATATGGACGGTTGACGCCACATCCGTCCAATCTCGCTACTCTCATCAAGGACGGCCTCGGACAATCGCCATTTCGACCGGTCACATGATCACCGGTCATGTGATCCATACCCGGAAGAGATTGTACGCCGGCTGACATTTTTCTTCAAAAGCGAAACTTCTCTCGTAGTTTTTCATCAAATGTAAGTAAACTGAGTAATGTTTTCAAATAACTTCGGTGCAGTCATCGACTAATGATATAATATGACCGCGCGGATTGGTTCTTTGGTTCCCAATACGATTTAATTTGATTTACCAGCCGCTTGAATCGGCGCACATGGCTTTCTGCGTTTTCGACGTATTAGCCCCCACGACCCATTCAGCGATGGAAATGACAAACTTTTAACCTGAAGACTCAGACTTCCCTTGTCCTATGTCTTCCTGAGTCAATTCCCCACCCGTGGGTAGCGCGGTTCCATATCTTCTTGATTTTACATATGATTTTTTTCATTCTGAACTTTTCACTTTTTATTCCATCACCCAGGCCCCATTTGGCAATGGTCATTGGACACTTTCAAGTCGAAAATATACATGACACTGATTTAGTGCCTTCCTTTGTGAATTCCCCACCCAACGGTGTGCCACTTTACACAACTTGACTATTCTACGTTAATTTTTTTCGTTCTGAATGAGGCACTTTTCTTGGTCGCCCTAAATCCAATTTTGCGATGCCAATTTGAGACTTTCTGGTTAAAATTATCAATAACGCTGATTTTATGCCTTCGCGTGTGACTTCCCCAGCCAGGGGTGTGCCTCTTTCCACAATTTTGTGATTGTACGTTACATTTTGTTCATTCTAAATGGTGCACTATTCTCGGAAACACCTAGATCATGCCATGATTCTCTACTCTGGCTAACGCCGTAGCATTAGCCAAAGTACAGGTTCATGGCATGATCTAGGTAACCTCGAATACAATTTTGTGATGCCAATTTGAGACCTTCTGGTTAAAATTATCAATAACGCTGATTTTATGCCTTCGCGTGTGACTTCCCCAGCCAGCGGTGTGCCTCTTTCCACAATTTTGTGATTGTACGTTACATTTTGTTCATTCTAAATGGTGCACTATTCTCGGAAACACCTAGATCATGCCATGATTCTCTACTCTGGCTAACGCCGTAGCATTAGCCAAAGTACAGGTTCATGGCATGATCTAGGTAACCCCGAATACTATTTTGTGATGCCAATTTGAGACCTTCTGGTTAAAATTATCAATAACGCTGATTTTATGCCTTCGCGTGTGACTTCCCCAGCCAGCGGTGTGCCTCTTTCCACAATTTTGTGATTGTACGTTACATTTTGTTCATTCTAAATGGTGCACTTTTCTCGGAAACACCTAGATCATGCCATGATTCTCTACTCTGGCTAACGCTGTAGCATTAGCCAAAGTACAGGTTCATGGCATGATCTAGGTTGAAATGGTCTCAGTTGAAATGGTATGAGTAATATTGTGGAAAGTCATAATATTCTTTGAGCATCTATATTTAGTTAGTGTATGCTATTTTCAGATGCAGTATGGCAGTGGAAAGATCACTAATCAGCAAGCTTGCTCTAAGCGACTACAACATCAGATTCAACAGATCCTATAATGTGTTGAGACCAAAACAGCTTGAGTGCCTTCAATCTATTGCAGACACCGATGTTATAGCCGTCCTGCCCACTGGATATGGAAAGTCATTGGTGTTTGAACTACTGCCATTTTATGCACACAGACAGGGCAATTTGTCTTCTCTGACGGTTATTATAGTGCCACTGAATAGCCTGGTTGAGCAGGAATGTCAAAAGCTGGGGAAACAAATAATTGAGGTGAAACAGTTTGAACCACTATTAAGAAATAACGAAATATTTCTGATAGGCCATCCGGAGGATATTTTAAGCCATGCGGCTGATATTGGGGCCATATCAAGGGATTTCGATAGGACATATGTGGTGGTGGATGAAGCCCATTGTATATTAGATTGGGGGCCAGACTTTAGGCAAGATTATGCTCGCATTGCAGAACTCAGACCTCATCTCAACAATTCAATGCGATTTCTTGCAGTGACTGCTACAGCAAGTCGGACTGGACAGAAGGACATAGCATTCTCACTTGGGATGAGAAATTGTTTATTTGTGGCATCAACATTTTCTTTAAACACTAATATATTCATTGCCGCACAATTGAGACCACCTTCAACTGGAGGAAAGACTTCTGTGGAAGACTCCTATTTTTACATATTCAAACCACTATTTCTGGAGCTATTCCATAATTATGATGTTGGATTGACCATTGTCTACACTAAACTGCAGTGGTGTGCAGCTGGAGTTCAGCTTGCAAAGCAGATTATGGGGAAAAGGTTCCTAACTGAGGACAAAAGAGAAAGGGTGGTACAGTTTCATGCTTCCCAACCAAGGAAGGTAAGTACATGTACAGAATACATATGACTAATCTATGCTAGTATTAAATTATAAAAAAAAATTTAACTATTAGATTAGGCGACACCAATTTTTAAGTCTGGTTTATGAACACCTCCTACAACTTTTTTTCCATTTCATGAAAAAAAAATATTAAACTGTTTTCTCCCAAAAGTTTTTACACGCATACTGATTTTCATGTGCTGTCGGCATCCGGTTCTGCTTAT